>OZ023172.1:9220188-9820188 GCA_963678695.2 Diplodus puntazzo
AGGAAGTTTGCACAGGTAAACTGACACACCTTAACACTCACCTTCAAAACTAGTGAACATCCGGGGAATTGATGATAGACGTTGGTACTGAGGCAGTCAGCTGAATAACAAACTGGACTGACACGTGCACTTTGACTTAAGGACAAAAATCCTACTAACACCCAGTAACATGATTTTTGTCTTCAGTGGGAAACGGAACTTTGTGCGTCAATGCTTTTCCATCTGTATCTGTTGAAGCAGCACTTGGAACATCATTCAATTGGTGCTGTGTTTGAAAGAGGCTGAAGTTAAACACAAAAAAACATTAACTAGCATTACGTTGTCACTGGCTGCCATTTTGCTTTCTGCTGTTCCTTGTTTTCTTGCCAGTTTTGGATGTTGAAAATTACTCACCAGAGAGGAAAGCAGAAACCTGTCAGCTTGCAGTGTTGGTGTTAAAATCATATAAGAAAGGCCAGAACAGACTGTATTTGCTGAGTAGTCTCAGGTCACTTGGAATGTCATTTAAATGACAGGAAGAGATTCACGCATTGGTTAAGAAGACCAGCTTTGTCCTAGAATTCCCCCTTGACTTAGTTAAGGTGGTGGGAGAAATGAACTCCGTAAAGCATACCCTGCTTTATCATCTATTTTGCTCAAAATTGGACCTTAATTTACTTAATGAACATGATGTTGTATTGAAGAGGACTCGACACTAGAGATTGAGATCTCATTAAGAAACGGTTTACTGAGGTCATACATCAAGTGAGAAGTAGGGTCATTTTCTCATAAGCTTATATAGAATCTGACTTCTTCTCGCAAACAGTGGCGCTCCATCTTGGCCTCACTTTTCAGACCCAGAAACTCTGTTGTTCCTTCCTGTTTCAATCAGACTTTACAATCAACTCGCCTCCAACCACATCCCCCTGAAACTGACATCTTCATTCTTGTGTGATATTAATGTATACTAAACTGTGCGCTATCAATATTTCCTACGTGAAATAATGTGCATTCAGCCGGCGACTCTGTGGACTTATTATTATATCTTCTTCTTGCTACAGTGCTGCAGTATCCCCATGCTGTAACACTGCAAATTTTCCCGCGATGGGATTAATAAAGGATTATCTTACCTATCTTATCTCACAGAGTGTACCGGGGAGTTTGTTGTCTACTGAGAGTCAATAGATTGTGGAAAACAAGACACACATAAACAGAAGAGTGAATAATTTCCCCCAGGCCCTATTATACTGGGGCATGGATAAGGCTGCTATTGATGCCTGACCACTCCGAGCAGGCTGTGCTTGTGTGTGTGTGTGTGTGTGTGTGTGTGTGTGTGTGTGTGTGTGTGTGTGTGTGTGTGTGTGTGTGTGTGTGTGTGTGTGTGTGTGTGTGTGTGTGTGTGTGTGTGTGTGTGTGTGTGTGTGTGTGTGTGTGTGTGTTTGTGTGTTTCCGTGTGATGCATGTCCAGACCTCCCTGTGATTCCTCCAGCCGGCCAGTACAGAGTGAATCCATCATTAGACCCGCACCACCACCACCACCTGTCTCTGTTTCTTTCTAATCGAGTTTTATTCCTCCAGACACTTAACATAAACAAATTACTGTCAAACAGGCTCAAAAGTTTAGCCGCTGCATTGATACGTTCTGTCCTCACAGCGCGTGTCGGTGCAGACAGATGACATGCTTCCAGTCATGGTTGAAGATAGCAGCGACTGCATAACTGTGGAAATGATATTTGGCAAAAAACAACAAATTCAATGATAATGAATACAAAAATCAGTAAATGAAGAGATACCATAAATTATTATGAGTGTGACCAAAGTTTTTTTTTTCTAAATGCTAACATCAGCATGCAACATTGTTTAGCCGGCACACCCTTTACCATGTTCACCATCGAACGTTAGCATGTTAGCATTCCAACATGCGTTAATTAGCAATAAACATAAAGTGCAGCTTATAGTAGGATGGGTAATTTTGAGGCAGAAACGAGAGTATTGGAATTTAATAATCAAAGCTCTCAAAGTTTTAGCTGGATTTGGATTTGAGATTTTTCTGATGATGGAGCAAAGCAACAAAATGTACCTGTTTGCAGATAAGGCAGACAACTTCATCTATCCCTCGAGGTTAGACAAAGGGATAGTTGATCCATTTTTGCTTAAACCCCTCACCCCACCTCCCCCAGCGTTTCCCTGTGGTGTTATTGTTGCCACCACTGTCTTAAACCATCCACCCATGGAAATATATGTCACATGATGCACTGGCGCCCAAAAATACTTTTCCCCATAAGCTTACATTTTGAAAGGAGCGGCTGTAAAACAGTGGATACATTTCTTTGACCGTCACAACATCCGCGAAGTGACTTGTGTTTCACTTTTACAAGTTGAGCCATTTGGTCCAATAAAACTGGGAAAGTCTAGAATTTAATGATTTTATTTGTATTTAAGTGAGCCGATCTCTTACTTTTTCTGGTTTCATATTTTCTTGCTTCCTGATCTAGTTAAAAGACTGCCAGTTCTAAACCGTCCCTCTTCGCCTTCTTTACCTCCTCCATCAGCAGGTTCTTAAGAGTTTCCACAGTTATTCCAGTGGTTCCACCATTACCTGGGGATAGTAACCGGGTAAAACAGTGCCTCTTCCTGTTATGGTTACATAATTTCAAACACTTTTCCAGTCCACTCCTTCGATCCAGACTGAATAGCATGGTGAAAGCAAGGTTTATAGGGGAACTAATTTACCCGCAGATGGAATCATTTGTTCTATAGCTCTTGCATTGGGCAATTAGTACTTACTTCAGAATGATAAGTTAAAGCAAAAAAGTTGTCTATTGCCAGTTTAAGGTAACAAAAGATGACATAACATAATCCCCTGCTGCTCAGTAGCCAGGTTGTGTAATAGATCTTAAATCTTAATGAATGTCTGTAACAAGTTTCATGGCAGTCCTTCCCGAGACAGGACACTTAAAGCCACAAATGTCAACCTCATGGTGGCACGACAGGAACTTTGAGGGGATCACGAAAGTCAGTCTGCTTTATGCTCTGCAAACCATGATTGCCTCTAGAGACGGTAATAATAAGAAATATACTAGTGAGTTAGAGTTATATGGACACATTTCATCCAGGAAGCATCTGCTGACCCAGTTTTCTTGCATTTTTCTCACATGCTGATTTGGTATATATGGGTAAAACAACTCATGAATACATTTGAAACGCTTGAGAACACAGTCCGCGTGTGTGATTAGTCTGCTGTTGAGCGTTTTCAGCAGAGGAGGAAATGTTAATAAAACTCACAGGGCAAGTTGAAAATGCATGTTTAGGCATTTTCTGCAGGTTCGGTTGCTTCATCTTCACAAACCAACAGTCTGTAGCGTTATGTACAATACAATTCATAATACCATTCCTGTGAAGCAGCCATTAGACTTTATACTAAACTAGCCTGCTGGTCTAATTAAACTCCTCTGCTCTAAACAAAGTTGTTTCATCACCAACTACATCTGAAGCTGGTTTGAGCCGCTGGATGTTTGCTTTTGTTTAATTAGCACAGTTTATTTAACAGAGTGGTGAAACATGACACTAAATGAAGAGCGCCTCACACCTTTCCATCTCCAGGAGAGACGAAAAAAAAAGACTGATGTGCATATTCATTGTTGGTTAAATATTAACATTCAGATCAGTGTCGGTTCAGATTGTGCTGATTAAAATGTGCACATTTTTTTCTTTTCGTATAAAAAAAAGGTAGTATTTAGAGATTTGAAAGCCCTCCCACACTTTTCATTATTCTTCTCATTTGCAGTTTTTATCTTTCATCACCATCTTCACCTCCAGTCAAGTCTTATTATGTTTACGTGTGAAACAAAATAAAGCGAAACAGCACAAAAGTAATTGATACCATATTAGATCATAAACATTAGATTTTAACAAAGAATTGAAAGAATTGAGTCGTGGTTAACTGTCCAACACGAACACTATCGAACAGCCAGTTGCTCACGTGACATGATGAGAACGTAAGATTCTATTACGGTAAATTTACATTATGTGCACAACAGATCTGCAGCTTCTTGCTCTGCTCTTGCTTCCGACCACTACTACTTTATTTCTGGTCCCGTCCGAGATGAATTTATTCCTACGAGATTGGCCCGGTGAGGTGTTAATTTAATATCGACCGCTGCTTTGTCTCCTATTCGCCAATATCTACTGTAGGAATCCATAACTCCTGATATTAAAAAAGTAATAAGACAGAGAGAGAGAGAGAGAGAGAGAGAAAGAGAGAGAGAGAGAGAGAGAGAGAGAGAGAGAGAGAGAGAGAGAGAGAGAGGAATGGAGGTAGAATGAGGGACGGGAGGAAGATGAGGTGCAGAGTAATGGGTCACAGTCATTACCAACACCAGCTGCTGTCAGTCTGTCTGCAGAACTGATTGTTTGTGATGGTCGAACATTCAGATTCGGACTCAAACGAGCTCTTCAAGGGCAAAAACTCTCGTTTTGGCCTTTTTAGGTGAAGATTTGATACGTTTCTAAAATCTACAAGCAATTTAAGTAAGTCTTGACCTCGGAAAAAGGACTTCGCCAAACAATCTCAACCGAACGTCTACACGCTCATTTGTTCCACACACAGTCTTCATCAGCAGCTGTCATGGAAATTTACTTCCTATTAATCTGAGCATTATTAGGTCTTTTGTATCCATGTTGGCTTAAAGTTGAGCTTGATAGTTTGTCCTGACCTTGTAAACAGCAGTTAACAGAACCGTCTCAACTCAAGGTCCATTTGTTCTGGAGCTTTTCCAGGACTGTCTGAGGGCTTCTCAACAAATAAATCCTAGTAATGAAAAGGTTGAATGTGTAAAGTTCCAGGACGACTTAATAAACGGCATGAAGGCTCAGCGGTCTGGATGAAGAGAGTAAGTTGACCTTGAGTTGAGCTTGTTTTGTTTGCTGCAAGATTAATTCCTTGATACTTTTTCATTCAGTTTCATACAAAGGCAAAAAAAATATGGATGCCACCTTTTATTTGAAAGCTCAATACAGGAAAGCTAGAAAGAAAAGAAATGCTTGAAATAGAAAAATGCTCCTAAGCTGAGAATTTTGAGAAATCTGAGACATTTGTGATGAAAGACACATTTATATCAGTTAATTAATTGTAGAGCTGCAATGAATGTTTATTTGTATCACTGATTTATCTGATGACTCATCACTTGGTCTACAAAAGTGACCTCTTCAAATGAATTATTTTGTCCAAAGCTTTCTTGAATGATGAAAAAAAGCAGCAAATTTTCTCATTTAAGACGCTGGAAGCTGCAAGTGTTTGACATTGTAGTTGAAAAATGCCTGAAAGAACATTATTATTTTGGTTGACTAATAGTGAGTAAACACACTTGAACTCACTGGTGTTGTATTTGCAGGTATGACAGGTCATACTGAGGTGGTGAGAGTCGTGTTCCATCCAGAGAAGATCAGTCTTGCCAACCTGCTAAGAGTTTTCTGGGAAAGCCACAACCCGACTCAAGGTACGACCTCAGCCACAGATAATGGAGACTCATGACCAGACTCCTGAAGGAGAATGCATAGCTAATTACAGGGAAAACAAAGTCTGTTGAAATGTTCTTTTCTTTTTCACTTCCCTTTTCTTTGATTTGATGTAATTATATTAAATAGCACCACTGACAACAATGATTTAGATGGCGGAGGAACTCAATCACAAGTCATATAATGTGCTGTACCTTAAGGCAGTGGTCCCCAACCTTTTTTGCACTACGGACCGGTTTCATGTACGACATAATTTGGCAGACCGGATGTGTGTGTGTGTGTGTGTATGTGTGTGTGTGTGTGTGTGTGTGTGTGTGTGTGTGTGTGTGTGTGTGTGTGTGTGTGTGTGTGTGTGTGTGTGTGTGTGTGTGATTCCACGGTAAGAACATTACAGCACTTGTCCACTCACTGTCCCCGCAGCTGCAGTTCAGCCTCTTTAACAGCCAACGTCAATACAGTTGTCCATCTCCCTCTTCTTCCGTCTCATCTTTGGGGCTTTCCTTTTTTCTTTGCAAAGTTGCCCTCCGAAGACATTTGTTTTCCACTAATCTCAGCTAGCTTGATTTTTTAGGGTATACCGGTCCGTGACTGAAACAGGTACGTGTCAAGCGCGCCAAGAGGAACAGACGGAAGTTGTTAAAAGAGAATCTGTTTTTCAAAATAAAACAACTTTCCGACTATGATTGTCAAGATAACGGAAATAAAATAACGTATTTATTCTTTCTCTGCGGCCCGGTACCAATGACCCACGGACTGGTACCGGTCCATAGCCCGGTGGTTGGGGACCACTGCCTTAAGGGGAACAAGACTACAAGTCTGAAGCAATGCTAGCTATGCTAATTTTTGAATTTGGATGTTGTTTGAAACACCCCAGAAAAATCTAAATTCTATCTTAACTTGTCCTTTCCTTGTAATGAGACTACAATACTCATTTCACACCAGAAATGCGTGCAAGTATTGGATCTTAATATGCAGACAATTCAGCATTTAACGTGTCATATGTAGGTGAAGATTTTTGGTGATTCAGGTCATTTTATCTGCAAGAACTAATTGAAGGTTATCTGGACTTTTAATTCATGAAGATGTTTCACCCTCCCTCGTTAAGGAGGAGAGACGACACAGTTTGAAGAATCTAAAATCCAGTTCAGTGTTGCCTTTAGTACTTCTAGATATAAACAATAGCATTTTAACATGGTCACAGTTAGTATGTGGACAATATTAGCATATTAGATTGCATACTAGTGTCAGCATCTTAACATGTTGATGTTTATCATGTAATTTATGGCACTATGATATTTTACCATGCTAATTTATAATGTTACGTTATACATCAACACTTAGCATGTTTGTTTGCAAGCATACTAGTATTGGCATGTTAGGATGTTGATGTTTATCTTGTAATTTGTGGAATGTTGACACTTTAACAAGCTAACTTACTATGTTAGAATATTTAGCAACATTCAGCATTCAACGTTGATTGCTAGCATGCTCAAATTATGATGTTACCTTTTTAATGTTTATCATGTAATCTGTAGCATGTTGACTTTTTACAATAAAGGGATATTCCGGTGTAAGTTTAATCCATGGTCTAACACACCGTGAAACTGTGTTAGACTCTATCTCGAGAGATCAAGTTAGCAGACCACTAATTTACGGAGTTGTAGCAATCTCAGAAAAAGACTGCACGATAACAATACAGTGCAGTATATGCCTCCAACAAGAAACCACCATCAAAAAGCCACAAATAATGCTCAGAACAGCACCAAACTTCAGCAACAGTACAAATAGGGTCCCAGCACATAGTCCGGGGCATCAAAACTCCACTAGCTTAGCTGGATTTCAACTGAAAAGCTAACAAAACTTACCACTCTCCTGCAACAGCTTCCCGTTGACGGGAAGTCCAGACGAGTCGATTACCGAGTGCAGTAGAGTTCCGCAGCTCAAGGATGAAAATGTATGATTATGACTCCATGGAAAAGCAATCAAAGTTCATATGTGTCTTACATACCAGTTTAAAACAGTTATTATCAAGAGCGGACAGGGAAAAGAACAGAATTGAGCATTTATAACTGCACTTGGTAATCGTAGCGTTGGGACTTCTCCGACCCGGAAGCTGATAAAGGAGAGTTGAAATCTGTTTTTAGCTGCACAATAGAAATCCAGCTAAGCTAGTGCAGGGTAGATGCCCTGGACTATGTGCTGAGACCCTATTTGTACTGTTGCTGAAATTTGGTGCTGTTGTGAGCATTGTTTGTGGCTTTTTGATGGCGGTTTCTTGTTGGAGGCATATACTGCACTGTATTGTTATCGTGCTGTCTTTTTCTGAGGTTGCTAAAACTCCATAAATTAGCGGTCTGCTAACTTGATCTCTCAAGAGGGAGTCTAACACAGTTTCATGGTGTGTTAGACCATGGATTAAATTTACACCAGAATATTCCTTTAAGCAACATTTGGCATGTTAGATTGCTAGCATGCTAACTTTAGCCTGTTAACGTGTTGATGTTTGTCATAGAATTTGGAGCATGAACTATGAACTCCCATAGAAACAAGTTAATTTATACCTCAAACTTAGCTTTTAAAATTTATTTTCTACTTTAGAATGTTAAAACATGTTGGCATTCTAATTTTAGCAAGCACAGGTAAAGCCAATTGTTAGTCATTTTGTTAGTTTTGGTTTAATCTTGCCATGATATAAAAACAAAGTCATGAATATCTAAAACAAGAGTACTTCATGTTGGATGTCGTGTGGGATTGACAGATTGACTGACTTTTAGAGCCACACTACTCGAGTGACTCAAACCTTTGACCAAACCAAACATGGTGTTTGACAGTCTGACAAGGTGACGCTGAAATGATGAAAGGATACGTGATGAAATGATCAGCTCGCAGTCAAAAAAAGCTCTCCGTTCTGCCAAGACAGACAAGTTATATTTTTGGAAATGCTGTCAGCTGTTGTTTTCAGATGATGTGAAGCTGCTTCTGCCAACGACTGAAGACGAAGGCTCCTCACGTCAGTTGAAATCTTCATTTTCACATTTGTGTGTGTGTGTGTGTGTGTGTGTGTGTGTGTGTGTGTGTGTGTGTGTGTGTGTGTGTGTTCAGGGATGCGACAGGGGAATGATGTTGGGACGACGTACCGCTCTGCTATCTACACCTACACAAAGCAGCATCTCGATGAAGCTCTGGCCTCCAAAGATGAATACCAGAAGGTAACACATATATTCATCCATCGGTCCTCTCTCTTCTCTCTCCATCTCTCTATCCATACAATCTGGACTCATTTTTTCCCTCTGACTCCATTTCCCAGCATCCCCATCTGCTGCCCATCCCTCTTTCTTTGAGTCTCAGAAACACTCAGACGTTTTTTGGAGTCAGCAGATGAACGCTGAAACATAATTGATCTGTGGGTGTGTGTGTTTGTGTGTTTGTTGATTCTAAAAGCATATGGACATATATGGCAAATGTTACACACACACAAACTCACACACAGACACATACACAGACACACACACGAAAGATGTTCACACACTCCCTCTGTTGAACTATCTCCCGCTGAGACTTTTGCACCACTATCCCACCAACAGGGCTTGTTGCCATGGAAACTGACAAAGAGGAGGTTACTCTATTCTTTTCTATTCTGTTCTAGTGTAGTCTGGTCTTCATTAGACTTCCTTTTCCTCTCTTGATCACCCCTCCTTTTCTTTCTAAATCTTTTCCTCTTGCAGGATTTGTCTCTTGATGTCTCTCTGCTCTTTGTTTTACCCGTTGTCCCACCATCGCTGCTGAAGTCTCTAAAATAATCGCACACTGTACTCATCATCTAATAGAAACAAAGTCTGGTTCCCTGGATGAAGCACTTGAGTAGATTTGCAACCAGAAAGCATCCCACGGACCAAAAACATGTCCAAAAGACGTCTTTCCAATGTTCACTATTGACTATTCAGTTACAGACGGCTATAATGTTACAAAAGCCACAGGGTGGATTTGAGCATGAGGCACGCGCTTTACCAAGAGGGCTATTCATCAGCTTTATCAAAGACCATGTTTTGTCATCCAACCTTGGAACATTAGCCAACCATGAAGGTGGAATGACCAAAACACGGTCTTTGATAATGATGAATAACTCACCTGGAAAAGGGATGGTAAAGGCTTGGGGTTCAAATCCACCCTGAAGCTTTTGCTGCATAGAGTTGAATTTGGCTGTCATAAAAACTTTACTTTCAAACCACAAGAAGTTCGGTAGACGTCTGTAACTGAGGATGAATTATGTTGGTAGTTTCGTTATAAAGACTTTATTTTTGAACCCTGTAAATGTTCTCCACTTCTGGTTCTCCACCTGACGTCTCTTCAGAGTCATCAAAGACAATGTGTTTGCTCAATTTCAGTTTCAGGCAAGTGGGTTCATTGGTTTATCTTGTTTATCTTATCTGTTTATCTTAGTCACAAACTATATTCCATACTACTATACATACGCCATATCCTTATTAGGCAATGTTACAATACTCAAATTATTAGAGTGAAGCCCTTTTTAGACTTGATATTGATGGCTTTATCAAGCAGTTAAATTGCTACCCAGGTTCCAAAAGGTTGACATGCTGTGTAGAACAGAAATAAAACAGAATGTAATAATCTGCAAATCCTATTCCGCGTGTACTCAGTACGAAGACAATAGATTCAAGATTCAGGTTGTACAGGTACACTCAAGAGAATATCTTTTGTTTACAGACTACAGAAATAATTTGAGTTTGGGACGGGGCCTGTGTCATCCTAACATCTTAAGTTACGACGGTTCTGTTTCCTGTCCTAAGATAATTCAAATCTAAGACCCTCCATATCAAATCGAGTTTTTTTTTTCTTTTCAACATTGCTCTTTCTCTTTTTCCTGGTTTGGGTGATGATGTTCACCATATTTTTGTCTCCTATGGATCAGATCATGCACCCACATCCTCCTTGCTCCAATTTCAAATAAAAAAACAAACGGATAGTAAACCACAAAGGGGCACTATCGATCATGCTGCGGCAGTTGTCGAGATTTTGTTGCCTGTGCTTTTGCTGTGAATGATCCCTGACTCTGGAACAGGTTGGCTCACTCAGGAATCACTTTTAAAGGCTTAATTTTTAAAAGGAGGCAGTTTTAGATTAGATTTAAATTACCCCCCACAGCCCTGTAAAGGATGAGCGGTTGCAGATAATGAATGAATGGTTTTATGTTTTTTATTCGACTTATTGTTTACTTAGATTATTGTTATTACTTGTATTGTTATTAACGAGGGGCCCTGGCTCAGTTTATTTCGCTGCTTGCTAGCTTACAGCTAACATGCTGTTCATTTTCTGTTGTTAAACACCCAAAAAATGACACCCAACATTTCCATGTTTTTCCACGATGTATGGGGGATGTTCAACAGACAGATTGCACTGACTTTGTGAAGCACGTTCATTGCTGCTCCTCAGAGGATTGGCTATTTTAAATTCATTGACATCCTGAGTATGTGTGGTATCATCCTGAGGTCAATATTTACATTTCTAGCTGGCAGCTCCGAGAATAGCACTATTCTTTTCTCGTATGCGTTAAGTTTCACGGGGTGTATAAACCTTTAGAGTCTTTAAAAACAGATGTATACCTCTCAAAGCGGATCACATTGCTGGCGCTGGTAATATCTGTGGTCCTCTGTCCTGCAAAAAGAAACAGTTTATAGATCCTCTTCATCGAAACACCTCGTCTCTCTATCAATCTCTCTAGGTTTTGTTTCCCCTCTAATTTTTTTCTCACCAGATTGTCTCCCCCACCCTCTCCCATCTGTGTGTGTGTGTGTGTGTGTGTGTGTGTGTGTGAGCAGTTGGCCTGTAGCAAACACACTCCATGCCAAACCATCTGGGCCTTAAATCTGTCCTCCACCAAAATCGCTTTAGTTGCAAAACTAGCGCACACACATATGCAGACACTGACTATTCGGGTTTGTTCAGATCATGTTTTGACTCAGGTTTTTTTGGGACTGTATATATATATATATATATATATATATATATATATATATATATATATATATATATATATATATATATATATATATATATATATATATATGTACAGTATATGGTCCTCTTTATCTGATGTTGTACGCAAAGCTTCAACGTCTTTTATCCCAGAAAAGACGAGGGAATTTCAATAATTCAGAGAGAACATCGTTCCCTGCGTACATTCATTTGACTTAACCTGTGAAATATTCATGAATTTGTGCTCCAAAAAACCTTCAGTGGAGTCGTTCCTGTTACTATCGGGGGCTTTTGTTCTCTTTGTCCCTGCAGCCACGGTGGCTACGGCCGCTAACGCTAACTGCCCCGCTTCTGAAACTGAAAAATGCATCGCGGCGGGGGGCATTTTCCCAGGAAACGCCTAGCAGACACTTCCTGAATTTTGTATTAACATCCACGCTGATGCTCACAGTCGAATAACATCTCCTGCTTTCTTTACCAGTCTCGCTCTTGGTGCATGCAAACATAAAAGATGTAGACTGAAAGAGGTGATGCACAGATGGAGGAAGAGAGGAGTTTCAGGCGACAGAGAGAGAGAGAGAGCGAGAACAGTGTGGTTAATTTGGTGTCAGGGTATTGACTATGTTCACTATGCCGCCTGGCTTGATTGTATTGTTCGCACAGAGAGTGATTGGGGAATTTGGTGTGTATGTGTGTGTGTGTGTGTGTGTGTGTGTGTGTAAGGTACAACAGCACTGCAGAAAATTACCTTGCAGGCGGTTGTCTGCAGCATGAAAGGAGCCTCCCTTTTCTTCTCTTGCCTCCTACCCATCATTAGGGTGTGCACTGCGTCTAAAATGGCAGGTGGAAGTGGTAACTGTGTGCGCGCGTGTGTGTGTTTTTGCATGCTTGCTTTATGTAATAATGTGTGCTCGCTCTGTGGGTGCCAGCATGGGTGCAGAAGCAGTGTGTACTCATTGTTCTGGCATCTCTCTCTTGATGCACCTCTCTCCGGCTACGGTTTTCTTTTCACAAACATTCATACGTCTATGCCTGGACACAGAACAGCTGCTTTTTCTTTCCTCTTTTCGCTTCCCTACATGCCAGCTTCGCATTTTTCTCCATTCCAGGTTTTCCCGCTCCTCTCCCTGTCTCGTGGGTGCTTATCAGCATTGTTCACATTTCCTTGCTTTAGCAGAGCAGTCAAGGTATTTGCATTTCAAATGAGGAATCTACTTCTCTGACATGCAAATTAATGGATGTGAATTATGCATTTATAGCAGGCTGCTAACACAGCAGCAAGACCAGCCCAAACAAACACACTGAAACACTGAAAAGGCAGGGGAAAATGCTTCTGGACTAGAATAATGGAAAATGTAGTGACGTTGCGTGTCACAGGAAGTGTTGGATTGGTGTCAGTGCCGCTATTGTTAGCTTAAAGCCGTCTATAGACAGTATTCATTATCTTAGAGGAATGGCTGACCAAAACCTTTGAAAGATGGTGCTGAAAAGAGGGGAGTAGCTGTTGTCGACTTGAATTCAGAGCAGTTGCAGCCGATTTCTACGGCAACACAGAAAAAGAACGTGCCATAACATTCATAGAAGGTTGTCAAACCACTCCTGCCAAATAATTTGCATCTCTGACAGTGATCTTGGAAGTATTGGCACCCCTGGAACATTTCCAGAAAATGCACCATTTCTTCCTGAAAAGTGTTGCAATTACAAATGTTTTGGTATACACATGTTTATTTCCTTTAAGTGCATTGGGACAACACAAAAAAGCGGAAGAAAAAAGCCGAATTTGACATCATTTTAAACAAAACTCAAAAATTGGATCGGACGAAATCATTGGCACCCTCAACTTAATATTTGGTTGCACACCCTTTGGAGTGTTGACTGAGGTTGTTTATCCACCATTCGAACTATCCTGCGTTGCATTCTTTCATCAATTTTTCTCTTCCGTCCACATCCAGGGAGATTTGCCACAGTTCCATGGGTTATAAACTTCTTGATTATATTGCGCACAGTTGACGAAGGAACTTTAAGATCTCTGGAGATTGACTTGTAACCTTGAGATTGTTGATACTTTTCCACAATTTTGCTTCTTAAGTCCTCAGACAATTCTCGGCTCTTCTTTCTCTTCTCCATGCTTGGTGTGGCACACAGGCACACAACACAAAGGTTGAGCCACTTTTTATACACTCTAGCTGGCTTCAGTTTCGATTACTATATTGCCAGCATGCGTTATTTGCCACAGGTGAGTTTAAACGAAGATCACATGCTTGAAATGAAATGATTTACCCACAGTTTTAATAGGGTGCCAATGATTTTGTCCAGTCGATTTTTGGAGTTTATGTAAAATGATGTCAAATTTGGCTTTTTTCTTCTGCTTTTTTGTGTTGTCCCAATGCACTTAAAGGAAATAAACACGTGTATACCAAAACATTTGTAATTGCAACACTTCTCTGGAAGAAATGGTGCATTTTCTGTAAAGGTTCCAGGGGTGCCAACACTTTCGTCCATGACTGTATGTCAAATAAATCACTATACACTGCAGTAAATGCTACTTTAATTCACGTTCTGAGTTAATGAGGGGATAAGCAAAAGTATTCAGTTTGTCGTATTGAAACTGTGCTCAGTCGTGGAAGAGGTATAGAAGGACTTGGCGCACAAATTCGGAAGCACAATATAGGTGATACGTGGTTCTCACTGGAGAGAGAGGGTATTCATGTAATCAGAAAGGTTAAAACAGTAGTAGCTAAAGCTGTCAGATAAATCTAATGGGGTAAAAAAGCACTATATTTGCCTCTGAGATGTAGTAGAAGAAGTGGACCACAGTGCACATGACAAAACATTCGAAAGGTCATTCGGAGATATTTGTGTGGCTGTTTCTCTGTGATCTCTGACAACCCACTCGTTTGTTAAGACCCGCCGAGACCCTCAAGTGTATGTTGGGAGAAAAAAGACCTTAATTCCATCCAGCCTGGCTCTGACCAAATCCAACATGCAGACATCTGTGGTCACAGCTTCAGCCATCACCGACGACTTCAGGAAACGTGCTTTGTGTGCAGCTCCTGTCCTGTGGAACTCGGATGCTTTAACGTCCGCTGTAAACTAAAACTGTGTCCCATTTTGTTTCTTGAAGAAGCAAATTAAGACAGACTCCATGATAATACAGCTGATTTTAAAATCAAAGAAGCTTGCAGTACATTTTATCTGCTGATGTTTGCACATAAGGTAGTGGACTTGTGCGGTTGGTTTTAAAATATTCAGACCTGAACCTGAGCTGTGTTTAAAGCACGATATGATTTTGAGATGTACAGCTCTGATCTGCTTCTCTGTTATGAAGTCTCCAGATCTCTCAGACCATCAGGCACTAGTTTATTTTGTTGTACAATAGACGTATCTAGATGAATCTTGGAGAGCAGGTGAAGTCAGCTCAATCTCTCTAAAGATCTGTTTTGAATCCAGACTGAAGACCTTTTGAGATTATTTCCGTGAAACTATTTTTAGCATTTCCTTTTTAAACGGTACAAAATAAATATAATGTTACAAGTACTCAGATTTTCTAGCCTGAATCATAATGTGCAGTCTCTCAGGGTGGCTCCAGCCTGATTTCCTTGCATTAAGCTGTGGTGTCAGTACAGGAAGTGATGAATCGAGCAGCGGGGAGTAAACTCTGTCCATTAAAAGCTAAACTTGCCAACGTTAGATCTTTTGCATCTCTCGTCTCGTCGCTGTTTTCCTGTTGTAAAAGCAGCACCGACCCTCCGGGCTTGTTTGCTGACATCTTCCTTAACAACTTCCGAGTGCTGACGTCAATGATGTTAAAACGGTTCTCAAACAATTACCCCTCACTAACTATCAGAGGCACCAATGTGTGAAATTACCCTGCACCACTTTAAGTCTGATTGTGTTTTTGTACTATAAATAAGGAGAGAACTTCAGTATTTCCCCGGAGAGCTCTTTACACTCAGACTGGAGGTGCATTCAGAACAGGAATTGTGCCATTTAATAAACCTGTCAGCAAAATGGATGCCATAACACTATTTTTTCTATAATGATCTACTTTTAGACTGCAGTTCTTGGTCATCTGTCTTTTTTGAAGTGTAGCTATATATAGTTTTGTCTTCACTTGTCAATCACTGCCAGTTACAATGTGTTGCAATGTTTGTATACCGTATTTCAAATTATTCATATTGACAGACTGACCTTCTTGTCTTTACAATTCCTCAGTGTTATTCTTTCTGAGATGTGATACAAGAATTTCAGTATGCTTCGATGACTCCTCTGCCCTCACAATGAGAAGAGTGTCGGAAAACAGTCATGATGACAGTGATTAGAATTCAGAGAAAGTCGAAAGCGGAAAGAATAAACAAATGCATGAAAATAAATCAGGACAATAATGAGGAAACTGGGTTCACAACTGTTCAGTGTAGTAGTGACGTTTGTTACCTCATGTATCAGGAAGAATAATCTAAGGTCAAAGGTCACTATAAAGATCCTCGCAGATGTCTATCCATATTTGTTTTGTCATACCTGATGCCTGAATGGTGGATGTAATTGAGGAATGTCAGTTGCAGAAAACACTTAACCTGAGTTGCGTGACGCAAGTTTACATGGTAAAATAAGTTTTGTGGTAAATGTAGTGAAATAGTCGCAGTTTGGTGCAGTTTACGTGGCATTCTGGATGATATGCAACACATTTGAGCTGAATAGTTCACTTTTCAATAAAAGCATGAAACTTGGTACACGTGTAGACTTTGGGGCCCCTGAACATTTTCAGAGATGGCACCATCGCCAGAATGCCACTTGGCAGCCATGGCAGCTGTTTTACTTTCGCCATTACTGAAAAATGTATAACATGATAATACAGAAAAGGTGATGTCTATGCCCATGTTTTGACGGTCAAGGATTACAATGTCACCATATAATACATCATGAATTGTTAAGATTAACATTCAATAGTGACTTTAGGTACGTGATGATAACATAACTACATAGTCCAGATGATACGTTGAAGAATTGTTGACTTTTTCATGAAGCATGACACTTGGTACAGTTGTACAATTTGGAGCTCTGAACACTTTCAGATGTAGAGCCATTGCAAAAATGTCATGTGGCATGCATGGCTGTCATTTTACTTTCTGCTATTGCTGAATTATGTATTTACCATCGTAGCTCCTGAACCAAACATGACAACACAAAAAAGGTGATGTCAACCCCTATGATATGATGGTCAAGGTGAATTCTGTTACACTGTGAGAAAGAAACTAGAGACCATCTTAGGAACACACCAGTCTCGATGCCCATTAACGTGTTGACCCATGAGTACTCAGTAGTCCTTATTACATCATTACATCAGTCCTCAGTAACCATGGGTCAAACCACACCCGTCTTCAAACTCCGCCTTCATTTTGATCTCATCTACACACCTGTCACCTATCACATTGACAGAATGTGTTTACAGACAGAGAGTGAGACATCTCACCTGTCAAAGTACTCAAAACAGCTCCTGCGGCTGGTTCCCACAAGAGTAGGTGTCCAGGAAAACATATTACAGTGATGACACACACGCACGCACGCACGCACGCACGCACGCACGCACGCACGCACGCACGCACACACACACACACACACACACACACACACACACACACACACAGATTCCCAAGGTGAAAACATAACCAGTCACACTGTCATGTAATCACAGTATCTGAGAACCTTGCTCAGACTTTATAATAGTATCATGTCTGCATGCACGTTCTGTCGCACTATTGGGAATTCACCCTGACAATACAGGGACAATACATTTTTATATTCAACTCAATATTTAGTATGACCTTAGCAACTAAGCTGAAAGCAACTGCAGACAACCTCTATGTTTGTTGATTCCGGCCCCTGTGGATTGTATTGAATGTTTTGTCTAAAAACATTCACTACAACAAAAGTGTCACATCAAAAAATGTTCAGTAGTATGAAATATAAGATACAAGATATGTTTTTTCTTGAACAATTAATATTAAATAATTGCTTGTATCATTTGCTCCCTTTGTCTTGATCTTTTAGCATCACGATGACACTGCCATGCTTCACTTGTTTGTAAAATCTGAGGATGAAGGAGATGTTTTAAGGTCTATTTTGTGATTCCCTTAGTTCAGGAATTTTGCTAATTTAAAAAAAATCTGTCGCAACTTCATAATCACAGGGTATGGAACGTGTAATTAAGATCTAAATTACAGTACGTGATAGTTTTTGCAGTTGCACACTCAAAATTAAATGGGGCATCCAGTTATTAAATATTTAACCTGAATACTCAGACCGTAAATGAAGCATCCCCATGAAACTTTAACCATATAAACATGGGACAATATTGACACTAACTTCACTGCATGCAGGTATGAATTATCATGTCTGGCTTTATGGGGGGCTTCCTGTATTTTTTTTTTTGCTTCACAAGAAACATTTAATGTAGCCATGTCAAAAGCTTTGGGTCTGTTTCCCTCTCAGAGCGTAGAGGGTTTTAGTAGCTGCCATGTCGGGAAGAAGAACAGCAGCTTTTTAGATAAAAGGCCTAACATGTAGACGTCGAACCCAATTTGGCTCCCCCGTCCTCCGTGGTATGATCAAATGAGAGGCTTTGCTGTAAACATGCGTGCACACATGCTAAAAAAACCACAGCAGCCCCCCTCGTTACACATTCATAAGTGTGTGTGTGTGTCTGTGTGTCTTTTCATGTGTCTCTTTGTCTTTTAATTTACCCACACGCCATCTGGTTGAGTAATTTTTATCACGAGGAGGAGAAAGTGTCATCACCAACTGATTCCACTGTGAATGTGTGTGTGTGTGTGTGTGCGTCTGCGTATACAGTATGTGTGTGTTTTTTCTCTGTTTTCGTCCGTATCAGTACCTGGAGCTACTCATGTCTTTTGCATAAACACGCAACACATTTCCTCTTTTTTTCTGAGATGCTAATAAGTCCTCTGCAGTGCGAGGCCTTGGCGAGATTTGCTCAGAGGAAATTCAAATTATTCTAATGGCGAAGTCACTTGAATACAGATAAACAACACTGGATGCTAGGTTTATCGAGCCGATGCTGATGTTAAGGAGTGAAAAAACATATTGATGTATCCGCCTTTATATTTTTATTCACAGAATATATGCAAAAACACAAATTTTTTTAATAATCCCTCAAATGTGGTTATCGCACACTTGTGACAAAGCTGCGTAAGTAAGAAAGGCAGGATACTTGACAGTTTAACAAACTTCACTCCACTATTGGCCAACATACAACTGATACCGACATATCTGTGGTTGGTCAGTATCGGTTGATAATATCGATCAACCAATGTATCGGTCAACTCTAATGGAAACATAAAAAATAAAGTAAATAAAAATGTCAGTATTTGAAGGGAAAAAAAAGGATATGCATTAGTTTCCCCTTAAAATCCAAACTTTAGGGGCATTTTAATAGGAAGCATGAGAATTCATAGGCTTTCAGCATTTCAGAGATTAAATAGAACTTAATTTCCCATCACGCACTCTGTTCTTTTTCTGTTTACCCCGGTGTAGTCCTGCTGTGCTCTGTGTTGTTGCTGCACAAACTAACCCCCACAGAGATCAATGGTGGCTTTAAAGGAGACATATCGTGTTCTTTTTCAGGTTCATAATTTTATTTTGAGTCACCACGAGGATAGAAATTGACAGTGGGATTACTGACGAGGTGTTACAGGAACAGTGATTTCTGTGGGAGAGAGGAGCTTCTGTCGGTGTGGACTTTGACCTTCTTGACTTCCGACATTGTTTTACATGCACAAGAACCTGTACAGTATAACACAGTGAGGGAAAGGGAAAAAAACATAATAGGTCTCCTTTAATATTATTTCATCATTCTTTTTATTTATTTTTCTGGTTTCAACCACAAATCCTTTGTTTCCACCCAGTTTGCGTCCTGGATCCATAAATTTTGTGTCTTTGTCGTTGCTTCTTTCAGGAACTGACAGACAACGGCTTCGGTCCGATCACAACAGAAATAGCCGGAGACAAGACGTTCTACTACGCCGAGGATTACCACCAACAGTACCTGAGTAAAAACCCTGACGGATACTGCGGACTGAGAGGGACAGGAGTCTCCTGTACAATAGAAATCAAGAACAAGTCCTGATAGCCAGTGACAGACAAGAACCATCTTAGGGTCTGTTAAATACGGATACAATGATGGGATGATTTTTAAGTTTGAAAACGCTTTCCGATTCAAATGTCATATGTCAAATATATAAACATTGCATTTCGAATACAATTATCTCACAAATCTAGCTGCTATATCTCTATGAAAAGAATGTGATTGTCAATAAGAAATCGATAAAGGCTGTTGGTCTTCTCAGCTCTTTGCTAACAGTAATCATGCCGCTGCCTCAAAATGTGATGCAACATGTCACTTTGTGAGAGGCTTCACACAAGATGCCCCCCTCGGTATATAATCTAATACGAGGGATCTGTACGAGGGATGTGTAGAATGAGCAGAGTGAAATCTAGTAGAACTCCCACGCAGTCTCATTTGAGAAGGAATTCAATTTAGTGCCAACAGATGTTTCACTAAGTTCATACTTTAATGCAATCTGAGCAAAATGTGAGTTTTAGCTCTGCGACTGCTGATGTTATGGTTCAGGTTGCTTCATAAAAGATGATTATTTAAGAGGGACTTGCTTTTATTTTGAAGCAGTTTGCTATTTAAATGTCTGTAGAGGAATAAAAAACAATAAAAGCTTCTGAAATCACACAGTGTCTTTTTTCTAAGGGTTTTTACCTCTGACTCAAACAATTTGCACAGAGTCAATTGAATCAATCTTAATTTTTATTGCACCCTCAATCACATGTGTTTGTCAGTTTAAAAGATCATTTTGCAAGTCAGCGTTGATCATAAAGATGGCGGAACACCGTTCAGTGAACTACACCGTCTCACTCATGTGTACGTCACTGCCAACACCAACATGGCCGTCACCTCAGCCCAGAAGGTGCATGCAAAAGAGGGTCGATTCACAACAAGTCTGGTCAAACTGACAACTGCAGTTATGTACTTTACTTTACTGTACTGAGTTTCCTGAGTTAGGAAAAGATCTTTAAAATTGACAGACATCAATGGCACAATTTGAAAGGGATGATTGTCTTTCGCCATTCACCGCCATACTTCTTTTTTCTGAAATAAGGTCCCATGCCGATCCACCACTTCGTCTTTCTAAATTCCAACAGTTTTTTGGATTCACAAACTGGCAAGTTTGTGCCAGAGGTTGCTCATGAATGTGCCCCAAATCCACACAATGCACTATGGATATCAAATCAAATTTGAAAGAGAATTTAGAAATAGTACCTTGAGACTGTGTTGTTGGCTCCCCGATCAGTTTATACAGTAGCTTATCTAAGAACAACTCTCACCCTGCAATAGATGCAGTAAATGACGGCACGGAGCTTTACAATTGTGTAAATTGTTTAAATTTAATAAACTATGAATTCTGCAATCACAAAGTCAATGTGATGTCGGATCAAAAGATTCTCTTTTTGCTACCTGAGCTGGCTGAATGCTATTATTTCGTCTTACTAGATTTGCAGCAGACGAGGTGAACCGGAGATTTTTTTCATTTATAATATATTCACATGTTTGTGTTTGCTCTTTTGTGGCGTGTGTGTGTGTCTGTGTGTCTGTGTGTGTTGTGTTTCGGGTGTGGGGGGGATTTGGATGACCTCCTTCTTCTGATCTTCGCCTGAAGTAATGTTCCAGTCCGTGACTCATCTGTCATCGCTGTTAATGTGTGTTTGTACAGTGTATGTGTGTTTTGATGGTACAGCATGCAAACACACACACACACACACACACACCAGGAGGAGGAGAGTGTGTTCAGTGCCAGGCCCTCCAAAGCTTGGCATCACCATCACACGGTTGAAAAAAACCAAGAGAGGGAAGAGATCAGTCTCTTTGGAAATGGCAGAGCGCCATGTTGGATCTGTGCTGCGTTGGAGCGTCTCCACGATGCAGGCTGCAGCACCGCGGCTCCACCAGCTTTTCAAAACCAAAACCTGACCACTATTTTTGGAATAAAGCAGATGAAGGCTGAGATTTTGTGTAAATAATAAATGTATTAGACATGGTTCCATTTTTTAATTTTTATTTTCAGATTTGCTCCTTTAAGCTTGTCAATGTGTTTTTTGGTAACAGAGTATAACATCCTTCAGTTGCAATGATCAGTTCTATACTGAATGTTTCAATGTTTGTTTGAACTTGCAGTATACAGAATATCCATCATATTGAAAGAGGATGACACCAGCTGGACTGGATTGCATTTCTAAAAAAAAGGGCAATATTGGCTAAAATACATCAATGTGGCACCCCCCCCCCCCGCGAAAAACAAACCTTTCCTCTTTCAGGGTTTGTTGGTTGTGTACGGAAAACTAACAACTCAAACAGCCCTGAGATTGCTTTGAATAAATGTTGGCAAAAGTTTTGTCTTAAAATTGCAAACTCTCTCTCCTAAAAATGTTTTTCATAATTCGGAGAAATGACTCGACACTCTGGGTGTAATTATTGGACAATATTCAGATGATGATCCGCAGGATGTGACGAATGATAATACACCCAGGATGCGATGCTCATGTGTGCTTGTAGAGATTAATTTCATAGGAGGTTTCGCACAATTACTCTTAACAAATGTTGCTTTCTGTTGGAAACGCTGAGACCACGGCGTCTTTTAACAAGTGTAGCTTCTTTGGATCAATGATAAGGTGGCTTTTGTAGAAAGATGTGTTGGTTCAGCCTTCATCAGAGTGATTGATCACTGTGCTGTTTAGGTGCCAACTCTCAGGTATTGAGTGTAGACATTCTTATAACATTTCCAGTCCTTGTCAGCACATGACCTATGGCCAACAGTGACTCTGAGCGTGAATCAACAATCCAACGAGACACACATTTTTTATTAGAAACATAGGCATCAACTATTTGCTCCCTATGTAACTGTCATCTCCAGACTGCCTCTTAAATCTGTGCCTTGTCAAAACACATGATTGTGCTGCCATCATGTGGTTTGAGCACATGTCTCCAGCCAATCCAAGGTAACAGATACCAACACACACAATTTAAAGCTTTTCCTTTGAGACAGAACAGTACGGATTTACACACTAAGAAAAACGGTTCAGATGTCATGAGAACTTACTGTATTCATCTTTAATGGTGTGTCATGGGCCAAAAGCAAACACCTACTGTATTGTATTGTACCAGGATTCCAAGTTTCTCTTTATGGATTGACCTTATATGCACCAAGTGTCACTCTGCCTGCTGTGCTCAGTTTATGAAAAATGGTTTCTAATAAGCGATTACACACATTTAAAGTTCATTTCACCTTTTAAAATGGTTTAAAAAGAAATGTGTCCAGAAGATCTGCAGGGCCAAATCAAACCTCTGGCCCTGCACAGCCGTCTTCGTTATTCCATTTTTTTTTTAGTTTTTTACCTGTTTGAAAATAAAATAAAAACCTTGTGATTTAATTTGAAGGATCTTACCGGAGGTTTCTGTCGTACACACCTGCTGCAGGTCCAAATAACCGCAGGTGTGTCGTGACGTTTCAGTGCCTACAGTTACTCGTCTCTGCTCCCAGGCACGGTTTTCTGTCCGCGTTTAAGCGTCACGTTGTTTAAACTGTGACGATCAACACGTGTTGTGTCAGTGATGACGCTCAGTAACTATAGCAACAGCAAACTTCCCCTCAATGGTTACGCGCCTCCTCGGCTTGACTGAAGTCCAGAGGTAAATCTTGCTAATGTTAAATAAAATATAACCAAAACTAAGTTTATTATTCGACACTGCTTCTTGAGATCCCACCTCTTCTGAAGGGTGAGATTACGAGACTGTCCGTCTTTCATGTGAAACTGTCAGTTGAAAGTTAGCTAAACTGCCTTAATTTAATCAATAGCCTGAATATATATAGATTGTAAATGAAGTTTGGCCTTCAGTCGGGGCTGAGTTTTTGTACTGCTGCTGTAACTTTTATATTTATGTATTTTATTTTTACAAGTCAGACTTTTGAATCATTTACTAAGATATATTCAAGTCTTTCTGAGAGATTGCTGTCCTAAAAAACAATCTTTGAAAACATGGCTAACTCTAGTGAACCATTGATTTTTACTGTAACTTCAATTCCCTGGGGACATTTTCAGACTCCTGTATTCATCTAGAACAAATATATTCTGTGGGTTTATCAGCAAATAACTTTTACCATGTAGGAGACTGTACTTTGATAATATGACTATTAATGACTGCCGCTCAATAACCATATAGACGGGGCACCACCTTCCTTTTGATTTATTCTGAATAACGGGAAGGAAGCTATTCAAAACCCAATCGTACAAGTCTGGCTTGAACGGTTGGAATCAATTTAATCAGTCTGTTTAATTTCAAACCTATATTTGATCTCCTATTCTGAAGTAGTGAATTCTTTCCACGATCCCATCAACTTCCCACTTCAAATTAAACTTGCACAGACAACGACATATGGTTAAATATGTTTATTGACTAAATAAATGCAGAATAAATGATATGCGGTAATAATTCAAATGGTGGTCAACAAGTAACAGAAAATGCGGATAATGTGAATAAAGCATTAATTAGATAACTTTAACCGATGGTGGATTTTGATGTAAGGAACCGATAATACACAACTACAGGATTAAAATCCTTCCAAACGGATAATCTGAGGAATGTATTTAAATTTAGGATATATATATATATATTCGAAGCTTTCGCAAACACCAACTCTGATTTCATTCAGCGTGACTTCTGTTGCGTGTGGAAATTCAGCCTACTTTGTTGTAGAGGAAAGGTCCCGAGGTCCGGACTTTCTGGATCAGTTTCGTCTCACTCTGCGGGACGGCAGCGGCGGCTGCAGACCAGCTGGAGTGCGATGTCGTCTCAGGTCGAATGAGGTCACCTTTGGCCCAGCGGGGTTTTCGCTTGAGAGCGCTGTGGGCGGTCCGGATGCAATTGAGGGATAGTTCTTCCTTCGGCTGTGAATTCTTCACGGTCTCTTGAACAGTTAAACTGTATCGACTTACCAGTTTTATCAGAGTCTCTTTGAGCTGGTAATTACGAAGCTACGAATATATATCGATCGGGCTTCTTGCATAAAAATAACTGGGAAAGGATCGCCGGCCGAACGAGTCCTTCTTTGTTACCAAATACAAAAACAAATAGCTTCTTCTGGCTTTGGCCACGATACTTAAACGATATAAAAAATACAAAAAGAGGATTGATTTCGTCCTTGCTTGAGTTTCAGAATAAGTTATTCTCAAAATAACGGCGCTTCACCTGGGAAAAAAGGTTCTACAGGTGATTGAAATCTCCGGAGATAAAAAGGTCTCGGAGCCGCAAAACTAAGCAAAGTACGAAGTCAAAAGTGAAGATTAAGTTACACGTGTTGAGTAGAGTAAGTAGATAGTACGTAGCGACGAGAGTAACGCGAAGGTGAAGAAAAGACAAGAGTGAGAGGATAAGAATACAAGAGGACAAGAGTGAGGGAACAAGAGAGCGAGCAGCGTGAAGTTCGCTCTTTTAATGATTAAGCAGGGAGCGAAATAGAGGGCGGACTAGCACGTCATTTCCTCCGGTGACGTTGCAGCTTATATTAAGACTTTATTACTTATTAAACCAAAATAAAGGTTTACAAGTTTTTAAGATCACGATCGACTTATTTACCAAAATCGACCATGGTCTTTACATCAACACTTGTCACATGAATATAAAGGACATAACAGAGATTGCCTAATCAGGAAAAGGGAAGTTATTAGTTATAACTCATCACAAACGGTCTCAACAGCACTGATGTCTTGTATCGTGTACAAGCTTAATTCTTAACACAAAAATATATGTCAGAGGTAGATAATCATAATTTTAAGTATAAAAGTAAGGTTCGTTTATTTAGAAATTTTCCTTTCAACTCTACCCGGACTTACCAAAAGGGGGCACTGTGGCTCCATCAGAGCAGCAGACATTAAACCTGAGATTTCTAACTAGAGCTTCCTTTAACTCACAAACTCTAGAAAAAGAGTATGTTTGAGGTCTCATCAAGCTGATTGAGGATATTTTGTCAGGACAAGGATGAGATTATAGCTTAATACCTTTTTAACACCAAGAAAGAAATCAAAGTTCTTCTTTCTCCTGTTGGGAATGGGGAGACACATGGCTGGGTTGAGTGTTGTAATTTACAAGTGTGACACTTTGATAGCCCATGCCAGATGTGGGGTGATGTCTTCTAAGGACAAGTCTTTTACGATTGAATACACATATGGCATGGCCCAGTGACCACTAAATAAACAGATCTGTGGAAGGAAAGACAGTTGTTTATGAAGTCCAGATGTTAAACGAGACCTTCTGAGTCTTGGGTATCTCTGGTCCACTAGCATAGTTTTCATTAAAGTCAAAGGAGAGGAGAAGAAGGTGACAAATGGTTATCTCTTCCCCAAGAGAGGGGGTTTACAAGGGAGGTCTGGTGACTTCACTGGTGAACTCAGCCGACAATCGCTTCCTGCAAACAACTTTTCTTGCCTCTGGCATGTAGTTTCTTCACAAGTGGAGTGACCACGAAGAGGGGGGAGAGAGAGTCAGGCCATTAGGGGGTCCCAGGAATTAGGTAAAAGGGGAATCAAACTCAGACATGTAAATTGCATCTCCTATTAGGCAGGATGAGACCGGGCATGTTCCTACAACCACCTTCAGCTGCCACCCAATTATTCACGTTTCAGCACCAGAGAAGCAAGCTAGGTGGCTAACATCAACAGTAATCTAAGCTAAACATGTGTCAAGCCTTCCTAAGCTATGTTAACCCAACCACACATCACTACCATGAAATTATAACCTTAATAATTAGTTTTCCATAGCAAATTCATAGGTTAAAAAAAGTCTATGTATACATTTAATCAGGTTCAGTATATTATAACAAGAGGACAGTGGTGGTTAATTCTTTAACAAGAGCAGGGAGGAGAATTTTGTGGAAGCCATTTTAGCTGGTTGAAGAATATTGCAAATCCAAATGTAGCTAATTTAAAATATTTGCTATATAAATATATTGTTTATTTCTATTCTTGTCTGACAGTTCCTATATGAGAAACTGAAAATGTCTTTTAAACTGAGCTGAGTGTGGTTGAAGAACTAGTAGGTTTAGAATTATATTATTTTTTATAATACCTTCTCAATGCTATTTTAGCTGTTAGCATTGACAGGCAAATGCCATCATTAGGGAATCAAAGAGCTAGTGCTAAGTATGGTACAAGCAGGAGCCATTGAGCTTAATTATTACGACATATCTTGGTATTCCCAGGTGATCTCCCATCCAAGTACTAACCAGGCCTGACCCTGCTTGGCTTCCAAAATCTGGTGTGTTCAGGGTGGTACTGGTGATTGTTACAGCACAGCTGAAGAGAAACCGCTGTTATAAACATCAGTCCGACTGAGTCAGTAGAGAAGAGTGGCTTTGATTGTTTCTCTCTGCATGAAATCCTTACTGTTCTGTGTGTCTGTACAGAGAGGGCAAAAAGCTTGCAGCACCTGGTATTCCCAGGCGGTCTCCCATCCAAGTACTAACCAGGCCCGACGCTGCTTGGCTTCCGAGATCGGACGCGTTCAGAGTGGTATGGCCGTAAGCCAAGGAAAAGCAGACAAACACGCTATTTATGCACGTTCACCGGCTCCGTCCTGATCGTTCCTCTGTATCTGTGAGCGGGGAAACATTAGCACAGTTGAACAACTTTTGGGGAATGCCAGTGTTTTCAGAGAGTGGGTACATTTCAGGAGATATACCAGTGCAGCACAGCTGAAGAGAAACCGCTGTTATAAACATCAGTCCGACTGAGTCAGTAGAGAAGAGCGACTTTGATTGTTTCTCTCCGCATGAACGCGTATAAATAGTGCATTTGTCTCCTGTGCTTTGGCTTACGGCCATACCAACCTGAACACGCCCGATCTCGTCCGATCTCGGAAGCCAAGCAGGGTCGGGCCTGGTTAGTACTTGGATGGGAGACCGCCTGGGAATACCTGGTGCTGTAAGCTCTTTTATTTCTCTGCATGAGCGGGGAATGCGATCAGTTGTTGAAGGATTTTCCAAGGCATGTCATAATATAATGCATCTGCACTTTTAATGCAAATATATAGAAGTGAGCAAAACACAAGCAGCACAAAAAGGTTGAACATCTTTCTCAGACTAGCTGCTCTGTTGTTCAAAGCTGTGTCTCCACGGAAAAAGAAGCAGCAGCAGCAGCGCCCTCTGCTGTCTGTACAGAGAGGGCAAAAAGCTTACAGCACCTGGTATTCCCAGGCGGTCTCCCATCCAAGTACTAACCAGGCCCGACGCTGCTTGGCTTCCGAGATCGGACGAGATCGGGCGTGTTCAGAGTGGTATGGCCGTAAGCCAAGGAAAAGCAGACAAACACGCTATTTATGCACGTTCACCGGCTCCGTCCTGATCGTTCCTCTGTATCTGTGAGCGGGGAAACATTAGCACAGTTGAACAACTTTTGGGGAATGCCAGTGTTTTCAGAGAGTGGGTACATTTCAGCGTTTCTATCGTCCCAGGTTATCACTGAGATATACCAGTGCAGCACAGCTGAAGAGAAACCGCTGTTATAAACATCAGTCCGACTGAGTCAGTAGAGAAGAGCGACTTTGATTGTTTCTCTCCTCATGAACGCGTATAAATAGTGCATTTGTCTCCTGTGCTTTGGCTTACGGCCATACCAACCTGAACACGCCCGATCTCGTCCGATCTCGGAAGCCAAGCAGGGTCGGGCCTGGTTAGTACTTGGATGGGAGACCGCCTGGGAATACCTGGTGCTGTAAGCTCTTTTATTTTTCTGCATGAGCGGAGAATGCGATCAGTTGTTGAAGGATTTTCCAAGGCATGTCATAATATAATGCATCTGCACTTTTAATGCAAATATATAGAAGTGAGCAAAACACAAGCAGCACAAAAAGGTTGAACATCTTTCTCAGACTAGCTGCTCTGTTGTTCAAAGCTGTGTCTCCACGGAAAAAGAAGCAGCAGCAGCAGCAGCGCCCTCTGCTGTCTGTACAGAGAGGGCAAAAAGCTTACAGCACCTGGTATTCCCAGGCGGTCTCCCATCCAAGTACTAACCAGGCCCGACGCTGCTTGGCTTCCGAGATCGGACGAGATCGGGCGTGTTCAGAGTGGTATGGCCGTAAGCCAAGGAAAAGCAGACAAACACGCTATTTATGCACGTTCACCGGCTCCGTCCTGATCGTTCCTCTGTATCTGTGAGCGGGGAAACATTAGCACAGTTGAACAACTTTTGGGGAATGCCAGTGTTTTCAGAGAGTGGGTACATTTCAGGAGATATACCAGTGCAGCACAGCTGAAGAGAAACCGCTGTTATAAACATCAGTCCGACTGAGTCAGTAGAGAAGAGCGACTTTGATTGTTTCTCTCCGCATGAACGCGTATAAATAGTGCATTTGTCTCCTGTGCTTTGGCTTACGGCCATACCAACCTGAACACGCCCGATCTCGTCCGATCTCGGAAGCCAAGCAGGGTCGGGCCTGGTTAGTACTTGGATGGGAGACCGCCTGGGAATACCTGGTGCTGTAAGCTCTTTTATTTTTCTGCATGAGCGGAGAATGCGATCAGTTGTTGAAGGATTTTCCAAGGCATGTCATAATATAATGCATCTGCACTTTTAATGCAAATATATAGAAGTGAGCAAAACACAAGCAGCACAAAAAGGTTGAACGTCTTTCTCAGACTAGCTGCTCTGTTGTTCAAAGCTGTGTCTCCACCGAAGAAGAAGCAGCAGCAGCGCCCTCTGCTGTCTGTACAGAGAGGGCAAAAAGCTTACAGCACCTGGTATTCCCAGGCGGTCTCCCATCCAAGTACTAACCAGGCCCGACGCTGCTTGGCTTCCGAGATCGGACGAGATCGGGCGTGTTCAGAGTGGTATGGCCGTAAGCCAAGGAAAAGCAGACAAACACGCTATTTATGCACGTTCACCGGCTCCGTCCTGATCGTTCCTCTGTATCTGTGAGCGGGGAAACATTAGCACAGTTGAACAACTTTTGGGGAATGCCAGTGTTTTCAGAGAGTGGGTACATTTCAGCGTTTCTATCGTCCCAGGTTATCACTGAGATATACCAGTGCAGCACAGCTGAAGAGAAACCGCTGTTATAAACATCAGTCCGACTGAGTCAGTAGAGAAGAGCGACTTTGATTGTTTCTCTCCTCATGAACGCGTATAAATAGTGCATTTGTCTCCTGTGCTTTGGCTTACGGCCATACCAACCTGAACACGCCCGATCTCGTCCGATCTCGGAAGCCAAGCAGGGTCGGGCCTGGTTAGTACTTGGATGGGAGACCGCCTGGGAATACCTGGTGCTGTAAGCTCTTTTATTTTTCTGCATGAGCGGAGAATGCGATCAGTTGTTGAAGGATTTTCCAAGGCATGTCATAATATAATGCATCTGCACTTTTAATGCAAATATATAGAAGTGAGCAAAACACAAGCAGCACAAAAAGGTTGAACGTCTTTCTCAGACTAGCTGCTCTGTTGTTCAAAGCTGTGTCTCCACCGAAGAAGAAGCAGCAGCAGCGCCCTCTGCTGTCTGTACAGAGAGGGCAAAAAGCTTACAGCACCTGGTATTCCCAGGCGGTCTCCCATCCAAGTACTAACCAGGCCCGACGCTGCTTGGCTTCCGAGATCGGACGAGATCGGGCGTGTTCAGAGTGGTATGGCCGTAAGCCAAGGAAAAGCAGACAAACACGCTATTTATGCACGTTCACCGGCTCCGTCCTGATCGTTCCTCTGTATCTGTGAGCGGGGAAACATTAGCACAGTTGAACAACTTTTGGGGAATGCCAGTGTTTTCAGAGAGTGGGTACATTTCAGGAGATATACCAGTGCAGCACAGCTGAAGAGAAACCGCTGTTATAAACATCAGTCCGACTGAGTCAGTAGAGAAGAGCGACTTTGATTGTTTCTCTCCGCATGAACGCGTATAAATAGTGCATTTGTCTCCTGTGCTTTGGCTTACGGCCATACCAACCTGAACACGCCCGATCTCGTCCGATCTCGGAAGCCAAGCAGGGTCGGGCCTGGTTAGTACTTGGATGGGAGACCGCCTGGGAATACCTGGTGCTGTAAGCTCTTTTATTTCTCTGCATGAGCGGGGAATGCGATCAGTTGTTGAAGGATTTTCCAAGGCATGTCATAATATAATGCATCTGCACTTTTAATGCAAATATATAGAAGTGAGCAAAACACAAGCAGCACAAAAAGGTTGAACATCTTTCTCAGACCAGCTGCTCTGTTGTTCAAAGCTGTGTCTCCACCGAAGAAGAAGCAGCAGCAGCGCCCTCTGCTGTCTGTACAGAGAGGGCAAAAAGCTTGCAGCACCTGGTATTCCCAGGCGGTCTCCCATCCAAGTACTAACCAGGCCCGACGCTGCTTGGCTTCCGAGATCGGACGAGATCGGGCGTGTTCAGAGTGGTATGGCCGTAAGCCAAGGAAAAGCAGACAAACACGCTATTTATGCACGTTCACCGGCTCCGTCCTGATCGTTCCTCTGTATCTGTGAGCGGGGAAACATTAGCACAGTTGAACAACTTTTGGGGAATGCCAGTGTTTTCAGAGAGTGGGTACATTTCAGGAGATATACCAGTGCAGCACAGCTGAAGAGAAACCGCTGTTATAAACATCAGTCCGACTGAGTCAGTAGAGAAGAGCGACTTTGATTGTTTCTCTCCGCATGAACGCGTATAAATAGTGCATTTGTCTCCTGTGCTTTGGCTTACGGCCATACCAACCTGAACACGCCCGATCTCGTCCGATCTCGGAAGCCAAGCAGGGTCGGGCCTGGTTAGTACTTGGATGGGAGACCGCCTGGGAATACCTGGTGCTGTAAGCTCTTTTATTTTTCTGCATGAGCGGAGAATGCGATCAGTTGTTGAAGGATTTTCCAAGGCATGTCATAATATAATGCATCTGCACTTTTAATGCAAATATATAGAAGTGAGCAAAACACAAGCAGCACAAAAAGGTTGAACGTCTTTCTCAGACTAGCTGCTCTGTTGTTCAAAGCTGTGTCTCCACCGAAGAAGAAGAAGCAGCAGCAGCGCCCTCTGCTGTCTGTACAGAGAGGGCAAAAAGCTTACAGCACCTGGTATTCCCAGGCGGTCTCCCATCCAAGTACTAACCAGGCCCGACGCTGCTTGGCTTCCGAGATCGGACGAGATCGGGCGTGTTCAGAGTGGTATGGCCGTAAGCCAAGGAAAAGCAGACAAACACGCTATTTATGCACGTTCACCGGCTCCGTCCTGATCGTTCCTCTGTATCTGTGAGCGGGGAAACATTAGCACAGTTGAACAACTTTTGGGGAATGCCAGTGTTTTCAGAGAGTGGGTACATTTCAGCGTTTCTATCGTCCCAGGTTATCACTGAGATATACCAGTGCAGCACAGCTGAAGAGAAACCGCTGTTATAAACATCAGTCCGACTGAGTCAGTAGAGAAGAGCGACTTTGATTGTTTCTCTCCGCATGAACGCGTATAAATAGTGCATTTGTCTCCTGTGCTTTGGCTTACGGCCATACCAACCTGAACACGCCCGATCTCGTCCGATCTCGGAAGCCCAGCAGGGTCGGGCCTGGTTAGTACTTGGATAGGAGACCGCCTGGGAATACCAGTTGCTGGCCTCCAGTAAGCTGGCTCAGCTAACTGTTAGCTGCAGTTGTTGACATTTGTTCATGTAGCACTGGTTTAGTGATGAATTTGACCGGCGTTCATTTTAACTTGCGAGGGTCCCAGGTGTGCTGAAGGTGTGGTTTGAGAATCCCGTCTGGAGAGAGAGGGGTCCTCAGCCATGTCCGCTTACCAGGAAAAACATTCTGCTTATCACTCCAAGTCATATGTGTATTCTAGACGAGCACTACAGAACACAAATCGTCCAAAAGTGCATGTTGTCGGTCTCATATCTTAGCCGTGAGTCTCTGTACTCTCATGACTCATGGGTGGAACAGGCTGAGGAATTTGTTCAGGCCGAGCGGCTCCAGAGCGGCGTGGAAACCCCTGTTAGCTCTTATGCTAGCTGTTAGCTCTTTTGTAAGGAGTGGAGAGTGGAAAAATAAATGAGAGATAATTACTGAATAGGTGCAGGTCCTGATTGAAATCGGTGGAGAGCACGCTGTCAGTGACGTTTCAACAACAGAGGGCAAAGCGGCGGATGCCGGTGTACACAAGCATTCATTTCAAGCAATTCTTTTTCAAAGGTCCACGATACAATGATTAAAAACTCTCTTGCATGAGGATTAGCAAGGTAGCTGCATTAATTGTCCATAAAAAGAGAAGTCCGTTTCTTTTAAAAGAGAAAGTCTTAACAGATCACCAGACCGGGAGAGTTGCGTCACACGCAGTCCAGAGGAGCAGGTTAACAGCAACGTCGGATTTCTCTGGTGCCTCGGCTAATCCAGCATCCTGGAAGCCACCTGGCGTCGGATTTCTCTGGTGCTTCCGCTAATCCAGCGTCCTGAATTCCACCTGAAGAACACAAGAATCATGGCCAGTACGGTCGCCCAGTAGTGCAATGCCCTAACATAGAAATGACTATACCAGGGTGTTACTAACGGCCCAAAGGGATACTCACACACCAGGCAGAGCGATTAAGCTCTGCTGCTGCGGTTGTGACACGTCGTAGCACTCTGGATTTTCCGACGCCGTCTCGAACTAGGTGACGTCCACCTCGCCGTCCACCTCGCCTTCCTCTCTCTGCCTCGTGTCCCGGTGTTGTGCCAGAAAACGACTGCTTGCCAAAAAACGACTGACCCCAACGGGAACGCCCATCGGGGGTGTGACTGGTCTCTCCACAGCAAATGACTGCTCCCGACGGCGTGTTACTGCAGTCCACAGCAGAACTGCGAGGATATGTTGTATTGAGAAGTAGGCTGTCATTCTGTCATACGCTACAACTTGTCTTTAAATAAACAATCATGAGATGAGTTTTGGTGATATACTTTTATTGTCGTTGTTGTTAATGCTGCTGCTGCTGTTGTAAGATAATAGTAATTTAAAAAAAAAAACATAATATTTTGTAACGTGACATGTGAATTTACACCGTTTTAACCTATAAATGAAGTTATAGCCGACTTAGATTAGTTTCAATGATTTTAGGAGGATAAATAAATACGCTACTTATCAAGGATCAGTGTTGTGGGTAACGCGTTACAAAGTAACGCGCTAGAGTACTCTAATTACTTTTTTCGTGTAACGTGTAACGTAACGCGTTAGTTTCGTGCGTCAAGGAATCAGTAACTTCGTTATTTTTTTCAAAAAGTAATCTGTTATTTTAAGAATTTCTCCAGATAAGGAAAGGAAAATCCCGACTGCAGCCTGCTTTTTGTCAGAGAGTGCTGTGCCACCTGCGGATGTGTCAGCGGAGGCGCAGCGATGTGATGCGTCTGTGCCCTGCTCCTGACCTACGTTACCTGTGTGTGTGTGTGTGTGTGTGTGTGTGTGTGTGTGTGTGTGTGTGTGTGTGTGAGTGAGTGTTTTCGAACCCCCGGCAAGATGGCAGAGAGGACAGCTTTTGCATCGTGGAAGTACACACATTATTTTCAATTCGCCAGCGAAAAGGACAAGAACAACATAACGGTAACATGCACTCTGCGTTGGTGAAAAGCTTCTGTCGACCGCAAAAAAAATAAAAAAAAATAAATAAAAAATTAATAAAACGCTATGTGGCATATTGCTGACTGTCTTTCCTGTTATTGTTATCCTGCAGAGTTCATTTGGTTGGATGACTGACGTTATTCATCATTGTCACGACTTCTCGGTGCATTTAAAGGAGGCTGTGTGTGAGTCAGTTAAGTTGCAGCATGTGCGAGGCGCTGCAAACGGCTTTTAATTTTTGGTAACGCATGAGTACTCTAACGCGTTACTTTTATTCATAGGTAACGCTGTAACGTAACTGATTACTTTTAATTGATGGTAACGTTGTAACCGAATTAACTACTTTCCAAAGTAACGATACCCAACACTGTCAAGGATCCACAACAAGTATAGTTATACATTGGTCACATCAATATCAACCCTGAGTTAGTGTCTGACTGCACCCTGTAACTCAGGATTGCACGGGGCGATGACCACATGACCCAAAGCTTTCTGTATTAATTTCCTTATCCGCGTGTCTTCCTATCAATAAACTATGCTATTATTATTATTATTATTATTATTATTATTATTATTTGACTGATTAAATAAACAAGTATGGATAAAAGAAAACAATTGGTGAGTGTTACAGTATAACTTTATTTCAGCTTGGACCCATTAATAACGACAAAAACAGACAGTTTTGAAGATGAAGATGAATTACATTTACTGTGCACAAAAAATAACCTATACACTTGGACCCTTGGGGGTGGACCAGCTGAGTTAACTGATCTAGGGATAAGAAGGCTGCATCTCATGAAGATATTCCTCCAGACACTGGTGATAGGAAGCATGAGGCTGCCTGACAAGGTTACAGGGGGCAGTCACTTTTTGGCAAAGCCTTGCCAAAAAGTGACTGCCCCTGTAACTCAGGAGTGCAAAGGGCAATATTCACAGAAATTTCTGGAGTGATAGTAGAGGGTAACAGGTGTATGTACGGTGAATTTGTTCAGTGTCACCCTTTGCACTTCTGAGTTACAGGGGGCAGTCACTTTTTGGCAAGGCTTATCCTCTCAGTTCTGCTGTGGACTGCAGTAACACGCCGTCGGGAGCAGTCATTTGCTGTGGAGAGACCAGTCACACCCCCGATGGGCGTTCCCGTTGGGGTCAGTCATTTTTTGGCAAGCAGTCGTTTTCTGGCACAACACCGGTCTCCACGTCCTCTCTGGACAGCGCTCTCTCTGCCATGTTTCCCAGTCTCCGCATGCTCTGCTGCACGCCGACCTCACTGCTGTTCTTGTGTGTTTTTTTCCGGTTTAAATCCCCGTTCCTCCACTGTTGATTGGCTCCTGCTGAGGACAAGGGCAAAACCTCCAGGTGCAGTACATTGATCACTCTGGTGCGTTCACAGGCAGTGGGACATTTCTAAAAACATGCCATTAAAACTTAAAACACACTTGTGAATAAAACCATGCAAAAACTCTTAAAATATACAATAATAAAATATACAATAATCAATAAAACATAAAATAATCAATAAAAACCCAGTCCCAACTGCCTTGTGACACTTTTGCTAGCTGTTAGCTGCTCGCTGTAGCGCAGCATCCAGGTTACCAAAGGGTATTTTTCATTCCGCACTGCGTTCAAATGGTTACTTAAAGCCACTGTTTCGAGCCGCATACTTCGCTATTAAGCTGAATCTAAGTCAGTGTAAAAACTGTATACTGTCATACAGCCTGCTGGTCAAACAGTCTGCAGAGTACGTTGACATCCAGCCCGAACTCAGCGACAGATTTGAGAAGTCTGGGTACAGTGGTTTTTGATCTGGACCTGGTCTAATGAGGTCTGTAGGTATCAAACAAAAACAGTGAAATCTCCCCTTTAGCATTTTCACAAATAAAATAAACGTTTCACAAATACAATAGCGGGTGTCAGGCAAAGTTAATGTCCTACCTAAACTTTCTAAAATGTTTTTACATCAAGAAGTGTCACAAAAAACAGACAATCAGTGTACGAACAGTCGCACTGCACGTTACGTTAATTTCCCCTTAACTTTCCCCTTAAGTGCCGAATCGGAAGCTGGCGAATCGGAGGCTAACTTTCAGCGTCGTAACTCAGCGTGCGGTCAGTCAGCTGTGGCAAATCGTGAGACGTCCAGATCAACCTGTGATACAAACACCTGTAGCGACAATGGTTCATAGGAAAGCCCAGACATGTATCTCACTCTCGATGGCAACAGGTGTCACAAGTTAACCTGGACGCTACGCTCTCAGCGTTATGGGGCGTTCAGACCGAACGCGATAGACGCGAATGGAGCGTCAACTCTACATTGAAAAAAGCGTCTGGAGTGACGCGAATAAAGTTGAAAATATCCAACTTTTCAGGTGGCATCGCGCCGCGACATCCAATCAGCGACAAGTTCAAGCCTACGACGTCACTTCCTTCACGTACGGTTGTTTACGGTCGCTCATAGCAACATGGAGGAGAAGCTGATAGTAGCTGTCTGTGGGCACCCGGTGCTGTATGTCACCACTGCGGTGTTCAACCGGGACAAATTTAAAAAAGAGGAGGCATGGGTGAAAGTCACTGAGGAGGTGGGACTCTCTGGTAAGTTTTGAAGCTATCTGTGGCTTGTTTTACTACGTTACTGACCGTGTTTATCTATGAAATGTTAGCATCAGTTAGCACTTGTATAGCATTATCTGCCTTTGCAGGATACCACTTCCAGTTTGTGTGAATGTTTATTGTAGTATTTAATTTAGTTAGAAGCTAATTTGGCAAAATGAGCGGGCAAGCGCGTCATCTTTTTTTTTCTCAAGCGCGAATGAAGCGACTGACGCGAATGAAGCGAATGACGCGAATTGTCCAAAATGACCAAGCGGCGCGAATGAAGCGTCTGAAGCGATTGTTTTCGCGTCTATCGCGTTCGGTCTGAACGCCCCACTACAGCGAGCAGCCAAGAGCTAACAGCTAGCATAAGAGCTAACAGCGATATCCACACTATCCACGCAGCTCGGCGTGAACAAATGCTTAATACTGTTCCAACCATGAGCTGTTTGAGAGTACAGAGATTCACGACAAAGATATGAGACCGACAACATGCACTTCTGTGCTCTGTAGCGCTCGTCTAGCAGTGGTTTCCTGGTTAGCAGACATGGCTGAGGACCCCTCTCTCTCTCCAGACGGGATTCTCAAACCACATCGCCAGCTCACCTGGGACCCTCGCAAGTTAAAATAAACGCCAGTTAACCTGTCACACCGGTCGAGGCCATTAAGCCAACTGGAGCTGGTTTACAACGTTACAGAGAGCGAGGCTTGGGATCAGGAATCTTTTGCTTTTGTCTGGCTCTCCGATTTGACCAATCATGACTGAGGTTAGGACCTCCTACCTCCTCATTTACATATGGACACAGAAATACAGAAATAAATAAATGTAGGTGACAGAAATACAGAAATAAATAAATGTAGGTAAACAGAAATACAGAAATAAATAAATGTAGGTGAACAGAAATACAAAATAGATAAAAAACATTTATTCTTTAAATTACTCTTTTATTTATTTATTTATTTATACATTTATTTCAGCATTTATTTATTTATTCATTTATTTATGCATTTTGTTATTTATGCATTTATTTATTTACACATTTATTTATTTATTTATTTCAGCATTTATTTATGTATTTATTTATGCATTTATTTATTTATTTATGTATTTATTTATTTATTTATAGGGGAGAGTGAGGTAAGATGAGCCAGTGGGTAAGTTGACCCACCCCTTGTATCTAGGTAATCGTGCACATGTTTTGTCATGTGACCATAAATTCAGGAAGCACCCATCATTTCCATCTTGCTGTGATGCAGAGAAGCACATGGGAGAAGTGGTAAGTATTTTTTTACACAAAAAACTGTTTTTTGCTTGTCAAAGTAAATTTTTTGCATATGAGGTATAATGACTGTCAAAGCAAAATCATCCAGGTCTAAAATTATATATTATACATGTTGGTGATTTGCTAACATATAAAATCATGTGAATCACTTCACTAAAGATTAGCCTGAATTTCTAAGCTAGCCCGTTTTTTCCAAAATGGTGGCTATGGGGTAAATTGAGCCAAAGGCTATGGGGTAAATTGAGCCAATGGTTCAACTTACCCCACCATAAGGCACTGAAATTCAGTTAAGTCTCTGACGTATGAAATGGTATTTCAGTTGAGTATACTCAACTGGTTTTGTGTGTTTGTCATATGTTAACCATTGTAGAAAAGGTATCATGCCTAGAACCTACAAGAGGAAAACAAGTTGGGGTTCAACACCCATTGAAGAGATGGAGAAGGCAGCCAATGATGTCAAGGGTGGAAAGTCCATCAGATCGGTGGCAAAAGAGAGAAATATTGACAGGTCAACATTGAGGAGGTACATGAAAAAGAGGGAGGCAAAGGAAGTAAAAACAGTAGGGTACGGTGGAACAGCAGAAGCAAAGAGAGTCTTCTCAGAGGAGGTGGAGAAGGAGCTAGCAGACCATATCAAAAAGCTTGCGGAGCAGTTCCATGGCCTAACTCCAAAGAAATGCCGTGAACTGGCATTGGAATTGGCAGAAAGAAATGATATTCCTACCCCCAGCAACTGGCGAGAGAAAGTTTTAGCCGGTAGGATGTGCAAGAAATAACATGACTCAGTAGGTTGGCATAGACTCATGTATTTTGTGTAGTTCAATACAGTACCATTACTTTTTTTTAAGGTAAAGAGTGGTTCAAGAATTTTATGGCACGCCACCATCTCTCCTGCCGTATGCCTGAAGCTACATCTTTGGGAAGGGCTACAGCCTTCAATAAAACTACGGTTGGGGAGTTCTTTGACAATCTGGCTAACGTGATGGACAGGTAACAGAATTCATTCATTCATTCATTTGAAAACATTAATAACTATTTATGACAACTACATACAACAGTTAAGTAAATAAACAACAAACTGACACATGTTTACTTACCAGTTATAATTACCATGGTATATTAAGGAATGTGTACTTGCTAATATTTTTTGCATTACTTAAGGTTTAACTATTCTGATTATCATCATTGCTCTTTTCTTTGTTTTACAGGCACAAATTCCCTCCAAACATGATTTATAATGTTGATGAAACAGGTGTAACTACAGTACAGACACCAAAGCAGGTAGTGGCAGAAAAAGGAAAGAAGCAAGTGGGCGCCATCACATCTGCTGAAAGAGGCGAACTTGTGACTGTGGTCTGTGCAGTCAATGCGACTGGTAATGCAGTCCCTCCCATGTTTATCTTCCCAAGGGTTAGATACAAAGACCACTTCATTACAGGAGCACCTCCAGGATCAATTGGTACCTCCACCAGATCAGGCTGGATCAATGAAGACACCTTCGTTGTGTTCCTTGAACATCTGGTTCAGCAGACCAAGTGCTCCCCTGACCTGCCACTGCTGCTAATCTTGGATAACCACGAAGCCCACATTTCACTGAAGGCTTTGGACATAGCAAAAACAATTGGTATTGTTGTGCTCACAATTCCACCCTACACATCCCATCGCTTGCAGCCTCTGGATAAGAGTGTGTATGGTCCATTTAAGACCTATTACAACAGAGCTCTTGATGGTTGGATGAGATCCAACCCAGGCAAAACAGCCAACATATACCAAATCCCTGGCTGTGTGAATGATGCTTTCATGTCAGCAATGACACCACGAAATATCTCCTCTGGATTCAGATCCACTGGGATTTTCCCTTACAACAGAGATGTCTTCTCCGATGCAGAGTTTGAGCCATCCATGGTGTCAGACAGGCCCAACCTGGAGCAGCAGCCTGCAGCTGCAGGTGATGCACCCATGGTTTCAACCTCCCTTTCTTCTGAGCTACCTTCACCAGGCCCTGCACATGCATGCGCTTCACCAAGTGACACAGATTTACACCGCAACCATGTGTCTCCTACTGAGATTGTACCCTTACCCAAAAGTCAGCAGCCCAGGAAACAAACAAACCGAAAGCGTGTGAAGACAAGAATCCTGACTGATACACCTGAAAAGCTGGCAATCGAACGTGCCCATGAAGAGAGGAAAAATAAACAGAAAGGCAAAACTGAAAGAAGGCTGAAGAGGACACAAACTCAGACAAAAATTGCAATGGAAAGCAGCTCTGAGGAGAGTGATGTTGCCATCCCATTTGATGACACTTCTGAGCATGAGAGCTCCAGCGATGAAAGAAGTGAACCAGATGTCTCAGATCTGGTAGTTGGTGACTTTGTCATCGTAAAATTTGCATCCAAATGCAGGAGCCACCATTACATTGGCTTGGTTGACAGCCTTACGGGCAACGAAGTGAGTGCCAGATTTCTCAGAAGAATCCGAGGGATCACTGGCAGTAAGAAGCCCACCTTTGCATTCAAAGAAAAGGATGAGGCATCTTTCCCACGGAGTGATGTGCTGAAGAAGCTACCTCAACCTCAAAAGGCTGGAGGAACTGCAAGGAGGGAGCAACAGTTCATATTCCCCTGCAACCTTGACAGTTGGAATATTGAATAGTTGTTTTGATTAAATGGTTTGAAACCAACTGGTGGTTTGTTTTGAAACCAACTGGTGGTTTGTTCTCATAAGTTCAAAACTGTTAAAAATGTTTGGTAGCACAATATGCTATGGTTTACATTTTTAAATTCAGATGGTCAGTTTACCCCCAGATGTCTCAACTTACCCCCTGACCTGGTTCAACTTACCCCTAACCTGGGGCAAGTTGAGCCAGAGGAGCACTTTTTTTTGAGAAGTCATTATTTTGGGAAGCTTTGTCAGAGATGCATTCTGTTCATTTCATTTGAAAGGAGACATCCTGAAATAAAGGTATATGTTTTCATTCTATTTCTGTGACATTTTTCCTTACCTCCAGGACAACATAAGTAAAAAGTGGCTCATCTTACCCCACTCTCCCCTACTTATGTCAGGTTTGGTCCTCCATAGGAAGTGTGGTGGAGTGCCAAGGGGAAAGATTGGACCCATTCCCTGTTGAACAATACCAGCCAGCTGCTTCCAACCAGGGTGCTGAAGCTGTAAAGGCTGTTTATCAGACTGTGCAACAGGTAAGTAGGAAGGAAAAGTCCATCAATGTTTTTGCTTGTTGTCTCAACTTTTGTGGTACAGAAATAATAGAGCTTTAAAACAGGAAAACATTTAATCTAAAGGCTGGATTTTCGTATATATTTAGAAGTGATGTAAGGACTTGTTTTACTCAGCACTGTTTCACACATGTCTGCCTTTAGTTTAGTTCCTCTTCTTACCACCAGGCAGCAGTAGAATATCAGATTATATTTTCTCCTGTAACGCACCTGAGTCATTACAACACGTCCTGCTATTTTATTGGTCAAGTTCCTAAAGTTCATCTTTTGGCAGGCTCCAGATGACCCATATGAAGTGGCTCAGCAGCAGATTGAGCTGATCCACAAGGTTCTGCAGGAGCAGAGTAAACTGATGACTCTTTTAGGAAGAGGTCAGTGTTGAACTGTGCACACAAACTGTTGAGGGCTGTATAAAAAACATTTCCTCATTAGGTGCAGTGTCACATGTGGGCAGTGGTTACGTGTTGTAAGTGGGTTCAGCTAGGGTTGCATGATATGTGAAATGTCTAATTTTAGTCATTACAAGGGTATGTATAGTACTTCTCATACAAGAAATGCTTCTTGAAATGCGTAATTTAATAAAGACATTGAATAAACAGGGTTATTAGTCGACTTGACTCAGGATAGTACCGTGATGTGGAGAGAGTCCCAGTTTACTGGACTGCCTTGGCTTCAGGATTACTCTAGTTATCTTGTAACCAATAGTCTGTTGTCAGGCTGATGTCAGCACAAACGGTGCAGATGATTTAGTTAGGAAACCTACAGGTTTTGCCCTGTCTCTGCTCTGTATTTAATTAGAGTGTCAGGTACTGATAGTCATGTGAAGCCATATGGGTTAGCATTTATTTTCTCAGATATGCTCAACAGCTGTTTGCTCTCTCTTTGTCTCTTGGTCCATAGTTTTTTAATCAGTAAATATGTTTAAAATATGGGTTGGTGATTTGGCCAAAAAAGGTAATATCCAAATCTGTTTACTTACTGTCACAATCTACAATCTATATTGCAATCTTTTCTTTTTCAATTTTGAAAACACCCTGCTGGCGACAGCCAGACTTGAAATAGCCGACAAATGTTCTCCATTTGCAACATTAAAAAACAATAATGCATTAACAGTAATATTTTTTTTCGTCACAAGCTTCTCATATGTTATACTGCTGGATATAATTCACATTGCATTATTTACAATACCTCACCCAAGGAAGAGCCACATGAAGTAATCTGTCCAATCAGCATGACCATCATTTCGACACAAATCAGTACATATAAAGTATACCAATCTCTGTGATTCAACTGAAAAGTCGCCCTGCCTTGAACTTCAATCACAATCTAAAATCATCAGATTACCAATCCCTAGTTTACAATTTAGCCTATAATATATACTCTATATATCAGGACACAACAGTTCACAGCTCACTTGTTAAATTGAATAAATGTATGTTCTCAAATAAATCCAGAGAAGCACTTTATGCAACATTGGTATCTGATGTAAATGAATCATCAATCATAATCTAAATACATCAAATCGTTTAGTGCCAACATCCTGGCATACTGCTTTTACTACACTGTCTGCAAAAATCAGTTTTTCAGCTTGGGATAAAGCATTTCTCAACAAACTTGAACCTCAGCATCACAGAGCAGATTCAGTTTAGGAGATACCAATCATCAAGATTGTCTCTCTGTCTCCTTGCCCTTAATTTGTTTTCCAACTCAACACATATCACTTGAGCTGAATTTCTTAAAACTGCTGTGGGTGAGACATTAAGCCATTACAGGCTTTAAAAATGCAGACAGGGCATCGAGCCAATCTGCAAGAAGGCGGTAACAAAAACACTGATGTACAAAGTATTTTTATGTTTATGTTTATGTTTGACTTTGTTGTTGCTGGGATATTATTCCTGCTGGCCTCGACTTGACTGCCACACCGCCTCACCAGTTGCAACACCAGTGCAGCCTGGCCTGACCTCACAAAATGAGAAGCTTATGTGTCTATACACAGGGTCTCAGAGAGACACAGTATGACAACAATATGTGAGAATATGTTGTTTCAGTTTGCTGTCTTTGACTGATAACAGCTGATATTACATACACAACCTGAACAAACTGTAGCACCTTCCTGCAAAGGGGTGGAAAACGGAGCCTGAAGAGGCAGATGTGCAAAGTCAACAGTGTAGGACGGTACCGCAGGGATGTGGGGTTTGTTTGGGATAACGTTACACCTTAGGAAAAACAGGAATGTGGTTTCAAAAAGCTTTGCACGTTGGTGCATTGCATCAGTGTTAATGTTTAGCTGTTTACCTTGCAGAGTCTCAGTTGTATCACCTGCATTCTGTGTATTTACAGAAGCAATATACAGAGATCCTCAGTCAGTATCTTCATTTATACAAATGATTTAATTTTATTAAGCAACATCACAAAATTGTATACAGTTTGAATGAGGGAAAAGTTTCAAACATCCTTCCAGGTTGCTGAAGTCCACTTGGGTTTGACATTTAGGTAGTGGTTGCTGAACATCATCTTTTACCGCTTGAAAACACGCTGATTATAAACGAGGATGGGAAGTGTCAATGTAACCACAGAAAAAAAAAAAAAATCTTTTACCCTCTAGGAGCAATGAGATAGTGGATTGTACATGTACAGATCAGTTCACAATATGTTCCACCAAGTGAAACCACAATAAGAACAGGTACAACTGGTCTGTGGTACTGATGATGAACGCAGATATTCAGAGTTTCCCTAGTGATGAATGACAGCTATGCAAACATTGTAAGGATAACCGTACTGTACAGCCCCTTCTAACAAGCTTCTATAAGGTATGTTGGGTTTCCTATACTATACTGCTGAGTACCTTTTAGATATTTTAGGACTCATAATATTCAGTAAAATGCGATCTCTCATCTCTGGCACCTGGTTTGAAATAATTCCAATAAACAAAAAAAAGAAAACAATAATATAAAAATATATATATAAAATATACTATTTGAACATGCATCTGAAACATAAATTTACATATTACACTTTGTCTTATAGCCTTCTAAATTATTTTGCATAGTGAAATTTACATTAGATCATGCAGCAGATACATAATATGAAGCCATATGAGTGGACTCTGTTAATCCACTTAAATGCCCTAGCCTTTATTCCCACACTGGTGTTTGCAGTTATTTTTGGCTGAACAACCCCGTTCACAGGTCTGTATGTACACATACAGACTAACACCTCCCTGACTTCTTCTTCATCTTCTCTGACTCATGTCTTTTGTTGCACCTATTTTTGGTGAGTAACCTGTGTGGACCAGTGAGTAACTGAAAGCAGTGATCTTCAGCATAGGGGTTTTGTATGACACGGTATTGAGTATGGATTTCACATGGATTATAATGACAAATATTGCAGCTGGACCTTTGCTGGCATGATTTGTGAGGAATAAAAAACTTCATTTAAATAAAATAATTTGAACATTTTCAGTATTATTACTTTACAACCCAGACTCCCAAAAAGTTGGGACACTGTGTAAAACCTAAATAAAAACATAATGCAATCATTACTAAAACAAACCAACAACCATATAATTAAAGCGCTCCTGAGCCCATGTCGTAATATCCTTTATACAATCATGTGTGTCACAAAGTGGTGAACATGGCCATGTCCAATCAATGACTGAGCCTTTCAAGGCTGCCCCCGAGTTCAGTGGAATGTTTCTTTACCTGTACTGTGACAGACAATGATCATGTCATATAACAACGATTGTTTTAGAGCAAAAATTATAACATAATACACGAAGTCTTAAAAAACTTAAAATGATCTCAAGCCGGTTGCAATAAATATTTTTTCTTAGTTTGTCTGCAGTAAATCTTATTTTTGACATGTTGTCCCCCATAAAATTGTAATCTAAATGCTCACTGTGTGACACATGACTGTGCCACACATGCACAAGGGGACTGAGGTGTAATAATGTTCTGAGTCTTACGAGCTGCAACTCTCCTTGTTGCAGATTCCATGTGGGCCTGCCAATCATGATTCTGTATTCTTGTTACCAATGAATCTGTTTACCTGTGGAATGTTCCAAATAGGTGTTTTTGGATCATTGCACAAGTTTGTCTTTTGTTGCCCCTGTCCCAACTTGTTTGAAACATAGTGCTGCCATCAAATTAAGAATTAACATTTATTTACAGTAATTTAATGAAGTTGATGCAGTAAAACTAAATTGTCTTTTATCTTATTTTCAATCGAGTATATAACATTCTGCTTTATCTATGTTTTACACGTAGTCCTAACTTTTTTGAATTTAGGCTCTGCCTACAAATAGATGATGGTTTAACCACAATTGATGGTGATGTCCACAGGTGATAAACTGTAAGGTGGAGTTGTGATATCAGGTGCCATCTTGTATCTGATGTGGTGAACCTTTGAGTAAATGTCATTTCTCAGTGCTGCTCAACCCAACATTTCCAAGGAGTCCATCTAATCTGCCACATAAACTGAAAACTTCTGTGTGGGTGGACCAGTGGTTATACTTTACTACATATCTGTGTTGCATTATGCTAAATAGATAACCTGTGCTTCTTTGGAGATAGTTACTATGATTTCAATTTAACAGAAACGAGCATCATTTCTCTACTATCGGCAAAATAATGGTTCTATTTCCAGATGTTGTTGTGTTTGTATTTGTATTTGATGTTGTTGTTGTTGTTCCGAGTCCATAGTCATACTTCAGCAGTCTCTCTCGAAGAACGGCAGGACAGAAGCTGGTAATGTAAGCATCTTTAAACCCTGAGTTACAGAAGCAGTAAACCAGCGGGTCCAGTAGGCAGTCCATGTAAGACAGAACCATGAGGCTGTCGTAGACCTGAACCACGATGTCCTCTGCGGCCTGCCATTCTTTTAGCCTGACGCTCAGCAGCACCGCTCGGGCTACAGCACAAGGCAGGAAGCAGATGGAGAAGACGATGACAACAGACAGGACCACGCACACCGCCCTCCTCAGTTTGGTCTTTTCCCCCACTGTCTTCTTCCTCAGTCGGTTCACGATGTGCGTAGTGCAATAGACAAGGACGATGAAGGGGATGACGATCTGTATGAAGAAGACGATCTAAAAAAAAAAAAAAACGGAAAATAAGAGTGACTTTGAGGATGATGGCCAGTACAGCAAAATTAACTTTTATGTACATGCAAACAGTTAGTTGACTTTCCTCCTTCACTTTGCTGAGTTTCTGTTAAACTACCGATTAACCTGCTCCTTATTTTCTCAAGAAATTAACTACTTTCATGGTAGAATAAAATGTTAGTAAATTGTGAAAGATTTCTTAAATTGTAGTACTTTTATCTGACCAAAACAAAGCCCAAAGATATTCAGTCTACTATCATAGAAAGCTAAGAAAACCAGCAGATCTTCACATTTGGGGATTTTTTGGTACTTTTGTTATTAAAATGTTTTATACGATTACAGATTAATTTTCTGTTGATCGACTATTTCGATTAGACTAAACATGTAAGATACAGAGTTTAAGATGGACAAGCCTGGACAAGTTTGTTCATGCTGCCTGTGGCAAGCCTTTAGTCAGGGAACTATGGGCATTAGATTAACCATTGAAGCAAACAAATTGTAATTACTGTCAACTTTAAAGGAAGCGTGTGTGTTTGTGTGTAGGAATGAGGATGTGTAAAAACTGTAGTTCTTATTAAGTGTTAAAAGTTAGCTTTGGCGGGAATGGCTCTTTGATGACAGAGTTGATGTTAGGCTTTTGTTTGTGCTCTCATTGTAAGGAAATCAATTGAAGCCTTTATGGTTTTCATAGGTAACTATTTTAAATCAAATCGAATTCAAGTGAATGACAGAAAACAATACCTCTCTGAAGGTGTCTGTTACGTCGTGGTCAGAAGTCTCAACTTTGCGACCGTGGCTGTTACAGCACTCAAAGGTCTTCAACATTGTGGGGATGGTGAGGGGCAACAGAAGAAGCCAGATGAAAATGGAGATCTGAGGAGATTTCTTCAGGATTTTGACAAAGTTCCTCCTTCCAAGATGGACCACATTGTAGTAGCGATCAATGGACAGGGTGATGAGGAAGGCAATGCTGGCTCCTCGGTTGAGAAACAGCATGAAGAGCATCGTCTTACACACCACATCCTTCGGACTCCGCCTCTGGTCGTGACGGTAGTGGTAGGCCTTGGCAGGAAGACAGGCCACCAGCAAGAAATCAGCAACCACAATATTGAACAGGAAGATGGCTTTATTCTTCCAGAACTTGAACCTATAGAGGAAGTCATTGACAAAACAGCAGTTGTACTATTTGCTCAGCATCAGGAATAAGCAGAAGTGCAGACAGTAACTAACCCTATGTTGCTGATTCTGTTAGTACATTTATCATAAGCAACTACTGAAGTCACTCATTGAACACTCTGCTTAATGTTTAAAACAGGATTACTTAAGTAGGATCTTCCGGACAAAGGTTGGGAGTTCTCTGTGGACACATTGATGGGTGTTTTACTTTAGAAGTGTATGATTATATTTCAGTTTTTCGCATCTCATTGTCATTGGTTTTCTTCATGTACTGTATATTTCAGAACAGTAGTGAGAGACAAGAAAACACTCAGGCTGGAGTTTGCCTGCTGGAAGCTTTTCCTGAGAGGTTGTCAGAGATACTCATACCCACAACAGTACAGTATGTTCCTCATTTAACATGTTTCTGATTATCCATTTATCTTAGGATAGCACACGTACTGTAGCTCTTGTTGTTTTTTCACTCAGTGAAAAGAGTCAGTGAGTTCAACGAGAGTACACATGGAGAAGTAATATGGCTATATATGTTACCCATTTTAGAGTAGCGTCCTGAATTTACAATGGACTTTGAATTACCACTGTGTTTTTGTCTTATTACTGCAATAGATATTGAAATTAGATCTATGAATGTCATACTTAAATGACCCTCTTTAGGGATGTTAACATGTTTTTAAAGCTGAGCTCAACATTATTTTATTTATGGTATTAGTTTAGAAATTTCCTTTACAAAAACACAAAATTTATAACAATCCCAAAGGGTTGTTAATACTGTCCCTTTCTTCGTCGACTCACTGGAAAAAGCTGATATTTTTATTTCTACCTTCAATCAGTCATGAAACTATAGTAAAAGTGAACATGTATCTAACCGATCATTAGTTGAATCAAGACAAAACTTGGATTGGTCACCGCTTCTATGTGACCATTTTAACATTGGCATAACTGACTTTTTGTCCAAGAACATTTTTCATCCAGTGGCAGTAGGTCAAAGGTATCGCCATCTCACCACATTACCTTTCTGGTATTATCTAAGTGTGAATCAATCAGTGAGGCTAAATGCCAGGAAATTCACATCAGCTGAGTCGTGCAAACATCAGTTATCAAGTTCAAGTTATCAGATTAGAATTACTTGATACATTGCATACTGAAAGTATTCCCCTCCCTGAAATCATTACCTGACCTCACTCTAATCTACCATAATTCATTTTACAGTTGAGTAGTTTAACAAAAAAAAGTTAAATTAGGCAGTGACAGAAATTGACATTTCCTCATACCTGAAGATGAAGACGTAGAGGACTGACAGGTTGAGAGGCAGACCCAGCATGAACTGAACAACCATCACCCAGGAGAGGATTTCATATGTCAGATGACTGGGTGTTTTGCAGTGGTCAATTGATGAATTTGTAGACATGTTTTGTTGGCTGTTCATATCCGTTTTGGAAGGAATGTAGGAGAAGTTGCAGTCAAAGTTGTAGAAGTCCTGTTACATGAATACCAATTGAAAAGGAAGGATGTGGGTTAAGACAGGTTTCCAGACAGGCATCACACAGTTGAATCCTTTGTTTTGGAGGCGGTTGTGGCTGCCTCTTACCCAGAGTCTTTTCTCTTCATGCGGCGATTCCCCTTTTCACTGTGATCCGTCAAATTCAACAGTCCCCTTCTGAGAGCCTTACAGTGATTCTGGAGCTCTGTCAAAACCCGGCTGGCTGTGCCAAAACATGCTGAGAAAACGTGCTGGAAACGCTTCATACGCTGAAAAGAAGTGCTGAAAATAGAGAAGAAAAAACACCCTGTTTCAATGAGGCTGCAAGCCCTTGTTGTGCAGGGCTGAGACGGTTCCTTCAGAGGGGAAGAATTTATAGTCAGCTGGAGGTGTGGTTTAAACACAGGGGCTTTTCTGACTGAGGAGTAAGCAAGAAAGATGCTGGTTTCAACTTTCCTCCTTTGAACGGCTTAATTCAACAGAAGGGAACTTTGATTAAGAAGATAATAATACTGTGATAAGAAAAGACCTCATGGCTACATAGCTTCTATATTGAACAGAATGTGGTAACTGGAAACTGGCAGTTCAAGGTGCTCCCAAGCAGAAATGCTTGTGAAATTCCTCAGGTGGTTGTCCACTCGAAACCATCATGCCTGCACATGTCTAGCTTTATGTGTGGATAAGATGATGAATTGTGTGGGAAAAGTCCCGCTAAGAAAATGACATATCAGAGCTCTCTGAGTATAGAGCAGTCATGTTTACCTGCAGAGAGACAATTCTGTTGAAATTTCATTTCATTTCTGATGAAATATATACTGTTAGTTGGTTCTAAAGCAAGATTGTATTAAACTTGGGTGAAGTCTCTAAGACGTCAACAGTAGGTGTCTGAGGAAATATTGCTCAGTTCAGTGTGGTGGCTCAGACCTGCAGTGCCTGACTCCATCTAATTCCAGGCAAATCCAATAATGAGCAAAAAGGTAGCTACACAACTAGTTTTCGCTGTCTCTCAGAGTGGCCCTGCCCTTAATTCCAAATCACTTGAAGCCTTGATATGCTTTCAATTAATGAGGCATGTAGGAATTCAGCCTAAGCTATAGTGAGCGAGGAAATTAATGATAGAAAACTTCTATTTGTACTAGTTTAAAGCATGTTTATTTCTGGTGTTAAGTTAGACAGTTTAATCTAAAGCCCTATCCACACTGCTCTTTCAAGGTGTGAATCTTGCTCTGATACTCTCCCTCACGGTCTGTGTGAAGGCTACAGAGGTGGAATGGGGGCACAGTTTTGTTCTGCCTCTGATCTGCCACCAGAGGCAGTAACGGGCAAGATGGTGTCTTTGTGAATGGAAATGCCGGCGGTGCAGGAAATGAGTGTGTTAGTCTGATGGTGTTCACAGTATGACAGCTTAACAGATCCTTCACTCATAAAAAAAGAAGAGAAATGTCCCACACACAGGTATCTTACATGAGGGGAAAACAAATACTACATTTTTTCGTGGATGTCATCCTGTCTGTCCTACGAACTCTTTGCCACATTTCTGGCCAAAAACAGCATCTGTCCCTGGCAGCGAGAGCCAGGTGGCTTCTACAGTTGAATGGCGGTGATTATGTGATGCGATTCAAAGCAAAAAACTTTAACTCACCAGGTCTTTGTCGCCTTCCACTATTGTGCTGTAGTCACCTTCTCTGGCAACTTATATAGAAAAAAATCCCCGCGACGGTAGTCCTCCTGTCCGAGACTTCAGTGAACTTTCCCCCGGAAAAAAAACAGCATCCCTCCAGACAGGATCTGCAATTTACTTATGGTGATTATGTGATGTAATTTAGAGCAAAAAACGCAACTTTCCACGATGCATGGTGGGTCAGGATCTCAATACCAACACCGTTTAAAAGCATCCATGCAATTATAAACAGTCAGTGGATACATCTTTAGATTAAGATTCAGAAACCAGGGGAAATATGTAAAAAACAAACAAACAAACAAACAAAAAAAACATGGTGATGTGTACCGTCACTCTTTTAGTTCCACAACGCCTACATGCTGTATGAAATGACACACTGGAGTGGCTTTAAGCCTGCACTGCCTGATTCAGTGTGAACAAAGAAAGGCAGCACGAAGGTGAGCCTTTGTTGGGGTGATAATGCAAAATCTTTTGGGGATTGACTCGCTAGTGGGGCCAGCCATGGGGCCATTTGAGGAACTGCAGTGTGTGACGCTTCAGCGCTGGCTGGCCCTGAAGGTTGCCACTTGGTACTACACCTACATTTTGTATGTAAAAACAATTAATAAATGATAACAAACACTGCATTACATACATTAGAATCTAAATTATGATTAAAATGCTGATTAGTATATGATTAAAAGGTGAAGAGGTTAATAATAAACAATAATAATAATGCATTTTATTTAAGGCACCTTTCAAAGCTACTCAAGGACACCGCACATAACAACAACAACAGTACAACAAAAAAAAGGAAACAATTCCGTGCAAATGAGGAAAAATAAATAAATAAGAAGATGCAATTACATGTGCCAGGAGCTCTGCACAGAATTCAGACTCCGCAGTCCTCACCGAACAGGAAGTCAGCCGGGCTGGGTTAGGCAGGGTTGAGCTTCAGGGGTGAGAATAGTGCAGTAGAGTGGAATAGAGAATAGAGTGTGATTGTATGATTAGTCTGATACAGAGTAAGCCACTCGGAATAAGTATGTTTTCAGGTGAGATTTAAAAGTGGAGACAGTGTCAGAAGTGCAAATGTCTGGTGGGAGAGAGTTCCAGAGGCTGGGGGCAGATCGACTGAAAGCTCTTGACCCCATGGTGGTTAGGTTGGCAGATGGGGCAAGATGGCAGAAGAGGATCAGAGAGTGCTGGAGGGTGTGTGGATATGGACCAGTTCAGCGAGATATGATGGTGCCAGGTTATGAAGGATCTTGAAAGTGAGGAGTAGAATCTTGAAATCAGTGCAGAATTTGATAAGGAGCCAATGGAGCTGCTGCAGGGCCGGAGTGATGTGTTCAGCAGAGGGAGTTCTGGTGATGATACGGGCTGCTGCGTTCTGGAGTTTATGGAGTGATTTCCGAGGAAGACCATGGAGGAGAGAATTACAGTAGTCCAGACGAGAGGTAATCAGGGTGTTTACGAGAATAGCAGTGCAGGTTGGTGTGAGTGAGGGACGGAGGCGGTTGATGTTGCGTAGATGGAAGTATGCAGACCGGGTAACATTATTAATGTGGGCTTCGAAGGTTAAGGTACCGTCCAGGTGAAGCCAGTAAACAATAGAGAAGAAATATGTTGTCATTGCTGACTTGCTGAATTTTGTTTGAATATGTATGATGTCTACATCCTGTTCAGTGGAAATATAAATCACCCCAGATGCAATAATAGAATGACGCTACGACTGATGTCATCTTCCTCAAAAACATCCTCAGACATGACTGAAGGGGCCTCTGTAGCCATTTTTTGCGACAGGCCCGGGTTCAAAAAACCTCTCGGACAAGCCTGGACAAAACAGCTTGACACACCTGTGGAGCCGGGCTGCATACACAACCAGATGTCATATGTGGTTCACAGAAAAAGCCGTTCAGTGTGACACAGGCTAGGCACTGTACCAAAGTGTGTGCAGTAAAGCTTGTGACAGTGTTGGATCAGCTTTTAAACATCTTGTTGTTATTGAAGTCAAACATTAACTGGACCCAGCTGCCTCCCAATCACTTCTGTTCTTTAACTGGCACCGAGACTTAACAAGCTACATATTAATGGTTAAATTTTTTTTACATGATGTTAAATTGCTGCCAAGCCATACACTTGCTAACAGAATTTCTTACAAGAGAAGTGCTTGCATGACAACGTTTGACCACTTTTTGAAGCAATATTGCTGAATTATTTCTTCAGCAGAGCATGTTTCAACACAGTGTATGCATTTACGCATGTGGTTTGTTGCACCTCTGACCACAATAGTGCCACGATAGTCATTGCGACATAGCTTCTCTGCCAAAGAAATGTTGTCAAGTGTTTCTTCTTAAAATGACAGAATGATTGTAGTTCACACGTGAAACCCTTTTAAATGTGGAAAGACAAAAACAACAAAACAACACTCATAAAACCACCAAACACAAGATAATATTGATTTTTTGCATGTAAATGCTTTGTAATGGAAAAGGAAGTACAGACAGATGCATGGTATGGATAAATAACCTAAAAATAATGTGCAGCAAAGCCACTTTGCTCTGAGCATTAAGGAAGTTTGCTCTTATATATATTAGTTTCCTCTTAAAAAAAAACAATAGTTCTGCTTGTTCTTGTATGGCGTCCAAAAAAACATCATTCTGTAAAAGAACAAAGTTGCTCCTTGTAGAAAAAAATATAAGAATACAGATTTTACGTTGTGGGAAAATTGGAACATGTCACAACATAATACAATCCAGCACTATGACAACACAAACTATGGCCTTAAAATGACCAAAAGTTAAATCGGGACCCCTCGAACAAAACAGTGGGTAAGCCAAAGTTTCAATGGAATTATGTATATTTTGTGCTGTATAAACTGCAGTATGAAAAAGAAAATGCTTTTATATGTAAATTCTGCATATAGTTACCACTTTGTGATATCTGTAATGTCATGAATGATAATGATCCTCATCTTATAGTAATAATTTCAACCATGTGGATCTGCCCCAATGTACTTTATTACATTGTAACATCATTATTTACTTTAGCTAGACAGCCAGTAACAGTGGCTAAAAATACAATTGTTCTGTACACATGGCTATTGATGACATTTAATGCATTCTTTGGGCCTCTGGGTTTAATCTGAAAAAAACAAGTGCCTGACTGGAAAGAAGTCAAGTCAAGTCAGAGCAAAAATTCTGAAAGCTGTCAAATGTTTTGATATACAAGCAGAAACATGGCAGACAAAGGTACATTTATATTTAAGTGGTTTAGGTGACAGCTTCCACTCCATGTTGTTTACACATTAATCTCATGAACACACCAAAGTCAGAAAATGTGACTATCTGAGGAGCATGTGAATGCATTACTACCTGCCTATATAGTTTGTAATTTGCCATCATAAGCCATCAAAATGTGCACTGCCCTGTTTTTCTTATAAGCTTTGTGGTTAAAAAAAAATGTATAACATCTGAAATGACAATGTGGTTTATATTAGACTGAGTTCATCCTCCTTGTAGAGTCTTGAGTTATGTATCTATACACATCAGTCTTGTAGGACTTGTGTAAAAAAGTTTCAAGCATGGCAAAAGATATCAGAGCCTATCAGTAAACTAGTCTAGTCTACATGCAAGTGTTGTCATTAATATCACAGTTGCTTTGTAGGATAGAAAATGCTTTGCATAATGCTCACAGTATTACACTCTACCTTGAGCAAACTGGGTTTGCACAACTGGTTTGAAGGACAGATTAGTTCATTGTTTGAAAGCAGAAGCATGCAAACTCAGCTGTGCGTGCAGGATGGTATTTATGAAAGAGAAAATGTGTCTTACATGATGTACCTACAAAACCTGTGTGCAGAGCCGCCAGTTTCCTATCTCGGTTCAGATAAGCTGAACTTATCTTTTCAAGCAGCTATTCTCCAACAAACCATGTCTTCATTTCTGCTTCTCACTTCCTGCAAAAATGTTTTTTTTCATGCATCGCATCATAAGCACTGGTTTTGTTACAGCATGGACATTTTGCTTATAGTTACATGTGATTTTTGAAGCACCAGTAATGATGACGATAGTATGCAGACACTCAGTTGTTTACTTTGTCCGCACTTAGAGTAAGGTGCTCTGGGAGACGTGCCTCTTAAATTTGTTATAATCAGTATCTGTGGAAATACCAAGGAGCATTTGTGGGCCGTGGTTTGAACTCCGCTTATGTTTCCTCCCACACACACTTGCTCTCAGAAAAAAAAAATAAAAAATTTCACAGTCTAATCTGTTTCTCTCTCCTACTCACTCCTTATCTCTGTTGAAGGTCTGATGTTTCCTGCCTATGTGCCCTTAGAGTGGATCGACTTGCCGCCTGTTCTAACTGTCAAGAGCTCTGAAAAGGTACTACTGATAAGCGCTTCTTTAAATTAATAATATCTAGGTCACTCAACTTTGTACATTTTACTGAAAATAGGCTGAAGAAAGAAAGTCCACTCTTATTTCCACCAATTTTGGTAGACAAACAGTTTTAATGCCATATAATAATAATAATAATGCATTTTATTTAAAGGCACCATTCAAAGCACTCAAAGACACCGCACATAACAACAGTACGACAAAAACAGGAGACAATTTAGTGCAAATGGTGAAAAATAAATAAATAAGAAGATGCAATTACATGGTGCCAGAAGCTCTCTCTCACTGCTCTTATCACGCCTGTTTCCAGGAAGCAACATGGAGCTGTTTCTAACAAACAAGCTCTGTTATGCCCTCTCAGCCAGATATGTTTCTCAGGAGGTGAGAAGGTGATAATATGTTAGGACCAGGAGTCTGACAGCTTGCTTTGTAGTTATTCTTGGACACAAGTGCAGATGTGGCTTAAACGTCAGACACACTAATCAAGTATCAAAACTTTAACCAGATTTACCTCTAGAACGAATAGATTTCAAAATCCCGCTGTTAAAGCACTGAATGGTTCGTGGCCCAAATACATTTCTGATCTGCTGCCACATTATGAACCATCCAGACCTCTGAGGTCGTTAGGTATAGATGTGCTTTCAGTCCCTAGAGTCAAAACTAAAACAATTTTAAATGCAATTTTTTAATGTCTGTTATTGCAATTTTATGCCCCTGTAAAGAACTTCCAGTTGCCTTGCCGTGTTTTTCAGATTTGGGGATTTTCTCCAGAACATTATCATCCAGGAAATATCAGAAAAAATATTTTATAAACATGGATAATGGGAACAAGAATCTAGTGTATGCAGGTAGAATACTGAACCAGGATTAAAACCAGCTTTCTCATGGGAAACTTTCCTGAAAAATGTTTTCAATCAGTCACACCTGTCTGAATCCATGCCAGCTCTAAACCTCAGGGAAAGTGGAAAAATGTATTGGTATCACTGCATGCAGCTAGCCAAGAATTCTTGGTAAACCAGGTCCTTGAAAAAGACAGTCTTCCTCTGTGTTGATGTCCAGCTGGTAAGGTCCAAGCTACCACAACGAGCCACTTGCTTTTAGTACAGCTTATAGGGAGTGTCAACGAGCAAAGATGTTTACGACCTGGGCCAGAATTAAGTCGCCTACAACTGACTTTGAATAAAGTATAACATTTTTATTGCAAATTGTGTCAGGGACTCCGGGGCCAGGGACTCAAACGCAGACTTGAGTTAGTTGGTAGCAAGTGAAGTTTATTAATACACAACAATAGTGATGATAGGCTGGTATCTTTCGTGGCGCCGGGAGTGGTGGTGTGACTCCGACTCAGGCTCTGGTTCCGGGTTAGTAGTTGGTGGTGCTGGCAGGTGACTGGTTCAGGCTCGATTCTGGTGGTCTGTGATGAGGCAGAGAAAAAGTTAGCAGAGGATTTCGAAAAACACAAGAACTAGTTCAGGTGCGGCTGGCGTCTCTCACAGTTACTGATACAACGATCCGGCGGGGTCTGGAAGGCTGGTCCGGGTCTAAATAGGCGAGCTGATTGCAGGTGATGAGCTGCAGGTGTGCTGACTGGAGCTCCAGTGGCCACGCCCACCAGCAGCTTCCAGAGGGAGAGAGAGGAAGAGCAAAACACAGAGACGTACACCAACTAAACACACCAGACACACAACAGAAGACAAAACGTCACAAACATACACACAGTGGGCAGGAGGCTCCGATCATGGCCTGCGGGTCGTGACAGTACCCCCTCCCCGACGAGCGCCTCCAGGCGATCCTCCAGGTTTCTCTGGATGAGTGCGATGGAAGTGCCGGATGAGGGTGGCGTCCAAAATCTGCCGCCTGGGGACCCAGCTCCTCTCCTCGGGGCCATAGCCCTCCCAGTCAATCAGATATTGTAGACCGCGGCCCCGGCGGCGAGAATCCAAAATCTGGTGTATAGTATACGCTGGCTGGTCATCGATGAGCCGGGCGGGTGGAGGGGCTGGTGGAGGAGGGAGCAGCGGGCTGATGAGGACAGGCTTAAGCAGTGAGACGTGAAAGCTCGGGTGGACCCTCAGAGAGCGGGGCAGCTGGAGACGGACGGTCACGGGGGTGATCACTCTCTCGATCACGAAGGGACCAATAAACTTGGGTGACAGTTTTTTAGATGTAGCTTTAAGTGGGAGATCTCTTGTGGAGAGCCATACCTTATCTCCCACCGAATAGTTGGGTGCAGGAGTGCGACGGCGGTTGGCTTGGTGTTGGTTCTGGGCCGATGTCCTGAGCAGGGCGGCGCGGGCTCGGTGCCAGGTGCGATGACATCTCCGAATGTATGCCTGGACTGAGGGAACTGCCAACTCTCTCTCCTGAGTGGGGAACAGGGGAGGTTGAAAACCATACACACATTGAAAAGGTGACAGACCTGTGGCAGATGTGGGGAGAGTATTGTGCGCATACTCCACCCATGGGAGCTGAGATGTCCAGGATGAGGGATTGGAGGATGCCAAACAGCGCAGGGTGGTCTCCAGCTTCTGATTTGCCCTCTCTGCTTGACCGTTGGCTTGGGGGTGGAACCCAGATGTCAAGCTCGCAGTGGCGCCGATAGCACGACAGAAAGATCTCCAGACTGCTGAGGTGAATTGTGGGCCTCTGTCGGATACAATGTCCAGTGGCAGACCGTGAACGATGAAGATTGCAGAGACCAGAAGTTCAGCGGTCTCCTTGGCTGTGGGTAATTTAGGTAGAGGCAGATAACGAGCAAACTTACTGAACCGGTCAACCACAGTAAGAACCACACTCATACCTTTGGAAGGTGGAAGTCCGGAGACAAAGTCTAGAGATAGATGGGACCATGGGCGTCGTGGCGTGGGTAAGGGCTGCAGAAGACCAGCAGGTGGCCGATTGGTGCCTTTATTCTGAGCGCATACAGGGCAGGCAGAAACGAAGGTTTGCACGTCAGTTCTCATGTCTGGCCACCAAAACCGCCGGCGCAGAAATGCAAGTGTGCGGGCTGCTCCTGGATGGCATGAGAGTCTGGAGGAGTGCCCCCACTGTAACACAGATGATCTGACAGAGAGGGGTACAAATAGGCAGCCCGGGGGACCGTTACCTGTATCCGGCTGATGCTGCAACGCCTCTCTCACCTCCCTCTCAATTTCCCAGGTGGCTGTCCCGATAACGCAGGTCTTTGGAATGATGGTGTCTGGTTCTGTAGTTGTCTCCTCCTTCTCAAACAGTCGAGACAGTGCGTCAGGCTTGATGTTCCTAGACCCAGGCCTGAATGTGAGGGTGAAGCGGAAACGACCAAAAAACAGGGCCCACCTTGCTTGACGGGGGCTGAGGCGTTTAGCAGAACTGATGTACTCCAGATTCTTATGGTCGGTCCAGACCACGAACGGCTGTTCCGCTCCCTCAAGCCAGTGCCGCCACTCCTCGAGAGCCAGTTTTACCGCCAGCAGTTCGCGGTTCCCAACGTCGTAGTTACTTTCTGTGGAGGATAAACGATGAGACAGAAAGGCACATGGGTGTAGCTTATTATCCTCTGGGGACCGCTGAGACAGAACCGCTCCAACCCCCACGTCCGAGGCGTCCACCTCCACCACAAACTGCCGAGAGGTGTATGGCTGAGTGAGGATTGGAGCTGATGTGAATCTTCTTTTCAACTCAGAGAATGCTCCCTCAGCTTCAGGGGTCCAAATAAACGGCTTAGCTGGGGAGGTAAGTGCAGTTAAGGGGGCAGCAACACGACTGTAATTCCTGATGAAGCGTCTGTAGAAGTTTGCAAACCCCAAAAACCTCTGAAGCTGCTTCCTACTCACAGGTTCGGGCCACTCCAGGACTGCTCTCACCTTCTCTGGTTCCATCCTCACCTGACCCTGGGTGATGATGTGGCCGAGGAAGGTGATGGTGGAGGCGTGGAACTGACACTTCTCCGCTTTGACGAACAGTCGGTTCTCCAGCAACCGCTGGAGGACCTGATGAACATGTTGGATGTGTTCTGCTTGGTTCTGGGAAAAAATTAAGATGTCATCGAGGTAGACAAAAACGAACCTGCCCAGCATGTCCCTCAATACATCATTTACCAAACATTGAAAAACAGCAGGTGCGTTAGTGAGACCGAATGGCATTACTAGGTACTCAAAATGTCCCAGGTGTGTGTTGAACGCGGTCTTCCACTCATCCCCCTCACGGATCCGTACCAAATGGTAGGCGTTCCGCAGATCTAGTTTTGAGAAGATGGTGGCTCCCTGGAGGGACTCAAAGGCAGAGTTCATGAGGGGAAGAGGATACTTATTCTTTACCGTAATGTCATTCAGCCCTCTGAAGTCGATGCAAGGCCTGAGGGACCCATCCTTTTTCCCCACAAAAAAGAACCCGGCTCCCAGAGGTGAAGAGGAGGGTCGAATGATGCCCGCTGCTAGTGAGTTGGTGATGTACTCCTCCATAGCTGCGCGCTCAGGTCGGGAAATGCTGTACAGACGACTTCGGGGAAGCGTGGATCCTGGGAACAGGTCAATAGCGCAGTCATATGGTCGGTGCGGGGGTAGAGATAAAGCCCTTTGCTTGCAAAAAACCTCTGAAACCTTGTGGTACTCCTCGGGAACCCCCGACAGGTCCGGCAGGTCTGGTTTGGGTCTCTGGTAAGTAGTGACGGGAGGCAAGGCAGAGCGCAGACAACTGGCAAGACAGGTGGGGCTCCAATTACTGACAGTAGCTGTGGTCCAGTCAATGTTTGGGTTGTGCTTAATTAACCAGGAATGTCCCAAAACCAGAGGTATGTAAGGGGAATCTATGACAAAAAATGAAAGATGCTCAAAATGGTTACCTGACAGCTGAAGCTGGACTGGACTGGTACGGGTGGTAATTCGGGCCAGCAGTCTCCCATCGAGCGTGTTAGCCTCCAGTGGCTCCTCCAGTAACTCCGTGGGAAGCCCCAGCTGTCTGACGAGCGTGGTGTCTAAAAAACTCTCGTCGGCTCCAGAGTCAATGAGTGCCAGGAGGTCAAGTTTTTGGTCTCTCCAGCAGATGGTGGCATGCAGCTGGGTTCGAGGACGCGTCGACAGAGGTAAGGTGGTTCGGCTCGCTAGGATTCCTCCTTTCGCTAGCGAGCCCTTCGGTTTAACGGACGGCTGGGACAGGTGGCGAGGTAATGACCGGGCTGTCCGCAGTAGAGGCAAGAGTTGTTGGCTCGCCGTCGCTCCCGTTCCTCCGTGCTGAGCTGGTTCCGTCCCAGCTGCATCGGTTCGCCCTCGGGGTTCTCCTCTCGCCGCGTAGGTTCCTGTGGCTGTGCTGGGCAGGAAACAGGTCGGGGCCACCCCGGAACTGGGGAATCCTCTCTCCGGCGGGAAGTGACGTCACCACTAGGATTTCGCCGCTTCTCCCTTTGACGCTCACGGCAGCGATTGTCTATGCGGATCGAAAGTGCAATTAATTCATCCAAATCCTTGGACACAGGGTGTGAAACTAACTCATCCTTAAGTAGTTCACTCAACCCGTTTACAAATACAGCCTGCAGGGATGCCCCGTTCCACTCACTCTCAGCTGCCAAGGTGTGGAATTCAATTGCATATTCTGCAACGCTCCTGCGTCCCTGGCGGAGAGAGAAGAGTCTCATGGAGGCGTCCTTACCTTGAACTGGATGGTCAAATACTTTACTCATCTCAGCGGTAAAGGACGCGTAGGTGGCGGTGGTCGGGTCCAGTTTCCTCCAGCGAACAGAAGCCCATTCTAGCGCAGATCCTCTCAGCAGTCCAATCAGGTAGGTGATCCTCGCTCTCTCAGTAGCATATGTGAGTGGCTGGAGATCAAAGACAAGGCCACACTGCATGAGAAATGTTTTACACTTGCCGGGGTTCCCATCATACCTTTCCGGGGGGGAAACCCACGGTTCCCTGGCGGGGTTTTGCACTGAGGGAGCGTCAGGAGCGGCTGAGACGGCTGGTGCTGCTGGTGCGGCTGGGGCAGCCGGGGCGGCTGGAACTGGAGGTGGATTCGTAAGTGCGCCCTGGAGAGTTGTCATGTTGGTGGACAGGGTCTGGAGATGTCCCATAATCTCCCGGAGTGCGGAGCTGTGTTGTTCCAGGATTGCGGCCTGCGTGGCCACGGCATGGCGAACCGGCTCTAAGTCCGCTGAGTCCATACTGGCCGGATCGTTCTGTCAGGGACTCCGGGGCCAGGGACTCAAACGCAGACTTGAGTTAGTTGGTAGCAAGTGAAGTTTATTAATACACAACAATAGTGATGATAGGCTGGTATCTTTCGTGGCGCCGGGAGTGGTGGTGTGACTCCGACTCAGGCTCTGGTTCCGGGTTAGTAGTTGGTGGTGCTGGCAGGTGACTGGTTCAGGCTCGATTCTGGTGGTCTGTGATGAGGCAGAGAAAAAGTAAGCAGAGGATTTCGAAAAACACAAGAACTAGTTCAGGTGCGGCTGGCGTCTCTCACAGTTACTGATACAACGATCCGGCGGGGTCTGGAAGGCTGGTCCGGGTCTAAATAGGCGAGCTGATTGCAGGTGATGAGCTGCAGGTGTGCTGACTGGAGCTCCAGTGGCCACGCCCACCAGCAGCTTCCAGAGGGAGAGAGAGGAAGAGCAAAACACAGAGACGTACACCAACTAAACACACCAGACACACAACAGAAGACAAAACGTCACAAACATACACACAGTGGGCAGGAGGCTCCGATCATGGCCTGCGGGTCGTGACAAATTGTACATTTTACTTACAAACTAAATCATATTTGCATTGCTGATTTAAAACAATATATCATAAAGTGTTTTTAAGAGTCTTTTTAGTGAAGGTCCATTTGATTCTTCCTCATGTGTGGAGAGGTGGGTCATACCGTTTACATTTATATATAGAACATCTTTGAGGTGATTCAGAAAACTCCCCACACTAACACCATGGGATTCATTTTGAAAACCTGCAATTTGTAATTGAAGTATTCCAATATTAACCCAAATTCCTTTTGGCAGCTTTAATACAATTACATGCAACCTCCCACTTTCAAGCCTTGTCCTGTCTTTTCATCTCTTGGCTTTGTGCGTGGCCTCACAGCTCCTTGTTTTGCCAGTGTCATCTCTTCAATCAGATCGAAGCAGGCCTGACCAGGCCTCGATCTGATTGAAGAGATGACACTGGCAAAACAAGGAGCTGTGAGGCCACGCACAAAGCCAAGAGATGAAAAGACAGGACAAGGCTTGAAAGTGGGAGGTTACATGTACATGTGAGACAGGATGATCCTCAGGCCTGCTGGACAGCAGAAAGCAAGTTAAAGATTACGACCGTCAATTGTATATACTTCCCCCCGATGCTAATGGCACAAAAACTACATAATGTAAAATGTTAATTAGCAGTACATTAGTTTCACTGAAAAGAAATGCTCCCATATATAACGTTTAATATTTGCACACAGTAGCCTCAGTTTGTGCCTCTCAGAAAGTGTATTTCTTGTCTGTTGCAGTAAGACAACACATGCAGCGATAGCTAAGATTGTTAGGGCTCAGAGTGTGCCAAAGACGGTCAAAGTAACGACTTAGTGTCTCAGATCAACTGGGAAAAAGTCCACTCATCACCAGGTGATAAACTCTGTAAATATTTTTCGCAGTGCTCCATAATTTCTTTGTATCATCCTAATTATTATTTTAAAAGTCATAACCTATCGTTTTTTTCACTAAATAACTAAATACATTCTGGAGCTTCGCCAGTGTCTTTTGAAAGGGAGGGGTGAGCGAGGGAGTGTTGCAATCTAGAACTTCACCTTTAGATGCTGCTTAATACTTGATGTATTACTCACTGTGCCTTTAAAAGAGATAATGCATGGTTTGATGGAATCATATTATTTACTGCATTCTTGTCTTAAAGCTCTATTAATCAATATAGTATGACAGAACGTAATGTATATCATCTCCTCCATCAGATCAGAAGAGGCCTGCGGATCATCCTTTCCCGTCATGTCCCAGTCAGGGTAAGAATCATATCACCACTGTACCTGTCTACTGTCACAGACAAAACAACTGATCTGACCCAGATTTCATATAGAGACCTGTAACTGTAGTGTAGCATATGAAAAGTTCAGACTTTTGTTGACAAGGGTGGCTGTACCTCAGCGGGTAGAGCACGTTGGCTTGTAATTGGAAGGTCGCTGGTTCAAATCCCGGCTCCCCCGGGCTGAGCTGGGATGTCGAAGAGCATGATACTGAACCCCAAATTACTCCTGATGTGCAGTTGACACCTTACATAGCAGCCTCTGCCATCCTTGAGATGGCCTTGCGATGAGCTGGCAACTTGTCCAGTGAGTACCTTGCCCTCACCCAGAGACGGCTGGGATTGGCTCCAGCAACAACTCCCGCGACCCCATAAAAAGGGATAACAATGACATGACAGACTTTTGTTGACTCACTGGTATTTTAAACCAGAACCAACAGTTTCATCATAAATGTAAATTCTGATATTCTTCATGACCAGAAGTGGTTTTATTTGGAGCCCTTTCACAGATTTTTGCACTTAGATGCTGACATAAAGGTCAAGTGCTATTTGGTCATCTGTCAAAAAAGATGAAACCAAGATTGAATAAAACAAGAAATTTAAGCAAAAATCTGATTGCAACCAAAGTCATAACACAGGATTACAATTTTATGAGCATAGGTTATATAAGATCCAAAATAAAGTTGAATAATAGAATTTACTCTCTGATACCAATACATCTACGCCCTGAAGTCCTGACCCTTCACCTGTCCTCTGCAGTCCTATTTCAGAATGGGTTGCGCAAGCAGTGAGAAACAGACTTCAGTGACTAAACAACAGAAAGTTATGATGTGCATGCTAATAATTAAGCTTCTATCTTTAGCTTCCTTTTTCCTTAATCCTTTCTAATCCTTTGCAATTGGTCTTGTGGACACAAATGCACAGACTAGAGCTTTGTGGCTTCAGTTTAAAACTGGAGTACCTGTTTGTGCTTTACCTTCTTCTATTAATGGAGCCTTTCAGACACAATAGAGCCACTAATCAAACCCACACCCACTCTTTATCCAAGCACAGAAGTTTCAGGATTGCATAAATGCGTGCTGACTCATTTCTGAAGTTCATGGGAATATATGTTTGACAGCAGCTGAGTTATGTTGTTGCAGCTGGAAATAAGTTCAGCGTGTTGAAATTTGTAGTAAATATTTCAAGTTTTACATTTAAATTCATTTTCTGACCAGAGTTAAGCTGAAGGAGCAGTCAACAAAAACGTCCTCAGAGATAAAAACAAAAATGTATTTACACATTCACATATTACAGCAGTAGTACAAACACATAAAAGATGAGGCAAGTATTTAATGTCACTTGTGAAACAGTCATAAAATGTTGAGTCGGTCTTTGGATGTGATCCCTGCTCTGTGATACATTATGCTAACAAAAATGACACACAGTACAATCCTGTTGACAGCTTCACTCAATTGAGAAATGGCATCATGTGCTGCTAGGACAATAACACACATCTTGGGACAACTAAAACACAATATAAGACAACAAAAACATATATTTTAAGGACCACGTTATGTAAATGTGAACATATATTAATCATAGGAGTTCAGAAGATGTTTGAAGCCATATTTCCTTCTTTCACATAAAAATACAAAATTGTTATAAATCCTATCAAGTAGCCGCATAATAACATATGATAACATTAACAGTTTTATCAATACTTTTAAAATGTTTTTAACAAAACAAATGGCACTGTTAAACATTTGATAATCCTACACAAAAGGAATAATGCTGCATTCATGTCAGGGTGACTTGCAAGTGCTCATGCGTTTGACCTGTTAAAATGCCTGCATCCCAAGTAATTTTGATAAGTGAATTTAAAGAAAGCTATAAATTAATCTCTAAATTTGAAATTTGACACTGATGGAAACTGAACTACGTTTGCTATCTGTGTTGATGTATTACAAATAAAGAAATTTACAGATTTACTTCATAGGTATTCTTAGAAGAAGTATACTTCTAGTAGTAGTAAGTAAGTAAAGAGTAGGTATGACTGCATGGTGGAATCACAGACAAACAAATGGTATAAACTGTCAACACATAAAAGTGTGCATATACAGCTCTGCCCAGGTACATATCTGACTCTCAAACTACACAAAAACAACATTGGCGTTTACTTATAAACTCTGACATTCTTTTATGTACAATATATGACCTTAGGACCAGTATTTTCCTGTGTTTTCTCAGTAAAAATGTGCAGTTTTCATGCACCTTTAATCAATTGACGATTGTGCAAATGTGACATTCAATAGCTGATTAATGTTGTTCACATTTTGTACAGATACAATTATTCCTTGTTTGGTCAGATTACATTGGTCTTATCTTTAGTCATGTAGCCACATTAATAAATGAATATAAATCTACTACAAAGTTTTAGAGCTGAGGATCGTCCTTCCTTCTTTTGTTTCTCAAACTCTTTTATGCCATTAATTCAAATGTATAATAAGTTGAGCTGGACATGACATTTGCCTAATATTCCACACCACAGATGTCTTGTTGAACTGTTGCACACTCATTATCTCAAACAATGCTGTGACAAATACAAAGCAATTACATATTTTGTGGTAAACAGTGAGGCATGCATATACATATATATATATATATACATACATATATACACACACATATATATATATATATATACATACACATATATATATATATATATACATACATATATACACACATATATATATATATACATACATATATACATACACATATATATATATACATACATATATACACACATATATATATATATACACACACATATATACACACATATATATATATATACACACATATATATATATACACACATATATATATATACACACATATACATATATATATACACACATATACATATATACACACATATACATATATATATACACACATATACATATATATATACACACATATACATATATATATACACACATATACATATATATATACACACATATACATATATATATACACACATATACATATATATATACACACATATACATATATATATACACACATATACATATACACACACATATACATATACACACATATACATATATATATACACACATATACATATATATATATACATATATATACATATATATACATATATACATATATATACATATATACATATATACATATATATATACATATATATATATACACATACATATATATATATACATACATATATATATACATATACACATATATGCTGGTGAGATATATATATACATATATACATATATATATATATATATACATATATATACATACATATATATATATACATACATATATATATATACATATACATATACACATATATGCTGGTGAGATATATATATATATATATATATATATATATATATATATATATATATATATATATATATATACATATATATATATATATATACATATATATATATATACATATATATACATACATATATATATATATATATATACATACATATATATATATACATATACATATACACATATATGCTGGTGAGATATATATATATATATATATATATATATATATATATATATATATATATATATTATATATATATATATATATATATATATATATATTATATATATATATATATATATATATATATATATATATATATATAATTGCTCATTTGAGTTCTTATGTGTTGATAGCCAGACAGTGACCAACAGAACATACATGACCTAACTCACTGTATTGTTACTAATAATGACATTATCAAGGTGAGTGAGATCAATCAGTGACTCATTCAGGTACAGTGGAACTCCTGTGTTGAAATGACAGTATTTTGTGTAGGGTGTGATGGGTTTCCGGTTGAACTTTCTAATGGTACTGTTACATCTTTCACTAAGAATGGGAAATAATTGGAGAGATAAATAGCCTTAAACTTGGTGCTGCAGAAGCGGTATGTCATTGTCCGCGAGTAGGCTCAATGTTTACTGTTGCAACCAGCCTAGCTAGCACCATAGCTTCTAGCTATCCCAACCACAAAGACACAAGTATAGGAGACTCACCTTCATATTCAAACACAGAAGAATTCGCGAACATGCTAAATCCCTTCTCCAGCTTGCTCTTCGGGGCTTTCACTGATGCTTTACAAATGCGATGGACATCGTTAATCGTCATCTTCGGCCGGTCTGTTAGGCATCGACTGTAGAAGAGCGCCATCTTTAGGCAACCAGAAGTGAGTGAGCCGTATTACATGAATGCGGAAGCTGATGTGCAAAGAGCCCATTGTTCTTAAATCATGTCTATATGCATTTAAAATTTGTACACGTGTAAATTAAATATGTTCAACAGACTTGTATTTCTAATGCAGATGAACGAGGGTAGAAACATTAAATCGACTAGTCAACTCATTGTGCACTTTCCTGGTGTGAACAGTCTGTTGCGTAAATGAGAACTAAATAACTTTGGATGCTAGCAGTGACACCAAATCTTGCTCACTCAGCACTGTGTTGCCACATGGTCACAACTGTCAGCACGGCAAAGCTAAAACTATCAGATGAATCATTTATTGCTGAAATGCTATGCCATTTCATTCATCTCATGCGTGTCCCAGATTTTTTAGACCAGTGTTGAAAACCTACCAATAACAAACATATTGTGACATTTAACAGAAATACACATTGAGCACGTAAACATTACCTTGACCAAGGTATCTTCGCTATTTTCAACGGATTTGTGGCTGTTACAGCATTTGAAGGTCTTCAACATTGTGGGAATGGTGAGAGGCAGAAGAAGCAGCCAGATGAAAATGGAGATCTGAGGAGATTTCTTCAGGATTTTGACAAAGTTCCTCCTTCCAAGATGGACCACATTGTAGTAGCGATCAATGGACAGGGTGATGAGGAAGGCAATGCTGGGATGAGAATGGAGATCTGAGGAGATTTATTGAGCGCTCTTAAGAGATTCTTTCGACCAGGATGTACCACATCAAAATATCGATCAATGGAAGTCACCGCCAGGAAGACAGTGCTGGCTCCTCGGTTCAAAAACAACATGAAGAGCATAGCTTTGCATACTGTGTCATTGGTACTCCTCCTCTCCCCTTGGATGAAGTTGTACGCCTTTATGGGCAAACAGAGGAGCAGGAGAATGTCGGCCAACACAAGGTTGAAAAGAAAGACGTTGGTGTTAGATTTCCAGAATTTCAGCTTGAATATGAAGAGGTGGAGGACAGATGCATTCAGAGGCAAAGCCAAGAGAACAATTATAATCATGATAGCTGCATAGAATTTGTACAGAGCCTTGTTTGTGGCTTTACAGTCCTCAATTCTCTGGAAAGTGGAGTTTATCATTTTTGTGTTCTTTTCCAAACTGTCAAGGAAGTCACTTCACACTCAAAGCCTCACCCTACAATCAATAAAAAAAAATAAATAAAAAAAAAGCACACTAAACACGTTGCTTCAGTGTCCTCTTTCAAGTTTTGAGATTCCTCTTTCAGTTCCACCGTGTGTATCTAGTTTCCAAAGTTATTCAGGTTGTATGTCCTGTTCTGTGAGAGCCAGTATCAGGTCTGGAGGTAGTTCTCCCACTATGCAGAGATATGCTTGCTACTGGGCTTTGCTTTTGTAGCTCCACCTTATAGCCTGAGGAGGTGAGTCACCAGCTGCTTTTCCAGTGTGGATCCAATTGGCTCACTGGCTCAGTTTCACTGCACGTTCATGTTATCATATGCTAAAAATGCTGGTGATATTCAGGTAACTTTTTTTCCTTGAGTTCCCAGATGTAGATGTTCCCTGGTAGAAGGAGAGGGGGTTATCCAAGGGCAACTGTGCATGCTGGAACTCATGCTGTACTTCAGCTACAAGTGCAGACAACTGTCAGTAATTGTTTTGTGTAGGGTGTGATGGGTTTCCGGTTGAACTTTCTAATGGTACTGTTACATCTTTCACTAAGAATATAGGGCTGGGCGATTAATTGAATTTCAATTTCGATTTCGGCTTCCTTCGATCATGAAAACAAGACAATCGTAATATAATGATCATTCTGCCGCATGCCGTGTCTTGTGTGGTAAATGCAGCGAACCCTTCTATCTCCACCTGTGCACTCCGCCCCGCTCCGCCCCCGCCTGAAAATGTTCGCTTTCAGCCACGCCAGTGCGTATTGCCAGTGCGTGTTTGGAAAAAATGTGTAGAAGAAGACGGTAGAAGATGGCAGAAAGGCAGCCTTTGGTCGGAAAGAAAGGTAAAGCGAATTCTGTGGTGCGGAAAAACTTCGGTTTCGAGGAGTCTGACTCGAAACAAACAAAGATATTGCGCCAGATATGTCATGTGACCGTGTCTGCACCTCAAGGGAACACGACCAATTTATTCAACAATTTAAAGTCCACACACAGAGTAATACATGACCAACCAGTAAAGGAACAAAAAAACTCAAAAATGAAAAGCTCCTCGACTCCTGCCACCACCACCGCCACACAGTCCTCAATTAAGGACACACTTTACAGTGCCACCGTATATCCACCCAGCTCCCGCAGGCGTAAAGAAATAAATGCTGTCACGTACGTGTTTGCTAAAGATATGTGCCCTATCAACACCGTTAGCGACCCGGGGCTCAATAAACTGATTAACACATTGGACAAGCGGTATGTGTTACCATCACATCACCATTTCAGCAGAATTGCGCTGCCTGCCCTTTATGACGAATGTCGCGGAAAAGTGTCAACAGCATTATATTTTGCCACCACAACGGACCTATGGTCGAGCCGCACCAGGATAGTGTTTATTTTTTATTTTTACATATTATTTAATTCATTTTATTGATATATTTTTCTCTTATTTATTTGCATTTTTCTTGTTTTTCAGTTCAAACTTATCGTGTTAAATAAAATACCGGAGTTCAAAGTTCAATAAGTGCTTTAATAATCGTGATTACAAAATCAATCAAAATAATCGGGATTATGATTTTTGCCATAATCGAGCAGCCCTATAAGAATGGGAAATAATGAGAGATAAATAGCTTTAAACTTGGTGCTGCAGAAGCAGTAGATCAGCGGATCCAGTAGACAGTCAAATATGTTATGCTTCACACAACATTATAAGCTTTTTTTTCAGTTGGCACAAGCATCCGTCAATACTGAAGCCCTTTTTCAAAACACTTCACACAGTCTGCATTACCAATATACATTTTGGCTCACTCAAACAACCAAAACACTTCACACATGTCTCAAAATAGGCTCATTCCACCATAACACAGGCATTTCTCACAGGATGCTGGAATGCACTTCAGCTACAAGTGCAGACAACTCTCAGTATTTTAAGCAGGATCGGACTTTCTGCAGAAACACGTTTTAGAGATCTGGTTCACGATTTGGAAGTTGCTTTCACTACTCAAGTCAAGCCCTTCATTTGTTGCAGATTTCTGACACTGTCTTGTCTTGGCCAAACCAACCAAAAGTTGGTTCGATACAAAACTATGTACATGAAACTTCAAAGCATTCAACACCTCCTACAGTACTAAGACCACAGGCACACACACACAAACACACACACACTCAGTTCAACCAAGTCCACAAACAAAAATATAACAATTTTCTCTTACTATGCATGTTGCTTAGTGGGACTTCTGGCATTCCTTGCCTTGAACAATCCTCTTCAAATCTGGCTTGTATTCCGTTGTTGCCACTCGAAGCAATTCGTTCACATGTGTGTCAGTCAGAACAGATCGATGCTTTGATTTCACGTGTTTCAGTGTAGAAAACACAGACTCACAGACGTATGTTGACCCAAACATTGACAGTATCTTGAGCGCAGCCTGTTTGACATTGGGATATTTATCCATTGCCACACTTTTCCAAAACTCAATGGAACCTTCCCTTAAAGCAGGTTTAAGTAGGTCCTCCTCGGAAAAAGATCGATCATCTCCAACTCAGCCACAGCCTCATCTGTGACTAGCAGGCTTTTAAACAGTCCGTCTCTGTATTAAACGGGTCGACCAGGAACGTAATCTGTGGCTTTTTCAGTTGTAGATCACGGAACCGGGTCACAAAGCTTTCGTGCAGGTTTTCAACCAGTGTTGCGTATCTGGCTGTTTGCTTATTCAGGGCGGCGCTGGTGACTTGCCAGCTGGCTTTTAGCAGAGCGGGAAAATGCACTTAATCTCCCTTTTGAATGTGCATCTTGAACAGCTTCAGTTTGTTGACAAACGCAAACACACTTTGCACCAGGTAAGGCAGCATTTTTAACTTAGCCTGCAGGATCAGGTTCAGTCTGTCCAAGTGACACAGCATGTGGACCAAAAAGGCCAGATCCATAATCCACTTGGGGTCCGAGTTCTCGGGATAGTCCTTGTCCTTCTCCTCCATGAACAGTTTCACGGCATCCAAAAGTTCAAAGAAGCGAAAAAGTCCCTTGCTTTTTGACAGCCACCTCACAGTGCAGTGAAGTGGCAGGTCACTTGGAAGCCCTTGGTCCAGCTCAGCGATGAGCATCTTGAATTGCCTGTGGTTAAGCGCATGTGTGCGGATGTAGTTGACGATTTCCACCACAGGCTTCATGACATTGTCTAAATTCAGTGATTTAGACACGAGTTGCTCCCTGTGAATGATGCAGTGGAAATTCCAAAACTCAGGAAATGTTTGGTCAGCTTTGCACAGGCCCACAAGCCCGTTCACAGATCCGATCGTGGCTGGCGCTCCATCTGTGGCTATTGCAGTTAGTTTCGGTATGGGCAGATTTGCTTTCACAAATGCAGCCATCGTTTCTTTCACATCAATGCCACGGGTTCTGTCTTTTAATGGCACAATATCAAGGAGTTCTTCTTTGATCACACAATCGTTTGACACAGACTGTGCAAATATTGCCAACTGAGGCTTGTCTTGTATGTCACAAGACTCATCCAATGCGACACTAAAATACTCATATGGTTTGAGATCAGAGTGCAACTGCGATTCAGTAGCCGTGTTAATGTCCGATACTCTGTGTTCAACAGTGTGGCGGGACAGTTGGATGTCTGATACCATTCGTTTTAGTTTGTCGTTTTCAGGAGATAAGATTTTAACGTCACTGAGGCATTTTTTAACGAACTCCCCTTCATTGTATGGCTTTTAGCTCGTGCTGTGTTCCAAGCCAGTTGACACGATGCAAGCGTTCGGTCTCTGAGTGCTTCGTAAATTCTTTGAACAACTGTGTCTGCTTTTCTGCCTGCCTTTTCAAAGTGATTAACTTCAGTCCTTTTTGGAAATTCCTGGTCGATGTCAGCATGGAGTGAGCTGAAGTGGCGCTGAAGATTTGAAGCCTTGAAATGCGCTAATGATGCCTGGCATATAGGCAGAACGGCTTGCCATTACATTCAACAAAAAAATGTATGTTACATTTCCGAGCTGCATGATGACAGATGATGAACAAACAAACACATGTACAATAACTGTGTGCAATACAATAATTACCATGTGCAATAACAACACAACCATACAAATAGTGTGTATCTGTGAATACTGTGTACAGTTTATATATATATATTATATAGACACACATGTATATACATATATTTACATATATATTTTCCTCCTCTATTCTTACAGTGTTATTTTATTTTATTTTTTTTTATTTTATATTATTTATGTATATGTATATTTGACAGTGCTGTGTGTGATATGGAACTTCAATTTCCCCGAGGGAACCTCCCAAAGTGATTAATAAAGTCGTGTTTAAGTCTCCAAGTCTAATGAAACCAGGCAAAGAGCCGCATGCGGATCGGGAGCTGCGGGTTGGCCAGGCCTGGTCTAGTGTGTTACGTTATTGCTCAAAAAGGATTAATGCATAGGTTTATTTTGATTTTAATTACTGTGGGTTGATATTGAGTGACAAGAATATTTGATTTAATATTCCCTGTCTTAGACTTGACCTAATCAGACAAATATTTTCCTGTTTGTCATCCCTTTTCACTTTTTCAAACTGACCCTTGACCTCCTCTCCCTATCCTGTACTGCCCACCAGACAATGGTTTAATTGTATATAAGGTTACTCGGTCAACTATGTAGGGGATCGAGGAGCAGTCTTGGTGTAATCAGAGCCCAGTAGTCTGGTCCTCGGTAGCTACTGCGCAGCAAGACTTTAGCTACCTGGAGAATTTTTATGACTGATTCACAGTTTCATGTCATATTTGAACACCCTGTCCCTCATGTAGTATTCAACTAGTGGCACACACACAAGTAGCAGCCAGTTATTTACATTTAACACTTTTATAATGGGAAGTGTGGATATTCTGCTGTTGATAAGATTGTAAAGTATACCCTCACCAGCAGACGATCACAGATTTTATTGAAAGCAAAATCACAGCTTATTCTCATCTAGTGGGCGTTTTATTTAATGGGTTTTGCTCTATGGACTTGATGGATCATTCGGATTTTATTTGGCAATGTTGGCTCATACCTCATAGAGTACCTAGATGTCAATGATTAGTTTCATGTGGCTGCATTAGTTGTGTCTATGGATGCCAAATCCTTGTTCTGTCAATATACAGCCCGTGGATCATTTAGAAACAGAGTAATTACTCCACCACAAACGTACCTTAAAAAGAAATAGCATTCTTTTCTAAAAAATCACAGTGTGTAACTTTTGCTGCAAGGAGTCTCTCAATCAAAACAATGAAAACAAAAAGTTCAAATCAAATGTAAAGATAGGAAATCAAAATCGAAACATACCAATGAGGAAGACACAGAAGGAGACACTAGAGAACGTCGCGGTGAGATGGACAGAGGCTGACGGAATCACAGGGTACATCACGGGACAAACTGACAAAAACATTGGGGAGAACAAAGACTATATACACAGACACTAACGAGGGGATCAAAAACAGGTCGGGGGAAGACCAGGAGGTCAGGGTGAGAGTCAGTGACGGAGGGACACTGGCAGGTCCTGGAGCGGACAGGAGGCTAACCGGCTGATGGCTAGCTAGCACCAGAGCTGACGAGAGGCTAACAGGCCTGAAGCGCATCCACCAGTTTTATCATGCCACTAAAACAAGCAGACCATGTGTCTTGAATGCCCACAAATGTGCAAATGTCTGCTGGGTACATAATTATGGTCAGTTTGTTCTGTTACACTGAGGGGGAGAACTAGAGGACGACCCAAATGCAGACACATGGGAGGCAGGATAGGGGAAACAAAAAGTGAGCTTTAATTTACAAAAGCTAAAATTTACAAAAACCAGGAGAACTAGAAAAAACAAAATTGAGTCAAGGACCAAAAACAAAGTAGCAATGAAAAAGCTTAAACAAAGTGCAAAAGAAAAGCAAAGTTCAAATCAAATGAAAAGATAAGAAATCAAAATCCATACATACCAATGGGAAAGACACAGGAGGAGACACTAGAGAAGATTGCGCCGAGACGGACAGAGGCTGATGGAGTCACAGGGTACATCATGGGACAAACTGACAAAAACATGGAGGAGAAGAAAAGACTACATACACAGACACTAACGAGGGGATCAAAAACAGGTGAGTTGAGTGAGGAGGGAAGAAGACAGGTGAGGTAATGAATGGAAAAACACTGAGAGGGGAAAAGCACACAGGGGAACTAAAACACAAGAAGTGACACAAGAGGGCAATATAAAACAGAAATCACAAGAAGACACTGAATCATGACACTGTTTCCCTGGAAGTTATTGCAACACACGACCAAATGAAACGCTCCACTATCTTAGGTAAAATTACAGATTTCTCTGATTTTGAACATTGTACGCAACTCAACACAATATGTAGCAAGTATCTAGTCATTTTCACTTATATTAATGTGGAAATGCTACATGTTGTATCTTTAATAAGGATCATTTCAAAGGAATACATGTTAGCATATGGAGATCACAAACCTCCCAAAAACTGAACAGCAATGATTACCAACAGGGTTACTGAACCTATAATAGAATGTGAGTGGTAGAATCCAGCAGGACTCTGAGACGTGTAGCTCTGCAGCCTATCAAACATATTAACAATCAGACATTTGTACTCGGACTGTCAAGCCCACCTGTGACTGCAGTAACACTTACTGTAAAGTTGTACTTGCTGCTATAACTCACAGCGGGGTGGAGCTTTCTCACTTTCATCCATACTACCTCACAGGAGGCTGAGATGTTTGGCACTCATCCAGTTAAATGCTTTTGGCCTCCAGCTTGCACACAGGGAAGCGTTCCTTCACCTCGTATTCTGTAGACTCACTAATTTCTGATCTACCTGCATTATACAGTATTAAAAAGTTTTGATGCCCTGTTTCTCTCACATAAAAGATAGAACAGAGAGACACTTGTGCCACACCAGATTTAGCATGTGAATGCCGTTTTTTCAAAGGCAGGTTTACTTGTTAAAAATAGGTGTGTGACTTTTTCACATTGCACAGGAGATAAGTTTGCCTTTCGGTTTGTTTTTTCTTTGTGTTTCACGTTCATCATCACAAATGCACCAGAAAAGCATGGAACAGTAGAAAGCAGCAGATTATACTATATCCAGAAGACTTCTTTCTCTGTTGCCCATGTGCAGTACAGATCAAGCAGCCTGCAAGCCACTCACAACGCTTACTTTTTGAATACTATAAAGACTAATTTCAGTCTCTCTTTCAAACTCAGTGCCAACTGAACAATTTTCAAGGGCTACTTGAGCAGAGACAGATGGGAAAGATGGAAACAAGCCAGCAGCCTTAACTTCAGCACACATCATGTCATGACACCTGAGAAGGGTGACGAGTTTGTGTTTTTATCACAGCTGATTGTAGCCGGAGCAGACAAAAATCCCTGATGGCGTCCCCAAAAAAGCCCAACAGAGCCTGCTTCTCCTGAGGAGGCTAAAAAGTTTTAACATCAGACATTTTAACAACAGTATTACCGGTCATGCATTGAATCAGTCCTGCACATTTAACATTCCATCTTGGTACAACTTTTGTTCAGTAGAGAGAAAATCAGTTTGCATCACTGAGGACCCTTCACACCTTCTTCATCACTCGTTTCATCTATTCCTTTCAGGCAGCCTCTTCTATTAACGGAGCCTTTCAGACACAATAGAGCCACTAATCAAATCCACACCCACTCCTTATCCAAGCACAGAAGTTTCAGGATTGAAACTTCAATCCTGAAACTTCGTGATGACTTATTTCTGAAGTTCATTGGAATATTTGTGTGACAGCAGCTGAGTTATGTTGTTGCAGCTGGAAAGAAGTTCAACGTGTTGAAATTTGTAGTAAATATTTCAAGTTTTACATCTAAAATCATTTTCTGACCAGAGTTGAGATGAAGGAGCAGTCAACAGAAACGTACTCAGAGATAAAAACAAAAATGTATTTACACATTCACATAGTACAGCAGTAGTACAAACACATAAAAGATGAGGCAAGTATTTAATGCCACTTGTGAAACAGTCATAAAATGTTGAGTCGGTCTTTGGATGTGATCCCTGCTCTGTGATACATTATGCTACCAAAATGACACACAGTACAATCCTGTTGACAGCTTCACTCAATTGAGAAATGGCATCATGTGCTGCTAGGACAATAACACATATCTTGGGACAACTAAAACACAATATAAGACAACAAAAACATATATTTTAGGGACCACAATATGTAAATGTAAACATATATTAATCATAGGAGTTCAGAAGATGTTTGAAGCCATATTTCCTTCTTTCACATAAAAATACAAAATTGTTGTAAATCCTATCAAGTAGCCGCATAATAACATATGATAACATTAACAGTTTTATCAATACTTTTAAAATGTTTATAACCAAACAAATGGCACTGTCAAACATTTGATAATCCTACACAACAGGAATAATGCTGCATTCATGTCAGGGTGACTTGCAAGTGCTCATGTGTTAAAATGCCTGCGTCCCAAGCAGTTTATAAAGTGAACTTAGAGAAAGCTATAAATTAGAGTTCTCAACGGGCCTGAAAATTACAACCCGACCCGGCCCGCAGGTTTTTAAACCCGAACCCGACGCAGCCCGACACATCAGCATGAATTGTCTGCCCTAACCCGGCCCAAACCCGACCCCCCGCATGCCTGCATTGTTTTCCTCATACACTTGTTATCATGATCAGACAGACAGCAGACGGAAAGGTGACGCGAGCCAGGAGACAAGTGCTGTGTCAAAAGACACCGCTGCAAAGAAGACACCGCGATTCGACCAGTAGGAAAATATATTCAGAGAGACAGAAACAGACGATTTCCCCACTCCTCGAAAAGCAAGGGTGAATTGGCAACGGCGTCAGTTCTGCGTCTGCCCCGTCCCCATGAAGCCAGCAGCCAGACTTACTCTTCACCACACATGAACAGCGATGATTCACAACAAAAAATATATAATTTACAACCTGCAAGAAATGTGTTTTATAAAAAAGGAAGCCCGAGGCCCGGCCCGACCCGGCTCATTTGCGTATTTTTTTGGCCCGATCCGTTGAGAACTCTACTATAAATTAATACCCAACTTTGAAAATAGACACTTATGGAATCTGAGCTACGTTTGCTATCTGTGTTGATGTTTCACAAATAAAGAGCTGATTAGGAAATTTACAGATTTACTTCATAGTTATTCTTAGAAGAAGTATACTTTTGGTAGTAGTAGGTAGTAAGTAAGTAAGTAAGTAAAGAGTAGGTAATGACTGCATGGTGGAATCACAGACAAACAAATGGTATAAACTGTCAACACATAAAAGTGTGCACATACAGCTCTGCCCAGGTCAAATCTACCCATGTGACTGTCAAACTACACAAAAACAACATTGGTGTTTGCTAATAAACTCTGACATTTTATTATGTACAATATATGACCTTAGGACCAGTATTTTCCTGTGTTTACTCAGTAAACATTTGCAGTTGCCATTAATTCATCTGTATAATAAGTTGAGCTGGACATGACATTTGCCTAATATTCCACACCAGAGATGTCTTGTTGAACTTTTGCACACTCATTATCTCAAACAATGCTGTGACAAATACAAAGCAATGACATATTCTGTGGTAAACAATGAGGCATCGTTGACAGAGACATGAGTAAAAGTGACATTCAGTTAAACACAGAATCACCAGACATCAGCTGCTTGATTACTCAAATGAGCAATTATATATATATGTATATATGTGTGTATATATATATATATATATATATATATATATATATATATGTGTGTGTGTGTGTGTGTGTGTGTGTGTGTGTGTGTGTGTGTGTGTGTGTGTTGATAGCCAGACAGTGACCAACAGACATGAATGATCTAAATCACTGTATTGTTACTAATGATGACATAATCAAGGTGAGTGAGATCAATCAGTGACTCATTCAGGTACAGTGAAACTCCTGGGTTAGTCTGGTGATGGACATGATTCACGATTTATATTGTAAGGGAGGTTCATCAGAATTTTACAGTTTTGATGCATGTTGTTTAGTTGGTGGATTAATGGTTGTCAAAGTGGGACCCTAAAATCTCCAGGAGTTTGTGGAGGGGTTGGTAACATAATGAGAAACAGTTTGCTGAAATTGAGTATAAATTCATTTACAAGATATTATCCCAGGCAGAAAATATGTACAGTAAAATTACACTCATATTGTTTCCCATGCTGTATAAACAGTTATACAATAATACTAATAAATCAATAATGATTAGCTTCCTTTAGCGTCCTTTAGGATTAAGTCTTATGTAATAGGGGACTGACCATTGGCCTAATGTGTATCTATTTTGGGGTCAGTTACATGCTGAAGAAATCCATGTCAGTGAATTCTGTCTATCATAACTGTAAAAGCTCTGGAATATATAGTTTCCACTTTGAGTTCCCTGAGATTATCCACACCTGCAGCTTCATTAAAAAAAATATTTGACAAGATTTAAGCACTTTGAGGTGACAGGGCCACATGTTCTCAGCCTTAACTGATTACATTAAACAGTAATGCTTGTGTGACTGTGGGAGCTTAGATAAAGGCTATGTGAGATTGGTACAATCTGACAGATAAGATTCTTGTTCTTTTCTCTTTTCATTTTCTGCCTTCAACATTTGAGAGGATATTTTATGGTCATTACTCATAACTATTCTTTGCTGTCCAAGACAAACAGAGAAACAGATGTGCATACTTTAGCTTCGAGGCATCCCCCTTCAAAAACTCTGTCTACCAACACTAATATATTCTGCACCAGGGCTGCCCAGAGTAAAGCCTGCAGGCCAAAGCCGGCCTACCGTAAGGTTCGATTTGATCTACCAGATGTTTCCAGCAAAAACTTTATTAAAACGTAAAATATTAAATATAAATTTAAACTGTTTTGTGACTGTTTCACCTGTTCAGACATTAAATCTACAATACTGAAGATCACTTTGGACAAACCGTAAAAAACCCACATATTTACATATGTACGTATAGTTCCATCAATAGAAAATTCACTGTAGGCCTTGTCTTCATGGTGCACTTGACCTTCAGAGTCATCTTTTCTAAAGTAGGTACATTTTGGGACACACTGTCGGTCTCTACTGTGTAGCATGCACACTCACCATCCAGCATGTTTTTTCTATGAATTTCAAATGACAGTATTTTGTATAGGGTGTGATGGGTTTCCGGTTGAACTTTCTAATGGTACTGTTACATCTTTCACTAGGAATGGGAAATAATTAGAGAGATAAATAGCTTTAAACTTGGTGCTGCAGAAGCAGTAGATCAGCGGATCCAGTAGACAGTCCATGTAGGAGAGCACCATGAGGCCGTCAAAGGCCACAGCAGCTTTATCCTGGATGGATTCATTGTCGACCTCAACCCGAATGATTAGCAGAACCATCCTGCCCAAAGCGCAGGGAAGGAAGCAGAAGGAGAAGACCACCATGACAGAGGTCACCAAAAAGACAGCTCTCTTCAGCTTGGTTCTATCGCCAACTGTCTTCTTCCTGAGCCGGTTTATAATACGGACTGTGCAGTAGACCAGGATGATGAAAGGGATGACGATCTGGGTAAAGAAGACCACTTCTCGCAAACTGTCAATCACGTCCTGAAATCAAAAAATAAAATAAATGAAAATAAAAACTAATAAAACATTTTTTCTTTAGAGAAAACACAATTTTCATTCTTGATTGGTTGGACAGTTTCCATTCAAAATGGACATCAGTAGTTTAAGCAGTATTCCGAATCACTGTGCAAGGCAGCATGGGAAGAAGTACTCAGATCCTTTACTTCAAATAAAAAGCATCAATAAGACCGTGTGAATGTGCCCCATTACAAGTCCTGCTTTCCATGGTATTAAAATTATAATCTCAAAGATTTTCATTCAAATAAATGTCTGTTATTAAACAAAAAATGTACGCTTCATACAACAGTATGTTTTTTTTTTTTTAGTTGGTAACAAGTCATCCATCAATACTGAAGCCCTTTTTCAAAACACTTCACACAGTCTGCATTACCAATATACATCTTGGCTCACTGAAATAACAGAAACACTTCACACATGTCTTAAAATAGGCTCATTCCACCATAACACAGACAGTTCTCACTCAGAAGTCATACACTGTCACTCATTACAAGCTGACCTAAAAAACAACAGGGAGCATTAGATAAATAATGAACATTAATCATTGACGTTTAAAAGCTTTTTCTCATACAGTTTTTTTTTTTCTGTTACAATTTCTTATACTTGCATAATTTGTTTTAACTCTTTAATTTACTTTTAAATGCCAGCAATTTTTCTATCCCAGAGAAATGCATGGTAAATTATAGCACAATAACTTTAGTACTGAAAGTGGATGGTATTTGAACATTCTACCTATGTGCAACAGACAATATGAAATCCATTGTTATGTTTAAATCAGTTCCCTTTCACTGCAAAGAATTGGACTCACAATTTTAATTTCTGATAAACTCCTCATCCCTTTTAATGACATAAATGATGTAATTTCTTTCAAATCACTATTCAGTCTGTTACTTCAATGTGACTGGAATGTTCCTAACTAGAAAGTTTAAACATTGTCTTAAAAATACTAGAAGAGCCAATTCAAACTATTAATCACATTCTTGAGTAAGTAAGTATTATTAAATACCCCTGAAATGTTCTGCAACTTGTGCACATTATCCTACAAAACATGAGTACACTCACTAAATAAAAGTTATACATTAAACGCTGCAAAGAATCATTAGAAAAGTGTGACTGATTATCATATCTGCATTATCATTGGGTGAATGCAGATCATTGTGCATCGTTGTAACATCTTAAATGCAACAGTTAACCGAACATGTTTAACATTGTTAACAGATGCTTGTCTTTTTGTTTTTGTAAATAAAAACGTTTTACCAGAAAGACATGACATTTCAGAGCAAATCTTCTCTCCTTGTATTTTAAAGTTGTACATGTGTAAGTTAGATATGTTCAACAGACTTGTATTTCTAATGCAGATGAACAAGGGTAGAACATTAAATCAACTAGTCAACTCATCGTGCATGCTTCTGGTGTGAACAGTGTGTTGCGTAAATGAGAAAAAAATAAATCTGGATGCTAGCAGTGACACCAAATCTTGCTCACTCAGCATTGTGTTGCCACATGGTCACAACTGTCAGAACGGCAAAGCTGAAAACTTCCAAATGAATCATTTATTGCACAACTCATGCACTACCCAGATCTTTTTAGACTATTGTGACGTCTAACAGAAATACACATTGAGCACGTAAACATTACCTTGATCACGGTATCTTTGCTGTCTTCAATGGATTTGTGGCTGTTGCAGCATTCGAAGGTCTTCAACATTGTGGGAATGGTGAGAGGCAGAAGAAGCAGCCAGATGAGAATGGAGATCTGAGGAGATTTCTTGAGCGCTCTTAAGAGATTCTTTCGACCAGGATGTACCACATTGAAATATCGATCAATGGAAGTCACCGTCAGGAAGGCAATACTGGCTCCTCGGTTCAAAAACAACATGAAGAGCATAGCTTTGCATACTGTGTCATTGGTACTCCTCCTCTCCCCTTGGATGAAGTTGTACGCCTTTATGGGCAAACAGAAGAGCAGGAGAATGTCGGCCAGCACAAGGTTGAAAAGAAAGACGTTGTTGGTGTTAGATTTCCAGAATTTCAGCTTGAATATGAAGAGGTGGAGGACAGATGCATTCAGAGGCAAAGCCAAGAGAACAATTATAATCATGATAGCTGCATAGAATTTGTACAGAGCCTTGTTTGTGGCTTCACAGTCCTCAATTCCCTGTAAAGTGGAGTTCATGATTTCTGTGTTCTTTTCTATTAAGGAAGTCACTTCACGCTCAAAGTCTCACCCTACACTCCAACAGAAAAACAAAAAAACACACTAAACAAGTTGCTTCAGTGTCCTCTGTTGTAATCCTCTTTCAAGTTTTGGAATTCCTCTTTCAGTTCCACCGTGTGTATCTAGTTTCCAAAGTCAGTCAGGTTGTATGTCCTGTTCTGTGAGAGCCAGTATCAGGTCTGGAAGTAGTTCTCCCGCTGTGCAGAGTTTTGCTTGCTACAGAGCTTTGCTTTTGTAGCTCCGCCTTATTGCCTGAGGAGGTGAGTCACCAGCTGCTTTTCCACTGTGGGACCAGTTGGGCTGACAAGGAAAAGACCTGCCTGTAACATATAAGATACAAATAGACCAGACTAATATTGTTCAGATGAAACAAAGAGTGGTTAAAACTTCAAAACTTCAAACTAAGCATGAAGTTGGAGAGATTATTCTGATACAGATACTAATAGCACATCCAGCCTTATGAGAAGAATGCAATGGAATTATGTCACTTTCCTTTAGAGCAAACTGTTATTTCCTGCCAATAACTGTGAGAACGAACGGTTCCTTTTTTTTCCTGGGGATTCAGTAAATCCTAGAGACAACTGTAGAACTCACTGTTTCTCATAAATTACCGTTTTTGAATGTCCTAGCTACTGGCTCACTGGCTCAGTTTCACTGCACATTCATCTTATCAGATATTAAAAATGCTGGTGATATTCCAAGAACTTTTTTTCCTTAGGGTACCCAGATGTGGAGCCCTGGGAATTGGTAATAGCTTTATACATAGGCCAGAGGAGACAGACACAGTGCTGCTGTCAATGTTTTCTACTATGTAAGGACAAGTAAATTAGGTTTGCATGGAATGTTGCATCCTAAGGGAGGAGGACTTCTTTAAGGGAGAAGGAGAGGGGTTAACCCAGGGCCTCACACTGAACTCTGCATGCCTCGAACTCATGCTGTACTTCAGCTACAAGTCCAGACAACTCTCAGTATTTTAAGCAGGATCAGACTTTCTGCAGAGACACGTTTTAGATATGTGGAGGAAGGAAGCACCCTCTTTCAAGATCTGGGTCATGATTTCAAAGTTGCTTTTGCTACGGAATGGGCTCAAGACACGTCTTGGCAAAACCAACCAAATATTGGAACAAGATTAGGTATATGAAATTTCAAAGCGTTCAACACCTACCAACCTATGAATTAGTTATATCTAGTGTGTTACGTTATTGCTCAAAAACGATCATACATAAGTTTACTTTGATTTGAATTACTGTGGGTTAATACTGAGTGACAGGAATATTTGATTTAATATTCCCTGTCTTAGGTTTGACCTAATCAGACAAATATTTTTCTGTTTGTCATCCCTTTTCACTTTTTCAAACTGACCCTTGACCTCCTCTCCCTATCCTGCACTGCCCGCCAGACAATGGTTTAATTGTATATTGGGTTACTCAGTCAACTATGTAGGGAATCGAGGAGCAGTCTTGGTGTAATTAGAGCCCAGTAGTCTGGTCCTCGGTAGCTACTGCGCAGCAAGACTTTAGCTACCTGGAGACTTTTTATGACTGTGATTCACAGTTTCATGTCATATTTGTCCCTCATGTACTGTTGAACTAGTAGCACACACACAAATAGCAGCCAGTTATTTACATTTAACACTTTTATAATGGGAAATGTGGATATTTTGCTGTTGATAATAAGAATGTAAGGTATACCCTCACCAGCGCAGATGATCACAGATATTATTAGAAGCAAAATCACAGCTTATTCTCATCTAAAGGGTGTTTTATTTAATGGGTTTTGCTCTATGGACTCGACAGATCATTTGGATTTTAATTGGCAATGTTGGCTCATACCTCATAAAATACCTCGATGTCAATGATTAGTTCCATGTGGCTGCATTAGTTGTATCTATGGACACCAAAGTCTTCGTTCTGTCAATATACAGTCCTTTGATCATTTAGAAACAGAGTAATTACTTCAACACAAACGTACTTTAAAAAGAAATAGCATTCTTTTCTAAAAAATGCACCGTGTGTAGCTTTTGCCGCAAGGAGTCTCTCAATCAAAACAATGATTTTGTGAAGTAGCGTGGGATAATTCAAGTTGCTGTCTTCATCGTCAAACAACCACAATTGCAGTTGAAAATGTATCGGATATGATTCGGATGGATATTCATGGATGAAGAAATATATTAAAGTTTTATTCACATTACACTGAGTCACATTCGTCAACTTCCTCCTTTGTCCTCCTCGACATATAGTCTTATGTTACCCCAGAAGTTATTGCAACATGTGATCAAAGGAAACGCTCCATTATCTTGGGTTGAATGACAGATTTCTCTGAGTTTGGACATTGTACGCAACTCAACAAAATATGTAACAAGTATCTAGTCATTTTCACTTATGTTAATGTGGAAATGTTACATGTTGTATCTTTGACAAGGATAATTTCAAAGGAATACATGTTAGCATATGGAGATCACAAACTTCCCAAAAACTGAACAGCAATGATTACCAACAGGGTTACTGAACCTATAATAGAATGTGCGATCATGGTTTGTTTCTTGTGAGTGGTAGAATCCAGCAGGACTCTGAGACGTGTAGCTCTGCAGCCTATCAAACATATTAACAATCAGACATTTGTACTCGGACTGTCAAGCCCACCTGTGACTGCAGTAACACTTACTGTAAAGTTGTACTTGCTGCTATAACTCACAGCGGGCTGGAGCTTTCTCACTTTCATCCATACTACCTCACAGGAGGCTGAGATGTTTGGCACTCATCCAGTTAAATGCTTTTGGCCTCCAGCTTGCACACAGGGAAGCGTTCCTTCACCTGGTATTCTGTAGACTCACTAATTTCTGATCTACCTGCATTATACAGTATTAAAAAGTTTTGATGCCCTGTTTCTCCCACATAAAAGATAGAACAGAGAGACACTTGTGCCACACCAGATTTAGCATGTGAATGCCGTTTTTTCCAAAGGCAGGTTTATTCGTTAAAAATAGGTGTTTGACTTTTTCACATTGCACAGGAGATAAATTTGCCTTTTGATTTGTTTTTTCTTTGTGTTTCACGTTCATCATCACAAATGCACCAGAAAAGCATGGAACAGTAGAAAGCAGCAGATAATACTATATCCAGAAGACTTCTTTCTCTGATGCCCATGTGCAGTACAGATCAAGCAGCCTGCAAGCCACTCACAACACTTACTTTTTGAATACTATAAAGACTAATTTCAGTCTCTCTTTCAAACTCAGTGCCGACTGAACAATGTTCAAGGGCTACTTGATCAGAGACAGATGGGAAAGTTAACAAGCCAGCAGCCTTAACTTCAGCACACATCATGTCATGACACCTGAGAAGGGTAACGAGTTACAGAGTTCACCTTGATGTGTGTTTTTATCACAGCTGATTGTAGCCGGAGCAGACAAAAACCCCTCATGGCGTCCCCAAAAAAGCCCAACAGCGCCTGCTTCTCCTGAGGAGGCTAAAAGGTTTTAACATCGGACAGGACATTTTAAACCCAGTATACCCGTCACTCATTGAATCAGTCCTCACAATTAACATTGCATCCTGGTACAACTTTTGTTTAGTAGAGAGAAAAGCAGTTTGCATCACTGAGCACACCCTCTTCATCACTCATTTCAGCTTCTCCCTTCAGGCAGCCTTTTCAGAGTACCTCTGGTGAAAAAGAGAACTTACTGTACAAGAAATCTTTGATTCCCACTGCAGTATGCATTTTGAACAAGGCAAATCAGACATTACTCTTTTAATGATTTTTCTGTCACTGTGATAGATAGTAAAGTTCCTTGAATCTCGAATCTTGACTATGGCAAAGTCAATTGACGCATGAGTAAATGCAGATAATACACTTCAAATTACAGGCAAAAGCCAGATGTTAACGGATGTGAGTGTGTGTTTTGTCCAGTGTGAAATGAGCATCCCATTACCTGTCATCACAAGGAATGCTAGGGTTGTGAACAGAGATGGAGACCAGGACAGAGTCAGCCCCACTGGAGTGAGGAACACCCTGCCTGCCAATCCCCTAGACAGGTACTCTGACACTCCTACTGTAGCATATGCTTTTCCTCCCTGGAAGAGTTTAACTATGATTGATATTTTCCTTTCTTTATTTTCTGAATTTAATTGGACCATTCTTCTTTTTTCTATCTTGTCACCAATGCTCATCAGATCTGCCATTGGGGAAAAAGAAACCTTCAGGGAGTGTGCAGGGGAGCTGAAAACACATGATATCTCAGAGCCACAACAGCTGCCGGTATTTTATGCTGTAGTATGCAGTATCAATCAATCAATCAATCAATCAATCAATCAATCAATCAATCAATCAATCTTTATCTATATAGCACAAGTCATACATCAAATGCTGAACAAGAAAAAGTTCAGTCATTGGTTTTTATGCATTCATTATGTCATCATGCGTTAAGTGTAGAATTGTCCTTTCACTATCCGTCATACTAGTTGGAGTAAAGCCAAACCACCAAGTTTTTATTAGTGAAAATTGCTCAGTGCGACACAAAGTATTCCAGATTCCCACCGTCTTTCCAAAAGATTTTTTTATCGCAGAATCTGGCAAATGCTAGACATATTTTATTAAATGTCAACAGCAACACTTGTTCTCCAATGATTCCTCTTCAAACTTTATTTTTCAGAACAGTAGTGGGATGATGACAGAGAGACAGTACTTGTTGTCATTGTCAGAGGATTATAACATTTCCAGGATGGACAGAAATGATATGAAAGACACTGACCAACAGGAGGTCCAGATGAAGGCTTCCCTCAGCCAACGAGAGCCCAGCAGGAAGTTAACCTCTGGCATCCAGAGGCCCTCCTCTGCCCCATCTATGGTCGTAAAAGTTGAAGGAACACAGCTGGAAAACTTCCAGTCTCTGACCTTTCAGCCGGAGCGTTGCCAGAAGTTTGAGACTTTACAGGACTTTTGCTCTAGTCCATATAATCCTCAGTCACCCCAGGAAAGCCAGAGAAGCATCCAAACAGATATCCAAGCTCAGGCAGAGGTCTTTTCCCTGATCCACAGCCAAGGGCAAACTCACTTCAACACTCGTCTCCTGCCCCAACCTGAAACTCCACCTTTCAAAGTAAAAGGGTTCACAGAGATTCCCAACGAAACAGAAAGAGAAGGGAAAGTTTGCCAGTTACAAAGATGGAACACATCCAGAAAGAAACCCCATTTGGAAGGAAAAGAGGAAAGTAATAACCCTCAATCAATACAGACAGAAAATAGATTTAATCAATTACTTTCTCAGCCAGAAGCCTCTGTTGAGAAAAGGGGGAGGCACCAAGAAACAGATAACAAGCGTGAAACTGCTGGAGAAATTGTTGAAAAAGAAAAGGTGAAAGGTCAGTTTGAATTCATGGTGCCTCATGGAAAAAGGAATGGTGCCACCTCAGAGGATCGATGGGAACAATCCCTGCAGCAGAACAACACACATGTCTGGACACCCAAACATCCCACCACTGCATATGAATCAAATTTAGTGCAACATTTCAACATCTCCCCCCTTTTGAGGGACAACAGAGTTTCCCCTCAGGCCTGGGGAAATCAGGAAGTTATTGTTAGTTTTGAGACCATGAACGACCACATGGAGAGACTCTCAAGCTTGAACATGGAAACTCTATCCACAAGCTGTGATGAAACAAAAACACGCTTGCTTCTCTGCCAGTGTAACAAGTCAACACCAGGAAGTAGCACTGGTTCAAATTTGGTAAAAGGTGGAAAACAGGCTACAACAACAACAGCAGCAGCATTCTGTGTTGGTGCGCCAAACCATACAAGTCAAGCGCCAACACCTCTGAAACACAGCACGTTTCCCATGCATTCCACTATAAGAAGCACCAGTGGTTGTGCTAATAGCAGCGAGGAGGATAACCCACCCTCCCAGTGTCACCAGTTTCCCAAGCTCCCATCCCTTCCTCCCTGCCTCGGCCTCCAGGATTCCCATTTGAACCAATCAGAAGATGGGTCTCCCAGTCACTCTGAGGAGAGATGGATGTTCCCCCGGATCCAGTCACTGAAACAGGACCACAATCAACATTCCTTTCCTTCCCACTCCAACACAGATGATAAAACTCATGATGGTAATTTAAACATATATTTAAAGAGTAATTCCACTGATTTTACACATTTAAGTGTCTTACAGGTACTATGACATATGTTAAAGAAAGCAGTATGAAGCCTTCTGTGGCTCCAGAAGAAGCAGCATGCAATCTGATAAATTGCCTCCAGTGAAGATGCATTGTGGGTAATGTAGGCACCAGATTTTGAAAAGGAAGAAGACTGTGTGGAATAAAAAAGGGCGGTATCTCTGGTTCTGCTATACCGGTTTTGATCATTGATATGATCATCATAGACTGCTTCTCAAAACCAGGCTTTTGTTTACATTTGAGCAAATTATTATAACATAACACATCCACACTCATAAACATGCCACATAAACATACGAAATCAAGTTTACAGCCTCTCTGCTTCCGTTTAGGTATCTGCTTCTCACGCGTCTTTTGTCCAGCGTCACATTTTAATTGCGTCAATATAAAATGTATTGGTTGGGTTATGTCCAATCAGCCAAAAGCCAAAGGAAAATTCCAGGATATATCAACCTGGTGTATTTCCCATTGTGACTTTTCGTGTCCTGTCAACTTTGCACGCACCAGTGCAAATCAGTTGTACAGATTCTTGTAGCAATGCCAGCTACTAACATGCCACAACCTAAGCAGAGAGCAGTTGGCTTCTGATGCCTAACATAGCACCAGTGTGATGACTCACAGCTAACCTTGGGATTTGTGTTAATTTCGTAAAAATCAGATAATCCATTCAATCTCAGCTTTCACTTGCGTGTGTTATCAGATCATTATCAGGTTGCATACTCATTTATTGGGCCATGAATACAAAATTTTGCAGTGACTTGGGTTCATTTTTATCTCTGTCCTCCACTATGTGTGCACAGCTACAGTAACAGGCCGTCTTCACAGGAATTTAAAAGTCTTATGATGTCTTAGATTAAATACATATAAAACAAGGACCTAAAGTAATTAAACTTAACTTTTGAATTTTGAGATCTTTATTGCCACAAACATTGTATTTGATTTAAGTTATCCATCTTTTTTCATGTCTTTTGTAGAAATGTAGAAGAAGAGTCCAAACAAAGTACTGGTTAGATCTACCGGACCAACTGACGATCCAATGATCTATGTATGTTTTCAAAAGAGCGCACTCTTTACGCGGTGATTGGCCAGGTCTTAACACATTGAGACGTCACTTTTGATGTTTACACCATGATTGCCTTTGTAGAACCACATAAAACCACAAGTTTGCAGCGAAGACGGTCTCCATAATATTGCTTCTCAAAAGTCTCTTTTATGTATTTTTTCATGTTTAGGAGCTCAGAAACTGTGGAAAGCTGATAATCAGCATGACTCAAAAATGACACAGACATCGCAGGGATTTCCCAGGTAGAAAGACGATCAAAGATGATCTTTAACTTCCTTTCACAGAAGGCGTGTGCACAAACTGATATGCACATCTTTATGCCACCAATGTAGACTCATCCCTTGTGTAGATTTGATATATTAACATTTTTGTTTATTTTATTTTATCGTGTAAAGTAAACAGTGTTGTGACAATATTTTCACAATGTTATGATTCTCATCAGCATCAGCTATGCGTGTGTTCAGTGCAAACAGAAAGATGCTATCCTGCCAACACACTGAAGTCAGATATTTTATCACTTCTAATGTTTTGCAGTATTTCCTGAGTTATTCTGTTTACATGCAGAGAAATAGCGGATGAGAAAGATGAGCTCCAGAGTGGCTGTGAAGGAGATGACTTCCTCTCGGACAGAGAAGGCAGGCAGGCTGGGAGAAATCTACACAACGTGGGATCCAGGGAAGTCCAGGTTTGGAAACATTGAATTTATGTTTTGTTTTTGGTGCTGTTGGTTGAATCGTATTTATTTTTTACCTTGTTTTATCTGCCTTGTCAGATTTTTATATTTATTCCCATTTTTTTTTGTTACACTCTCTCACTCTGCAAATGTCTGTCCTGTAATCGGGATCTTGCGGCCTTTGTTCTTCATACACTACACAACTGATCATTGACAGGGGCTCACAGATTGCAAGTTCAGGCATGCAAGTCCAGACGCAGGAATGATGCAGAACAAGCAGTCCAAGTTGTTTGTGTGCTGATTTGCTGCAAAAAAAAAAAAAAAGGAAGAAAATTAAAATGTGTGAGAGGATGGATTGGGAGGGTGCATGGAAAGCAAGGATCATTTTTGCACTGAAAACGTGAAACTGTCTGCTTTTTCTTAAGCAAGGATGACCATTGATCCGCTTCTGATCTGGAGCTTTTTGTCTCCTATCTTTAAAAAAGATCAGGGCCAAAATCCTGTAGTGTGAACTTTGCATAAGTAGTGGAAAAATGTTTGGATTTGATTCTCGTTTCAATTAAAAAGAAGGATCAAGCTCAGTCAGTGTTGCCCACCTCTGTTACGATAATCACAGTATGTATATAACTTGATGCAACAGTTAGATTCTTTTATGTGTTTTTAACAGTACTGGAATTATTTGGCACACATGTGTAATCTACATCAGGCTGCAGCAACCGATATTACTTAGTAGGTTAAATTCATTGTTGTTTTGGCTCCTTTCAAGGGATTTGTTGATAATGATGATAAGATTAAACAACACCCGTATATCCTTTAAGTCATAAAAAAGTCATTTTGGCAGCTGATAGGCTGCACTATTGCTTAACCAACTACACAGTGTTTCTCATGACATCATTGACTTGTTTCGCAACACATTCTGTCACGCCAAGCTGTGTACACACAATTGAATTTCCCTGAAAGACATCTCGGAGATGAACTTCGTTCAGGTCATGAAAATACTGAATAACACAGGCCAGTCTCAAAACTTGATATCAATTTACTATTGTGCATTTCAGAAAAGCTCCTTCAAGTGTTCCCCTGAGCCATGAACCCCCCCCCCCCCCCCCCCCCCCACACACACACACACACCTTCAGAATGTATGTTGTAGAACTGGTACCACCAGTGTTGCATTTGTGTTTAATGGATAACAAGCTCTTAAATACCAATGCCTCAACTATACTTGCAGGTGCCACTTTAAATCCAGGGATTGAGAGTCTAAAGTAAATGTGAAGCTTGATTATGCAGCTACCAGCACTGGACAACAACAGAATGGATGCTGCTGGGAAATGATGTGTACTTTAACAGAAAAGGTGTCTGTTAATTCACTTTTGATGATTCACTCTGATGTGTGCAGCACATATATTCCAGTTAATTACCTCGTGTTTTCCTCTCTGAAAATGACCTGGGCAAGTTGCTGCCTGTTTTTATCTGTCATTCATCTGCATGTCATACTCGAAACCATTATGAGGACTGCTTTGATCGTAGTGTCAGGGGGCGTGGCGAAAACAGGTCTTATTTGACAGCTCCAGAAACTTAGCATACCAACACAGTGCTGTGCAAACAGTGGTTTGTGCTAAGAAGGGGGAAATAAGGCTGTAGGTGTTTTCCAAGGATCGTCTTCACGGAGCCATAGCAAAACGAGAAATGGTTTCATAAAAGTATATTTGTTGACATAACTGCATCTCAGCTTTATTATCCTATTTTTAACAGTGTATGTTTTTTGATTTATCGTTTCACAGCAACAGCTTCTGACAATAGATTGTTTATGGCTTTTGATATCAAGGCTTCCTGGGAAAAGACATTCAGGGAAAATCAGAACATCCACTTCTCTGTTTCCTGAGAAACAAACACACTGAACCTCACTCACCTGTACACACTGAGTCACCAATTTGTATAGTCACACCTGGCTAAGGCTAGTGCAGGGTCATACAGCAGTCCTGCAGTAAGTCCTGCCTTCATGAAGGTTATAATGTTCAGTTTTTTTGGTTGCGACTGTCATAGATGACAGAGGATGACAGATGTTTATTCAAAAGTATGATCATTTGGAGGCTGTAGTTTGTGGTGCTGGTGAATTGTGTTGTGTCTGTTATCCTGTCAACCCCATTAGTTAGGTTAGATATTAACACTTAAAGGGCACTATGTGATTAAAATGGTCTGGTGTTACCAGCAACATTGAATGTAGACACAACAGCTGTGTCTTGTCCACAAAAATGATATCAAGTCATCCTTGTTGGATATTTAATCTCTTTTGGTGCATTTTCGATCAGCTCCCTGTCCTGAAGATGTAGAACCGCTGTCGAGGTGTCCTATTGCGTTAAGTTCCTAAAGAGTATGTATGAGTAGTGTATGAAGTCTTGCCAACCAACAAGACTCGTGTTGGAGAACAAAAGTGCAGCCCAAGAGAGGAAATCAAAGGGGGAAAAATAAATAGATCATGATTAATGAAATTAAAATTTTGCCAAACATATTGACATAATTTGAAAAACAGCTGCCACCATTATGAAGTTAATATAGTTGACCTTTCATCCCATACTTTCATCCTCCCTCAGTCCTCCAAATGTCTAAGCACTGGGTCCCGTGACGTATCGAACACTCCTCGTTCCTACAATCATGAATCTAAGATTCTCAATTGGAGAATCTCACTTAGCTCTCTCAGCCTTTGCGGGGCCTTTAAGTATGTTTTATTCTGTTTCAGCACTTTCAAAGAGTTGTGAACCTGAAAGTTCACTCTATATAAAGATTTGTTTCTCTTAAAAGGTCTATTCAGTAGGGCAAAAAGAGAGTTACCACAGCAGAGCGATCTCTCTATAGAAAGACAGCCCAGGGTGTCCTCCTCCATTCCTCTCAGTGATTAGTACTTCCCCTGAAAGCTCTGTAGGGTTGCCCTTTTCCATTCCCTCTTTAACACCTATGATCCAAATGTTTTGTCGTCTAGACCACCAGACAAGGTCGTCCACACGCTCGCCGAGCAACCTGGCCTCCTCCACTCATCTCCAACACTGATCACTATCTAACTCCATTTTTTATATTCCAGTCTTGTTCAGGCCACCTTCATTTGAGCTTACTCTTTGCTCTACGTCATCCAATCACTGTTTCAGACCAGCAAACTTAGAGTCAGCGGTTTGATTGAGCCGGTTGATAACAGCCATAATGTCAATCGTTGTCAGCCCCTCGGTCAGGATAGTAGCTTGTTTGCTGCTAGCAGCTAGCAGGTAGCTGTATGTGTTTGCTTCCCCACTGGTTTCCTCTGTTGAAGTTTGTTTTTCAGTGTGTTTGGTTTTGTGTGGTTTCACCATGGTTCCGCTGTGCATTAACAACTTATACTGTCAGGTTTTGCAACTTTCTCATGGTGGAATATATTCATATGTTCTCAATTTTTGAAGGAGGAAGCCGAGCCTCTCAAAACCACAACTATCCCATCTTGTGCTAAACCAGAAGTCTTCCCTGTTGGGGCTTTAAAGCAGAATATAATCAGAATATTAGGCTCCATGTAAACGCAGCGAGTGTTTGCTGTTTGATAATCAGAATTTGACTGTGCGTGTTCGCCTTAATTCCAGCTCCATAATCAGACTGTAGTCTTGTGTGGTCAGCGAGGTTTTGTCACTTTGACCCCACACTGAGTGGAAAAGAACGATGGTGTAACACAATGATATACTAAAAATGATTCAGCATCATCAGCAACTGTCAGTATCTGGACTGTTTGAGAAAACAAGCTGTTTCCTGTTTCCCAATGGAGACTTTTGTCATCAAGTGCAACTCAGTGACGCGTAAATCTGTGAAACATTTACTATCATTCTCCCACATCTTAAAGTCAACATATGAGTCACATTCAGTGATACGTGTGTCTGAACAGGGTCACGCTGTGTGCTAGTGGTCTGACTGTGCGTGTGTGTGTGTGTGTAGATCCTCAGGCAGCAAATGGAGGCTCTTCAGCAGCAGTTTAAGCAGAGAGAGAGTGATTGGTTGTTAGTTCGATGCCAGGTGGACGAGCTGATCAGAGAAAACGCCAAGCTGAAGAAGAAACTCACAGTTACACCACAGCGTGATCAAGTGGCCGCCAGATGTACTGCACAAACACACACTGTTCACCAGGAGGGACAGACAGAGGTAAATATACTGTGTCTTTTGTGTTACTCATTGTAAAGCTCTGGCTCACCACTGTGAGTTATACTGTCTGGTATGATGACTGCTCTGGCCACCCACCCGTAGTCTCTTAAACACCTTGACACCTAATATGGCAATTTTTAGTCTGCTCCTATACTACCTATGTATCTTTATTACGCAGAAAAGTGAAAGAAAAGGACTTCTTTAGGCAGTCTGTTCTAAATGCCTGGACAGAAATTGGATAAAGGGCATTTGTGTAGTCTGCTGCCTCGGCATGAAATATGTTGCAGAAATTTAAGTTCCTATATGTTCTTTTATTGTCTTTTGTGTCCTTGTTTCTTTCCGGTCTGTAATTTAGTGATTTTTCAATTTAATCTTAATGGGATTATCCTGGTTTTGACACGATATTTGGATGTCAAAATTGCGAACAGCATAATTTACTCAAGTAGTGTTGTGAGTATTTCCTTTTTCTCCTCTACATTATTAAATAAATGTGGTTACTAGTTACTTTGCAGATTCAGATTAATTTATTGTTTATAGACAATTAATGCTATTAATAAACATGGTACCAATCAGTCTTGTGGGTGAAACTTTGTGTGAGAGGACATTACATCAGACCCAAAATAGCTCATTTTGAATTAGTTTGTTTTATCGGCAATCTGACAGAAAAGTCACTGACACAGATGATCAGGAAAAAAAGCTGAAAATCAGCCCTGATAATAGCTCCAGGGCTGATAATCGCTCTCCCCCCAATTAATAGTTTGATTTGCTAGTTGCGCTCACCTTAGACTTCACTTCTTCGCAACAAAAGAGTGAGATATTATCATATCTGCATTAGTGACCCTATAGTGAAAGTCTCCATGTGACAAAACTGTTCATTGTTACCTGAGCCTGAAGTCACAAAACTCGTCGCACAAACTTGATTCTGTTGAGACCATAAAGCCTCCCTCAGATTGAATGTCTGTACTTCAAGCAGCATCAAAACAAATCTGCACATGAGACTGAGCATGCTTGGCATTTTAGGCAGACATCTTAACAGTTTGAACGATAGATTACCTGCACTGGAAAACCGAAGGCCGAACTTTTATTTCCCATTTTTATTACAGAGAAAGGAGGAGGAGACAGAGAGATTTACTCAACTGACAACAGATTTTAAAAAACATCTGAAACAGGCTGCAGAGCTAAAGCCTGTGTGCGAAACATTCTCCCATGCAACCTCATGAAGGAAAATCATTAAATATTAATCTAAGACTTTTTTCACTTTTCCTTTCTTTGAACTTTGCCAATGTTTCAAGTTGAAACTCTCTGAACTGTTGTAACTAGCTCATTTCTGCCTGATGATTTTCACCTGTGTATGAGATGTTGCACATTTGTGAGATTTGCTCATTAGCATAATTATGGCCCCAAAAATGGCCATAAAAGGTTGCCTGTTCAGCTCCGTTTGTGGGTACGTGTGTTCACAGCTGTCCTGACCTGTTTTATACGTATAGGGTATCTGTGGTCATGCCGAGTGGTGATGGTTACATTCATGGCCTGAAGTAGAAGTACAGCTCTTGCGCGTGCAGTTAAATTCTTTGGGGTGACTATATTTAGGTTAATAACACTTGTAGTATTTCTGTTTTGGGTAATTGAAAATGACAAGTCAGCACTGTCTGAGACAGCGCTCCAGCCCACAGTGCTGATGGCTGCCATTCAGGAATGAGGATTTGAAAGCATCCAAAACCTGCCCTAGTTACCTGATTTGACATCCTCAGGCTACTACCTCTTCCTTTGGCTGCTGTGGCAAACAAATTTCCTCGTTTGTGGGTCAATAAAGGAATACGGATTCTAATTCAAGATCCACTTTTTTCAGTGATGATGCTGTGGGATCCTTCAAAGAAGGGATCCGTATATGCTTCAAAACCGCTGGACTAAGTGTGTAAATGTAGAAGGGGGCTATGTTGAAAAATAAATGGATTAGGTGGTCTAAAATTGAAGCCATCAACTTAAGACAGAGATGCTTCAAATGTTCTTCAGCTGGCTTGACTTGCTGTACTGATGCTTAATTTATTTCTAACAGCTAATGAAGCATCAGTACAGCAGGTCAAGCCAGCTGAACAACATTTGAAGCATCTCTGTCCTAGGTTCATGGCTTCAGTTAGAAGGATTCAACTGTTGCTGTTAGAACTAAATGAAGCTTTGCTGCCCTCTGCTGGGCCTCTGTTTTACTTTCTCTGATGAGAGAGAATTACTGGAGAGAGTTGTCAGGAAAGGAAAACACGAGTACTACAATACTAGGTGTTAGTTAATTTTGCGGAAATACTCAGACCAACTTATTTCAGACAAATATTTCTTTTGTTTGATGAGCATTAATTCTTGTGTTGTTTAATGCCCTCTGAACCAGAACTAGGCCCTAAAACACCATAAACATGCTGCATTATAATGATAAATTGCCAGTGTATATCATTGCTATTCGTTATTATTTGAGCGTGTTTTCCACTTTACAACGCTCGATTCTTGCTGCTTTTATACAGAAAGTCCAGAGTTCACCTTCATTCATGTGTATAATACAGTGTTAAGTGGTCTTTAAGCACTCCTGCAATAATTTATGAGGATGGACAAAAGATGGTGTCAAAGCATTGACTGACCTCATTACATGTTCATGTAGTGCAAGTCAATATGCTCCCCATGCCAGCTCCATCACTGCTTAAACTTGATTATGCCTTCCCAAAAGTGTTCTCTCTAAAGCCCTTTTCACACAGAGACTCCGCATTATTGCCGCATCCAAGGCTCACATCTACGCTGCCTTTGTTTGCTCGTACTGAACCAAGCTGCCGAAACCAAAAGAGGCATGACAGTTAACATCACGATGTTTTTTTCAACGTATTTCCTCCAGTTTCAACCTGATAATCTAAACATGGATCTTCAACTGTTTATAATCCTATGGACGCTGTTATAAAGTGTTGTGACTGAGATCCTGACCCACCAGGCATCCTGGAAAGTGACAAAGTTACTTTTCTTGCTCTTACATTACCTAATTACCGAATGGGCATCAGTAAATACAGCACCCCGTCTGGCTCTCACTCGCGGAGATTGATTCTGTGTTCTGGAGCCTGCGAACACCATCAGACTGACACATCTCTGATCCACGCCGCTGGCTTTTTCATTCACACAAACGCTGTCTCACCTCTGCAGCGTTTCTGTTAGTACCTCTGGAGGCAGATTAGAGCCAAAGCAAACTGTCTTCTCCACATCTGTAACTTTCATACAGCCGGCAAGGCGGCATAACAGCACATGATTCCCGCATGGAAAGGGCAGTGTGAATGGAGCTCATAAAATTAGTAAGAAAACAGCATTGAAATGTAAGAAGATCTTTCTGGGGTAATAAAGATAATATTTCATACTGTGGGAACTGAAGTCCAAGCTGAAGTGTCATATAGCCTCCTATTTGTGGCCCCTGAACTGTTATTCCTTCATTATGTGTTTTGGTTGGGTCAGCACATGTATACTGGGACGTGTCTCCATGCCATCGATGCACAGACAGCTGGGTCACTCACTGCTCATTAAGTTTTACATTCGTTTTTTGGAGCAGTTCACATATTGACATTTTGCCGGCTGTAGGAGCCTAGATTGCACAAAAATTGGCGTGTTCCAAGTTCACTGCTAAAAGAAAAGTGGCAAATCAAAGAAGAATGGCCTGAAAAATGTGCATTCATTCTCCCTCCAACCAGCACAAGCTTAATTAAACTGAATTTGCCAGGAGACTATAGCTGTGATTAAGATTTCCAATTTGAAACGGCATTATGAGACGAAGCATAGGAATTTTGAAGAGACATTTCCTCAAAATTCAGAGATAAGAACAACAAAATAAATGCAATGAAATCGTCATATCAAGCAGCAAGCAGGATTCTTGTCACATCTATCAAACAACAACAAAAAGCAACAGAGTGCTCACTCAGAGTGGTGTGGATTTTGGGTAAGCACAAGAAGCCATTCTCAGATGCAGAAATAATAAAGATCTTTTCTTTAGAGTGCATGACTGAAGTGATGGACACAATGTTTGAAGGCAAACAAAAAGAGGAAATATTCAACTATGTATTTTATGTCAAAATGGAAATGAAATTGTACTTTAGTTCGTATTTTTGTTGTTGTTTTGAATGAAAAGGACATTTTGTTTTGAATATTACAGTATTATTGCATGTGGCCTGACCGACCTCAACACACGGACCTTTGAGTCATTGAAAAAAATCTTTGTGGCCCTTTAAGATTTGTATTTGAGTACCCCTGGTCTATATCATCACGCTGGTAATGTTATGCTGATTAGATTTCTTTCTCTCCTCAGATGCAGCACCTTCTCTCTAACAGCTGCGACATGGTAACTTCCACTAACAAGACAGGGAAAGTGACTTCTGCAGACAAGAAAACAAAAACAGTCACATTCTTCAATGGAGACGTCAAACACATTTTGCCAGATGGGAAAGTGGTGAGCTCTGTGGCTGCCTTGTTTAAAATGTTACATTTAGGCTTTAAATGGAGCAATACCATGAGTGTTCATGGGTGTATTTTTGCGGTTGCAGGTGTATTACTATGCAAGTTCACAGATAACATGTACCACTTACCCAAGTGGTCTGGAGGTCCTTCTATTCCCAAACAAGCAGATTGGTAAGAGATGTTGTCATGGGTGTAATATTTTATTTATTTATTTTTTTTATTAATAATGGGAAAACAGTGTGAGAGGTGTCACTCATAGTAAAAAACTATTGGCTAAATCTGCAGCTTCCTTTCATTCTACAGAGATTAATAGCAAATTCTAGCTCTTGGGTTTTATATCCAGCAACAACTTTACTATTTTCTATCACTCACACCAATATCATAGTGTCAGTTTTGACTACAGCAGGCAACTATTCAGAGAAACAGCTCTAAAAATCCACAGTACACTGTGCAAGACCAGAGGGGGAACACAGTTGAAGTTTTCAAAGAGCCACAGTTTTCCCTCAGGACTTGGTAGAAACCAAAACAGAGCTAAACCAGAGGGAAAACTGGTATGTATATGTTTCTCCATAACTGCTGAATGTGTACAAATGCAGCCGTTAAGGAGTTTGCCTTATCAACTTGAAAGACGCTGATGATGTCAGTGGTGTCTTCACAAATTGTTTCTTTTGCCCCCAAGTGGCCCAAAAAATCAATTATTGCAGGTTTAAATCACAAAGGCAACCAGAGTACTATTGATTAACTCTGCAATACAAACATTGTAAAACAAAAAATGTACCCAGTGTCTTTCATAGCACCAACCGATCAGATCCTGTCTGTAACTGTCAACAGTGGTCTGATTTATTAAAAAAACTGACATAACAATACTTTTACTGTTTGTTAACATCTCTAGGGACAATAGCAGTATTGTAAAGTCTCTTCGGTATATGACTACAGCTCATAGTATAATCTTTCTTTCATAATATGTCTCTTATTCTTTAACAGAGAAGCGACACCCTGGGGGGAAGAGAGAGATTGTATTTCCGGACCAAACCATCAAGTATTTGGAGCCTGATGGCAGTGAGAGGACAATCTTCCCTGATGGCACCATCGTTCATCTCTCACCGTAAGACTGAAGCCACTGCCACATGCAGGGTTAACCTCAGGGTGTCTGCAGGGTCAGAATGTCAGTGGAACCAAGGAAGACTAGCTTTCATTAAGGTAGCAGTGAATAGATATCCTCATTAATAAATTAACAATATTAGTCCACTATGAGGTAACCAGTCAGAGGACAGATGCTGACATCATCCAATTTATATATCAAATTCTTAGCAAAGTCATCTTCTTTCACACTCTGACAGTTTGATGTTTTATATTCTGTGAGGTACACGAGTAGAAGGAATATTCAGTCCCATGTCTTATTTGAAATAGTCTAACATAATAGACACTAACAGTCTTGAATCTACTTCATAAGAATTTAGTTTCTAGGCCCTGATCGTACACCTTACAGAAGACATTTGTTCATTGGTCTCTCTGGATCATCATGTCTTCCAGGTCAGGAGAGAAGATGGTGGATTTCCCCAACGGTCAGAGAGAGATCCACACATCCCAGTATAAGAGGAGAGAGGATCCTGATGGGACCGTTAAGACCATCTACACTAACGGACGACGGGAGACCAAGTACGCATCGGGCAGAGTACGCATCAAGGAAAAGGGCAAAATTACAATCTAACATCCTAAATGAGTAGATCAGAGATGTACACATTTTACATCTAACTTTGTATTTCATCCTCATGTAGCACTTCATTACTAACTATGCATTTACTATTTATTAAAAAGGTAGATAGCTCATTTAATCTTGGAATATGCCATTTTGTTACTTCTGGAATCTGCTCAAAGTAACCCTCCACTCATATCAATAAAAACAATTGATATCACACACAAATGATTCAGTATACTTATGAACGCTTTTCCGTGTTCTGTAGTAAACATTGTGTTTGTTTAAAAGATTTTTCAAGGAAAATATTTGGCATACGGATGTGATGTGTAACATTTCCAAACCAAGTGAGAACTTGGCAACAAATCCAGGAAGAAAATAAAAATAGGCAGCCGCTCTAAGTGGGTTTGAAGCATTGACTGAGAAGTGGAGGATCCCTCGGCCCCCACAAAAGTGAATCAAAGTCTTCTCCAACATCTTTGTTCTCCATCACTTCCATGTCTGATGTGGCCAGCTGACTAGTCAACCTGTGGAGCTGCTGTATGACTATCTTAACATCCAGTTTATGTGACTGTGAGGCCCTGAGAGTAGCTGTATTGAACGGGAAGGTCCGTATGAAGTTTCCAACTCTGAGTGGAGGAATATGATGTCCGTTCAGTGCTGTTGTTCTCTCCATGGAAGTCCTTACTGGTCTGCGATTCTCACTGTGGAACAATAACAATGTTTGTTTGATACACTATATGACTGATTGCCAGTGTCTTTATCCTGATGCTACATTTTCTACATATTGACTTGATTCCAACCATATCCATAAAACAAACCAACAATCTCTTATCGGGTCAGTTTTTTGTTGTATTTTTTCTCTAAAAACTTATAGCATTCACTGATCTTCTGTCACTACAGACATGTCTGAACTCACTGCAACCCCTCAGCTGATCGACTTGCCATAGATCTGATTCGTCAACTCTCACAGGCCTGAGCAGGCACTGCCTACACACACATATCCACATCAGTCGTAGATACAGTATACATGAAAAACTAGATACCAAACATGAAGATGACCTCTATTCAGTCTGCTGATTATTGCTCACTTGGTGCCAAAATGTTTTCTAGCTTAATGAAAGTCTTACAAATACAAAACTTACTTGGATCAAATATTCACAGTAGAAATTCATAATTGACTTTGTTTGCAGTTTGATGTGTCCTGACAAAATATTTTCTGGGTTGCAGGGGAGTTTTTAGATGCAATATAACAAGTGGCCACTAGGCAAAATTGGAGGCAAGGCTTAGAGGCATCGCTATATCTAGGCTTAAATAGTAGATTCACGACAGCACCTCTGCAGGTGTTTTTGCAGCCATGGCCAAGCTGAGGACGTAGCCGAGGGTGATATCTATATAGTTGTGATATCACAACTTTTCTGAATTTGAGCTGAGCGCACTTTGCTGTCAAGTTTGGATACTTTCACTGCATTTACATAGCACCCAAACCTGCTTTGTAATAAAAACAGATAAAGAAGAAATAACTTTCTACAATGTAGGACCTTTAAATTTCTCTGTAACGTAACAGATGCCAGTAATACATTCTTTCTAAATTCAACCCACAGCAATATCTACTTGGTAAAATTTTCCCCCACAGATTAAGAAATAATTGATCAATTTCACCTAGATTTCAAATTTAGAAACAAAGAAATGGATTGTTTACTAGCGTACAGAACACACAGCAGTACTGCTTGTACCTGTGAATGTTTGGGAGCTTCCAGGACCCAGCAGGACGTCTGAGTCCCAGCCCCCTCTGTGAGATATCATGTATCGAAGAGGAAACGTCTGTCTCTCCTGAGAGCCCCATCTCAGCTTCTGTTTCAGTGTCGTCATGGTTTGTAACCTCAGACACGTGAAGACTCCTGTTGTCGATCCGCCACGGCGCAAGAGCTGGACACGTCTGTCTGTTTACCACTGACACATTTGTCCTTGAATGTGAGCCGAGCATCAGGTTCGGGGTCTTGTCTGTTTGGATTTTCGTAGCTGTGGTGTTAATTATTCCGCCTCTGGCTGCATAGATCTTGTTTAAGTCAACAGGGGGGAGGTGTCTGTGGTAGTTTGACACAAATACATATTGACTTTGGTTAATTTCAGGCTTGCGCAGAGTTTTTAGCAGAGGTAGTGTTTGAGTTCGTGAGGACTGGTTACGATTCCTTTGTTTCTGAAATTTGGTTTCCTTAACCTTCGGGAGCACAGGTTGGTTGGCATTGAAACAAGGCTGCTTGTACCCTTGTCCCTGATAAGCCCTCTGTCTTAAGCTATCAATCAATGTGTAATTCATCAGATCAATCAGATCGCTGATCAGCCCTTTCTTCACTGTAATGTCAGCTGGGCAGTCCAGAGTCAATGCGGGGCTGTAGTTGACCTCCAGCAGCCAGGGTTTAAACTTGACATCAATGAGGATATCAAAGCCAAACAGCTCCACACAGTTTGGACAGGAGGGGACGGAGGGAGCGATGGTGAGGAGGGTCAGAGTGACGATGTTGTTGATCCTCTGCCACAGGAGATGCTCGTTGACGCCCTGGCTGTTTAGGAAATGCCTGAACTTGCTCATAGTCCACTTGCATCCTGGGCCGACTTGCTCTTTTTCAGTTTTGTAGAAAGGACCAAACTTGTTGATGCTGGTGTTGGTGAGATGAGAGTACAGGTTTTTCAGAGATGAGAGGTTGTACTTCTCAGTGGCGAATCGCACCAGGCCTTCTTGATGAATATAAACAGTGAGCGGATGGAAGCTCTTCACACACACATAGATCCTCAGGTCGAACTTGTAGCCGGAGATCAGCAGAGGATTACTGATGTACCTCTGGACGATTACGGAGCAATCGTACACAAAGTGCTTTATATCCTCAAAGATGAAGATCCCTCTGCCTCTGGAGAGGTCCACAGGCTTACATATCCAGTAGATCAACGGTCCTCTGGTGAGACGCAGTTTGTTGTACTCAGCCAGGAAGCGGGTGTAGTCGTTGGGGAGGATGAAGGTTGTGGGACTGAAGTCATAGAGAGATGAACCCACTGTGGCTCTCATTCTCCTCAGGTTGCGTGCCAAGCAGTCCTTCCAAAAAAGTACAAATCATTCGGTTAGAGTACGATGAACTTTCTGCTTGAAACAGATTTGTTATTCTTGCCGAAGGACCATTTACACCTGATATTGACATGTGGTCATTGGGGGGGGGGGGTTATCTGTGCAATGTAATGAAAAATATAATATTTTTTTCTATTTGTGATCATAGGAAAGGGTGTTGAAACATTTCACAACACTTTGATCTTTGATTATTCTGGTGACTTTGTCTAATGTTCACTAAACAACATACACAATTCTACATGTACTGAACACACAAAGCCAACACAACATGTCAGACCATCACCTTGCGTGTGATGCCAGCAGTCTTGGGATGGTGGTTGAGACGCTGCCATGGCAGAAGGTTGTGATACTCTGAGCTGCGAAATGCAGTGCTGCGCCAGTAGAGGTTCCAGTCCTCCTCCTCCTGTTCTTTTTCGTCATATTCCTCCCATCCTCGCTCCAGAAGCACCTCCCTCACCAGCTCTGGGCCTCTGTCCTGTAGTCTGAACACCAGGGATGCAGCCATGCAGCATCAAACACTGTAGATATGGCAGATATGTAGAATATTAATGTGGATATATAATATCAGAGTTTCTGTCTTTATCTTGGATCACTTTTTTGCTTTGCTGGTTCGATGTCATGGAAAATGATGTGTGAGGTGAATATGAGTCTAAATTCATCCTCCCTCTCAGTGTGACACTTACTTCCTACCGATATCATTATATCCAATGTCTGTTATAGATAAAGGCTCATTGATTTGCTTAGAAATCATCACCTCAGAACTTGCCTGAGAATCATCATTAGAATCAAGATTTCTTCAGTATTAAAGCAATCCAGTGAAAGTTTTCTGTACATTGCAAAGGTGAATTGCTAATAGCTAATTCAGCATACATTTGATGGTGCCAGATTACTGACAGGCATTCTGTTGTGGCTCAGACAGAAAACTGAATTTATCTGCAGCCACATTGTATCGGGTCAGGCTCTTTTTCTGTTGTCGTGTTAGTTCCCTCATTGGCTCCCTCATGCAAGCATGTTTCAATCTATCAGTTTAATAAAAAATGTTTTAGCTAAATCAATTTCACACCAAAAAAAAAAAAAAAAATGCAGGAACAAGCGGCTCTTCCCACAGAAAAACACTTGTAATCATTACTGATAGGCGTGAATATCATTCACGTGTGCTACAAACAAAATTAATCAAATAAAATCGTGTTAACATCACCACACTTCCACTAGAGAAATAAATCCAGTCTGAAAGGGGCTAGAGGAAGTAATGTTGATTCGAATTTCACAAATGTATAGTTTAGCAGTTCCTCTCCTGGCTCGTCTGACAGCACCTTGTTTCTGTGTGAGCCAAAGCATTTACATGTTAAATCTGAGAAGCCAAAACAAACCCGACACTTTGTCTACTGCCGGAGGGATCAGACTCAGGCTTCAGTGTGCCAACTAAGTAACAGACTCACCAATTTGTTATCTGAAATGTTTGCAAAGATGATATAATGATACATGCACATACGCAGTAATGGTCACTTAACATGCCAAAACAAACTGATGCAGAAAATAATGATACAAACACAGATATCTCAAGTACTTTGCAATAAAGTGTCTAAAAGTAGTACAAGTAATGCAAGATGTGTTAAAATTGAATACACAAATGTATAAGCCTTTAGCATCCAGATGGTTTAAATCAAACATTAATGGGAGAAAAACTAGAACATGTCACAAGTATTAGAGTTTGTCTACCAGGTTTTTCTTTTCAATTAAATCTCAATACCACACAAATCAAGAATTTACAGTTTTGAAAAGGTGTGATTTGTCTTACCTTTGAATGCACATTAACTTAGTCGTAGTCTCTGTGAGGCATTTGAGAGGTGGATGGTCGGAGTCCTTCTCTTTGACTCCTGCATGGCGCACAGCAGACAGCCTGTTGTGTTAGCTCCTCCCACAGACTCAAACTGCAGGGAGTCAGGTGTTTGTACAGGAGGCGCCTATCGTACACAACAATGGCTATTACATTATTGAATGTCTATCATTTGATCTGTATTGTTGTTGTACACCTGCTGTTATCAGAGGTAATTGTGGTTCATTTGATTCACTGCAATGTTTAACAATGCCATCACAGCAAAGAGAAATACGTAGGAATGATACTAAAGAGGATGAGAGAAATACTGATGGTTTTAAAAGGCCTGTGTAATTTTTGCTGCTTTTGCTCGCTAGCTAACCACTTAGCTACTTTCACACCTGGTCATTAAAAAAGGAAGGTAATAGGAGTGTAATGTTAAGTTACATGAATAAACACCAAACTTTTAAAGGACTCCACCTTAAGAAATTAAAATAACCTCATTAGTCTGTTTTTTTTTTTAAGTCGATAATTACTAAACCAACTCTTAAAAGATGGTACATTTGTATCAGAAAACTGTATTTTTATATTTTTTAAAACCTTTTATGTATGTAAACGGGTATATTCTCGTATTTTGAAACAAACATCTATTTATGGTAAATGACTGTTCCTGGGAAACGTGGCGTGAATAAGACTTCAATAAATAAGACTTCAATACAGAAACAAACAGTAGGACGTTTTGAATTTTATTAAATCTCCCAGGAAATGCAGGTAAACCAACAGCAAGCCTGTTCACCACCCTTTCATCCGCGCATCTGAAAGAAGAAATGCATCTTAGTATTGCTGAACAGACAGCACATTGTACTTGTAGCACGTTTAGAGTTTTACATATTTACATATATTGTTCAAGCAGTGTTACGTGAAACCTGTAGATGAAAGAACAGTAGTGTAGTAAAGAGGTTATACCACAGTGGTAAAGTCTGTTCAGTCTCTCTATGTCCAGGTGACTGAGGTGTGTTCTCTGACCCATCTGCTCTCCACCCTGCTTGGGCAACACAGTCGGACCTCCATCTTGACTAAAAAAATACCTGCAACAGAAAAGCATGTTTTTATATACAGCAAGCCAGCAGAAAGCTCTTTCGTAGTTTCATTTCAGTGTTCATCATCAGCATCAGGATTAGACACTGAGGACAAATAGATGGAATAAAATGATAAGATACATTTAATGTAGACGCCCAGTGTCATTAGAACAGAGCGATGATAATCGGTTTCTCTAAAACAGAGGACGATGGGTCAGGACTTACGATCCGTAGTGCATTATGGAGTTGAGGTCGTATGGCAGGTTCAGAGTGTTCCCATGTTTCACCTTGAAGTTTTTTGTTCTTCCTTTAAAATCAAGAAATGTTTCATGATTCAGTATGCATTAGTCTTTTAAAGTCATGGAAGTTGAAAGTTGCTTTCAAATCTCAAAAGAAGTTAGTTTGAATAATTCCTCAACAGTGGCCTTTGACTTTAATACATGATCACTTCCCAGGCCTGAGTTTGCTGACTAATTCTGCCCCCATGTGTGCGGAACGTGCAGAGACTTCTCTCACTGCAAGTGTTTATCATACAGGGAATTACCTGGCATGATACTCTGCCACTGCACAGTGACGTAATGATCTCGGTCCTCGCGGGTGTGTTCATGATGTAATCCCAAAGCATGAATGAGCTCATGGCAAAGATTCCCCACACTGCACGTACTGGAGAAATACACCGGCTGGCCTCCTCCTCGGCAACCAACAAAGGACGCACAGCTACAGAGAAGAACAAACACAGTAGAGTAGAAAGTGGTATGAAGCCATTTTACATTTTTTCAAATCCAATTTTGATACGTGCCATATCAACATTTCTACAATATGTTGTTAGGACACATCTACATGAGCTGACTTTTAATGGCAGGAGGAAGAGGGGATGGTGGTGGCAGCTAGGTGAGATGTCTGTCGAGCAAGTTTCAACATGTGTTGGCAGTTAAAAATAAAAAAAAATAAATAAAAATTTACATCCTCGCTGAAAATTCAACCGTTGCCATGGGTAATCCTTTAAACACCACCATCAACAGCTGTCAGCAGAACTAGTCCTGTGTCCTCTCTAGTGTTCACAGACAGAACTATAGACTCCAGGGCAACAGGGACACTGCCTTTGTGTCATCAGGAGAGGATGAACTGACCCGTTGCCGTTCAGGAACTTCAGGTAGTTCATCTCTGTGGTTCGTTGTACGAAGCGAATGCACGTGAAATCTGATATCATCTTGAAGGCGGCGTAGATCTCAGACAACCGATGAGCTGTTGGAGCGCAAACACAGAAACTGTTCTATCATCTAACACACTGCGGTGGTCACACAGCAGGGCTAGTTAGAACGTCAGCGACTCACCCAGCTCATCACTGATGGTGTACGGTACGATGGCTTCAGACCACAGGGTCTCCACTGCATTCCTGTCCTCCTGTGAGATCAGACAGACTAAAGTTTAGATGTTAAAAATTTGCATTATGTAGTTTTGGGGAAGGAATTTTAATCGGAAGAGATCATGGACAGATTATATTTTTTATGTCTTAACAAACTAAACCAAATCCCCAAAACACTCAATCTTTTCAGCTGGAAATGTTTTGAACCAGATTCCAGCAGCTGAAAAGTATAGATTTCAACAAGCCATGTCTTTTTCAAATTTTCAGCCAAAATTCAGGTTTAAACAAAACCATGAAATACAGATTTTACAGCCAAATGTATCATAGAAAGCATCTTTTATCATAAACATTGAAATGATCTTTCCTAAATTTGAAAAACTACTAATAAACTTTAGTCATATGGCGCTTTTAATGATAATAACATCACATTTTAGAAACAAACGTCTCCATCTCACCGGGATCAAAATGTCTCCCTCTTGGACAATCATGTCTTCATGGAGCTCTATGACGTTTGAAATGCAGGTTAAAATATTAATACATTTATGGTAAAGACACATTTCGATTTGTTTAACATGTTAAACATATTTAAAGTTTACCTTCCAACGTTTCTGCACTGGCCTGTTGTGTTGGATCAAGCACTACAGAAACCAAACCTGCAGAAATCTCAGAATTTTAATCACATTGTTTTAAACACAAAGAAAGAAAAAAAAAAAAAAAGGTGCAATATGTAAGAATTGGACACTTTAGGACACAAATTTATACTCCAAACCTGAGGGCAGCATATCTCCAGTTATGGCTAGTTGGCACAGTTAACCGTGCCCAGACCGGAGCTTGGAGGACAAGTTGGTGATGCCTACTATCCGAGTATCATTTCTTGAGGTAAATGGCTAGGGGCTTGCTTGATAGCATGCTAACTTTTATAGGTATCTCTGCAATATTATTAAAAAAAAAGTTATTGTGAATGTTTTAAGCTAAAGTTCTCACATATTGCACTTTTTACAACTAACAAGCACCAACCTGGGGTTGGACTGGTCGCATTATGAGTGTCATTTAAGGCGACGCCACCAACTGAAAGAGAAATCCAATGACATTCAGGTATTAACACCATTATTTTTATGTTCAGCATGTTTAAAATATACCAGACTATTGTTTCTATGTTATATCCATGGAAATCCCTCAAATTATTCTTCATATAGCCGCAAATGTAACAAATGCTGGTAAATCTAGTGAACACCAACCTGTGGTATGACTGTCAGCCTCCTGGGTCTGGTTTATGGGGACTCCACCAACTGCAATAAAAGAAAGTGCAGACAATGATAAACATTTAGCAGAATGTCTGCAGTTTGAATGCTTCAGTCTGTACCTGTCGAAACACAGAGGAACGCCAGAAGCAACATCGTGCAACAAAACACAATCAGCAGATAGAGAACCCAAAGCTTCTGTCTGACTCTCTAATAGAAGTCTGATCACACAGTCCAAACAGGTGTCATCACTTCACACTGATTACGACCTTTCATCTTTTGTATTTCCATTTTTGTGTTGACATAGTAAAGACGCGTGTTGGGAGAGCAAAACTATAGATTCCAGAGTAAATGAATGATAAACGCTCTTTCTGTAACTGAATATAACTAAGGAAATACCTTAAAGTCCAACAGTTTGTTCCAAATGAATGAGCACAGTGTTTTTATGACCACTGGGTGGTGCAGCATGACACCTGAGCGGTGCTCTCAACTGTATGATGTGCACTTTTGCTGTAGGTTTCAGGAACCCTACAGTCTTCATCAAGCCTGAGGACCTACTTTTAACAAACTCTACCAATTAATTGATATAAAATGATAATGTTTTAGATGGTTATGGTTATGTGGCCTAAAAGGGTAAGATACATCTCTGGGCTAAAAGTGTTTATGAAGTGTCATTAGGAAAACTGTTTTACTTATAAAGAGAAATACTGTATATCAGATCTAATAATTGCCCAGGTCCATAATGAGTTGACCTGTAATACACATTATATTCATACATGTAGATACATGTTTAATTTACTCTTACTTGTACTTTTGGTACACAAGTAGAATTAGTATCAGAGCGTTAGTGTTTATTCGGCACAATTTTCCCACAGCTCGTGAAGGCACCATCAGTCGGCATCATGAGAGTCATGTGATGTCCTGTCATGTGGTGCAGTCACTTCCTACTGATTTGGTCCGGAGCGGATAGACTCTGCTGTATCATGTCGTCTTAGTCCGGCTCCACAGACAGTATCCACCACAGTAAACATGTCATTTCTGTGCAAATCTAAACGCTCTTCGCCTCTGAGGCTGGTTCTGTGGTTAGCGACGTGTCTGGGATGTTTGTTGGTCCGGTCCGCTGCGGTGGGGGACGGGAGCCTGTGGTACCAGGATCTCTGCAGGTAACAAACACACACACCTCCGGCTGAAACAGACTGCAGCTAAAAACAGAAGAAATAACGTTTGAAATCGCGGCATTTCATCTTATTAGTTGTGCGTAGAGGTCGCCAAGCGAGCTTTAATTCAGAGATATGTCATTTGACGATTTAGTAGCTTATTTACAGTCATATAAAACGACCCCTGACGTTTTGAGATGGTCTCTTGTGTAAAATTAGCTCATAAACAATCAACCAGTCGGCTCTTTGTTCCGGATACATTATCAACTTTTAGATTAGCTTTGCTCGTCAACGTTACCGGTGCGAGCTAGCTAAGATATCGGTGGAAACAATTTGAATAATGTGCTGCCTCATAAGTTCGTATAAGCTAGGTTTGTTGGCTAACTCACTGTTGACTTAAATAAGCTCCAAAAACTCATGCAAATCTAGCTCAGTTGACATGAGTTACAACGGTTACTTTTGTCTTTATCGAGCTGAAGTGCAGCCTTGCTAACTGATAACATTACATGAAAACTGTCATGTAACGGCTAAGCTAACTGACTGTTAGCAACGTCAAATGGCATGTCTCAGAAGAGGACAATAGCACGACAGTCCGTCAATAACAAGAGGGAGCGACACTGTATTTTGTAGGTAATGTGAGGATTGTACATGGACGAGCCGTTGTGTGAATGCAGCGTTGTTCTCTTTAACTGGAGCTCTGTCTGCAGCTGCTGTTCAAATATTGACAGGGCAGAAATGATAACCACCTAACTCAACCTGTAAGGGCAGGCTGGTGGCTTTCATTTGCTTATTTGGGCACCAGGTCATCTGACAAGGTTGGTTTATAAACAGAAACATTTCACCAAAAGCGTTTAGTAAGTCGATTTCAATTGTGATACATGGATAATGAATGCAGTCATGTCACATCCCCTCCCTTTGCTTTCACCTCCTCAAGGGGCATTACATCTGTAACAATTGTTATTGTGTTGTGGATCCACCTCTGGGGGGGGGGGGGGGGGGGGGAAATGGGTAAACGGTAACTTATTTTTTTTTAAAAAGGACACAAAATTAACCAAGAAATAAAGGTAAATGAGTAACTGGGTAGTGGAGTTTCCATATAGTAGTAGATAGTCTTATAAAGGGATAAACTTTTAGGCTACTACTCACAAAAATGATTTTGTTTTCTTTTTCAGTTAAATAATCAATTAATCTTGATCTGTATAGCACCAACTGATAAAAAGATAATTCAAAGCAGATATTTCTCTTTTTAGACTTTCTTCCCTAAAACTACATGGTGCACCTTGAGGCAACACTTTACACATCATGGAAATAACAGTTAGTTACATAAAGACAACTTCCAAGCGTTAGTTTGTGGTTGTCACAGTTTTCGCACAGGCTGTGAAGGCATCATCAGTCACCATCATAGGTCCGATATAGGTAAATGAATAACTGGGTTGCGGCGTCTCCATTTACTGTATTGTTTAGTCGATTAAAGAAAAAAGTTTTTACTTCTACCAAAGATAATTTTGCTTTCTTTCTCCATTCTAAGTTACTTTTCAATCAATCAATCAATCTTTATTTTAATAGTGCCAATTCACAGCAAAAATCCTCTCGTGACACTTTCCAATTTGAGCAGGGACCATACTCCTTGATTCATTTATTTACAGGTACCCAACAATTACCCTATGAGCAAGCATTTAGTGACAGTGGCGAGAAAAAACTGCCTTTTAACAGGCAGAACCCTCAGAACAGAACCGGACTCAATGGTGCGTTGCCAGCTGCCTCGACCAGTTGCAGCGAGCCGGTTCAAGGGATTTTGAAATTGATGATTAATGTTTGAGACAAAAACCCACCACACAATGTAAATGAGATTTCTTTATACAGTTTGCATTTTCTTTTGTTTATTTACTGAAACATAATGTAACAGCATCACTATGAAGAAGTACTGTGGTGATGCAGAGATGCACTGGCCTACAAATCTTCTTCTCTAGATGTAGGAAAACATGTCGGTTTGGTTCATATGTCAACAAATGTAATCAGTATTATTTAAAAAAAAAATGTAAAAAAATGTAATATTGAAAATGAATACATGATGCAAAATTCACATTCACATTGTGAATCAGGGGTGAAATGAAATTTTAAATATTGAACATTTGAATACATATATTGTGTGAATAAAACAGAACAGATGTTGTGGCCTTGTGCATCGTTTGTTTATCAGTTCATCTGGTTGCCTTTGCATGAATAATTATGTGTAATTGTTCTTTCTATACACTATTTTAAAAAATGATGGTAACAGACTCTCTCCACCTCCCCCCATTCATATTTTGAGGATATTTGCCTAAAAAGACAAAACACACAGATCACAAATTGTGAAGGGGCATTATTCACTGTTTTCTGACATTTTAAGACTAAAGAATTGATTTATTGACATAAAAATAGAAACTTAACAACCTTCTGTTGACTGAATTAATCCAGCACAACAGGGCTGAGACCTAATGTGGGTCTGTGTGATAAAGGTGTGTATTGGTGTTGATATGAAGTGTGTGCATGACCTAAATACTTTCCTTTATTTTACTCTTAACTTAATTACATTTTTTCCTTGTGTTGCAGTTATAAGTGGGAAGCTATAGACCGGGATAATAAAGTGAGCTATACGATAAAGCTCTGTGAGTCGTCACCAACAACCAGCTGTGGCCCCGGCACAGCTGTCTGCGCTCAGAACCTCACCACCAAAACAGGCCAGTCTGTCGGTGAGTACGGTCCACTGGTACACACTGGGACACAATAAAGCTTCAGCAGTTGCATAACACATCTGTTATCAGTCAGGTGTAGAAGCATCATGGCTGTCTGTTGGAGAGATAATGACTTAACCTAATAAAGAAGCTAAGTGAGCTAGCTTGTCTTCAGCATGAATAAGATATTGTATGAATGTGGAAATGCAGTTTTCACACATCGTAATGGATTTATTGTTATGTTGGGAATGTCACTATGTCCAGTGGTGTTGGTAGATAACTAAGGATAAAAGGGATTGTTGCAGTGCAGTGAACATGTTCTAAGCTTAGACACAGTGAAGACTGTCAGCAATTCAGCTACCTATGGACATGAATTGTGTGAGATAACATACCTTTGATTGGCCAAGAATTAAATGCGATAGGTGTTTCTTTTTCCTGTTTGCCTTGACAAGAGGCTTTTTCAGAGCTAACATCACATTCAACTCTATTATTGCTCTGTTGTTGGACAGTAACCTCTGAACTGTTGACTTATGAAAGCCAGTGAACATCTTATTGTCTTCTCTCATTAGTTAAAGTCTTTGCAGCTAGTCCATGATTTTTCTAAGCTTCATATTTACAGTCTGCCATTTTTTTGTAACAACCTGTGTAAAGTATCAGATTGAAGCATGAAGTATGATTTTGCAGGGCTCCAGGGTGTGATGAAGAAAACTGTAAACTGTGACACATTTTATCACCACGTCAACGTTAGAGATAGGAATTGATAAGATTCCAATGCCATTATTGATTCTGTCTATTCCCTCGCGCCATGCCGTAGTGATGGGTGGGACCCTTTCTTTTCAGATTTTATTATGCATTTAGTCTTTCAAAAAAAGACAAATTTAATAATTTGCGTTGTACTGTCCATTCGCCACAGTTGCACATACATATTCAGCGTCTTCTGATTTGCCAGTGATACCAACAAGCCATCATAGCTACAGTTCAGATACAAATATCTATTTATCCAGATCAAATTTTATTTGTTGACTTTCAGCACTTCACATTATTTTTCCTGGGGAGCAGCATGCACATTGTTACCAGTTATTGATTCCCAGTCCTGTTTCACCTTTTCACCTCTCTCCCCACCAGGAGACCCGGTTTGATCGAGGGAAGTAGAATAATTATTATATTGCAGCCTTGTATCCAGCTGTGTTGTTCTACTGGGTAAAAGCCGAGCATTGTCTTTTGAGCAGGTGCAGGCCATAACACATAACTCATCGGAGTTTACAATCACCGAGCCCTTTATACTGCTCTGTTTAAATCCTTATCACTTCATGTTTTTGAATTACATGTTGAATGTCAGCTGACACACTGTTATTGCTCTTTGACTTCTCTGCTGTTCGGTTGTCATATGACACATAGAACAAATCGAACATTTCATGGCTTTTTATGACACTTGAGGAAAAACAGCCAAGGACCTGTGTGTTTATATGCAGTAGATCTGTTTTCATTGTGTTGATCTCAGTCTGGCCTCATTTAGCAGATCTGTGGTCACCTGTGAAGTGGTTTATTTTGCTGACATGACCGCTGAGGGGGTTTGTAAATGCTGAGTGAAGTGATGATGTATAGATCAGTCTTTCAGAGCTTTATCAATACATTAGCAGATCTGATCTCTGTGCTGATGAGGCTGAATCTGCTGCTGCTGCTGCTGTGTGTCAGCAAGATCCACATATCTGCCCCTAACTGCAAGCTGTAAATCAGGGAGGAGCTGCACTTATCGTGCCACCCACCAACCAAAATGAGAAAAAAAACCAACTGTAATGTCAGAATTATTTAGATTCACATTGTTTTTTGAAAATTTTTTTATTCAGTCAGCAACTTACTTTTTGTTAAGTATAAATTAAATAAAGTTGCCTGGCAGCCAGACTAGCACCATTAAACTACAACAGAGCTGTGTACAAATTATGAACATAAAGCAAAGAAGCTTGTAGTATAGCAAACAAAAAAAATTAAAAAAATCTTGTCAAACTTTGTTTAACCAGCAACAACTACAGAAAAATGATTAGGTAACGGGAAGAATAATCGCTTATAATGAATATATGGCTATGGCTTCTTAGATGTCGAGATTTGCTGCTTTTCTTTGTCTTATGATGGTGAGCTGAAGATGACTGGGTTTTGGTTTCATTTGGGCATTTTTTAGACATCTGGGAAAAGATGTTGGGGGCTTTTTATGAAATATTGTGCAAATGAAAAGATTTAGAAATATCTGAAGTTCCTCCTGATTTATTTGCAGTGAAACCAAGAGCAAGATAGGCTTTGTCTTTTTTTTTACACCTGAGGTCTAACTGATCTGTTTTCTTGACGATCGTCACTTCTTTTTTCATCTTTGTCAAAATCTCTCCATCTCGTATTTCACACTGTGTTCTGCTGTCAGGATGAAACTTGCTAACCTCCCTCTTGAATTGTTGGTTATTCCCACATCATTCGGATTCATTCAACTTCAGTGCTGCTCCACATTTTTCCATCCAAGCGACGTGCCCCCTGTAGGGAGCACCCCGCAGTTTAAAACACAATAAACACTCATTAAAGGTTCGGTTGGACCAGGGGATCACTGTGCTGCTTCCATTATAATTTCTCCACGGACACATTAGTGATGCTTTTTGAGACGTTCAGAAAAAGGCTTTTTGCAGAATGAATCATAGTATGTAGGGCTGCAACAACAATTTTCCTGTAATGATTATATTTTGATTTCCTTCTCTCTTCGTCTCCAACATAAACACACATTGGTAGTAACAATATCATTTTTGTGAAAGAGAAGGAGAGAAAACATCACACACATTTGTCATTGAAATATGCATTTTACGCACACGTCCATGTGTTCAACATAGTGTTACTCCATACAAATCATCATTCATAGAGTGAATAAATAAAGAGGGTCTTCTGGAAACTTCCATTTCATTGTACCACTTCCTTCTTGAATAAAGTCACTTAGATCACTGGGTAAGTGAGTTATCAGTGGTTCATTATCCTTTTATTCAGGCGCCAAGTCTTTCCGGAGGAAGTTCTCTATGCCATTGAGCAACAGGATTATTTTCATTCCCATTATTTTCACCATCAGTTGATTAGAGCTGCACCGATACACGATTGTTGGGGCCGATGACGATACCTGACTAGGAAGCAAAACATTCACACATGTCTGCCAGTATATACTAAATTTTGCAATGAAGTGGAGTAGGGTGTAGGCTTACCCAGAAGTTGACATTGGCCTGGTTCCCCTGACAAAAAGCCTATAGGATTTTTAAATTGGATATTGGAATATAACAGAAAATAATCTCTGTGACAACAAGTTTTTGAGACTTCACAGATAATCTTCACAGATGAACACCACTTTGTGATTTTTGAAGCCTGAATGAAATCACCAGAAATTAAAAGCTGATGTTGGGTTATAAACAGACTACATCACAGTCACATGACTTAAATGTCACCACCACTAAGCCTCCTACTACCCAATTACAATACAAGTTTTCTATAAAGAGGGACTAGTGAGTAGATGAGTCTCTGTGTTCGCTGTGATGACGTTTAATCTCCCTGACAACCTTTGTAATCTCATTTAGACACTTTAGACATCTAAGCGTTTTATAATTAAATTGTGGGACATTCAATGATGCATTTTAAGTCGTAGAACAAAACGTGTAAATATCTTCAGCCTTTGGTAACCACAGACGTTATTTTCAGGGATTTAACACAAAACAAATTTTAAAAAGCTCACAGACTTTGAGACGAGGGAAGCAGAAGAGCTGAAATGCTAAGTGATTGCCGGATTTTTGATCTTTCAGATGTGGTTATCAAACACTTGTAACAAAGATGTAATGGTGGCTGGATATTTGTAGTTCGATAACAAACTTTATTGTATAAAATTACATCAGAGTACTTAAACAGCAAACTTAATTGGGAATTTGATAATTCAAAATAACTCATTTTTTTCTGAATCGTTTTAATTTATAAAATGGCAAATTGAAAAAAAGCTAATCAAAATTTCCCTGAGCTCAGTGACTTCTCCAGATTGTTTCTTTTGTCCAACCAACATTCAAAAACCAAAACCCAAAGACTAATATTCCTTCCATGTACTAATCAATGAATCATCTAAAAGTGTGTACAGAACGGTAACACTTTGAAACTTTCCCCGTGATCAGAGTCAGCACTTTTACAGCCACACAGTTCATTCTGTGTCGTAACACCAGACCATCTGCCAAGTGTCACATGTCATTAGCTATTAATAATATCAATAACACATACATTTTTGCTAAAGATCATTTACATTTCAACACAGTTTTCCTGCGCCTGTTTGGGGCTGTTTCTCAGGTTTAGTTACATCGCTGTCTGATTTTGGCCGTGACCTTTCTAAAGAAGACAGGCTGCCAGACAGTTATTTCAGAGTCCCACAACAACAACTTGTCCTGCAGTCTGAGGTCGTGACCTTCCCGGTGTAGCAGATTGGTGTTTGGTAGCTCTCAGCCACAGAGTGTGTCATCAGGCTCAGATTTCCAAGGGTGACAAAGAGCCATGTTGCTTTGGGCTGAAGACTGCAGACTCATGTTGTTGGGAGGGTTTGTTTCCATCTTATTTTATTAAAGATGCCTTCTGGAGGAAGATCATATATGAAAGTGAAAGAAGTGAGAGGTGATAAACGAGAAGCAGCCCGGTCAGATGATTTGCAGTTTAATCATGACTAATCACATGACCCAGGAACACATCATCCAGCATAAACGCCCTCAAACACAAATATACTAAATCTCATGCTCGGCTCTCTCTCTCTCTCTCTCTCCCTCTCTCTCTCTCTCTCTCTCTCTCTCTCTCTCTCTCTCTCTCTCTCTCTCTCCCCTCTCTCCCTCTCTCCCTCTCTCTCTCTCTCTCGCTCTCTCGCTCTCTCGCTCTCTCACTCTCTCACTCTCTCACTCTCTCTGTACTGTTTGCTTCAGGCTCTATTCGTGCTGTCTGGTTGGCTGTGCTTCCAAAACCAAACATGATCGATCCTCACGCTCTGACATTCACGTCTCTCCTGCTTCCTCAAATCAAAACCCCTGGAGTAACAAAACACTCACCTCACTGTAGAAGTGGAAAGTTTGTCATCTGCGCTTTCATGGAGATCAGCAGCTGTTGTCAGCTTGTTTTCATGTCTTAATCACATTTGGTCCCACATCGCTGAAATTAGTGCTACAACCAGCATTTATTTGTTCTCCAAGTTTCTTGATTGCATTTTGGATTTGTGTTCTTTTCTCTTAAGAAAATAGTGAAAAGTAACAATCACAAAGTCCGAGGTAATGTCTTCAGATTGCTTGATTTGTTTGACCAACAGTCCACAAGAGATGATCAGTTTATTATCGCTTAAGATGAAAGTAAGGATGCATGATGTATAGCGGATGTGTTGCGTGCTGAGAGGCAGAACAACCTTCTTCCTATTCTTTTTCTTCTTTTCTGTATTTATTGTCAGATCCACATACAGCTGCCCACTGTTCCTGATTGATGCATGGATGCTGTGCTTAGTACGGCCATGGTCGCAATTTGGCTTTGTTTTAACATTTCTGTTTATTGGCTATAATCTAATCGTTAATGAATAAGTCAGTAAGTAAGTAAGTGATAACATACCTTTTCCAATATTGGGCTCATTATGTGTTGATCAGGTATATTGTGCATTCCTATAGAAAATACCACATTTTCACATATTTTAAATTTTAACTAGGACATGAATTTCTTCTTGTAAATTGACTTTGAAAACTAATGTAATCTAATAGTTAAAAGATGTCAAAAAGTCTGTTTTTTTTTTGTTATTACAATAATAACTCGAGACGTACTTTAAAGCTTTGCAAGAGTTTCTTGAAGACCAAAGAGGACCAAGGAGTCCTGACTGTCATGGACTTTCCTCCACAGTCACTTGACCTCAACCCACTTGAACATTTATGGGGCACTTGAAGGCTGAAAAAAGCCAAACATTCTGTGACATCACAAGCAACTTAATGGACCACAGTGAAATCATGCTGGGACAGCATGAGTCAACAGGTTACACAAACTTGTTTAGCCCATGCCATCTTGAGTACATGCTGTTTTAAAGCATAACAGGTACATGCCAAAGATACTCTGAAATACGTGGTAATTTTTCAAAGATTCAACTTTTAACTCAAATTGTTCAGCCGATATTATAACTTGTAATGGTCTTACATTGGAAACAAAGGTATAATAGAGTATTGTGACAAGTGGTCTCAGACTTGTGATCCTACTGTAAAAGACTGTCCATTCTGCCAAATGTGTACTTTTTTAATACTTAAATTATAGACAACTTTTTAACTTTCCCCCTCCGAGCGTTTCCCTGTGTTAATACTGTTGGCGCCGCTGTTGCAAAAACAGCGTTAGTATCATGGCTACCGCTAGCAGCCTGGCCACTGTCCAAAGCAAAAAACAACAGTAAGAATCCCAATTCGACCTAAAAATCCTGATCTCAGCGCTGTGAAAAGGCAGATGGAGCCCCTCAGTTGTAATGAGTAGGCAGGTTTGTGTTACTTCCTGATATGGTGGATGAAATAACAACTCTGAACAATCTCAAGTCCAGGTGTTAAGACGAAACATATCAGCGGGGCAACAGACTCTGACTCAGACTCTATACTGGAGCGCTCTCCATCAAGTGAATGCCTGTCCATTTTACCTCGGTTTCAATGACTCCATCTCTTCATCTTCTCTGCCTTCTCAATCAGTGGGTTCTTTTTCTTTTACATTTTAGAGTTTCTATGGTTATTAAAGTTGTTTCACCATTGGATAGTGACAAGGGAAACCAATACCAAAAAACCCCCAAAAAAACATAGTGAAAGGAAAGTTTATGGCTGAACATTTATGGACATTTTCCTACAGCCATCACAGTGTGCAATCAGTATGTGCTTCAGAAAGTTCTATTAACGCATAAAAGTTATTGATAGTGTAAGTAACTGAAACCTGAAAATGTAACTGAAATATACATTTTCTGATCAGCTAATCATTTAATCAGGTCCAAGTTTCAACTTTATCTAATAAATGTTCAGAGCGGTGATGGTAAAACCCATCATGCTGCTTTATCCACTTCTTTGGTCCTTATCTTTGTGCTCAGTGCATTTGCAAACTGACGTAATACTGCCAAAATATGATAAAAACTGTAATTGGCTATTTAATCTGAAGTAGTGCAACAGGCTAGAACATGAGCAGCGTTTCCCAACTGACTCAGACAGTCATGCCTACTGTAGGGAAGTTGTTTTTGTGTTAGTAGGTCACAGTGCTGTTCAGTTACATTCCTTTATGGTTGCTTTGTGATAACAGTCCTGCTATAATCAGAGGGCAGAGAGCACTCACTCACACACAAACACACACACACTTTAAAAGCTTGTGCGAGTTTCTCTCCCTTCTCAGCAGGCCTTTTCAGAGAGGCTTTCAGAAAAGAAAGCGAACTAGGAACAAAACAAAACCAAGAGGATGTGGAAGAGGACATGAACAAAGACAGATTCATGAGTAGAGTTCATTTCAAAGGGCGCTGAAGTTGGAGTGCCTAAGAGAACATTGACAGCAACATTTGATCAACATCTTAAGTGTCTGTTTATCTTGTTTCTGATTGTTGGGCCTGCAGAGAGAAGGACACTGATTATTCATTGACATTTTTATTGAGTGAGTGAATTTTCATATGTTACAGTTATTTGTTTGGTTACACTTTCACAGTCACCAGTGAGGCTTACCTGCTATGAGTTTATTTAACTGCCCCACTCTTGGATGTTTTTCAGTTGCAGAACATTTCCCACTGCTGTCTGTTTCTATTCACATGATGCATGATGACTCTGTTCTGGCAGCAGGGTCAGGTTATTATGGTCCAAAGGTTTATCTTGTGTTTACAGAGCAGCAGGTCAGTGGAGGTTGCTGGGTTGAGACATTATTCTGCCAGACTGTCGGCTACAGTAACATTCAGGGAAACCCAGTCTGAGAACGAGAGCGTGTGTGTGTGCATGTGGGGATAATTCATATTTGTTTATATAATGCCACATCATAACCGAAGTCATGATTGATATTTGCAATGAAGCATATGTGTAAAAGGCAGTCCCTGAAATGTTTTATGTGGCAGTTAAAGGACCTTTCCTGAACTAATATAACTCTTCACTTGGAGGTGTACTGAGCCAAGTAGAATACCTTCATGTCCTCAAGGCATGCTTGAAGTTCAGCTAATTCATTTGTTTCATCTCACTTGATTGCTAGATAAAATTCTGTATCATCTGCATAACAAAGGGATTTTTATTATAGATTAATCTGCATATTTTGCAACAAATCCTGTTTATTTATTAAGCTGGAACCACCAAATGTTTTTGCCTGAAAAATGACTGAAATGTTTATCGATAATAAAAACAGTCGGCTGTCGTTTTTTTTCTTCCATAGACTAATTAATTAATTAATCAACTAAACCTTTCGACTGTAATGGAGTTTTTCTCAATAATAACGTGAATGGAATTGGTCGAAGCACAGAACCTCGTTGAACCCTGGACTACATTTATAGGGAGGATTCATCGTTAACTCATAAAATCAGTCTTATGACCAGCTTAGTGTGGTCTGGTTAACAGCATTTATTAGATCTACTCTCTGTAATAGTGTCTTTCCTTTATTGCTAATTATTTTATTAGAAAACCAGAAGACCGAAACCCATATTAATGGACTGTAATTTCGTCTGTCTTGAATTTGCAGGTGATCTGTCCCAGCATCGGCTCTCTGGCAGGGTCCTGGACTTCAATAGCACACAAAAATGTCCAGGAGGCGACAACAACATTCAGAGCAGCATCAGCTTCCAGTGTGGGAAAACCATGGTGAGGCTCAAACACACAAGAACATGTTTTTGAATGGATGATGTGCGCTTTTCCAAGAGCTGTGTTTAGTCTAACAAATGAGGAGCAGTGGTGGTCTAAAGCTTAGAGAAGCAGGCTTGTGACTGGAGGGGTTTTCAGAGACTGTATTCCAAGGTATTTCAAAATAGGCCCTTTCATTACCATCTGCTGCGCAATACATGTTTATAATAAACAATGAAAGAGTTCCAGGAGCACTAGTGTCTGTGTATTTAGGAACATTTTATAAATGCCATGACAGGTTTAATAAAGCAATTTGTCAAATAAAGAACCTGTCAAATAAGAATATTTAGAAGCACTTACAGTCGCTCTTCACTTGACAACCTGTCACCAGAAGGGAGAAATTTTGAGCTTGTCCTTAGGTGCTTAGTGTTGGTGCTAATCACAGGGCCTGTGACCTGTAGTTTCCCCAGTAAATACACCACCTTCTTCAGTTGATGCAGTCCCTCCTGACTGGCCAGCCGTTGCTCGTTTTGACTGCCAAGAGTGTCTCTGGGTTAGAGTAGCCGGACAGGCTGGATTTACTGAGGCAGGCTGCTCCTCTACAAGCAGTCTGGTGGCAAACAACCCCTGCTAAAAACTGAATCATTCTAGCTTTGTGTATACGGAGAGGCAGCCCTCCCTGAAGACAATCTGCCTAGCCTAGAGACAAAGCTGTGAGCCGAGGCGATGGAAGCATTCTGGAAGCATTTTAGGTTTTGGACGAATAAATAGCAAATCGTGACGAGGCTGTTTGCAAGATTTGACTGTTTTGTTTTGAGTTTTTCTAAACAGTTTATTGCAAGTCATTCCTGACACTTTGAACATGTTACAGAAGAGCAAAATTTGAATTTTTGCTTGAGCATTAAGTTCCACAATGAAAGTGACTTTCAGTTACTTGTGATCAGTAGGTAACGACTTGCTGAAGTGTTGGACTGAAAAAAAAGTTAAAACCTCTCAATATTTTTTTGTTTTCAATTCCCTCATATTTCATTGAGGTGAAATTAAGATTAGTCTTCTTTCTCTGAAACTAATGTAAAAAAGCTAAAATGACATTTATTGGATCCAAGAAACATCTGCTGTCAGCTGCAATGGAAGGAAGTGAATCTAGAAGTGATGTAGGCCAATGACAGTCAGCTGCCATGTATTTCTGCTCACTTGAGTCAATAGTGTGTGTGTCTGCGGTTTCAGGGGTGGCTGAGTGGTGGGTTGACATCGAAATGCATCATATCCTGTCAAGTGTCAAAGACGAGTTTTCTGTTCTCACAAAAGATGATCAATGCTGGGTTTTCAGTTTACAAGCTGTGAAGAGGAGAAATGAAAGTGGCTTTTATTAAAGTTTTGTAACAAAGATCAGAGCTGTTATTTCGCGGTAAAAAGTTACATAAAGTTGCTTTAATCAAGCTGGTGTGTTTGGTGCACCATGTAGTGTTGTTGTCAACCAACAAGTTTCTGGTTACCTTCAGTCCCTCAACTACAGCATTCTTAAAGGCATATTCTGGTGTAAGTTTAATCCATTGTCTAACACACCGACCACAAGTTTTCTGACCGCTAGCTTATATAGCTTTAGCAACCTCAGAAAAGACCACATGATAACAATACACTGCCGTCTATGCCTCCACCAAGAAACTGCCATCAAAAAGCAAGCAAAAAGCATTTCTAACTGCACTCGGTAATCGACTCGTCAGGGCGTCACTGGCTGAAATATGTAACAGCTCATCTGTGTGGTGCACAGTTTTGATACTGTTAAGAAAGCTCAAAATTGATATTCACATATTTTTTAAGTGAGTGAATCAGATACTATTTTCAACAACATTTTCTCACACAACACTCAAAATCACTAAACGTGCATAAAAATGTGTCTTGTGAAAGAAGAGTTTCTGTTGGATGAAGGGTTGGAATAATAAACACTCTTCCTCCCTCTACAAGTGTTCTGGAGCGAGCACTGAACCTTGTACCACTCCATCAGCAGATTGTACTCAAGCCCTCAACTGTAAATGTAGGAACTAACTGTTAAGTTAAACATTAATATGAACTGGATTTTAAAGAAACGTTCTACTCCATTTTTAATATTAATAAAAATGTATAATATCTGTTTGTATTATTCAAGAAAAAGTGACACTTTAGCCATTTATCAGTTCTCTAGCTATCCCTTCTCTTTATTCACCTGCATGTTAAGTTGTTGATGTCATGGTACACATTGTTCTGTGGCCTTGTCTCTCTTCTGCTTATTCCACAGCTCAATAATGATTTAGTCACCGTTCTCATCATGAAACTCTCTGTCTGACTCATGTTCCTGTGTTGTGTGCTGCAGGGGACCCCAGAGTTTGTTGCTGTGTCTCAATGTGTGCATTATTTCGAGTGGAGGACGTACACTGCCTGCAAGAATGACAGATTCAAACCACAAAAGGAGGTACGTGGTGGAACATCTGATGGGCGAATCGGAGGTTGTATGTGTGAGACAGCGCAAAACTGATACCATGGCTATTAAAGGTGCAATAGAAACAATGAGCCAGAGGAACTGGAAGTTGTCTTTCCATTCGTTGTGAGGCTGTACAGAGTTTACAGCATGTTTTTTATCTGTGAAAGTGAGCTTAATGTGGAATAACTGAAAGAATGTGTGAAATGAATTAAACTCGCTTTGTTAGCAACAAATATCTGTTGGATTAGAGCAACAGAGCCATTTGTTTGTTGGTCAGATGAAATTAATGGCTAACCCTAACCCTAACCCTAACCCTAACCCAGGTTGAAATCAGTCTTTTGATGGTGGGAACGCTGTGTGCAATGATGCAAAATAAAAGTAATCCATTATTTCCCTTGAATGCATTCAAACTAAAGTAACAAGCCTGTTTTTGAAAATTGTGAGGATGAAAATCAGATATTTATTTTTTGTTTGTCAGAAGTTGTCAGAAAAAATAAATACTATAAGTAAGGTACAGATACCTGAAAAATGTTTTACTTACTATTGTTTTGTCTGTAAAATGTCAACAAATGAATAATAATGCTCATCAGAATTTCCCAGAGCCCAAAGTGACACTTTCAAATAGCTTCTTTTGCCCGACCAACAGTCAAAAACCCAAAGACTCTTAATTTGCTATCAAATAAGAGAAAAAAAACAGCAAATCCTCACACAGCAGATGGAACCAGAGAATAATCTGACAGTTTTTGCTTGAAAAATGACTAAAACTATTAATATATTGTCAACATCGTTGACAATCATTTTCCTTTTCTTCCATAACCCTCCATTTCCCTCTCTAAGTGCAGCTTAAAGGAATAATTCAAATATGTGAGTGCTGCAGTTTGAAGCTGCCTCCTCTGTGTCCAGGTGCCCTGTTACGTGTTCGACTCTGACGGTAAGAAGCACGACCTCAACCCTCTGATCAAAGTGAGCGACGGCTATCTGGTGGACGATGGTGACGACAGTGTCGACTTCTACATCAACATCTGCAGAAGCCTCAGTGAGTATCCATGGAAATACTTACAATTACTGATCACATGGACATTCTTACAAGATCAGTAATGCTCTGATAAATGATGGAAAAGAAATAACAACAACAACGTTATTTGAGCAGCTTCAAGTAACTTTATTGATATTGCATTTTTCAAAAACAAGTTTACAAAGTGCTGCACAGACAATATACAATATACAAAATGCTGTTACAAATTAAATGCAGTCAGGCGGAAAGAAAAACATAAATAAAAGACAATGAATGAAAATCCTGACAATAGATACATGTGTAAGAGCATAGACAAAAAAACTATAGTACTGTATCTTGAGCATTACTGCAAGCTGATGTATGTATGTATGTATGTTCAGTTTGATATCAATTGATATTCTATTATATACAAACTTCCTTTTCTTTTCCTTATTTTAATTCCTTTCTCATCTTCTCTCAGACCGTCCGGACAAATCCTGTCCTGAAGGATCTGCAGCATGTCTGGTCACCAGTCAGGGCTCCTACAACATAGGCGCTCCCTCCAAACAGCTCGAGCTGGTCTCCAGCGACAGGTATCTACTTTTTGAATTCAGCTTCTACTCTGGGCATGTCTTTTATTCTGTTGCTTTGATTTTATATTTACTTGAATGATTTTAAAGGTTGGTCAGTTATTGCCCATAATGTGCTGATGTTCTGTTTATTTTTATTCCAAAATCTTTATCATACATGGCTCCAGAGTAACCTGTATCAGTCAAAAAGATAAATTTTCAATTTAACCAAATGAAAGGTAGTTTTGAAAGGAGAAAGTATTTTTGATCAGTAATTAACTAGTTTGTTAAACATGTTTCTTGTCTCCCCTTTTCTTAAGACTGATGTTACAGTATGAAGCCAGTTCCAGTGTGACTCCTCCCGAATTCTGCCATGGACACATTCCTGCAGTCACCATCACCTTCATCTGTCCATCAAGCAGACATTCGGTAGCTTACACACACTCACATATTGTTTTTACTTTGACCTGGTTGGTTTTCATGCTTTTCTACTGTATGTGCCAGAAGTTTTTCTGAAAGTGTTATTTGGCTTCACAGGGCAGCACTCCTAAGATGACAGCAGAGTTGAACTGTCGCTACGAGGTGAACTGGGTGACTGAATACGCCTGTCACAGAGACTACCTGGAGAGTAACAACTGCAAACTGACCAGCGAACAGCATGACATGTCCATCGACCTGACACCCCTCACCTTGGGCTGTGAGTATTTTCCCTTCTGAAACAGGGGTCTCAAAGGTCCAGCCCATGAGTCAAGACCCCCAGACTATTTATTGTTACATCTTTCCTACATGTTATTTTCTATACGTTTTATATTTTTTACCCAAGCTTTTATTTGTACTTTATTTCCTTGCCCTAGCAAAAATGCAAAAATGGAGCCTTTTATTGTTTTTCTTCTACAACCTGTCAACAAAACATTTTAATCTTGGCAGAAAACATGCTGATTTTTTGTGGTGCACCAAAATTGTATTTTAATGAGTTTAGACTTTTATTCTCAGAAAAACCTGCCTAGGTTTAAAGGCCATGTTTTCTTTAATAATTTGCAAGGAAATTTAAAAACACAAATTCTCTTTGTATTTCCAACAGTCCCTGAACTAACCATGTACTACAGAGTTGTGCATTCAAAACAACTTTTTTTCACATGTCTCATTTGAAAATTTGCATAAAAAATGTAAACTGTTACACAACCCAGATCCTGTAGTAAGAATCCTGAGCTCTGAGTTCATCTGAGAAGCCTTAAGTCAGTAGACTGAGAGCAACTGTAACTGCTTCCTGTCTCAATGAGGGAAAAGCTGGCGTTCCGGAGGCAAACAATCTCAGTAGTGTTACTTTACTAAACTTGGACAGCGTGAAGGGAGAGGAGGGGTAGAGATGTCTTTTTTTTCTTTTTAATAGCTTCAGAGTGTACATAGTTGAAACAGATTAATTATAAAAGGAACGAAAAGCCCTGGTATCTTGTCCAAGCAGCAATTTTTCAGCCTGGCACAAGGTCTCAATGCAATTCATATTTGAGAACCATGCTCTGACATTTTCATACATTGATTAAACGCCTTTTGAAAAGGATTGGCAGCCAAAATGCAAACACATCCTCATTCTTCAAACTGGTTCGCACAAGGTAAAACACACAAGAAAAGAAGGAGGTGTTTCCTCCTTCAATATACATGAAAGTAACAAACTGGATACTGCAGCTAACTATGTAATGGCGCATGAAACTAAATTACATTCAAATAAAGGTCAAACTAAAGCTCCACCTCTCATATTATACATGACTACATATTTGAGCCACAAGAGTTATTGGTTCATAATTCTGCTTTTTATATCCCAGTTAGAGGAAGTAGCTTCATGGGTCAACTAATGCCCTTCCTGATTTTTGCCAGCTCATTGTTAGAAATAGAATTAAAGCATTTTCCACTTCTTGTCACGGTTCATGTATGATACTCGCGTTCCATGATGTGTTTCTTACTAGAAGTTCTGTATCTCCTGGTGAAGCTAAATGCTGTCAGTGTATTTTCCCACCGTTATTATCTTTAAAGGAATAGTTCCACATTATTGGAAATACTCTTATTCATTTTCTTGTAGAGACTTGCATAAAAGGTTTGATGAAATACAAAGATTATCTTTATTACGAGTGTTACATCTAAACTCTTAATCTTATTTTACTTAAAGGAGCAGTTCTCTCAAAAACGAGTCATCATCTTCTCATCACTATGTTTATGGAAAGTCGGTAAACTTTTCTGGAGCTTCACAGCGTTCTCGTAACAACTGAAACTGTAGGGACTAGATAGGGACTTGTTTTGTGTGTGGAAAAACCATAAACTGGCTCCATACAGCTCATCTGGTGTAATCCAAGCCTCTGGAAGCCCTGAGATCCCAAATGTATTTTAAAAGATGTTATTTGCACCCTCGACATGCAGTAGAGCTTGTGTGCACTAAAGCTTTTAGTTTAGCAGCTGCAGTAAAGATTTGGGTTGTAAAAATTATGTAAATAACATCTTTTCAACTCGATCTTTAGTCTATCAGAGATTTGGATTACACCTGAAAAGCTGTTTGGACTTTCAGGAGAATGCTGCAACACTGTTTTGCTTTGAAGGTTGAGAAATGTTTTTTTTGAAACCTCACCTGACTTTTTATCTATATAATTCATTAATCTAACATGTCCCATTGATACCTGCAGTAAAAAGATATTAATAAGTCTGCGGACAAATATGTCAGCTTGAACCCACCGATGACATTTTGTGTTCACAGCCTTAGATTCTCCGTACTACTCACATTCTGGGCCCAGTAATGGCGACGAAAGCTACCTCTACTACCTGAACGTGTGTGGAAAGATCCCAATCACAGAATGTGGCAAGGACGAGGACATATCGTCCTGCCAGGTGAAGAAGTCAGGAGAGGTGAAGAAGGTGGCTGGAAGATTTAAGAACCAGACGCTACGGTAATGTGTGAAAGAACAGTGTTTTATTTAACTATTTACCCGCTTCAGGTTTTGAAAATCTGTTTCCGACCGTAGTGAACGTTTTGTGGCTGGATGGTATTTCAAACATGGTTTAGCACATTATGTCGGGCAGACACTGTAAGGATTCGGTCACCCCTGACAAATTTTTGAAACGGGCCAAATTTCTGCTGGATTGGTCATTGTTTGAGAAGCAGTTTAAGGGAGGTCACAAACCCCAATTAATCGCCTGAACGATCAACGATCTGGCTGGGATGAATTTTTGACACGTTACAAACTTTGGTCGTATGTACACGGTTGTGTTTTGATGTCAGTGGAAGCAGTGTTTTTACATGTTGTGGGTCAATCCGCTGTGATATAAACCCGAACTGCAGAACAGACTCAACATTAACAAACATGGCTGCTCAGCTTTAGTTCAACGCACTGGCAGCCAACTCCCATCTGTGAGGCATCCAAAACTTTCTGTTATCTGTTTGTGTCCATGTAATGAAGTCCACAAACAAACAATGGAGAAAAAAAGAGACCAACATGATCTGATGAATCAGCAAAACCTGCCACACAGACTTCAATGTGTCTTCTTCAAACATCTTGATTGACGTGATTCCCACATTTTGAGGTGGCGTGAATTTTTCTTTAATATTTTGACTCCATTATCCAGAAAAGGAGAAACACCCTACAGGAAAAGTATCACAGTCTAGGTTTTATTTATGAACAATCACCAGTATATCAACATTTTCTATACTTTGTCACTTTACAACCAGGGTTCTAAATTAACACCCGCCAACCCGCCAAATGCGGGTTAAAAATCATTTTGGCGGGTGTTAATAAAAACTTACTAGCCAGTTTGGCCGGTGATGCATGAGGCAATCATGTCAGTCAGAGCCGCTCAACTGTTCTCGCTCCCTGGGCAGTACTGACTACATTTCCCATGAACACTGTTGTGATGCTACGTGATGACGTATACGACGCCCATTGGCTGCGCGCAGGCAGTGCACGCAACCAGCACGAGCTCCCCCGTCAAAACATTGTCAGCATGGCGAAGCGGCTGCCCACGGCTCCGTCTTCGTCGGCGAAAAAACTGAGAAACTCGACATTTACCCCTCAGTACAGAGCCGAGCAGTTCCCGCACGACTTTTATGTGTCAGGTGAACTGTTGTTTTGCAAAGAAGCAGACCTGAGAAATCATAATTAAAGGTGTAATGCGTGAGAGTTAGCAACCTGTCCGATTCATATTATCGGCATATAATTCCAGAGTGACTGCTAACAGTAGCTGCTGTTAGCTAGTTTGCCCCGTTAGCCACAGCCGTGTTAGCTGACTCTGCCCGGGCTGGGAGCTCAGAGGACAGCAGGAGGGTTGGTGTTTTCACTGCTGGCTGGTTAGTGTGCTAAGTTGACATAACGTTACGAGTATAATTTCTCATTTTGTTGGTCATTTTTGCTAATTTTTTTAATGTTTGCAACTTCAATTTTCAGAACAATTTTGGTATGCAAACATGTCCTGGATCTGCCTGAGAGCTGACCATGTTTGTATTCAATGAAACCCAAATGAAACCCATAAAAACACAAAATATACTACTGTATGAAGACATGATGACGTCAAAATGTTTTTGATGCACTTTACTGTACTGTACGGTGCAGTATTGAAGAAATATGTTTGTCACCTCAATTAATTGAAGGTAATTTCTATTTATTTTGTGTACATTTTAGTCATTTACATTAAAAACACACTGTTTTTGGCAGTATAATAAGGATAAAAGGTAAAAAAAAAAAAAAATCGGGATTCCCAAAATTTATAACGGAAAAAACGGAATTTTGGAAAAAATTAAACGGAATTTGGGAAAAAAATAAAACAGCTTTTATATGGCCCTAGAAAAGAGGAAGGAGGCAGGGGATGAGATTCAGAATATCAACAACAATGCGTGCCAAACGAAAAAAAGAAAGTTCAAATGGCTGAGGGGTCGTGAATGGCTTGTGTTTGACCACGAAAATGTCGTCACGTTTTTCACTGGAAAACATTTGGCTAGTGGAAATTCTGATTGGCTGGTAACTTTAGAAAGTTACCAGCCAAATTGGCTGGTAATCAAAAAAGTTAATTTGGAACCCTGTTTACAACCATGTTTTTTTTCTCGCCCTGTGTTTACTTTTTCATCATCAGTTACTCAGATGGAGATCTGACTCTGATCTACCCAGATGGCGAGAAGTGCTCCACCGGCTTCCAGAGAATGACCATCATTAACTTTGAGTGCAACACGACTGCTTGTGAGACTGAGAAGTTTTCCCCTTTCATTTTTAACTTTCACAATTTCTTTTACTTCGGCACCATCCAGTGGTCATATCAGGAATTACACAATAACAGATATTTAGGGACACTGTCACCAAAAGAAGCTCTTCCTACTATAAATTCTGTACATACAATTTGTTCTGCATACTCACTTAAAGTAAGATTAATCAAGGACGGGATTCAATTAATTTTTTGTTATTACATTTCAAAAATGAACATTTACACGTCAAAGTAAGGAAAAATGTGACCTTGTTTTCTTATCAATGTCCAATACGTGCTATTTTTAATACTTTTAATCACACACATGGAGACTGAATCATTGAGACATTTTTCCTATAAACGTATAGATTATACATATCTTAATGTATTCAAAATTCATGAATAGTAGGAATGGTTTCAGAACTTTAATAAATTCATCATCTTAATCTTCTGCAGCCCATGGCGGGCGTGGAAATCCAGTTTTTGCGGGCGAGACAGACTGCACTTATTATTTTGACTGGGAGACAGCGTTTGCCTGCGTGAAGGAGAAGGAGGATCTGCTGTGTCGAGTCCGAGATGGAAACAAACATTACGACCTTTCACCCCTCACAAGATACCCTGGTGAGTTTAACAGCTCCGAACGCTCTGTAAACACAAGTGCAGGTATTGTTAAAATCACTCCACATCCTAGAGAAATCAGTCAGGATTTAAATATCTCTAAAATGTGTTTACTATTACTTATATAATCATAAACTCTTCAGTGGTAAATACCTCCTGATAAATGTTCATGTATTTGAGAAATGTCAATATTTGTCCCCAAAAAAGCAACTTGTTCTGTCCATGTTCGCTAAATATAGAATATTTTCCATTCGGTCTGTCGTTAATAAACATTTCTTGCTGAACGATCACCTTCCTCTGCATCTCTGTATGTTGCTTCAGGGCCCGATTCCAGCGGGAACTGGGAGGTCGTGGACGCTCAGTCTCCGAGGCCAGACTCACGTTTCTACCTGAATGTCTGTCACAAAGTCATCCAGTCAGGAGCTGCTGCTGGCTGCCCACTGAACGCCTCCATCTGTGCCGTGGGTAAGATTCTCCACTAGAATCTAAACAAATTATCTTTACAAATGGATGACATATTCCATTATTACAGTGCACATTATCAGTTGTGTCTCTCTGCTTCAGATAAGGATAACAGGCACTTCAGTCTGGGCAGCTTCCTCTCCTCTCCCCATAAGGCTCAGCTAGGAAATGACATCAGACTGGTCTATACTGAAGGGAGTTTTTGCGACAATAAAAAGTCGAGGATCCAAACCATTCTGACACTCAAGTGCAAACCAGGTAGGCTGACTGGAGAGAAGTTATCTGTTTGGTTGTGATGCTGTTGCTGCTCTTACACTTTTCTTGTCTTCCTGCAGGAGATCTGGAGAGCGCTCCTGTCCTCCGTAGCATTTCCTCTGATAGATGTAAGTACGAGTTGGAGTGGTACACCGCTGCCGCCTGCATCCTCTCGAAGACGCAGGGAGACAACTGCAAGGTGGAGGACGCTCAGGCTGGTACGACACAAAAACACAGCGCTCTATCGGGGTGGTTTCTCACTGATCAATATTTCACTTGAACAAAAATAAACACGGCCGTGAAGGAAAGATGATACAGCAACAGCGTTAATGGGGAAAGTGTATCAGTGAAAAAACGATTAAATCACATTAAAGGTCTTTACTGTTTTCCAGTTAAGTCTTTAGAGCACACAGGGAGAGGTTTATCATGATTTTAAACCCTGATTTTGAATTCTGCTTATCGTTTTCCTGAGCTGGTTTATGTGATCTTGACATCATGAACAAGCTTTTCTTAAGGGTTGCAACCAACAATTATTTTTCAGTTAATAAGGTATATATTGTCTTGCTTAAGTTTGGCCTATTAAGAAAACAACAAGGTGTCAGACTTCTCATATATAGCTGGGCCTGGTCCTCACTTTTACCTGTTACGACCAACTTACTGGGGAAACCCTGAGTTGCCAGTTCATTGTTTCAGCTCCACTTTGACCATACATGAGGATAGTTGAGCTCACATGGGAATCATTAAAAAGCCACCTAGCTGTATAATCTGCGCCACCAGACCAAACACTGATGGGAGTCCTCTTCTTTGACTTAATCCTCCTCTCTAACTAGCCTCTGTTGCTCCGCAGACCTTTCCTTCGACTTGTCGCCTCTCAAAAAAGATGGCGGCTACTACAATCTGACCAGCGGCAGCTACGATTACTACATCAACGTGTGTGGTCCTGTCAAAGCTGCCAACTGTCCCGAAAAGGCCGGAGCGTGTCAGGTCGAAACGAGGTAAGAAGGACTTTAAAATAACTATAAAAATCTAAAGGATAAATAAATGTTTTTCTCATTGTGGAGGATTTCACTGATCCCAAATCAGGAAATTCCTGTGTTACAGCTGCAGGACATCAGGCATTACACCGGATGGCAATGCACCGAAATAATATTCATAGCAACACCAGCAGATAGAAATATGTTCATCGAACAAATAAATGAAAACTCACCAAATAACAAATTCAACAAAATAGCTCAAAACGAGAATACATCACTCCACCAAAGCATACTCAAGCAGAAAAATCTAAGGAGATATTCTCTTATTGATTATCATTATGTATAGTGTGCCCAGACAATGTTAGATAATTATGTATACGGTAAATATAATACATAGAGGGAGTATCTTGTTTAATCAGTCGTATTGCTTTGTGTATATGATGTATATGATTACATATGATATGATTTGGAGGCGCAACATTTGAACTTAGAGTCTTACCATCATAATCAGGTTTACTCTGGTGTCTTGGGCCACAGTTTTGCTGCTCATGGTCTGTATTTTGCTTGAATGAAAAGAGTAACTGACGGACACAAAAGCAAAAGGATAGAGAGTTGGAAGAGTGTTTCACTTCAATTCCAATGTACATTCTGTAAAATATGTTAACAGAAATGTGAACTAAATTGACCCAACCTGCTCAGATGGTATGATAACTTGAGCTTTATTGTGGTTCAGTGTACATTTTGGCAGCAATTTTAGATTTAGTCATAGTCTTAGTCTTTGAACGAAAATGCTTATTAGTTTCAGTCACATTTTAGTCAGTTTTAGCCTTCCTACAATTAGTCTAGTTTTAGTCATCAACTCAAAACATTTTAGTACACTTGTAGTCATTGCTTTCATTTAAAATTTGTTGTGTTATTACATATTGTGTATGTGTTAGGCTAGTTATGAATGTTACAGCCGCCATACCTGATGAATACCTTCTTTTTGTACCTTTTTTAAGAGAAAAAATTTAACAATTTAAGAACAGAATGAACTATTGCTTTATCTTCTTTGACTCTGTATCAACATTCAAGTATGACTGGGAGTATAGGACAGGCTCTGACACAGATCTCTGTTCAGGATTAAGAATAGGGATACATTACATTTTAATAGACAAACTAGATGTACAATTGGGGGAAAATATCGAGCATTTTAAATGTCCAACAGCCCATCAATAAGATTTTAGTCCCCTCCTTTCTCATCGCTGAAAACAAAACATTTCGTCATAGTTTTCATTATGTAGATCTATTTTTAGCTCGTCTTAGTCTCATCTTCGTCATGGAAAACAGATAATTGACAAACATTTTTTGTTATAGTTTTAGTTAACAAAATTAACATTGTTGTGATTCTGCAGTTCTTGGAGTCTCGGAGAAGCGAACTCCCGTCTGTCGTATTACGACGGCCTGATCCTGCTGACCTACAGTAACGGCTCCCGCTACAACAACAAAGAACACACTCTCAGATCCACACTCATCTCATTCCTCTGTGACCCAAAAGCTGGAGCTGGAAAACCTGAATTCCAGGTACACTGCCTTCCTCTTTCCCCTTATTGTTTGCCTTACAATACATGTCTGTGCATTTGAGCATTTTCTTTATAGCCTTCTGTTGTCTCTATATTATATACATCACCATCATTAATCTTGTCTCATAAATGCAGGCTGAGGACAACTACACCTATAACTTCCACTGGTATACATCCTACGCATGTCCTGAGAGGCCTCATGAGTGTTTGGTGACAGATCCAAAGACTCTTGAGCAGTACGACTTATCAAGGTAACGCAGGGATACGTACAAATACATACACACAAAATCAAGAGAAAAAAAAAGGATGAACTAGAAGAAATTAATGTAACCATCCTGCCGTTCCTCACTTTCTTTTTATCTTCTTCTGCCTCCAGTTTGTCACGCTCCACCTCCAGCAGCAACTGGGAGGTCTTGGATTTGTCTGAACCCGAGAACCTGAAGAAGTACTACATCAACATATGTCGGCCAATAAACGCTGTCCCAGGCTGCGACCATCATGCGTCTGTCTGTCAGATGGACTATATGCATGAGCAGGTCTGTAACAGCTAAACACACAGCTGAAAAAAGAGAATTGAAAACTAAGCTAAGACCCTTTTGAAAAAAAAATCATCCTAAGGTGTATCGTTAAATGAAACTCTCGCATTGTGCACCTATTAAACTTGAAAAGTTAGGTGCACACAAGCAGCAAATGTGACCAACCATCCACAATACAGAAAAGAACCAACGACATCAAAGAGATTAAAAATAGAGCTTGCTCTGAAAACCAATCACAAATGTCGAAATGAAAAATCCAATTTTTTTGTGTGTACAGTAGTTTTGGTACCTTTTTGTCTTGTTGGTTTTTTTTGTTGTTTAATCATAGGTATGCAATTCTGTTGGTTGTTTTACCTAGAGAGTTCTTTCATTGATCGAAACTGCACGATTTAAATGTGTACATTTTGTTGTTGTTGTCTTGGGTAGGACCTAATCACGACTAGTAACCACTTTTTGGATGCTAATGGGGATTGGGTAAAGAATCAGGAGTAATACAAAATGGCCATCTCACAAATGACCTCAAAATGTGAGACTAGAGGGAATCAGAAATATTCAATTGATTTCTGAAGGGAAATTGGTACACTACATTTTCTTCCTCTTAATGAGATGTAAATGGAGAGGACAATAATGAATAATACAGATCACATATACAAGTAATTGAATATAAATTGGAGCTGTTTCCTCCACAGGGCTCCATGAAGGAGCGAGTGTCAGTCAGTAACATGGGTGTGTCCAAGCGAGGGCCTGTCATCGAGGGACAGGACCGGCTGCTGCTGGAGTTCACAGATGGCTCCGTCTGCATTTCAGATGGCCAGAGGCTCACCTACAAGACACACATCCACCTGGTCTGCTCCAGAGGCTCTGAGGTGAGACCCTTGTGCAGTTCTGACGGTAAAGTTGAAGCTGAATGTTGTTTTTGTGTCCAACATGTGACTCTGTTTGTTTTTCACACTGTGAAGTCAACGGGCCCGCAGTTCCTGATGTACCGGAACTGTACCGCCAACTTCAGGTGGGAGACGAGAGCAGCGTGTGCCATCACCACCACCGAGAATGATGTGAGTTCTGAAATTACAACAATGTATCAATTTATGCTAACTGACAAAGAAACTACTTTGGCCAGATGTTGCAGTGGGATACTGATACTGTTAAAGTCAAGAGTTATTTGATAATATATGCCAAAAACAACAACTTCTCTGTATTGTTATCAGAATCAAATCATGTTCTCTTCCTGTAAAACAGAATAATAACATGTGTTTACTACAGTGGCCCTGAAGTAATCAAATTAACACAAAAACACAACAACAAATTGGATATCTCAGTGGCAAAACTACAACCACAAAAGCAGAAAACACAACAACATGAACTTCTCCTCTCTGTTAAAAGAAGGACAAGCCATCCAATCAGCAATGGTCCTTGTCTATAGAAGGTACCTGCATTTTCCGAGGGACATTAATGCTTTCTCTTTTTATGATTGTGGATTCTGTTTTTGTTAAATTGATCTCTGATTTAATGTAGTATTTTTCTACTTGCTGTTGTGTTTTCATTTACTGTTGTAGCTCACATAGGTTTGACCCAAACGCTTTCAACCAATAATACCCTAACATCCACTCGTCAACCAATCTTCAATCTTTTAGTGGCAGAGTTAAGACTGGTTAGTTAGCTAACCACCAACATGATGTCCTGCCTGTTGATCCTGTTTCACTGAGAAATATGTCACTATATGGACGTTACATATTCTAATGCTGTTTCATCTGGACTTTAAGATATTGAGACATCCGGAAAGATTGACGACCTGAAATCACATTAAGATGATGTCTTTGTTTCTCAGAGCTGTGCTGTGGTCGATCCCAACACTGGCTTCCTGTTTGACCTTAAGCTTCTGGCCTCAGAGAAGGGATACAAGACAAAGGCAAATGGAAAAGACTTCCTGGTAAGATGGACTCATTGATAGTAAAACTATTGAAACAAAAAACAAAGTAAGAAACAAAAATATAATCCCTCCTACTGACCACCCTGTAGGTGAATATCTGCGCTGACGTGGCAGAATGTGGAAAAGACATGGCTGGCTGTGAGCTGGAAGAAGGGCATCCTGTGAGCCCAGTTGGGGTGAAGAAGACCCTCCAGTACTCCACAGATGGCCATCTCTCACTAACCTATCAGGGACAACTGGACGATTCCACAGGTAGCAGGGATACAAAATTTAGTAGATTACATCTTCAATGCAACAAGCGAACAGTGTTTTTAACATTTGAAAAAGCAGATTTTGACAAAGATGACATGACATTTCAGAGAAGATTAGGTCAGTATGTAATTGAAATGTGGTAATGATATTGATTTTTTTTTCTATTATTTATTTCTAAACTAAAATTGACTCCATATATGTGGCATAATCCAAGTCTCTGGAAGCCCTGAGTTTCCAAATTGTTTTGAAAAGACTTTATTAAAGCCCTTTCTTAAGTCTAAATCAGTACTGTAGCTGCTGAGCGACCAGTACTGATTTAGACTTTTCGTTTTTGAGTTGACAGTTCCTTGAAACATCTGAACATTCTCTTGACCCTTGGTTTTTCTTCCTTTATCAGCAAAGCGGGACACCTTCACCATTAACTTCGTGTGTGATCCAAACTCTGCCCCCGGCTCGTTAAAACTGCTGCAAGAGGACATGAGCTCTTTACCCGACAACGTTGTGGTCCACGATGTCCTCTTTGAGTTCCCCACCGCTCTGGCCTGCATCCCTGCTCCAGTTGACTGTCAGATCATTGGTATGGACACACAAACACACACATTTTAAAGCAAGTGAAAAATATATAGGATCTGCACATCATATGGTTTTCTTAGTACTTAACAGAGCACATTTAACAAAGAGGTTAGAATATTTTTGTGACTCCAGATATTCTTTTTGATTTTTTAAAAGTATAATTAAGGTTTTGTTCCTTTTTGTTTTATAGTTGAAGTTGTTAACCCAATAAAGTGACAATAAACCAGTTGTCTGAAAGTGTTAGGCCGAGAAGAGTGATGATATTAACAGAATGAAACCATTTCTATAAGTAACAGCCTGTCTAAATAAACCCGCCTCTTATCTTTAGATTCTCAGGGTAACGAGTACGACCTGAGGCAGCTGATCCGGGACGTAGACGACAGCCCCTGGATCGCCATAGACACAGACGGGGTCAAATCACGCAGCTTTTACATCAACGTCTGCAAACCTCTCCCCACTGTGAAGGACTGTCCAGGTCAGTGTGCTCATCCACTTTACTTCCCCAAGTCACATACACATTTATACATAAGGTGTAAATGTAGTGATGTTTAAATCAGCTTCTCAGATTGTTGTTAAATGTGTTCTTTTCTTCTCTCCAGTGGGTCCTTTGGGAGCTTGTGGTATAATCGATGGAAAGGGTTACAACCTGGGTTACGTCCAGTCGAGGCCGCAGGCGGCGGAGGATGGATCCATCAGCATCGTGTACCAGAACGGAGACCGCTGTGGTTCCACGTCCCGCTACTCAACTCGCATCATCCTCCAGTGTGATGAAAACCCAGTGAGTATTAGAGGTCTACTGTGACGGACCAACAATGTTCTCAGCGGTGTGTCCATAGCTACATCTGGTCAAAATGTTGTGATTTTTTGTACTATGAACTCAGACAGAACCTCTGCAAGTTTTTTATTTTCATTTAAGAAGATGAACTTGGATGATTCAGATGTCCAGATGAACTTTTGTCTACATCTGACCTTTCCAAAGCAAGTTAAGAACTCCGCTTTACATGACTGTCTACGACATATGGAGAGGATAAGAGGGTCGAAGCGTATTGAACATTTTAGAACGTTAGTTTTTTTTAGCCACAGTCTACTTCCTTTTGGCTTAAGAGAGCATGTATACACAGAGACTTTTAGCCAACCAAATGCCACAACAAGCCAGAAATTACAGCTTTAATTGTGACACTAATATTATGTGTTTGTTTGTTTGTGTGTGTGTGTGTGTCTGTCTGTCTGTCTGTCTCTAGGGCTCCCCCATGTTTGACCGTGAAGATGGCTGCGAATACATCTTCATCTGGAGGACATCGAAGGCCTGTCCTATCAGGAAGTCTCAAGGTAAAAAACATACAGATAAGACAAAGTAATGAGAACTGAGGATGCAAATGTATTTAGATTAAAACTCCTGCTATTGGGTAATTCTTACAAATTCAGATATTTGAAGTCTGACATGTTTGGAATTCGAGCAAAAATGTCAAATCATCATGATCAGAGGATGTTTGAGTTTGAGTTTATTCACAAATACCTGCAGGTCTTTAGACAATCTTAATATGAATAAATTAAAGGTCATTAATTAGTCTTTGATTTGAATTTGTGAGGTCTTAATTTGGACAAACAGTTGTTCTTATTTCATTTATCCATCTTTTAATTTATTCTAGTCAAAATGAATCAAGTACTTCTGTTGTCTGATGCTGCAAATCTTTAAACCTTTTTACTTCATACTTGCACTGAGCTGTTGGCAAAATGTAGATTAATACACTCACTCACTCCTACATAAAATGGTGCTCTGCCTGAGTACCCCCTATACTAACCTGTAATGCTTGAAGAAGTAACAAGGATTTAAATATTGAATTTAGGTGTCTGATACCAGTAGACATCCTGGATCGGCTTTGGTGATGTTTAATAAATCTGTAAGGATTAATGTGTTGGAAAGGATTAATCATATCAGAGAACACAACAGTTTGGAATGAGAACTGATATTGATTACACCTCAATAAAGGAGAGACAAGAATCCGTGTGTCATTGTCCAAACTCGTCCTCCCAGGTGATAACTGTCGGGTCCGTGACCCCAGGACTGGCTACGAGTTCGACCTGAGCTCTCTGAAAGGTAAAGATTACCCCGTCCAGAATGAAAAGTACATCTACCACCTGTCCGTCTGCGGGCCGCTGCAGAAAGAAATCTGCACCCACATGGACCACGGCAATGATACTGTCGCCTCCTGCCAGGTGAATGGCGCCAAGGAGAAGATTGGAGGTATGGAAATAACTAACAAAAAAAAAAAATCAAGCTAAATTTACTAATTTAATTCAGCTCTGGATGAATCAATGTCATTATTGACATGTTGATCCCTTTCGTGTTGTTACATATGCGCAGGACTGGCGAACCAGGTCCTGAGTTATGTCGGAGAACAGCTCATCCTGAACTACACCAATGGAGAGACCTGCCATCAGATCTACCAGAGATCCACAGAGATTTACTTCTCTTGCCACCGTGACAGACACCCTGTGAGTGTCACACAGCTGATCTTGCAGCTCTTACTCGATTATAATGAGTAACAAATAGTAATAAAGGAAAAGAAATAATTAGCTCATGCAATAAATTCTGGCAAGGTTGATTGGTGGTATTTTTGTAGTTTTTCCACTTTAAGTCCAGATAAGACTTTGAGAGTACCTAGCACCTGTATTGTGGCATACTTAATTCCAGAGTCAAACAGGTTAAGCAGATGGGACATAATGTTCCATGTAGTTGCTGAAGCAGTCCAGCGGCATTACCACTGTATTTCAGGGAAATGGAACAAGTTTGAAGCGTCGAACACACACTAAACTTTACTAATGGGTGTACAAGATTACTGGAGGTGTGATCTAAAAGGGGAAAAAAAAGTTTAGTTAGATAAGAGCACAGAAATATACATCTTCTCATCTGCAAACAGACAGTTTCTTTCAGGTTCTTCATGTAAAGCAAAGAAATTTATCCCAGCCCCTCTGCGATGGTGACTAACTGTGTGTTGTGTCAATTCACTCGCTTAGGGAGTACCAGAGTTTATCAAGGAGACTGAGGAGTGTACCTACCTGTTCAGCTGGCCCACCGCTCTGGCCTGCGTCCCGGTCAAAACCACCAGCTGCACTTACAAGTAAGAAATCCACCTTTCATAATATGTCATTCTGCTCTTGCTGCCTCTTGTCTTTTCTTCTTCTTCCTGTTTTTATGCACACATGTGTCTGACACATCCAGTGTTTCTGATTTCTTACACGCTGTTTTAAGTTAGAAAATTGATCTTTGTTTATATATTTATTTTATTCTTTATTTAAGTATGTTTTTATTTGAGTTTGAGAGTCGACATCTTAAAATGAAGTTCTCAAAGATAGTAGTTTTCCTAGATTTGATTAGAAGTTGTTTCAACTCATCTCATCATGTGATTGCAGTCACATGGAAAAAGTTTATCGTTGAGTAATAAATTGGACAGGTACTCGTAAAATGTTAAATGTGTTTTTTTATTTTGAGTTTTGATCCCCATCAAGCATGCTAGAGTAGCTGCAGGGTTATGACTAGCATTAAAACAGTTCAGTTACCATAATATGATTACCCACTGTTCAGAAGACTGGACAGACCATGAACACACATGCCCAGAAATTTTCACCATCTGTGCTTCTGCCCTGTTCTCTGTCGTCAGTGATGGTCAGGGCCACTCGTACGACCTCTCCCCTCTGGCGATGGACTCTCGCAACTGGGAGGTGGAGCACTCTACAGACGACACGAAGAAAAGCATTTACATCAACGTGTGCAGGTCGCTGGTGCATCAGGGAGGTCAGTGCATACATGTTTTCATTCAGTAAAGCCGACAGTAAAACTGAAGCATCCAACTACAACTGAATTTTCTCAAGTCATCCAAGGCTGACCCTCTGCTTACCATCCATGACAGGCTCATGGAAGTGTCCCTCCAGTGCTGCGTCCTGTATGAAGGTTGGAGATGACTATGTGAGTCTGGGACAAGTGGAGTCTGGTCCCATGTGGGACAGAAGTGTCCTGAAGCTGCAGTACAGCAGCGGCCAGGTCTGTCCAGATAGAATCCGCAACAGGAGCAGCATCATCCGCTTCAAGTGTGACAAAGACAAAGTGGTGAGGGATACACGTCCTCACAAATGATAGACAGTGTTTATGTATCCTGGAGAGCTTCAGAGATGTCACTCTGTAAAAACATTTAATTTTAACCTGCTTCACCCTGCAAAATAATCACAATAGTTTTGCATCCAGTGATTTAACAGGCTGGTGTGAATGCTTCAGGTTTAATAGCCTATACATAGTAACAAGTTGTTATCATTATTATTATTAGTATTTTAAAAAGGTTATATTGGGACTGTAAAAAAAAAAGCACTTCCCCCATAGTTGATCTTAGAATGATCAGATTTGGCTGTTAAATAAGAATATTCGACTATTCTTTGTTATTGTTTTTAAGTGTGTCCTGCAGCCCTGCTGGGGTATCCGTTTCTGATTCTGAACAGGGCTGACTGCCACAGAATAGTCAAACGTGACCCTGTGGTAACTACAACATGTGTACAGCTTTATTCACAAAAAAAGGAAGTAATCTACCATTGGTAATAGGACAGCTGGAGTGGACTACAAGCTCTATTTAAGGCGAAGAAGCTGTGGAGTTCAGCGATGAGAGGACAATAGAAATCAAAATATTCTTTAGTAATAGTTTCAAGGCAGTTAGATTATTTTGTGGGAAAAATCAAACCTCAATTAGATCAGCACATTGTCTGAAGTTTTCAGTCAGTTTCCTCTTCTACTTTTCTCCCGTCCATCTATTCATTAATACAACGTATCGGTCATCAAACAGTGAAAACATAAAACATGAGGATCAATGTGTTTTTCATCATGTGTGAACACCTCTGTAATTGAGTCTTACTGTCCTTTTCCTCTTTTTTGCCAAAATATCCAGCCAGTGTGGGACTCTGTACAATGTAAAATGTGTCTTCCCTCTCTCCCATCCAGGACTCTCGCCCTACTCTGATCTCTGCCGTCGAGGACTGTGTTTACAATTTCCTCTGGCTAACAGCTGCTGCCTGCCCTCTGAACAGCACCCAGCACGACGACTGCAGGGTCACCAACCCAGCGACAGGTCAGACATTGAAACAAATCAGTGGTTCTGTACAAATTCGTTTTGATGACGATAGAAACTGGACACACAACATGTAGAAATGACAGTACAGGCCTAGATAACAACCCTCTTTTTCTTTTTTAAACCTTGTTCATCTCTTCTCCCGCAGGTCATTTGTTTGATCTCAACACCCTGACGAGGGAAGAAGGTTACACTGTGTACCACCAACAAGAATACAGGAAGATGTTCCGCATGAACATCTGTGGGAACGTGACCAACGCTGGATGCAGCCCAGGAACCGGTACGTACATCCATCTGGAAGGTTCACTCAGCTGTTTATTTTGGAACTATTGATTCATAGAATAAGCACCACTCCTCCTCTATTGCATTGCAAAACCTGCAGATGGTTTCTCTTCGGCAACTGAAAGAGTCAAAGGTGACCTGCTTAAGCTACAAACCTCTTCAGTGTTCACACACAGAAATCCCTTCGATGAGCCTTTAACCGATCAGAGCTAAAATGTTTTTTGTTTTCAAAATGTGACGCTGACCTGGAATAAACCTTTAACTACACTTAAAATCCTGTGGGTCACTAATTAGTCAAGCTCTCAGCTTAAATGATTTTCAGAGCTGCTTCCACAAACCATTACCTCATATTTAAACTTTCTGAGCTGTAGGCTGTTGGATAAATCACTATCATATGTGCCTGCAAAGAAAATTAATGGAGTCATTTTACAGAAATTGACACACAAAATATATGTTATTCTTTGAAATTTACCCAGGAGAACAGGGGTCTCAAACTCAAATTAGCTTTGGGCCACTGCTAGTATTAACATCTGGCAGCGGGGTCATTTCAGCATTCATGTACTACAAGGACATATCAGGCAGTTAACCATTCAGTTTTAATGCGGCAGTGGCTTGCAGAGACAGGCCTAAAGATCTTTCCAGCTTTCAATTGTGGGCCGGTGTTCTTTCCCTGCCTTGCTGCTTACCATCTCTGCCACAATGAAATGTACCAGAGTACTTGTACCTTTTGGAAATAAATAAATGATATATGCTACAGAATATCAGGGGAGTAACCCATACTGGCACAGTACCATATTTAAAGTTGAAAAAATAATAACACAAAAATGCAAACAGCAACTTGTAAGTAAGCAATTTCCCACTTACTTTTAATTCATGTATTTAAACCTTGCATTGAACTAACAAATGAAATATATTTGTACTTTATTTCTATCCTACCTGTAGAAAACTGAGAGAAAGTATTAGATAGAGAAGACAATGTCTCTGTGCGTAGAGCAGATCAGGTCAAACAGAATTAGAGTTTCAACTGGAGAGAAAACTGCTTGAATCAATGGTAAAGGAACAAGCTAAGGGTTTAGCTTTTTTATTTTTCACAGGCTGCTTCATCATGGTTTAAGAAGTTACACTCTAATGGAGTTATGTGATTTTTTTAAATGTGTAACTGTGTTTTCTACTCGGACAAACTTTGCATATTCCAAGATAAATTTTGTTGCAACAAAATGAGCTAACTGCAGTTATGGAGAGGGACTCCTTCATTCACCTCTCTTCTGGTTACTGTTCACTGTTTAATTCGGTTTATGTAATGCTGAGGGCATGCGGGCGACGTCAGAAGCAACCAGAAATTCCACGACCTGTCAAATTATTGACTACTCTGGGAGGCATAGAGAGTGAATAGGACTGAATTTGTAGCTCTTCTAGATGGGCTCCACACAAGTAAAACATTTACACAATGATATGAAACATTTAAAAAGCACAAATGAACAAAACAAATAAACTGCAAAAAAAAGAGTACTCACATAATGTCTATTGTCATTTAAACATTAAAAGAAAACGTGGCAATTGACAATTATCAGATTCATGCACCAGATTTTTTCACAAGTAGCTGAAAAAATACACATTTTTCATGAAAGTTATTAGTCATTAGAAGATAAATCTTGGATTCTCAGCTCATTCTGAATCTAATAGTAAGAAAGTACTAATGCCTATGGCTCATGACTCAATCGTTCTCAAATGTCACTGAAATCTGGGTAATATACAAACAAATGAACAAAAAGAGTCAAAAACATTGCCTCCCTCTTTGAGTTAATAAAAATCTGTTTTGTGTAATTGTCTTTTAAAAAGCTAGATTTAACTATTCTGGATTAACAGGTTTAAACTTTGAATAAGTGATCTTATTGGACAAACTTATCAAAAATGTTCCCATGTTGTCATTTTAAAACTGTTATCTACATAACATAATTATCATTAATATGTAGTGTATCTATTGAGTCTTTTGCACAAATATATGAGATTTTGTGCAGCTCTTTTGTAATGACTGTGTGAATATTGTGTGTTGTAGCTGTGTGCATTAAGGATACGAAGACTGCGGTGAGTGGCGGTCAGGTGAGCAGGAAACTGTCATACAAAGATCACGTTCTGGAGCTGATGTATGAAGGAGGAAGTCCCTGCGCAGCGAACCCCGACCTCCACCACAAAACCATCATCCACTTCATCTGCAGGTACTTCAAACTCCCTCTGTGCCTTTGTTTGATTTTCTCCTTTTTTTATTACATTTTTATTTGTGTTTTCTTTATCAACTGCTTTAAAATGCATTTTTTTAAGATTCTGTGCCCCGGTTGAAGTGACATCATAGGGGTGTGTCAGAATTCTCCCCAACTCTCAGGACCTCACCTGAAAAAGTTCTGCCATTGTTAAAACTTCTTCCTTTTGTTTGCAACACTGCTACACTGCCCCCCACAACTATCGGAGATATCGCTCTGTTCGTCTGTATCCATAAGCTTCCAGAAAACGTGCAGAAATAAAGACGAAATGAAATCAGTGTACAGACAGAGGGATCCGTTGACCATTAATGAGTCTTTAGCTTTGCCAGAGTTAGCAATAAGCTAATATACATCACGACAGAAATAACATCTCTATCAAGAAGAATACATTATAGTATAAAATCCCGACAACTGTTGCAAGACTTGTGATTTTACAGAAACTAAACACCACTTTTCACAAAATGGACACAAAGCAAGTCCATTACTTACTTACCTATACACACAACGACATGCACTATGGATGTTTTTTGAAAAGCCTTGTTCCTCAAAGAATCGAGAAAAAAGTATTTTGTATGTTAATGTATTTGTCATGTAAATACTGGAATATACTATTTGCTGTGTTCTGAATATTTGCATTGTGTTTGTATAGGCCACCGAACATGGGCTCGGCCCCTCCAGAGCCGGTTCTCATCGACTCCAACGCAGAGACCTGCACACACTTCTTCTCATTCCACACGCCGCTAGTCTGTGAACAGCCAGTAAGTATATTTGTATGTCTGTCAGAGCAGTAAGTAGAGAACAGTGCTTGTCAGTGCTAATGACCTGTTGAAAAGTCAGTGTATATCCAGTTAATATTTTGGGAAACTTGAGAAGGTTGTCCGATTCAACACAGTAAAAAGTGGAAGTGGATTTTCTTTTCAAAAAACTGCAGCTTCACTACTGTCGCAGAAAAATGCCTGTGTTATCAGAACAGATGCATCTAAACTCAATCACACAAATGTTAGTGCAGTCACTTTGTTGTGGTGATATTGCCAATTTTTATATTGGTAATTCATTTCCACATTAAAATGAAAAAATATGATGCATTCCTTCACCGACTAGCACTAAATTGTCCATTTAACAGAGCAAATTGAATTTCTGTGGAGCGCAGTCTGCAGATAGTTTCTTCAGAGACTTCTCAAGGATGATCAGAGGAATGTAGCGATGACGGCACACCATTGTCTCCGACTCACTTGTTCTAAGTAATTGCTGTATCACTGCGTCCAGACAACAAAAAGAAAAAAATATTGCAAGAAAATTTCTTTCTGCAGCCATTATGTAAAATAACAATGATTGCATTGGGCCTTTCTGAAGTGTACAAACTCTCAATGTGTTAGACTTAGCCTGGTGTTAAGATCTACAAAGACGAACCGCTGATGGTTCTGTTGTTATCTAATCTTTCAGGTGAGGTGTTCGGTCCAGAACAGCTCTGGTCTCATAGACCTGACTCCTCTGATTCATGTCAGTGGATACTACACAGCATCAGGTACAGTTATTAGATACTATATATATTGTTATTTTAAGTCGTGTGCGTCATTTGTGGGGCACAACATTCATCCAGACTTACTTTCTTTCCTCTGATTGTGTCCTTCCAGATGAGGCGTTGGACCAAAGTGATGAAACTCCAGACTTCTACATCAACATCTGTCAGCCTCTGAACCCGATCCCCGGGGTCACCTGCCCCCCTGGTGCTTCTGTCTGTATGGATCCTGATGATGGACCTCCTGTGGTAAGAGCAGTTTACTTTTACCCCACTTTCATGCAATTTAATCTTAACCAGAGCTCTGACATTGGGACACAGATCAGATGGAACACCTTGATGCAACAAATAGGCAAAAGGACAATAGACACAGCCTTTACAGTGACTGGTTTGGTTGAGGGTTAGAATTATGTTCAAAATGCACATGATGGAGTGTCCCTTCTTGTACCACAAAATACATTTAAAACTATGACATTACAGAAAATAAATTAAAAACCAATACAAAATAATTACATGATCAAACGAAACTGATCCTTCTCCTGTCTCTCAATTTTATATCTATGTTCCTTTCTATCTGTCAATAATTTCCCCTTCACCCTTTTCTCTCTTGAATTCTCTATTGAAGGACATCGGCCGGACGACCAGCGGCCCCGAGATCAACAGCGTAACAGGGGAAGTGTCCATCACTTACTCCAGCTCCACCAAGTGTGCGTCTGACCCTGCACAGAACTACACCTCAACCATCATATTCACCTGCCAGAGAGGAATGGAGCTGGTCAGTCAGCACTTTTAATGATGAATACTAACAGATGAACTGTTACTGTTGAACAAAGCTCTGACCTTCATGTCTTTGTCCAGGGCTCTCCGCAAATGCTGAAGCGGCAGGGATGTGTCCATTTGTTCGAGTGGGCGACTCCCGTCGTCTGTTCAGACGCCACAAAGACCAGTGGCTGCAAGCTCACAGACTCCCAGCTGCAGTTCACCTTTGACCTGTCCACCCTCTCTGGTGAAGTCAAGGTGAGCTCCATATCGTTACGCCCCAGTGATATTGAACACTTTTGAATATTCATCTTGTTGAATCTATTTCCTTTGGTTTGTGTTATGTTCCTCCATTGTTTTCTATGATATCCAGCTATTAAAACTGTAGTAAAGTAAAGTTTCTGTGCTTTAGGTCCCAGCGGGCTCCAGCATGTATCACATCAACGTCTGCGGCTCAGTGGCAGAGCCGACCTGTAAGAACAGTGCCGTTTGCCGGGTGTCTGGTTCTGGTTCAGAGAAGAATGCTTCATCATTTGGCATCAGCAAGGCCATGACAATGGACTTCAAACATGATGAACAGGCCGTGCTGATGCAGTATGGTGGAGGAGATATCTGCCCACCTGGTAAGAATGCTGCCAAAACAACCAAATCTTGCTGTGGCTTAAGAACAGGGTTAATTTCAGTTATTTAAAAGTTACTTAACACTTGTCTTGAGCTGTACCAGCAACAGATCTTGAGACAAAACATGAAAAAGTGCAGCTTATACCCTTTAATCCAGCTCTGATTGGCTGTGATGGGAACATGACGCCTGAGTGGTCACTCAAATTTTCGTCCCTTTTGCAACATGTTAAGGACCTTGACTTGTTAATCGTTTTCTAACCACCTTCATTGGAGTAGCACTCAGTCGGTGTTGAGTTTAAAGGGAGAGTAACCACTGTAACATTATCACTGGCCTCCATGTCAATACTAATATTGCGGATGTGCTCTGCTCCTGATCTACAACATAGTCATCAGGATTTGTAAAGCTACGTTTGAAGATCTGAGCCCAGCTTACCTGCTGCTTTTAATAAAATGTCAAGTTTAAACTTTTATATAGAAGAAAAATGTCTAAATCTGTTTCTGTATTTGTAAAAGCTGCTCCAGTATTTCTACATTAGTATACTTGTTTTTTTTTAATTATTATTATTAAAAAGACTGTTTTTCAGTAACATAAAAACACTAATACTGTGGCAGGAGCAGAACAACGAGATAAGATCCTTATTCTTAGAAAACAAACAGTTAATGTATGTGTTTGTGTGTTTTAGTGACGAACCAGGGTGAGGTATGTGTGTTCCCCTTCACCCTCATGAATAAGCTGTACACAGGCTGCACCACAGATGGGCGCACTGATGGCAAGAAGTGGTGCGCCACCACCTCCAACTTTGACAAAGACAGGAAGTGGGGATTCTGCAATGCAAGTGAGTAATACTGTCAGGAAAGATGAAGCACGTGAACAAAAGAAGATGTGATGTCACAAATATTATAGACTGAAGCCAAAGTCTCCTTTTTTCTCTTCTTCTTGATGCGTTGTTGTGTTGCATTTTATCACATCAACCGTCGCTTCTCTGTTCTGACAACCATCCCCACTTTCCTCTCTCCTTCTTCCAGTCAACGGTACGCGTCAGTCATCGATATTGTTCACCTGCGACCAGTCTGCAGGCCGCGGCTCTCCACTGCTGCTCTCGGAGACAGCGGGTTGTTCGGCCACGTTTCAGTGGCGGACCAGTGCCATTTGTCCTCCAAGGAAGATGGAGTGTAAGCTGGTGAGCCAGCATCAGACCTTCAACCTCCGGACTCTGTCTTCCCTCACCGAGCCGTGGAAGTTCAGCCACCATGGAGATTCGTAAGTCTGGGTTTAGTCACAAATGGACACAGTTTGCTTGTCTAACTCATTTTTTTTATGATTGATTTATTCATCATGCTTTTCTTTTCTTCTCAATCCAGAGGGACAAGGGGTTATAAAATGGAGATGCTACATTTGTTTTTGATGTTATTTAAGTTTCTGTTAGGGCTGTCAAATGATTAATTTTTTAAATCGCGGTTAATCGCATTTTGTCCATAGTTAACTCGCGATTAATCGCAAAATTAATTGCAATTTTTTTGGCAAATTTTTATCTGTTCTAAATATATCTTAATGTATTTTTTCATACTCTTAATACTTTAAAGAAACTTCTCTCCTCCCAGAAGTTCACTTATGTACCTGTCATATAAGTGAAAAAGTACTTCAGTTATTGAATATTTCTCCCAATAGAAATTCCCCCAAATTATGCCAAAGCACATTTTTTCCAAACAAAAAATTGTATAATGACCAGCAGGAGACCACTGATGTGTGGAGTGATTTTGGTGACACTACACTGAATAATAGTGAAGTTATTGAATATTATTTGTTGTATCTCTTTTCGGTGTTGCACTTTGTGGACGGTCCCTGCGCCCTCGTCTCAGAGCCGGCTGACCATAGAGACCAGAGTTAATGTCTGGACGCTCGTTTTGACGAAAATACGGTTAAGCTCGTTGTCTTCCTTATTACGGTAGTACAGAGTCGTTGTTTGTGTTTTAACAATTTTTCGCTTATGAGTTATTGATCCGGGAAGTTCGAATCAGTGAATATATTTCCAACTTTACCGAACTAAATCATGCCACATAAGTCAGTTAAGCATCATATCAAAACTGGCTGAGCTCGCTTGCGTACCTGTGCTGCAAGTGTTGTTATTCAGTTTTGAGATGCTGCCGCTGTTTCACGGGAGATCATCGTGATGATGAGACTCCACCTGCACGAACCGCGGACTCACTGAAGTTACTGTGAGTGACTACTGTGCACTCGAGTGGCTGTAATTCAAGGCAAGAACACGACGCTGACCGGGTCAGGAGCATAAAGGCCACCGTGTTCTTCCTGAACCGCCAACCCTGCTTCTTCTTCTGAGTCCCTTTCTTATTCTTCTGCCACCGTCTGGATCAAGACTACAGGTGCCACTGACGGCCGTAAATCATAAAATGCGTGTTTCTTTTTTTTTTTTTATACCGAGCGTTAATCGCGCGTTAAAAAAAATAACGGCGTTAAGAGGACGTTGCGTTAACGAGTTATTAACACATTAACTTTGACAGCCCTAGTTTCTGTTAAAAGTAATTCAACATTTTGAAACTGATGATGGTAGCATTTTAAAAATATCCTTTTACAGCTTTTACAAGCCAAGTTCCATAACATTCAATGTGCCAGCATTTGTGTCTAATGAGCTAGAAACGTCATAAATGAAATGAAATATTCTGACAATAAAAACTTGCCCAACGTCACAATAAATACAAGAAGAAGACGAGATATCACTTTGCATATGTTTTATAAGTGAAAACATCATAAATGTTTCTGCAAGGCGACTCAAAGCACATGAGCCTTCACCTCCTGGGTTTATTCAAATGTGACACTCTGTCCTGGTTTTATCTCCTCAGTTATTTCATCAACCTGTGTCAGGGGATCCACGGTGGACTGCCAGGTTGTCCAGAGGACGCGACTGTGTGCAGACGCTCAGCAGCAGGAAAAGTCCAGGTCCTGAGCCGAGTCTATACACAGAAAATGGTCTATACTGGTGGGTAATCGAGAAGCTTTAGTGTGCTTGATGTAGGACTTAACTAGAGACGATTATTACAATAATTAAATGAGAATATCTAAAAGAAACTGATGCGACATTTTTGTTTTTATCTTCAGATAATGTTGTACAGCAGCACTTATGTGATCATTCTAAAAGTTGAAGCTCACAGTCTCAATCTTCTTCTGCAGACGGAAAGATCTCTGTCAGCTACTCAGCTGGAGACGACGTCTGTGGGAACGGCAAGAAGGCCAAGACTGTGATGCAGCTGAGCTGTGGCTCCACTGTCGGACACCCGGCACTCATCAGGTAACACACACATCGCAATTAAATCCACTGTTTTTTTTTTCATTTTTGTACATTTTAAGTTAAGTTGAGAGTTTTATTCTTGTTACACACTCACCCACACTGGATGAAAATGCCTCGTTGGCATTTCTGGTTGTGTTATCTTCTGAACGTGACGCTGCAGCAACACTCATTGACTCTTCGGGTTAACATGTGTGACTGCCAGTTAATGAGAGAACAGTGTGTGTTTTTTTTGAAGTTAAACTTTCTCTCGTTACGTCATTTGAGGTGCATTGCAAAACATTTCAAACTTGATATTGTTATTCAGTCACAAATCAGTCAGATTGTCTCATTTGGTAAACCTTAAAAAGTGATCACACTTTCTCATTTCAGTGCCCGTCTTGTTAAGATTTATTGATCTGTATCTGTATGTTTGGATTGATTCAAAGGCTGTTTTTTTCAGGTATTTAGTCTACCAAACACGATATCCCCAGATCAGATTGTTAACAGTACCAGGACTGTGCTTTTATGATTATTGTCCAAACACTACAGAAGAAAATCTCAGTCAGTGCGCCAATTTAAATAGCTCTTAAAAACACGCCTAAACAGACAAGCATTTGGAAAATGTTTATTCAAAGAGTTTGATTTTGCTTTTTTACATTTTGTTTTATTTTATACTTTTGTTTATTACTCTTGAAGTTTTTTTTTGATTAAACTCAGATGGAGCGTGGGCTCCGGTTCAGAAAAGATCCCATTACATTTTGATGAGGATCCAGGATTTTTTTTTCACTTTCTGTAACATTGTAAGGCGTTTTTCAAAATGTTCATTAACTTCCCTGGGAATAATGAATGGATCTTGATGAAAAAAATCTGGTGTATGGCTGTTAACTGTGAGTGAACACAATTTGATGCAAGTAAAAACCCAGATCCAATGGATCTAAATATGTTTTATTTGGTATAATTTATTTAATTAAAGGGGACTGGTCAGCCTCAGCAGGGTTATGCACTCTACTGAATGCCATTCAAGTTCAATCTGCAGCCATGCTAAGACTTTCTCACGTCGATCTGTGTCTGTGTGAGCAGTGCTGATGAGGCGTCATGTGAGTTTGTGATTGGCTGGGAGACTCGGTCAGCTTGTGCCGTGAAGCAACGGGAGGTGACGCTTGTGAACGGGACGATAGAGGTTCCTGATACTGGAGCCAGCCTCAGTCTGGGAGAGCTCTACTTCAGGTAACACAAGTTATACTTCTTCACAGATATCTCACATTGCTGCATAAAAGACAGTCTAGAGAACTTAACTTGTTTTTACCCTCCTCCTCCTCCTCCTCCTCCTCTTCTTCCTCTCAGCCACCATCAGGCGTCTGGAGACATCCGTCCCAATGGTGACCGCTACATCTACCATATCCAGCTGTCGGGCATCACCAACAACTCCCTGAGCAGCTGTCTGGGTGCCAACATCTGCCAGGTTAAACTCAATGGGCAGTACAGGCGCAGGATTGGCTCTTCAAGCAAGGCCAAGTACTACATTAAAGGTGAATTATGGGTTTGTTCAGTGTCCCATTTCTGTCGGAGATTGTCCAGGGTTTCCGCGGAGTCTTAAAAAGTCTTAAAAAGTCTTAAATTTGACAATCTCAATTTTAGGCCTTAAAAAGTCTTAAATACGTCCATATTTTGCATATAGGTCTTAAATTACATGTAGTCAGGTCTTAAATATCTACGTTTATTTACCGCTTCCGTCATCGCCTTTTTTTTTGTTTGGAGGAAATGTGTTGGTGAGATTCACAGTCAGCTCCGTGTGTTCCTCTGCCTGAAGTATCCAGGAACGTAAGTTTTATTTTGCCAACAACGCGGTCGGAATTTATCGGCGCACACTTCGCCAGTTCCGGAACGACTTCGATAGCGGAATCTGCCAGAGGACCCTCAAATTGGGCACACTCGGTGTCACACACAAAATTGTAAAAAACACCAGTTAGCTAGCGAAGTCGCGCTATCACACACTTCTGTACGCCTTTGTCACCAGTTCCCGGTCCAATTCCATCCAGTTCTGCTCGGCCTGAACTCTGCGCCGCCTCTGCCGCCTGCCTCAAGCGATATTCAAACCATCTTTGGCCGAACTCCGACGTTGAAAGCGGAGGTGCTTTCGATTTTGAACACCGTGTGTGTGTGTGTGTGTGCGCGCGCACACACACACCAGGGTTACTATAATTAACTAAAATTAAATTCCTAGATAAAAAACTATACTTAACTGAAAAACTAAATTAAAATAAAAAACTAATGAAAATTTTAAAACTATAATAGCCCTGACACACACTCATTCACTCCATTCTTCATTGTTTGAGCTGCACTGTGAATAACAATGAATTTGTTTTGTTTGTTTTTTTCTAGTAATTCTGGGACCGCATTTTTCCTTACTTTTTCGTACTTCGTGTAGGTCTTAAATGTAGTTCAAAATGGTCTTAAAAAGGTCTTAAAAAGGTCTTAAATTTGACTTGTTTAAACCGGCAGAAACCCTGTTGTCTCTGTGAGAAAAAAATGTTTGTGTCATTCGCTGGCTCCCATTCTTCGTTGTCACAGTTGTCTTGAGCATATTTTTACATACTGCTCTTCCATCAGGAGGAAACCTGGATGTGATGGTGCCCTCTGAGTCAACATGTGGACGGGAGAAGTCCAAAATGGTGTACTCCACCATCATGTTCCACTGTAACCCCACTGCAGGCGTCGGCATCCCCGAGTTCATGCTGGAGACGGATGAATGCCAGTACCTGTTTGTGTGGCACACCAAGGCCGTGTGCGGTCTCACGTGAGTAAACACCTTCACACCGATGGCCATAAACCTCGTTAAAGAAATGCCCAGTAACTTGAAGTCTTTCTTCGTCTCATAGAACTGTTGAAGAGAGGTCATTTGACGACTACAGCGACAACCTCTCCAAGCGGAGCAAGGCGGTCGGGGTGATGCTGACCCTCCTGCTGGTGGGTCTGGTTGCCTGTCTGCTCGGGCTTTTACTCCACAAGAGAGAGAGGAGGTGAGAACATGAGCGTCCAACAAAAGATGTTGGTAGAACTTTCATTGTAATTGTTGAAAGAACTTGAACCTATTGAACCTGTCTGTCTCGCTCTCATTTTCTAACAGAGAGCTGGTGATCCAGAAGGTCGCTGGCTGTTGCAGGAGAGGAAACCAAGTCTCCTATAAATATTCCAAGGTAGGCTGAGCCAATGAGTGAATTAATTTTGTATTTGTTTAGACACTCGTACTCCAGTTCGTGGCAGGAAAACACACTTTTCAAGCCAATTTATGCCTTTTAAAGGATGCTGCTTCTGATGCAGTGAAACATATCGCCTCTTGCTATTCCCTGACTCTCTGTATTACATGCAATCACGGGCCACATGTAAAAAATGAAAAGAAGAGTTTCACTCCAGTTATCCAGATAGTTAGTTCTTTAAAGTGCATCTACAAACCTCTGGAATCACATTAGACAGGTGGGTCATCAACTTTCCCTTCAATATCTGAAACACGGCAGTGTTTGGCCACTAGAGCTGGCCGAAATGGTTCAAAGCATCGACCGTTGTCAAGGAAATTGATGTCCAAATCAGTTTTTAAGCGCTCTGTTTTATTTGTTTGTGGGGTTTTTTTGAAGAGGAAGAAGGCGTTGACATCTTGTGCACTGATAAAGAAGCAAAAGTCTAGAATAAAGAGTGAGAATGTGAGCTCCTCTATGGCATTTACGGTAACTAATCTCAAGGTGCATGCAAGTTAAACGAGCGCCGAAATCAGTATCTGCAAGCGGAAAGCGAGGGAGCGCTGGGCTTTGACAAGTGCTTGCTTAACTAAATCCTTGTTGTCCTCAGGTCAACATGGATGAAGAAGGGGGTGAAGAGGAGATGGAGTGGCTGATGGAGGAGCTCGAAGCCCCGCCCACATCCTCGTCCTCTTCCTCCCAGCGAGGCAGGAGTAACCACAGCAACGGTCACATCACGACCAAGCCGGTGAACACAGACGGCCTGCGCTCGTTCTCTTTGGACGACCCGGATGACGACAGCGAGGACGAGGTGCTGAGCGTCCCCGGGGTGCGAGTGGTCAAATCCTCCGGACTCTCCAGGCACTCTGCAGCCAATCGCAGCGCCTTCCTCCAGGTGAGTATCGCCTCCAGCATCAGTCCAGATGTTACTGCGCCCTGTAAGAAAAGCTCACAGAAGTCTTTCATTTCAGGAGGAGAGCGACGAGGACCTGGTCGGCCTCCTGGAAGAGTCGGACAGGAAGAGGAAGAGCAGCAAACCTCGCTCCTCGGGCATGAACCACGGCAACAACACGGCAGCCAATAGGAAACGGGACGAGGACGACAGTGACGAGGACCTCCTGAGGGTGTGATGTTACTTCCTCCTTCCCATTCCCCTCGACCTCCAATCTGAACTCTTCTCTCAGTGAATGTCTCCGTAACAGCAACAGCAACAACGACGATGAAAAACAAACATGTTGAAAGCAGAAAGCGTTCCTCTCTTTTGGGATTATTTTTTGTTGGACTGCACCTTTACTCGGCCTACTCAGACTCTATCCAGTCCACTGTCTACAGACTGTCGGTGTTAGCACATGAGTTTTATTTATTGATAGCTGATTATTTAAACTGTTCTTCAGGTCAGTGTTTGACCTGCGCCCTATGTTCTCTTATTTTCTGTCATAATTCTGAAATGAAATAATCTGTTTCACTAAAGTTCCTTCAGTCTTACCACATTCATCTCATACAGACCAAACAGACTAGTTGAGTCTGTAATAGGGCTGCAACGACTGATTAATTTTATTATTGATTAATCTACTGACTGTTTTTACAGTTGATTGATAAACCAATTTATTGTTTTGTTTATAAAATGTCAAAAAAAATGTGAAAACGCCTCCAACATCCTACCCCCCAAAGACTTTTCATTTACTGTCAGAAATGACGAAGAAAAGCAGCAAATCCTCACATTTAAGATGCTGTAACCAGCAAATGTTTGATATTTTTACCAGAAATCATAGATCATGATAGTTGATAATTATTTCATTCAGTTAGATCAGTTTTTTGCAGTTCTAGTATCTAAAAAAAAATCATCTACTTCAACAGGTCAACTCTGCAATGAGACATGTCAGTGACGAGAGGTTAAATCGTTTTTTTCTTTTCTTTCTGAGTTTTGAAATGAAGCTGTGCCATTGCTTTAGCACTTTATCGTAGCATTGATTAACAGGAAACTGTCTACATGTCTCATTGCAGACTTTGGCTGCCTTTGGATTTTATTTTTGTTTTAAAGTCCAGTGTGTAGGATTGACTTTTTCCCATTAGGGGGGGCCAAAGCTGAAACTTAATAATGACCTGAGGGCCAAAAGCAAACACCTGCTGTTCTGTATTGTCTGTTAAAATGACTTTTGAGTTTAAAGTCAGAATTCTGACCGAGGACACATTATGATGTCTATGGACTTTAGCATGTTAGCCAGCTAGCCACGGCTTATCCCAGTCCAGAGCTCCCCGGTGTACACTCCCCTGCCTAGCACTCTGGCACGCTGGGAGCCAATTCTTACATATTGCTTGAATACATTTTTAACATGTGGACTAATCGTTTCCCATAGAAATGGAATATTATATATGCAAATATTGTTTCATTAGTGTTTAATCAACTGAAATGAAGAAACGTGTTTTCTTAAACCTAGTATGACCCTTTAATATCTGCAGAGCCAGCAGGGCCTCTGTCACAGAGTCAGCCATGTTTCTACAGTAGGCCACGGCAGACAAAGCAACAAACACTGGCTCTAAATCCTACACACTGGACCTTTATTGTCCCATAAAGACTGTATTTGATATCTGTGGTGAGCTGTTCAGTTAGTAGAAACAATTTATCTTTAGATTTTGGGAGAAAAACAGCAGCTATCAGAGTAAATAAAGGGGAAACTGGTCCAGTTTTCCTGACGTAGGCGGTGAAGGTGTGGGCTTGTGTTGTCTCTAAAGGGAATGAAGACACCCGTGTGTCTTCTCTTGCTGTTTACAGTTGCTATAAGAGCAGACCTTTTCTCTTTCTTTCCCCAAGAAAAGAAAGCGCGATGCCTTCCTGACGATGAATTTACATTGCATCTTCATCGATGAATCGTGTCCGGCGACAGATTGATTTTTGTCTTGTTTTGATCAGAGACATTGTACATAGAAGATAATGTTCTATAATATGGACGTTCTGTTTGTTTGTTTGTTTGTTTGTTTGTTTGTTTGTTTGTTTGTTGTCCTCACCGGTGAATTGCTCACACGTGTGTTTTTATGATTATTTAAATGGTCGTCTGAGCTGATTATCTGTATGAATCTCTGTTCTGTGAGAAACTAAGAGGTGGCCTTAAGTGTGAATGGACGGTCGACGAGGACGGAGGTCGAAAGAGAGATGTTAGTTAAGCTTGTGTTGGTTTTTTGAAGTTCCCCCTCCCGCCAAAGCCATATTTCTACAGCCAACACTGGCACTAATGTATGAAAGTTGGGAAATTTCATTTCCGCTTGCACGCTCTCGTACATTAAAAGGTCTGCGATTGTTGATGTTGCTGCATCGAAGGTGAGATTTTAAACTGGTTAAAGCCATGATTTTGTAGTGCCGAAATCAGCCCGTTTTAGCCAAAAGCATGTCAGACAGAAGACGGAAGTGAAGTGCGGATGTGTCACGAACGCAGGCCGATGACTCACATTTAACATATGTTCTGCTTGATAATGTAACTAGTGTTTTCATAAAACGTGCCAGTCATGGTGAGATACAGGAGAGAGGTGTTTTAGTAAAGTTTGTTTGCGCTCTTTCTAAAATGAAATCAAACTGACTGCAGTGTTCCTACTTGAGAGTATTTGGATGCCGTCCCACTATCAGGCTCTTTTGATGTGATGTTGGTGTTTTTTTTTTTTGTTTTTTTTTTTGCTGAATTAGGACACAGATGAGGGAAATTACAAACTCAGACTAGCTGAATTTTTGTTAACGTTTCACTCTTCTTGTTTAGAGGTTCTGGAAGATTCAAAACAAATCCAGTTCCTGCAACTTAAACTAAACATGATGGACCTCAGTGCTATTTGCCATAATTCACCCTCTCTGGTGTGCATAACAGTTCAGAGTGTTTTCTAAGGCAACAGTTATTTTCATTATAGATTAATGTCTTGATTAGTCAGATCAGTCACGAAATGTCAGAAAATGTTGAAAAGCTCTCCAAGGTGACGTCCAAACATGAGTCCAAAACACAAAGCTGTACATTCTTGTTAATCTAGTCGACCAATTGAGTGCTGAAGTTCATTGTTGACCTTGAATAGTGATATTATAAAAAGAAAAAGCCCACTGGACAAAGTTAAGCAAACGGAGCAATATCTTTCTGCTGGTGGCTGAAGAATTGTAGGAAGTTGACGACAGTAGTTAGGTTAGGAATTGTCGGATGTCAAGTTTTAGAAACTGCATTCACTCGACCTGAAATCACGAGTCAGAATATTAATCTGAGATTGTCTTGTAATTTGTTTAAATTGATTGTTGGGAGAAAATCCATATGATAAATTTCTTTGTTTGTTGTTCAGTTTGAAAACATCAGCTTGGAAAATTTTGTAATTTTTCAGTGTTTGTTAGGCGTTTTCTAGACTAACATTTAATAAATTGATCAAAGAAGTGATCAGTAGATTAATTTATAATGGAAATAATCATCAGTTGCAGAACGAGGTATCGGCCCGCTCCTTATAGCAGTAAATACTGAGTATTAGTATTTTAACGGGACATTTTGAGGCGTCTCGTCACAGGTGTTGTTCTCACGTGGCCAAATGACCGGAAAGAAGACAGTGTACGATCCACAGACGGATTAAATCACTCCAAATTTACTTTTGGTGACCGTATTACCTTGAAGGGAGAGCACTTGTTGATTTATTGAAAGATTTTGTGTTGATTTGCAATCACAAATATCGTGCACATACACAGAATGAGTATTTATTACGCCCTGTATATCAATCACATTGCCGACGGTACGAAGGGGGAATAAAGGTATATTCAAGGTAGATTTTTTTTGTTTTTCCCAGTATTCAATTCACAGAAACTGTTTAAAAATAAAACATGTTGTTGTTGCTAAAATATCCAATCAATCAGTAAGGAAGGTTCACCATTCAGGGTATTTCTAAAGCTTTGTACACAAAATTTGTTAAATAGGTTTTTGTAAAGATGCCACTTGACTAAAAATGACAGACCAAAAAAAAAATAACAAAGGATAAAAAAAAATAATAATGAGCTGGCATTAGCATTGGAAACAACAATTTGTATACGTTTGATTTTGAAATGTACTCTAAAAATCAATGAATGAAATAGAAAACATCATCCTGTTCCTCTCGCTGCTGTTTTTCCTTCACAAACCGAGACGACACTTTTCCAGAAACAGTTTATTGAGTGAAATTGTCAGACTCCGGACAGGTCAAGAAGAACTGATGGATTGTTCCCATCCTGCTCTAAAATATGGCTTATCATATAGTGTGTCTATGTCATTTATTTTTCAAAGGTCTCTGAAGAATAACCATATCTTTAAGTTACTTATCTGACACTTTGGAGTGTTTTTTTTTCTCTTTAAGTCAAATCTACCTTTGAGATCATAGAGAGCGAGGTGATGGTACAGAGAGCACAGGGCGAGTTTCCAAAGAAAAAATAAAATCAGTGAAACTACAAATAGTTCCCAATGAAATGTCAAGAATCCAGATTTATTGTCAGGACTTTTTACAACATCCTCTTTCATCAGGAATGTGGACTTCAGCTGTTGTTCTGAAAGTTTTTTTTGTTTTTTTACTTTAATTCCTGGCCCTGTTAGAAGGACGTTTGAACTGAAAGCATCTACCTGTGTTTGGCACTTTGTGAATCAACTCACCTCTGCCGAGGAGACGTCGTAGCACTCCTCGCCTCAGAGACGCAGATTGTTTTTGTATGTGAAGTCTTTTTTCTTTTTTTTTTCCAGAGTTGCATCACGTCTGCCTCTGCTGTATTTAGCACCAAAGTTCGCGCGGCTCATCTGCATGGTACTGTACTGAACCTTCTCTTTCCTGTGTAGGGATGACTGGAGACTCTTGTGCTTTTTTTTTTGGTCAACGCTCCTGTTTAAACCAAATTTGGCATCAAAGGTCGAGATCAAGAGTTCGATTCAGGAGCGAACAAACAAGCTAGGAGAATTTAAAAAAAGCACAAGAAGATTTTCTGTGATGATTCGGTACAAGGGGGATCATTATTATGTTTAAGTTGGTGTAAGTTATGTTGTCCGATTTTGTTTTTCAGCTCTTTGCTTGTTTTCCTATTTAAATAAAACATTGATGTAAAAAATATTGCATTATTTGAATAAATGAGATCCGCTGTTTATCACCGGTGTCGTTTATTCACCTACAAACACCTAAAGAATCACTTGAGGCTTAACTTGGACTCGTCTTGATTGACTTCAGACTTGACCTGAACTTGCCCTAATGACTTCAGACTTGACTTAACTCAAGATATTTTATTTGGACTTGAGGGAATCTGAGACCGTCGTCATGAATGTCAGAAATATTGGGGACTTTTTCTTTTAGTAGAAGTGGCGCCTCCATCGACTGCTTCATCACCTCAACGTGAGACACCCAACACGGAGAAATTCCTGGTCACAATCCACGCTGGTAGTCTTTGCAGGTAGGGAGCCGGTAAAGGATCGCATCCCTCTTTGTAGTTTGTGTTACTAGGCAAAGAGGGATGCGATCTGAAGGGATTGGTGATTCATTGACGAGCTGTTATTCCAGACCAAATATATCTTAAATCTCCCATTGCTTTTTGAAAGATGTGAATATATTTGACAAATTTCAAGTAATCCGAACTAGTCAAGGTCTAGGCTTACATCCATTCAGCCAAGATACAAGTCCAACTCAAGTCTCAGATCATTGAAGAAAATTCAAAGTCAAATTCTGTGTCCATTAACAGAATTCAAATTGTGTGTAATTCAAGAATTCCAAGTCAGGTCTCATGTCCTCCAAGACAAGTCTAAGTCAGATGAATTCTAGTTCAAGTCGTGAATACTTTGAGACAAGTCCAAGTAACAGTTTCTTTGAGGCAAATCCAAGTCATGCCCAGGGTCCATTAAAACAGGTCGAAGACAAGTAGCAAGTAACTGTAGAACAGTCCAAGTCATGTCTCCAGTTGTTTGGAACAAGTCCAAGTCTGGTGTCAAGTCATTTGGGATCAGTCAGTCCCAAGTCCTTCTGTACAAGTTTCAGTCTGAAGTGACTCAAAGTGTCAAGTGACAAAAGTATATTTTCAAGTAGTCCAAGTTTCAAATTCTGCCAGACCAAGTCTGATTCAAGTATCGTCCTTTAAGTCCAACCATATCTCTCAAGATACGTAAAGTCTCAAGTCATTGGAGACGAGTCTTGAGTCTAATTGAAGTCCAAGAACTCATGAGTACTAGGAGACATGTCCACACTCTCAAGTCCTTTGAGACATGCCCACAGGGCCGCCCCTGAGCAAATTGGGGCCCTAAGCAGAATTTCATTTTGAGCCCCCCCCCCCCATTACAAAATGACTGTATCACGAAATAAATTTACAAACTTTATTAGTAGGAACAAATCAAATGAACAGCCTCTTTCAACAATGGAACAAGCCTTTACAGATGACATGGTGTTTGATGGCCCTGGTGATGTGCTGGGCGCTGGCTCTGTGTCATCCTTAGTGACAAACTTCAGCATTGACCCTGTTATGAGAAAAAATCCATCATACAAGCAGATTATTAAGATTTGTTTTGGTAAATTACACAATAAAATTAATGTAAATATTAGCCTCATGAAGATTAAAATGCAATTAATGCAAATATGACTACAACTAATAATAATATTCATTATGATTTGATTTGATGATGTTTCAGTATTTCAATATTTTTATATACTTATTTTTAAATGTTGTACTTCTATTTTACTACACTGCTGTTGCTATGTGTGTGTGTGTGTATATATATATATATATATATATATATATATATATATATATATATATATATATATATATATATGTATATATATATATACATATATATATATATGTATATATATATATAAATCACCGCTGATTGGTCAGATGCTGCGTGCTGTCAATCATTGCGGCCAGTGTCAAATTACTTTTCTCTTTTTTTCTCTCTCCCGCCTCGGGCTGACTCGATGCTCTACGTGCGCCTAACTGCAGCGATACGCATCCTTTACGCATTTGCAGAGAATGTCCTTGCGCAAAGTGGGGCCTCCCATGGAGCGTGGGGCCCCACGCACAGCGCGTGTTCTGCTTGTAGGGAGGGGCGGCGCTGCATGTCCAAGTCATATCTGGGGTCCATTTCGGTCAAGTCAGTTGAGACAGGTCCAAGTCAAGTTAAAAGTAATTTCACAAATGTCCAAATAGATCCCGAGTCGATAAAGATGCATCCAAATCAAGTCTCAAGTTCTTTGAGATTTAAGATTTCATTTTTGCACTTGTCAGCTGTTATGTCAGTGTTTATATTCTCACATCTTGATGTCTGACAGACTCCCAGAAACACTGAAACATTAACTGACTGGAAGCATGTCCATCAGTGTGCACATGTGCCTGCAGGTCAGGGATCACACTGGTTCTGACGTTTGCAGAAGTGATGGACAACGTGTGTTAATGCTCCACTGCACAAGACGTACAAAACCGACGTCTCTGCGCGGACCTTTGCTCCTGTCCGTCCCGTTTAAAACCCAGAAGAACAGGCCTTTCACTGGTCACTCTGCCTCCAGGGACGCTCAGCATACAAACTAGCAGCCTGCTGGCTCTCACACACTGAACTTTGTTTGACAAGAAATCAACACCTCTGCGACCATGACCACCTTCGACGACATCTTGGAGGAAGCCGGGAAGTTCGGCCGCTGTCAGAAGCGGATCTTCGCCCTGCTCTGCATGGTGTCCATGCCCTGGGCCGGCGTGTACGTGGGCATCGTGTTCCAGGGTTTCACCCCCGATCACTGGTGCCGGGACGCGGAGGTGGTGGAGAGGAGGCGGGAGTGCAGCTGGAGCCTGGCGGACAGCCGCAGGCTGACGGTGCCGCTGGTGAACAGCTCCGGAGTCCCGCAGCCGAGCACCTGCGAGCAGTACGAGGTGGACTGGAACCGCACGGGACTCACCTGTGACTCACAGGAACTGGACCTGAGCGGAACCCCCAAAACCGGCTGCAAGAACGGCTGGGAGTACGACTATGAGGGGAGGCAGTCCTTTGTTACTGAGGTGAGAGAGGATTGGTGCTATGAATTACATTTTCATCACCAAGATGAGAAGATGATGATCTTTGATAATAAAAAACGATGATCAAATACAGTGATGTGAAAAGTACCCAAGTCATACTTTAGTAAAGATATCGTGTTAAAATGATAATAATGATGAGGATTATAGACTTTATTGAAAGCTCCTTTTAAAAACAGTTTCCAAGTATCTCGACAAACAACGACAATATTACAGAATAAACGCTCAACGGTCAAGTCAAGCAAAAGGAGGCCGAGTCCAAGGTGAGTTAAAAAGAAAACAAGGCAGAACACAAAAAGTCAATATGAGTCATTACACGTAAAAGGAATAAAAGCGGTAAAACAGGTAGAATTACAGGAAAAGAAAGAGAGAAGCCAAGCAGTGGAGATAAAACATGGAGATAAATGAAAGAATGAAATCAATAAACAAGGATAAGAAGAGAAGGTCACATTAAAGGTTTAAGAACAGATACAAACAAGATTATGGGCAATAAAAAGAATAAAGGACAATAAAAAGATTAGAAATAACAAATAAAAGCCAATAAAAGGATGGAAAGAAAAAAGGAATTTAAAACAAAAGTAATAGACTTAGAGCAGTAAACGGAATAAAAAGAGGAAGAATCTGTTAAGGTCACATAAAAACAAGTCTATGAATGTGATTTGATTAATAAATGTAGCCTACCTAAGTATCAAAAGTACAAGTAAAAGTAAATTACACATATATTGACAAGTATGTCTTGTATAATGTGTGAACATACATCAGCATTTTTTTTAATCGTTCATTTAAAAATGGAGCACTGCAGCATCTAATCTGCACTAAACTGCAGATTAGAGAACTGCAGAATACTCAGGTACACAAGTGCCTCAAAATTGTACTTCAGCTAAGTAAGTAATTGTTTTTAGTTACTAAGTACAAGACGAGAGGAGACTATCACACCGGGGCGAAGTTAAACACAACGACAGAAAAAAAATCAAAAGTTTCAAAAACTTTTCATCAACAAAGTGGTCACAAGATAAAAGTTTTTTTTAAAATGTAGTTTCAGGACAAATATTAAGAGAAGAACTAACGTTATGATCGATTTATTTTGTGTGTGCTGCTCCAGTTTGACCTGGTGTGTTCGGATGCCTGGTTGGTGGATATGTACCAGGCCACTCTCAACGTGGGCTTCCTGGTTGGGAGCATTGCCATCGGCTACCTGGCTGACAGGTGAGTTCTGTGATCGACTGATAAAAGGTTAAAGACCACCTGAACTGCTCTCGTTGGTACATAAGAGTTACATCAAACAGATTCAATTAAATAATTAATTAATTCTGTCTGACTTGTTTGTTCCGGCTTCAGGTTTGGCAGGAAAATGAGCTTCCTGATGTCCAACCTGTTGAACGGGATCGCAGGAATCCTGGTGGCCGTGGCTCCAAACTACGTGTCTCTTCTGGTTTTCAGGACGCTGTATGGGTTCGGAGTGAAAGGAGGCTGGGTGGCGGGATACGTGCTGAGTAAGAACAACATATAATCTTGGGACGCAAACAAAAAAATTCAAGAAACGCTCCTCTTCTCTTTTGTTGATGTGTGGAACCTTCTTCCCTCTCAGTCACAGAGCTCGTGGGTGTGGAGTACAGACGCACCGTCGGAGTCCTTTACCAGATGTTCTTCAGCGTCGGCATCCTCATCCTCCCTCTGCTCGCCTACTACATCACCGACTGGCGCTGGCTGCAGGTCGTCATCACCGTCCCATACATCATCTTCCTGTCCTACTACTGGTGAGAAACACTGGCTGCAATTTGATTTCAGGCTTTAAAATATTTTACTTCCTGAGAAGATTTTGAAAAAGCAAAATCAATATTTATACCTTAATAAATGGTTTGCAACAGTTAATTATCTGTAAGCAGATACAAGGACATACATACATACACAGAGTTTATTAATTTGATTGTCAACATTTATAGCTTCTCCTGTATCAACAGTAAATAAGTGATTCCTAACAATAACATGTAATGAGATATGATCACATGCGATGATATAAAAATCTAATATATATGATTATGTTATTATTATGTATTCTAACAGGGTCAGGAATTATCATTAAGACATGTTGAACGTCAAGATTTAGTTGAGTTTGAACAAAGATTCATGACTCGAGGTCCATTTGCGAGATTCCTTCAGGAGCTCTCCGACACATCTCATGGCCTTCCTCAGAACAGGGAGTGTCAGTAAGGTGTTACCATCACCAGTGTCCATACTGCATCTGACAACGGAAATACACAAGAAAATTCATATCTACCTCAGAGGCTTCACTTGGAAACTCACCTGTGCAGCTTCAGTGATGTTTTTGATCAAATACCATAAAAGCATGATGACGAAAGGACGTTGAAATATGCTGAAACTCTGTTTAATTGCATAAGATAATCACATTATTACAAACGAAACACATAAACATTCACAATAACCAACAATTACTATCAAAAACATTTATTTCATTTTTAATAACAATGATGATCACATTCGTTTAGTCCTCTGTGAGAAGTTGTATGTTTATACGCTTCATGAAAGTTTTGTATTTGCAGGTTTATCCCAGAGTCTCCAAGATGGCTTCTGTCTCAGAACCAAAAATCCAAAGCTGTGAAGATCACAGAGGACATGGCCAAAGAGAACAAGATGACTCTGTCCAAGAACATCGAGGTAAGTGCTGGTTAACCATAGACGAACCAAAACACACGTTAGGACATCAGATCAGACCGTGTCCAGCTGACCAAGGCAGTTAAAGATCAAACTCTGCTTCACCCTTCACCTGACTCCATTCAATAGTTACATTTAATTCAATTTGTCTGATGTGCAAAACATATGTGTACACTTATTATTTGTATAAATACAGTGACTTTTGACAGCAGTTCTCCAGCAATACATTTTCCCATAAGAAATAATGGGAAATCATCATGAAACAATCTCAGACCCACCACTCTTTAGGGCCTTGTTGCTTCACCATACCTTAACATAGAAAAGTCATTTAATGTTTTTACGGGTCACCAGAGTCAGGTCTTTACAGGCCTAGGAGGCCACTGTGATAGCTCGTACATATTTCATGTAATCGCATGTTATATTTCAGGCACTTTTTTTTTACAATGGGTGTCGTTAGAGTGGAGAAGAGCTGTAAAATCTTTAAAAAATGTACTCTTTATTCTCCTCTCACTCCAACAATGTTCACCCCACTTAACTAATATACACATTAAAACATAGGGAAATCTGTGACAGTTGCAGACATGTAATTATGAAAGCAAACAGACTTAGACTTTTGGCTACAGGAGCTCCCAAGTACATACCAACCACCCACAATAAAGGCTGGGAATATCAGGATACGCACCAGATATCAAAAATCATACAAAACTTCTTGAGAAATGTTTTAGTTATGTATTGCAACTTCATTTTCTAACATCCTTATCTGTGGCTTTTTGTTTTTGTTTTTAATTTTTTTTATTTGTTAAGAGTTGATGTTCATAGACAGCCAAAGTCACGCTCCTTCCGGTTCCTCTTATGTGACCTTATTTCAGAATACTTTTGTATGGTAGTGCATGGAGACAAACAAATAATTGTTTATGTTGAATCCTTTTTATGAAACATACATATGATGTTTGTCAATTTAAAATATAATTTTTCAACTTGAGAAAGTCTCAGTTTGTCCGAAAATAACGAAATATAAGACTGTGAAAATACAGGATTATAAAGACTACACAGCCAACAGTTGCGTTAGTGACTATGTCTGGTTGAACGCTCACCGAAACCGGTAACTTAAACACTGTAGAGCAGCTCCTGTACATTGGCAGCTCACAGAACTGACTAACTCTCCTTTCACATCACTGCAGTTGTCAGATTGATTGTGATTTTCATCTTTTGTAATACTTTTTCTGTGCCCAGTTGGCGGTCATGTTGGTGTTGGTGACATATGTTGAGTGAGACGGTGTGGTTCACTGAGCGGTTTCACACAAAAGTAGATGATATTTTACTATGTTAAAGACAAACTGCAAATTTTTTGACTCGGAAAATAAACTTTTAATTGACAGACATCATGTGTGTCGATGTTCATTGTACAAAATATGTATTTGTCTCTACCCATTGACTACTGTGCACATTTTATTCATAATTAAGTCCCATGAGGTCAACCGGAGGGGGTGTGACTTCAGTTATCAGTTATCTAAATGCATCTTTATTTTGTACTACAAGTATTTAAGTATATTGCTGTTTTCTTCTGCAAGTTTAATAGGGTCCAGTAGCTTTAAAAAAAAAATAATAACAACATGATTTATCTCTGTAAAATGTAAAAGAAACCACAACTTTACTGTCTTGTATGGACACCAGTAACATAATAAGATATTGCACAATCAAAGATTTACAGATGTGAATTGTGAAGTTTTTGAAATGTGATTATTTTTTAAAATTGCATTAAATGAACTGTATGTTTGATCCTGCAGACTCTGACGGATGATAACGCTGACTCCCACACTGTCTCCTTCATGGACCTGATCAGAACTCCAAAAATGAGAAAACACACATTCATTCTCAGCTACAACTGGTGAGTGTGTTTGCAGTGACACATTGTCATTTATTGTTCATTCATTCTTTGGAGTTTACGTACCATCGTCCCTCCGTGTCCTTCCAGGTTCACCAGCGCTGTGGTCTACCAGGGTCTGATCATGAGGCTGGGTATTCTGGAAGGAAACGTCTACATCGACTTCCTCATCTCTGGCCTGGTGGAGTTCCCCGCCGCCTTCCTCATCCTCTTCACCATCGAACGCATCGGCCGTCGAATTCCGTTCGCCGCCGCGAACATCGTAGCCGGAGCCGCCTGCTTCATCACTGCGTTCATTCCTGACAGTAAGTCTCAGAAGACAAGTGAAGATGAGGAGGAAGCCATCCAGAATTGATCAGATTATAAATTCTTGGTGCTCTAAAACTTGTTTGAACATTTCTGTCTGTCCCTTCAGGTATGTTGTGGTTCAAGACATTGGTGGCCTGCATCGGTCGGCTCGGTATCACCATGGCCTTTGAGATGGTGGTGTTTGTTAATACGGAGCTCTACCCAACATTTGTCAGGTAACTTGTACAAACTGTACCTGCTCTTCATTCTTTGTTTGGAAGAAATGCAATTGAAAGTTGCAAAATTATGTCTAGATCTTGTTATCAGTGAGCTGGTCTTACTCATTCAGTTGGCACCCTAGTCCAAAGGAATCATTAATGCTAAAAGTTAGCAAGTTAAAATGCTGAAGTACTTAATGTAACATGCTGAATATCAGTTTGTTAAGAACTTCTCATTGTTACATCAAATGCTAACAAGCTAACTATAAGTATTTTAGCATGCATACTAAAGAACAGTATCATGCTAATGTTAACATTTCTTTCCAAGCAAAGCTGAACCCAAATACAGCTGAGTCTAAACCTTACAAACTGAGTCTGAGATGTGGTACAATGGTGACTAAACAGTCTGCCCTGTCTACTGGTGACACCCGAAGGCCAAACTTTAAAATTTTTTGTTGCACTAGCATGAAACTTAGTGCAACAAAACTTAGCTTATTCAACAAAAAAATATACAATATATAATATATTAAAGAGATAGAAATAAATTATATTAACTAACTGGTTGCTCTTGTGACTGCAGGAACTTTGGAGTGTCAGTTTGTTCCACTCTGTGTGATGTTGGAGGCATCGTAGCTCCCTTCCTGCTCTACAGACTGGCTGTTATCTGGCTGGAGCTGCCCCTCATCATCTTTGGTGGGTTTGATATCATCATAGAGAGAACATGTTCACACAAACTCCTCATTGAGCTGATTTAAAAAAAAAAAGCTGATGTGTTATTAAAGTTATGTTGAAATGTGTTGTGCAGGATTTCTTGCCTTCGTGGCTGGTGGTTTGGTGCTGCTGCTTCCTGAGACGAGGGGTGTGCCGCTGCCCGACACCATCGACGACATCGAGTTCCCAGACAGGTGAGCATTTTTGTGACCGGCTCTCAGACCATAACAAATAACAGAAGCACATGAGAGGGATAAACTAGGTAAAAACAATTGTATTTAACAAAGATGATGTTTTAAGTTAACTCAACCAAATAAACAAAGAAATCTATGCAGAAAATCAAAAAGACTAAAGCAAAGTGAGGTGGTGCCAGGGGAAGAGGGAGCCAACAGACTGGCAAGATGTGGTGGGTTTTAATGGAAACTAGGAGGCACTGGCCAGCTGCCTCCAATTCCTTGATGTCCTCGAGGGACCAGCAACACTGAAACAACAAACGCAACACAGCAACAACACACAACACAGCAAGTCCCAGCAGAGCCCCTGGGGCTATCACAGTATCCACAGCTGAATCAACACAAAGAGAGAAATAATGTGGTTCTTTAATTTATCAGACTCATTTTGGACTTTGTATGTGTATGCACATGTGGACATACATATTCTGGATGCAGTTTCTCACATATTATGTCGATGATGTGATCATATTTATCTCAATGATATACTGTATTAAGTCAGGGCCGCTACTGAGGATTATTTTCATATCCATAAATTACTTTCTCAGTTCATCAATTAATCCTTTGTCTACAAAATGTCATGAAAACAAATCTAAATGTCTTGTTTTGTCAGACAACCAGTCTAGTAGCCAAACGTATTCAGATTACTATCATGCACGCTAAAAAAGGAGCAGATCCTCACATTTCAGAGAACTTAACCCACAGATGTTTTAAATTTTTGCTTTAAACAATGACTTAAATAATACTTAATGTATGTCATGTTATTGTGTGTGTTTTCAGATGTAAGGAGAAAGCTGCGATGAAGAACCAGCAGCTGACCAACCTGCTGCCCCAGAGCGACGTATCGACCAACAAAGAAACAGCAGTGGTGTAATCTTCCCCTGTGACCAAAGTATTTATTTATTTTGCTTAACAGTGTTGCTGTGATTTGTGTTCTTGACCAAACAGTCAGCTAAATTAAAGTTTTCTGTGTCTGTCTGAGACCCTCATCGGTGCACAGAATTTGGACTTTAGATTAACCATTACTATGTTTTTATGTGCTGTTGGAGTTGAAATATGTGTTAAGAGAATGATGTGTGAAATTGTTATTACAGAAGTGTATTATTAAATTATTAAAGAGTTCTCTCGTGATTTCATTCTGCACCACTGACTATATAAAATAAGGAAAGTATGAGAAAATGACCATACCTCTCACCTTATTTATTACCACAGAAAACAGTTTCCTGATACGTTTATGGTCTTAATCGCTACTTTCAGGTCTTCTTCAACGCAGTATGCTATTCATCTTGTAAATTATGGTCCCATTTAGAGTAAAATAGATGATAAAGCAGGGTATGCGTGTCCACGTATGGCTCCAAAAGACCAAGATGGCTACAGCCGTAATGCCAAACTCAAGGTTTCGAAATGGTAGTGCACAAACCAGCGAGTCGTGGTGACACCATGGTGTGTCTTGTAGGCTAGTCTTTGGTGAATAATGACCAATACATTGAACTTCCTATGACAGATTCACAATAAAAGCCACCCCATTTATTACTTAATAAGATGCTTTTACTGTGAAGCAGCAGATGCAGGAAGAGTTCTTATACTTATTCTTTACTTGGATCCCCATTAGCGTTAAAAAAAAATGTTAGTAAGTCTTCCTGGTAACCACAGCCGGTCATAATTAGTGGTTCCATTGTGGCACCAACTGTTGCCACCAACTGCTGGTTTGGAACAAAGAAACTCAAGAACTTCAGGGGCTTGGGGTGGAGTTGTCATGACGAAAGACCAATTTAAACTGATTATGATCCCATTTAACCTCTTCAGAGCTAATATTATCGGTTGATTACACCCAGTGTGTTTCACTTCCAGGCTTGAAGAAATGTATCCAACACGTGTGGATATTTTTGAAGTAATTTATGCCTTTCCTATTATATCATGTAACACTTTCAATCAGCAATTTTAGCTGGGAAGTGGTTGAATGCTAACAAGGTAATTTTTTGAAGCCCCACTCCAGTGTCTCTTGGTATTTTTTATCATCTTGTTTTATAAACTTTAATGTTACTGGGCTATCTACTGAGAAAAGTAATGCTTTAGAATTACCAGTCTCTGCGACTCGTTACACATGTTGGTAAAATTTTACTCCACCATCATGTCGTATCATTCTTTACAATCAGGAATCAGTCAATCAGTTGACACGGTACAGTCTGACCATGAATAAACTCTGCAGCTCCTCAATACACAAAAAGCCCTCATGTTTGAGTGAGAGCTACCACTGTCCCTGCTGATATCCATAATCATGCTGAAACGGAAGCATCTGGCAGTGATGGTATAATGTCTGACTATCAACCCCAGCCCATTCTCAGTTTGAAAAGGATCGTTAACCGTTTGGCATTTAGAAACACTGGCTACAGTGGTACTTTAGCATTCAGTATACTCAGCAGTGTTAAGCCATTTGCCTCCGTCATGTGCACAAAGCTTATATGGAACGTTTTCAGTGATGTAGGGTCATGGGTCATTTCCCCTGTAATTATTTTTTTTAAAATTAATATGGAGAGTGAGTTGAATTATGAGTTGAGTTGAAGGTCTAAGGGCAGACGATGTTGTTTCTGTACGCATAGTAAAGCCCGCTGAGGCAGTGTGACTATGATTTCACGCTTTAATTGATTTGATTTGATATTGATGGGGTGTCAGCGTCATTTTTTTGAACACGTTATTTCTTCTGTAGTTAGTTAATCAAAATGAACAAGTTATTTTGGCAGCCCTAGTTGTGTCCTGTGGTGCCTGTAAAGCCAGTTTGAACTCTGCACAGGAATGGAAAAATCTGCCACAAACTGTAAAAACAACTATTGAGGGAGGTGAATACAGAGTGCTCTCACAAAAAAAGAAAAACATGGCAACCAAAAAGGGCATGAACGAGGTCCTGTTTACCCAACTCTTTATAGAACTGAAACATTCTTGTTACTAACCTATAGATATGTCATGTAAAAAGAGACACTGAACAGTTCTTTGACAAAAATCATGGCAAAGGGAATAAAAATCATAAAACTCTTAAAAATGCAAAAGCATAAACCATAAACCAGTCCAGTGTGATTACATAAAGAACTGGTTTGTAGAATAAAGAGACAACACTGGCGTACTGCTGTTTACCACGATGTAATTCGTTAAACTGTCACTGGGTGTCCCTCTGTGCAGGTTTTCCTCAAACACTGCACATGGAAGCTTTAGGACTTACTTCAGTGACAGCATTGCCAATGCTGCTTGTTCTGCATTTAAAAAAAACAAAAGATAAGCATCTGTTTCCTCTGACTGAGACTGTGATTCCACAGGAGTGTGTGCTGTGTAACTCTGGCAGCACTCTCCACGCATACTAACAGAATTTGTTTTGGCTTGTGCTCAGCCGAAGTCCTTTCAATGATTATATAAATGCTCTGACAAGCTGTTGAACTCCATTAAACAGTAACATGTCTTTACCTCCTCTGCAGATTTAACGGTTTCTATCAGGCTGTTTTTGCACTCTGCTCCAGATCGACCACTGGAGTGCAGATTCTGTTCCAAACTCTAAAGCAGGGCACAGGCGCTCCACTCTCATCTGTGGTGTGCACAACGGTAAATAATTGGATTAATTTTTATACCTCAACAATAAGAACTTGGATCACAATAAGGATGGCGACCTTTGATGACCTCTTGGAAGAGGCTGGGACTTTTGGCCGCTGTCAGAAGCGTATCTTCGCCCTGCTCTGTCTGTTGTCGATTCCCGTTTCAGCTGTGTACGTCGGCATCGTCTTCCAGGGCTTCACTCCAGATCACTGGTGTCGGGACTCTGCGGTGGTGGAGAGGAGGCAGGCATGCAGCTGGAGTCAGTCAGACAGTCGCAGGCTGACGGCTCTTGTGGTCAACAACTCTGGAGTGCTGCAGCAGAGCAGCTGTGAGCAGTATGAGGTGGACTGGAACAACACAGGACTCACATGTGACTCACAGGAACTGAACCTGACAAATGTCCCAGTTACTGCATGTAAGGTAAGATCTCTGAAATTGATCGAAATCGATGCTGTTGGATTATTTGGTTCTGTAGAAGAATTTCCTAGAAAGCTTTCCAGAGATTCAGTGAAACATTTCACATTTTATGTTTTTGTAGAGATTGATGAGATTTCAGAAGCTATATCTTGGAAAAAAAAATACATTTTAGCCATCGATTTAAGGGATTGGAAACAGTAAAGGAATAGTTTAACATTTTGGGATACCACTGTTATTTATGGTGGCACTGATGGTCAAAACACAGCAGCATATCAGAAAAGACAAAAAAGAAAACATATCGCATTTCAGAAAACACAACATCTCAGAAAACAGTACATTTAAGGAAACATGATAACATTTTTTTAAAAAAACACAACATTACATTGTTGTTTTGTGTGTGTGTTTTTTTATTTTTTTATTTATTTTTTTTTTTTATCTCTGAGCAGTTGGCAGTCCACAGTGACATTTCAAGAAGTTACTGCCCCCAGACAAGAACACATATTGGTGACAAATTAAAGGAAAAATCTACATACAGTAAATAAGTATCAAGGTGTGGGTCAACATGAACAGCTTGAATCAGCTTTTGGCACTGATTCAACAAGTGTCTGAGACTCTGCTGGACGGATTGCACAGTGTTTTCATTTAACTTGTCTGTCAGAAATAGCAGGTGTTCTATATTAAAGGTGGTCAAAGTTTCAAATAAAAATGTGAATAGATAGATGTACTTTATTGATCCCAAGCTGGGAAATTACGGTAAAGGAGTGGAGATGCCGGGGATTGAACCCGGGGCCTCATACATGAAGGTTAATGTAATCCCTGTTCTAGCTAACTGCTGCTAACCTTAACCTTAGCACTATTAGCTACTTTGCTCAGTTAGCCGTGCAGTTAGAGGTCCTATTTGCTGACAATCCCTGCGAGCTCCCTCGACACCAGGCATGAACCCTGGCCTCTCCCGGCAGTCCAATGCTCCTGTGCTAGAGATATTAGCACTTCTCATAGTTGAGCAGAGTTAGCTGGCTAAAAGACTGCTCCGTTCACATGTCAAGGACTGTGTAGCATTTATTAGTGCACAGGTTCAAAGCTGGTTTTGAAGAGGTGCTGTCACGGTGTCAGTTTAGATCTACATTAAAAGAATCACTACGCAGCTGCTATTCCTTTTATTTCTTTAGACGTCTGGCCATGAAGTTATGTTCAGATCCATCTGTTGCCATGTACGGCTTTTCATTTTAAAATACAGTACTCTGTTGGCCTCGTGAGACTTACAAAATTCTTTGGCAGGGGTGTGCACGGATCTCGGAGCATAAATCAATAGAGTTACAGTACATATTTTGTAAATGAGTCACAGCAGAGAAGGATTTGTAAGGAAAATTCTCCTCGCTGAAGTTTAAGAGTTGCTAATTATCAGCTAATGGACATTTCTTGTCCATCCTAAGGGACAAAAACACCCAGGCATAAACAGAGTAATATAGTTTATGCTGTTCAGTGCTGCCAGGAATGCACAGATTTGTACAATGGGGAGACAAAAACAATCCCTCTATAATCGAATGGCACAACATTTGAGGGCTGACTCCTCAGGTCAAGACTCTGCTGTCCACTTACACCTGAAGGAGAAAAATCATTCCTTTGAGGACAGCAATGTAAACATCTTGGCCAGAAAAAAACAGCTTGTTGAGCAGGAGTAAAATAATCCATCTATGTCAAACTGGAACAACCGTCTTTGAACAAAGGAGGTGGCCTAGGACATTAATTATCACCCACAAACAATGCTGTACTGAGTTCTCTCCCCAGACAGCTTAACAACCATTCACACCTGGGCTCACCTAGCCCTTGTAACCCACATGAAGGCCGGTTGGACAAATGGCCCATGAGTGGCCCTAATGACTCTGAAACTCAGCGCTCACACATGTCCTTAGTGAGTCTGTAAGAACACTCCCGCACAGAGTTTAAAGTCTGCAAACTCAGGGCGCTGTTTAGCTCAGTTTGTAGAGAGGGCGACCCATGTACAGACGCTTTGTCCTCACTGCAGCGGCCCTGGGTTTGAGTCCTAGTCTGCATGTCTTTGCTGCATGTCACTCCCGCTCTCTCTCAACCTGTTTCCTGTCATTTCTTCAAACTGTTCTATCATTAAGGCCAAAAATGTTTACTTTTTTTAAAAAAAAGCCTGCAAACTCCCCTCCAGTTAGTTAGAACTGAAGAAGCCTCTTGGATGAGAGTTGAAACGTCTTCAACAAACTGAAACAAGAGTAATTCTCAGACTCGATGTGATGAATCAGATCTCTTTCTGCAGCCTTCCAGATTGTCTTGATATATATACAACAGAGGTCGCATACATTATAACAGTTATTACCCATACCTTCCCCAAAGCAATGATCCTCTGATGACTGTGTCGATCATTCCTCAAGTTGGATTGCTTTACTGAACAGTAACTGTCATCATGTCTACCTTCCTGTTGATTTAAATGCAGTCATCTGTTTTTGTCTGTAAGGATGGCTGGGAGTATCAGTATGAAGGCAGGAAGTCCTTTGTCACAGAGGTGAGACAAGAAATTTGCTAAATGTTCCTCAACGCTTGACATTTTAAACTAATTGTGCTGATATTTTCAGCCAAAACACACTTGAGCATTTTACAACCTGCTTCCAAAATAACAGTAATTGATTTGTGACCGTGGAGACGTGACGACATCCTGTATGAAGACATGTAGCCTTGTCCTTCTTGTCTCAGTTTAACCTGGTGTGTTCAGATGCATGGTTGGTGGACATGTACCAGTCCATTCTCAACGTGGGATTCCTCGTCGGGAGCTTTGCTTTTGGTTACTTTGCTGACAGGTGAGGCCTCTATAATATTTGTAACCACTTGGTCATCCATATTTGTCACAATTACACCTTATCCATTAACTAATTAACTAATTTAATTTGAATGGAGATTTTCCACAACTGCTTCCTGTCAACTGTGCTCCTCTTTAACATAAGACATTTTGATAGCAGCAGGTGCCAAAAATAGTGTAAAGTAACAAAAAATTTAATTTCTTGTACAAATACAGCAATTTTCCGACATTAAACTACCGTTTCTACCTTTCATTTTATATGAGATCTTGTTAAATTTTGGGTCTTTTAATGTGTGATTTAGGATATTTACACAAACAACAATGATTGTACTTTTACAGAGACACCAATTTCATTTATGGTAAAAAAATTACAAACCAACATAAAAATGACAAAACGAGCTAGGGTTCTGAACATACACGTTACAAACAGTAGCAAAATGTAACATTTGTATTTTGGAACATGAAACAGCACACTTGAATTAAAAAACACATCACAGTCAAGTGGAGCCTTCACGACAAAGTTGAGTACAAGGAATAAGTTGCTCCGAGGGAATATAAACAAATGTGCAATATACAAACAAATCCATGTTTATAAACAAAACTTTTAAATGTAACTACAGTACCAATCACATTTAGTTGTCAATTGTCACAAATTCTTATCTAGTTAAATAAATGTCATCACATTACTAATACATATTCATTTTGAATATAACATTTTCAATAAAACATTTTTACATATTGGTCCACCAGCCACTAGTTGTATCTAATGTAATAAATATAATTACTATATTAAACGTGAATGTTACATAAAAAAATTGATATTTAGGATTGATATTTTCATGTATTTTAAAGAAAAAGCAGGGAAAGTCTGTAAAATAAACAGGAAAATTCCCTAAAATGACACTTTTTTCATGCACACTTACCTGTTAATGGCCACTAGTTGTATCTAACTTATTGAATATAATGACTGCATTAAACTTGAATGTAACATTGCCAAGAAAAGAAAAAAAATGTAGATGCATAGTATTAGAAAAAAAAAATACATTTTCTGTAGAGACAAATGTTAAAATTTTATGGTCATTCATTGATTTTGAAATGTTTATATACATTAGACACTTAAATTCATGGTCTGTTTTGGCGTATTTTCACATATTTCAAATAATACAGAGAAAACACTGAGGTGCTCTTTCTGTTTTGGATGTCAGAGCTTTCCATCTTATTTTCGAACACATCCTAGCAGAATGCAGTGAGGAGGGAACGCATGAATTATAACGTGACAATATTACTAGTGAGCTGCTGTGGTGGTTAATGACTGATGCGTCTTTATCTCTCCAGGTTTGGCAGGAGGGTCAGTATCATGACGTCCAACATACTGAATCTGATCGCAGGGATTGTGCTGGCTGTGGTTCCAAACTACATCTCCATCCTAGTGGTCAGGTGCATCTTTGGCTTCGGAGTCAAAGGAGGCTGGATGAATGGATATGTACTGCGTAATGAAGACTTTACATATTTACTGAAATTGATTGGAGTCCAGTAATAAAATATGTATTTTACTCGACAAAAGTCATTCTGTATGCAATGTAAGATTCTGATTTGACCAGTTCTGTGCTTCTATACCTAACCTGTGGCCTGCAACAGCCAACGAGTGACTTCAAAGACACAAGATCCACTCCTTCAGGCCAGCGTCTGGATGATTGATGCACTATGTGGCTAATGAGAATATATGGTTTAAATGGGTTTTAAAGCCCTAAGCGTGGAGGTTTTGCTTATTCCCAGGTGGCTGCGTCATTTTCAGTGATATTGTTACGACATTTGAACTTGGAGCACGTAAGACTATATGATGTGGACCCATTGTGTTTTCCACCTAATAGGGTTATTGGTCATTTATTGGTCATCTGCAGGCTTTATTTTCCATTAAAAAATAGAAAATAATAATAAGAAAAATAAATAAATAACTGAGTGTGTTCAAATCAGATCAATGGCAGAGCTTCCAACTGTTTGGAAAGATAAATAAGACTTTAACCTTTCAGAACCATGCCTGGGGTCCAAATGGTTCAACAACAGTTTAAATTTACCTTGGACTGAGCTGAAATGGATGTTTTAGGACGATTTGACATAAATACCTGGAAATGGTTACTGAACATATGCGAAGTAGTGGGTCCACACCCGTTAGTGGCCTAACCATAGCAACACATTAAACAATCATAAGTGTAAAAAAACAACAACTTGAAAATGAAAGGTACAGTTAGAAAACAGGACTTATATTTATGTTATTGTTTGAATCGGTTGGTAGAATTCCTACTAGTCCTTGACAGACATCACATAGTTTATTTCTTTGGCTTGTTTGCAGAGATCTGTGTTCACTTTTTTTTAGTTTGTAGCGAAACGTGTTTATTTTTCTTCTTTCTGCCAGTCACAGAGATGGTTGGAGCGGAGTACAGACGGACAGTGGGCATAGTGTACCAGATGTTCTTTAGTGTCGGCAACCTGATCCTACCTCTGCTCGCCTACTACATAACTGACTGGCGCTGGCTGCAGGTCGTCATCACTGCACCCTACCTCTTCTTCCTGCCTTACTACTGGTACTAAACTTTATATTCTTGTTTTCCGTCATGCATCAGTTTAGTTAGGAGTTTCCCCCTTGTTTTTTATGTATTTAAGTAGCCTGGCATCACTAGACCAATTCAAACCTCTAAGGTGATTCTGGATTTCCAGCGAATATTAACAATCAACGCAGACCAAAATGCCTTAGGACACAACTGGACAGACCTACAACCAGTCAGAGCGATGAAATGTCTCATTGTGCCGAGCTACTTAACATTACAGCAACATCCACCTCTCCATGCGTAGATCAATAAGTCCATCAGATCCCAACAAATTGTGCTTTAGGGAAGCTCACTTGCTAGGAAGCTAGCTTCCATCCATGGTAACCACGGATATGTTCATCCAAAGGTCACCAGTTAACACCACCACTGGTTAAACCAAAACACCGGCAGTGTTGTAGTGCTGTAAGAAAAGATGTAAGAAAAAAACGTATGTGTTTGTTCCTCTATCTCCCCCCTGAACGCACCTGTTCAGCTATTACATTATATCATATTAAATCATAATATATTGTAAACCCTATTTATCTGTCTCTGACTTTGCGTTAGTTAGGGTTAATAACTCTAGAGACTGCCACAAAGATCAGATTAAAACTCAAACCCTGCTCACATTTAAGAAGCTGGTACCAGCAAATGCCTGGAGGTCAAGGCACTAACAATGGACTACAATGTCAGTTATGGCTGGCAAGGGTGTTTTGTCGCATTTCCTCCCCCATCTCTCTCCTCAAGCATTTCCTGTCATCCATCTGCTATTAGCATCAAGAAAACATCGGAAAGAAAGAGACCAAGCTCAGATAGTCCATTATAAGCAGGTGTGTTGGTGAAAAGTTACTGACATGTTTGTGTCTGTAAAACTGTTCTCAGGTTTATCCCAGAGTCCCCTAGGTGGCTTATCTCTCAGAAAAACACCTCAAAAGCTTTTGAGATCACTGAAGCGATGGCGAAGGAGAACAAGAAGAAACTCTCCAAGAACTTTGAGGTAAATCGATTCAGCTGTTTAGTCATTAATGCAATTCTCCTGAAGCTACATCGATTGGTGACCTATGTGTCAAATAATCTGTATACAAAACTGTATCCTGATGACTTGTTCCAGACACTGACTGAAGACGAGGGTGACTCCCCCTCCGCCTCTTTGCTGGACCTTGTCAGAACTCCAAACATGAGAAAACACACTTTCATTCTCATGTTCAACTGGTGAGACTCATCCAGAATCACAGAAATATGAGCCACACAAGTCTCAAAATGTTGGAAATCACGAGTCTTCTTCCGTCTCTGCAGGTTCACCAGCGCCGTGGTTTATCAGGGACTCATCATGCGGGTGGGGATAGCCGGAGGGAACGTCTACATCGACTTCCTCATCTCTGGCCTGGTGGAGTTCCCAGCTGCCTTCCTCATCCTCATCACCATCGAACGCATCGGCCGACGGCTTCCCTTCGCCGCCGCCAACATCGTAGCTGGAGCCGCCTGCGTGATCACTGCCTTCATTCCGGACAGTAAGGGCATCTTTTTGTTACGCTTCTGCAGACGTTCTAAAAAGAACAGGTTCGTCTAAACTCTCTCAGTACGCACACAATCCTGTATTTGCCTCTGTCCCTGAAGGTATGTCCTGGTTTAAGACGGTGGTGGCCTGCATCGGTCGGCTGGGTATCACCATGGCCTTTGAGATGGTGGTGTTTGTTAATACTGAGCTCTACCCAACATTTATCAGGTGAGGTCAGACTGGTCAACTTTTCATCACACGGTCTGAGTGTTCAGTAGAAAGGCAACGTTTAATGGTCATCTGGATACAGGAACCTGGGAGTATCGGTGTGTTCCACTCTGTGTGATATTGGAGGCATCGTATCTCCATTCCTGCTCTACAGACTTGCTTTCATCTGGCTGGAGCTGCCACTTATCATCTTTGGTAGGTTTCTGACATTTCTTAATGATGACTGCAATGATATTAAAGCTGCTGCAAACTAGTGAACATGTTGTAATGTAAAACGATTGATGTACTGCACCTTGCTAATGACCATATGTCAGTGGTTCTAATCACTTTGTTTTTAAATGTTTATTATTCGTCCCCTGGAAGGTTTTTAAAGGTTTTTTTTAGGGTATAGATTTTGCCACTGTAGGAGGTGAATATGTACAATAAAGGATATAGTTTTATTGTTTTTAATTAAAAACATTTCATTTACTTGTTGTATAGTTGTATATGTCAGTAATAATCTATGGTTCTTACAAATCCCATGGCACACTGTGTTGGAACCACGGCCATAGGTGATGGTTGAAATGTAGATCTACCAGTAGATCAAAAACTTTGCCTTCTGACCTGAGATTCAACTGCAGCTTATTGGAAGAACCCTCTACAAAACGATACATTTAAAATCCAATAATGCTAATAATCCTTTTTTTTCTCTCGAATTGGACGTAAAATTTCATACAGGAGTGGTCGCCTTTGTAGCTGGAGGTTTGGTGTTGTTGCTGCCTGAAACCAGAGGAGTTCCTCTCCCTGAAACCATTGACGATATTGAGTTTCCTAACAGGTGAGATCAAGTGTAGACAGTTGCGTTTTTATACTGTTTGACCACACTGTGTTGCCTTACCTGGCGAGAGTCTCATCAGAGTAAACAATGGGACTTGATGTTTAAGTTATTGTACACAAGGTGGCTGTACCTATGTCTCCTGGCGGGCTCATACCATTCTGTGAATAAACGCCGTTCAACATTTCATATGACTCATAGTCATTAAACAACACTAAGTGAAATTAATTACACAGTATTTACTCTCATTCTTCCTCATCAGTCAAGGGTAATAGGAAGAAATGGCCATTGACAGGAAAAAGCGTTTTACCTTAAAAGTGCAATATGTAAGAATTTAAGTGAGTGAGATGAGTACATTAAAAAATGACTAATTACTCACCCAAATTATCTACAGAATGTTAAGAAATTACAGTTTTGAGATTTCGACGTCTGTGTGTTGTGTTGCTGAGATATCTACTGAAGTTAGCATTCTAAAGCTCCTGTTCCATTGGTGTAAACACAAACAAACCCCTAGTGCTCTGGGCTCTGAGGCCAGACCACTAAATGCACGGCTAACTGAGCTAACTAGCAGCTGAAGTTAGCAGCTGAAGTTAGCAGCAGTTAGCGGCTACTTTGGTCATAAAACTGCCACCTGTTTGTTTTGAGTATGTACTTAAAAGGTGGCCAATTGTTACATATTGCATAAGATTATAATAAGATATAAGATATATATAAGATACTTTTCTATTCTTTTATCTTATATGTATTTTTTGTTTATCCATTTATTCTTTGTTTTGTTTGTTCCATTTTGTTAAGCGTCCTTGGTTACCCTGAAAGGCGCTATAAAAATTAAATGTATTATTATTATTATTATTATCATTATTATTATTATTATTATTATTACAAGATTTACAGTAGTTTCGTTTTCAGGCAAGATCATTTTCAATGGAGTGCAGGGGCACTCTTACGCTAACATCAAAATCTCTATTTTTAAAACACTAAGAAGGCTTGACACAACATGAAACTTTGTTCGTAGTATCACCAGGGTCTCTACACATGAGCACGAGCATTGAGAACAGTGTTTGTGTACACAGAGTTTACTAACAAGAGAGGTTTTGGACGACTCACGTTAGCAGTAGCATCTCTGGCGCGCCGCCGTCATGGCAGACAAAAAGTGTCAACTCCCGAGTGCGACCTAACAGGAAGGAGAGTAATGGTGGACTTCCTACCTGTTTGGTCGCACTCGGGGATCGACACTTTTTGAAAATTAGCTTGCCCGAAAACAAAACTACGGTAAATCTTAAAAGTGCCTCTTTCGTCATAATTATGCTCGTACACAAAAGTTTGACACATATACATTCACAAATAAAGCCTAGGTTGCTTTTTGGCGAGAGTTTCATTTTAAGTACCATCAATAGAATGGTGTAGTGATGACGTATTTTTGTCGGCTAACTCGGAAGTTCGCATCGCCCTGGATCCCTCAACAGAAAGCCAGTGACATTTCTTTGATTGATTCTGGAATATCACAAAAAAAATCTCTGTGGCAAACACAAGTTTATGATACTTAAACAATTAGTTCAGAAAGATACTCCACTCAGATGAACACCACTTAATTAAACAAATTAAATCACTGGAAGTAAAAAGCTAATGTTAGGCTATAAACAGACTACTGTCTTAATACACAATTAATATATATGTATTCTATAAACTGATCAATCTGTTGGGTCAGAGTTCGAATATTTAGTAAATTAGTCTCCGTTTTCGCCATGGTGACGTTTAATGTCTGAAACAACTTCTGTAATCTCATTTAGCCACTTGTTAGCAACCACTGTTTTTTTAGACATTTAAGCGCATTATAATTAAATTGTGGGATATTTAGAGATTCATTTTATGTTGTAGGTCAAAACTTGTAAATATCTTAGGCCTGCAGTAACTACAGACCTTATTTTTTAGGCATTTAACAGAAAACCAATTGAAAAAACGCACTGGAAACCAAAAGTTGAGAAAGCTGAAAGACTGAGCTGATTTCTGGTTTTTAAGACTCATAACTACAGTACTCTATGGAGAATGGCCCATTTGAGCGTGTTAGATTCATATATGTATTATGCTATTGAAATATGATAATGTTGCATTAACTTGTAAATGGAAATTATATGATCATTTGTATTAGTGTAGTTCATGATCCATATGTTACAGATGACAACTGTGTAAACTGTTAAATTAATTGTAGTAAAAGATAAGCCAAGTAAAAGTACCTCAGATACTCTGCGTCTAGAGTACATGTAGGTGTAAACAGTATTTAGATACTTTACACTTCAGGTAACACATGTTGGTTACAGCTGTCATTTAATAAATTGATGCCTGTTTTTTTAGTTGTAATGCTGAGTAATAACATCAATTAATTTGTGATTTGAGATAACCTGAATTAGTTCATTCACTTTTTTCAATCCTAATTTCAATGTAGCCCTTGTGTAGACGTGTGTTTAATTCACTGTTCCTAAAATATGCTTGTTTTTGGTCATAGGAAAAAGGAGGATGAAGTGGAAAGACAACAAATGAAGACACTCTTAAAATCAGACGTGATAGACTGCAAAGACACGACTGTGTGATTGTGTGCATTCATGTGTGTAGATTTTCTTTACTGTAATAGTGTATTGACCTCTACTAATAACAAGGAAGTAGGTTTTTTATACATTTTATATAAAGGATTGCTTCCCGAATTCCCTTTGATAAAGTTTATTTTATTTTTACAGAAATCACACTGTTACATCCAAAAATCAGAAATATGATCTGCTCAGAGTGTTTCCACCAGAGGAAACGAAACACTAGTTGACACAAAGCACAAACATGCTAAAGAATCTTCAACTTAAGGAACTCTTTCTGCTTCTCCGCGCAATCAGAGCTACTGTATTTGTAAAAGCTGAATAGTTATTTAATTGGCTTTGATGGTTCTGTCAATCCAGTCGACAAACTTGGACACTCGAGCGTAGACGCCGGGTTTCATGGCATTGGCGCATCCTAAACCCCATGATGTCACTCCCTGCAGGACGAACTTGTTCTGGGCATTACACACCAGAGGACCACCACTGTCACCCTGCATGGAGGAAACACACAAACACATGTAACAGAATGTATTTTACAGCTTATTTACACACAGTAAGCCGACACATTTGGGACATTAAATGGTTTTTCAGTTCAGTTGCTGCAAAAAGGCAGGAAAAGAACAGCAGCAAGTGACACATATATAGAAACACTGATGTTCAGGGACAGATGTGCTGTGGGTATCCATCAGTGAACTGCTTACTCAAAGAGTTTTTTAATGGGATGAAAAGTTGTAATCAACAGTTCATACATTTTGTTGAATGTATGAACTTCCTAGAGCCTTACCAATATATCAGTAAGCAGATGTCGGCCCCTCGCAGGTATGTCGATATTGGTGTATATGTTGGCTGATGTGTGCTGATATGAAAGCTCTTTTTTTAAAGATTATAATTTAGAAAAATATGCTTGGAATAATAATTTATAATTACTAACTTCCTACAAAGTTCAGTAAGTTTTGGTGCACTGATTTCAGATACTGACGTTCACTGTTAAACTGTAAAATATCAGATTTTTTTTCTTCCTAATATCGGAATCAGCCCTAAAAAAATCAAGGATCGGTTGGGCTCTATTACTTCCAAATCATTAGATTTGTATGAAGGTTACGCTTGAAAATGCTCATTTTGCATTAATTAGAACATAAAGAGGTAATTTGAATTGCTTCATCTTCAAAGATGACTTCACTGATTGAGCACTGCACTTAGAGCTGCAATCATTAGTTGATTAATCGATTAGTCGATGGGAAGACAATTAGTTGCCAAATATTTTGACAATGAAAAAATCAGCAGAACCACAGACAACTTTACCACAACTCAACTTATTCAGTCTGAGATGTGGACGTTTTATGCTTGTATTGGCTAATGTAGCTCTGAACTGTGATACACAAGCAATTAATTGGAAGCTGACTATTGAATAATGGCAGACTTGTTAAATAAAGTGTAAGTGTATCAAAAAAGACAATGTGGTAAACGCACAGAGCTCTAAAATGTACTCCAGTTGTTGTTGTTTCTTTTTTTTTTTCATACCTGGCAGCTGTCAGTTCCTCCCTCGATGTTTCCGGCACACATCTCGTGGTCTCTGACTCGGCCGTTCAGGTAGGATGGGCGATTACAGATCTTGTTCTCGATCACGGGGAAACCAGCTTCCTTCAGGATGCCGTCACCTCCCGTTCCTGCAACACATCTCCCTTTAGTATTCCACCACCCTCCTCTTCCTCATCATTGTCATCACTATCATGAAGACAGGATTAAAGAGTGTCAAATATTCTGTTACACTAAAACGTAAGACTTTGAAGTGAAACTCTCGCCAAAATGCAACCTAGGCTTTTTTGTGAATGTATATGAGTCAAACCTTGGTGTAAAAGCATAATTATTTTTATAATTATTTTCATTTTCGGGTCAAACTCATTTTCAATGGGAGTGCTACAAGCAAATTAGCGATAGCATGAAAATCACTATTTTTAAAACACTAAGAAGGCTCGACACAACATGAAACTTTACTTGTAGTGTCACCAGGGTCTCTACACATGAACACGAGCATTGAGAACATTGTTTGTGTACACAGAATTTACTAAAAAGAGAGTTTTGGGACAACTCACATTAGCAGATGTTTCTTCTGCTTGCCGCTGTCCTGCCAGTGAGAAGTATCGATCTCCAAGTGCGATGTAACATTAAGAAAAAGTTAAGGTGGAACGCTCCTAAAGCTTAGTTCCATATAAATACACGGATAATTTGTTGTTTTGTCGTTAGCGAAAAACAATATTGACCTTGAAGTTGAAAAAGGATAGTCATAAAAGAAACAATACTAAAATCGAAAGCCAGAAAAGTCACATGAGATATTGCGTGGATAGTTGTTGCCAGAAGACAGTAGCGGTCCACTTTAACTCTAGTCCATGCTACGTCGCATTTGGAGATCCGTACTTCGTGGCTGCCATGGCAGCGGCTAGCGGAACAAGCATCAGCTAACATGAGTTGTCCAAAAACTTTCTTTTTAGTAAACTCTGTGTACACAAACAATGTTCTCAAAGCTCATGTTCATGTGTAGAGACCCTGATGATACTATGAGCAAAGTTTCATATGTGTCGAGCCTTTTTAGTGTCTTAAAAATAGCGATTTTGATGCTAGCGTAAAAGTGCCCCATGCTCTCCCACTGAAAATGAGCTTGACCTGAAAATGAAAATACGGTAAATCTTAGAAGTGCCTCTTTTGTCGTAATTATGCTTTTACACCAAGGTTTGACTCATATACGTTAACAAAAAAAGCCTAGGCTGCATTTTGGCGAGAGTTTCACTTCAAGCAGGAAAAAAAACTTTATTAACATAATGGATTGCTGAAACTTGCATCTACATCTTAACTCTCAAATAGCTCTTTATAGAGGTGTGGGCTGATCAGAATGTCATCACTTTTGATAGAACACATGATGTACTTTACCTTGCGTTTCTCCCCACCCTGTAACGTAACATTCGGTTCCACTGGGAACGATGAAGTCCTTCTCTGGCAGACAAACTGGCAGGACTTTGTCATTTATTAGTGCAGGGCTGAAAACACAAAACACATCTGAGACATCAGCCTCAAATATTTAATATTGATTTTTATCTACATTTCCATGTGACATATGTCCATCACAAGCTCAAACTGATGTCCTCAAAATACTTGTTTTGTCTGAAGATTCTAAAAGTTCAAATTTATATATATATATATATATATATATATATATATATATATATATATATATATATATATATGTATAGATATGTATATAAAAATTTGAACTTTTAGAATATACTTACATTACATTAGGCCAGTATGAAAAGTAAAGTCATTTTTTTGAGAGAGGTATCATATGATAAATATTTGATTTACTGTTATAGAAAAACAAGTAACTTGATGATTGATGATCAGTTCTCACGTCTGCAGTTTGAGCATAGCGATGTCAGCTCCATTGGGCCCCAGCACCAGTTTCTCCAGGTTTCTCTCCTGTTTCGACGGCTCGTTGGCTCTCTCTGTGTGAACACCCAGCAGCACTTTGTAGGCCGAGGGCCGTTTGGACCTACAGAACACAACACATTTACACATGTGCACAGTTTAGTCAGACAGTGGTTGTGTTATTGCATGATTTTGATTCAGATGTTTTTTAATGGTCTGTCTGACCTCTCCAGGCAGTGTGCGGCGGTGAGGACCCACTGAGGGTCAATCAGAGTTCCTCCACAGAAATGAACTCCAGCACTGGTAGAATGAGACACACAGATAAGTATTTATGTAAGACAGAATAAACAACATCAGCTGATATATTATCACCTGTTTTAATATAAGAAAATACTGCTAAATTTAAATATAAATCCCCCCCCAAGAGTCCAATGCTAATACAATGTTTCTCTTTCTGCCAAGTAGTCGGGAAACACAAATACCACACTGTCATTACCAATCCCGTTTCTCTAAAACGTTAACAACATCCACAATGTTGTTTAGATCAGTTACTGCTGCTCTGAGGGTATTTCCAGTATCCCCAAAGACTTATTAAACCATCAGGATTAGAGAAACTGATGGTCCTGAAAGTCTGTTAACACATGAGAGCCACAGAGCACTTTGGGTTAGTCTTTGCCTTACTACAAAAGTGGCAGTTTACTTAAACCTTCATTTTTATACAAATGTAGTAAGTCCTTTGGAATGATCTGTTAGTGTTGCTCTACTCACCTGGTCCGGAGGCTGATTTGCCAGGGCCATGAGTGAGCTTTAGACACGCAGCCTCCCACAATACGACCAAAACAACGCTTGGGTTTGGTGACCGGAGTGCCGCACTTCAGTCCAGCTAGAAAGAAAGTTCACAGTCATGAATTCATACAAGAGACGTGAAACACAAAGCTGAATTTGTTTGACTTAGTGTCAGCCTCGCAAACATGTTGTGCATGGAAAAACCTGTTGGATCAGAATTGTATTTTGAGTCTGATTGTGAAGATGTTACGGAGTTGTAAAGTTTGACCTGCGGGTGGCGTTTTGTTGCTTTCATCAGTCTAAACTGTATATTTCTGGGCTCTTGTGTACTTGAACTCATCTGTGCCTGGAGTTTAGTAACTGCTGGATTAGGGCTCTGACAGATACATTGTTCCATTTCTGTATTAGCTTAATTGTTTGATGAATCATTTGGGCTACAAAATGTAAGGTATGTCGGTATATAAAAAGGTTGAATAATAGCAGTGTATTGCAAGGCTGCCTGTTTTAACAGAAAACAAACAAAAACATGTTGTCAGTCAACATTTTATTGATTTAAGACTTGCCAGGTACATGAATTGACAACATGTCGTATTTATCTTAACAGTTAATGTAAATCAGTCTACAGGTAAGAAAAAAACATGTCCACATTTAAGAAGCTGAAAGCAGATTTATGGTATTTTAGCTTAAAAAAAAGACAATAATTTCCAGAATTATTGATTACCAAAAATAGTCACTGATCACAACTTTTCTGTTGATCGGTGTTAACTTTTTCATCCCTGTAGTGGATCATACCATCCTAACAGCTAGAATGTTAACATGCTCATAGTGAGAGGATGAACATAACATTGAGAAAGAAAAGTTGTCTTTATGTTGTCTATCTCAGAATGCTAACATTAGCATACTAAAATACTATCGGATGGTAACATGATAATATTTAGCTGTTACTGATTTGCCAGCACGCTAACATTAGCTCAATAAACAGCTGATGCTGACAAAAATCATTTATTTCAAGGTACAGGTGAACATTTGACCCTTTTGTTAGCAACAGATGACAAGTCAAGTGGATAACCAAAATCAATGAGGTTCATCCTCTGGGGATCATAATTGTTGGTAACAAAATTTAATGGTAATTCATTCAACATTTTTTTAGTTATTTATCTCTGGACCAAATTTCTATAGACAGACCAATATTGCCAAGTACATAAGCGTCAAATAATTAACTCCAATGGCTTAAACAAAAATAGTCGTATGTTCACATACCACAGTCTGGGATCTGACAGTAGTCCCATTTCTTGTTTCTATCAGTGGTGTAGCACCATGGTCCGTTCACATCGTTATCTGGGTTTCTGCAGCTCTGACAGTGAAACACAAGGAGAAAATCACTGAACTGGAAACAAATATGATGACTCTCTTAAAATTAAAGTGAAATGCTGTCACTCAGAAAGTCTATGACTCAACACACACTTACATTGCCCTCCAGACCCTTGGTGGGGTGAGTCTGTGGGGTAAAGCTGTTGTGCTGGTGGGGACTCTGAGAGCTCCAGGCCTGGCAGGTCACACCCAGAATGGTGATGGAGGTTGGACCCCGGTATGTGTCTCCATTTCCAATCTTACAGTCTAACACAGCAACAGAAAAGAAAAATAACTGACTGAACAAAAAATTAAATAAACTGACAAACTAGTCAGTGGATGACCAGTTTACCTTTTGCTGGTGGGGTCTCGGTGGCAGGGGATGGGAGCTGAGGTTTGGTGGGTCTGGTCGGTGATGGTCCTGAAGGATTTGTTGGGCATTTCTCCAAGTTGCAGTACTCCCAGCGGACTCTGGGGTCTGTAGTGTAACACCATGGGGCTCGGTCTCCATCAGGGTTCCTGCATAGATTCCTCCTGAGGTCTCTGTTGGAAGAGAAAACCTGGAACTTGAAGATAGCAGGTATCAAGGTCCAAGAAGGTTTTTAATTTTACTCCTAGAGTCAAACCAGCAGGGGGCAGGATTTGCTTCTGCACCAATTATCATTCTGGTATAGGGAAAAAAAAACATCTGATTTAAATCAGTCATGATTGTCTTGGGTGCTGCTTAAACCCCAGGAAAGAAACTTTTGCACGCGGGGAAGTAAGTTGTGGCATTCAATTAAATCCTAAATCCTCGAAAAAGAAAAGCAAGAGTTGCTAGCTTGTTCATGTCAGTACTTAGCTGGCAGAGGCTCAGCAAAAGGGGCTTTGAAAACAGTAACATGAAGACAATGGAAGAGTAAAGGGGTACAAAAGGGTCAGATCTGCTTTTTGAATATAAAATCTGTTAGTAGACACCATTTGATGCTCACGCGTTGGGGAAGTTTCGTGGAGTTTTCTGATGGCTGTGAGGAGTCATGGAGCTCCAGGCCTGACATCTTTTTCCACTGATCGTCTCTGATGTTATGCCACGGTACGATGTCCCGTCTCCTTGATAACAGTCTTCCTCCTCTGGGGGGATCACTGCCTCATCTGCAGCAAGAGACAAGACATCACACTGATTCATTGATAAATGAGTTAGGGTTCTTTAAAGCCTAACTAACCCCCCCTAACCCTTCCTGTACATAATTTCTTCAGTTTATTGCATTGCTTCGTTCCTTCTTCAAGGTACATGGACAGATTATAGAACCCTAAATTGTTGTTAATACTAATAAATCTTGCACAATTTCTACTGCATTTTCAAAAATAATTGCAGCTGTTTTTTAAGTGACATCATAGTTGTTGGTCGCTGTTATACCTGGTCCAGCCCCATCCCCGCAGGTTGGCACTTTGCAGTACTCCCAGCGGGTGTTAGGGTCAGTGGTGTAACACCAGGGCATCCTCTCATTGTCAGGGTTACGACAGTGGTTGTTATCCAGGCCTCTGACAAATAGACAGTAAGATGACAGTAAGATGATGTAATGATGAACACAGGTAAAAACGTTGATTAAAGGCGTCATGCCTCTGGTTTACTCTAAGGGCATTCACCTGTACACCGTCACCACCCATTTAGCTAAAAGAACAAGACAAACGACAGTTTTCGGTTCCAGTAGCTCTTACTTGCAGGGGTAGTTGTCTGGCGTGCGGTTGTGTTTGTGTGGCGTCTGAGCCGACCAGCTTTGGCACATTTTACCCGACTCTGTCACAGCTAACGTGCCTCGGTATGATCCACCTTCACCTGTGGCACAGGTCGTCTCTGGGATGATGGTGGGAGGCTCAGAGGCTGAGCACAGAAGACGAGAAGGGTTGTTTGAAGAATTCACAGTACAACAACTAACTATATCAAGTATCATGTTGTAACAATATCTAAATAATGGCATAATGGTTGAAAATACATTTAGTAGTAGCATTAATTCACATTTTTATTTATTCTTTTACATGTACTCCTGTGAATAAATAATAATTCATTCATTCATTGCATATACTATATACCTATGCTACCAAAGTAATATTTCAACATGATATCTTTAGTTCTACTCAAGTATGACTTTTTGCTATTTTATTTATTAAATTTTTTTTTCCATCTGGAAGTAAAAGAAATGTATCAAAATAAGAGGCCTTACTGCAGCGGGGTATGGAGCAGAAGTCCCATCGTTTAGACGGGCTGGTGGTGAAGCACCAGGGTCGGGGGTCTCCATCTGGGTTCCGGCAGTAATTCCCCTCAAGATACTTCTCTGGGAGACTGAAGAAAACGTATGAAACAACTTTTAGCTCCTGGAAAATGTGCTTTTATGTCCAGGATACTTATATTGAATATGATTAAATCATGCTTGTGGTTGATTGATAGATCGACGTGTTCTTCTGTAGTCTTACGCGCTGGGGTTGTAGCCATGGTTGTGGGGCTTCTGGGAGTCCCAGCGTTGGCAGGTGAAGCTATTTTCTGTAGTGGCCATTTTCCCTCTGTAGTCCTCACCACTGCAGTGTATGCAATCCTCTGTAGAGACACAATCACAGACACATCACACGACATACAGTAAAATTATAGAACATCTACGAAGAGTGCAATATCTACTGTAACTTAACAACACTGCGAACGTACTACAGGTGAAAAAAGCTTTGTACAGGCACGGGTCAATTTGAATATTTTGGGCTATTTTGCTTTGCATACATGTCCTCAAGAAAGCTGATAATTTTAGATGTTTAATCTAAGACATGTAAATTAGCACATATTTAATTACATCATGACAATTTGCCATGTTAAGTTTCATTTATGATAGGCCTATTTTACCCTATTCACTTGTATTGTCTTATATTTGTATTGAAATGTAAGGAATCTAACAATTATTGGTTTCTACAAATCTGCTTTTCCCATACATACAAAGATCTCCTCTTACATAGACCTAACTTTCCATTTTCACTCCTATATATATTACACATATAGATATATGTATATTTGAGGGTTTACACATATATATTATACATATAGATATATGTATATTTGAAGTTTTGTTTTTTTTTCAAAAGGTTTTTGACATTTTTTTCTTGTCTTTTTAATGTGCAATCTCAATGAAGAACATAGAACCTGTCCATAATATTAAGTTGAATCAACTTCTGCCTCGCACAAATGGTTCAAACATTAACTTCCCAGAGGCAGTATTCTTTAGAGGGATCCTGGACTTCACTATCCAGTGCTTTTGCATCTGTGTCCGTCCCTGTATTTTCCCAATGCATCAATAATTTATAGGGTTCTTTCCTCATGGAATTTCTGAAATGCAACCAAATTCAGAGACGTTTTATCTAAATATCAAACAACCTGTTTCACTGGGTTCACTGTGAGGCTGTCCTCATGCTCACAATGACAATAAACATACACCCCCTAGTGGCTCAAAGCTGTCATTGCAAACCTTTAACCCTAAAACCATCTGTCTGTCTCCTTACTTTATTTTTCTCTATCTAATTTTGTTATCTTATTGTTAATGTTATGTTTAGAACATATATTAATTTGCATTATCCTTTTTGATGCCCTTTAAGTATGTTTATTTTGGCTCACATTTGTTTTGTATATGGTACTGTTCTATGAACCTGACTTCTTTGTAAACTGTTCCATTTTTCAATAAAGTTTTTTTTTCAAAACACAAGAATTTACAATGATATCTTTCACAGTCTCACAATGATCTTTTAAATTGACAAACATCATATTTTCAATTCATGGCACAATTCAAGCGGGATAAAAAAAACGATGTATCATTCTCCATTTACCACCAGGTCATATGAGGGAAACCAGAGGGAGGTGTGGTTTCGGCAGTGTTATGTGCACATATAATATATATTTTAAGTAAACCAATAAAATACGACTTGATATTAGTTCTTATGCACGCATACACTAAATTGATTGAAGAATGCATGGAAAATGAAATCCCAAATAAACTGATATTTCACTTTTTATAAGCTTAAACTACATAGTTGTGAAATATGGTCTTTCCCAGGCAAGCCTATGTCTGATATAGTACAAAGTGGACTGAAACTTATTCTATGCCCTGATGTTTGACTGCATGGCGAGCTTGCCACTGCTGACACACAATAGTTGGTCTGGATTTTTGCGTGTTAGTTAAAAATTTTCCATTTTATGCTGCTTGATGCCTCTAATCAACAACATCTCAGAGGCAAATGCTTTACTTTTTTACTCCACTACATCTGTCTGACAGCTTTAATACTTGTAATTTTTTAACTGACCATTTAACTGTGGAAAGCCTTCCTTCCCTTTGTAGACATTTACTCATGCTTAAACGTGGTCTGGGTGTTTCTAATTAGCATTTCTGTTAATCGTTTGTAAGAAAAGCCGATTTTTGAGTCTCATTCCCAAATCGTCAAATACTGACGCTCTGGGACTGTAGGACGGTTCAGCCTACATCCCAAAGCATCATTTCTTGATTTATTCACTCTTCTGAGTTATGGTCATGTTAGCAGTGTTAACTTGACTGTGATTCAGAGGAATCGGAAAACAAGCTCTTGTGGAAACAGCCATAAATAAAGCTAATGTATGCAACAAAGTCGGAAGATAAACTTTCCACGTTGGGAAATTAAACCATCTGAAGAGCATATGATTGCTAAAATCTATTCTCAAGTCTGAAATATGTTTTATTTGATTTTTTTCTAGAATATTTTTTTCTCAACAACCCTTAGAAATGAACTCACAACCCCCTTGATGGTCCCCGAACATTTACCAGTGCAGCTGGGTACATTGCAGTGTTCCCAGCGGGTATTGGGGTCGGTGGTGTAACACCAGGGTCCCCCATTGTCTCCATCAGGGTTTCTGCAGAAGTTTGACTCCAGGTCTGCTCGAGGATGGGTCACAGGTGTCATACTGCAGTGCATAAATTGAGATACATTTTATTACATCGTTTTTAAAGTAAACAGTGTAATATGCAAGTTGCGATTATGTTACACAAATACACACTTGGGCCTGTGTGGGTATTTTGCTTCCCATCTCTGACACGTCTTTCCGGTTTTTGATCTGGTCTTTGATCCTCTGTAATCCGTTCCTATTCCATTAACACACTCCAGGAGATATTCTAGACGAGGCAAAAAACAAAGACACAAAACAATATTCATTATCAACAGTAATTCAATAATCATTCAATAATATCAGCTATTTTTGGAGGAATGCTTATTGACACATTCAAATAATCGTTATATGTGGAACATAATTATCAGACCATTCTTCAAGTGAGTTATTTATCTGAAATGATGTTTCATCCACAAAATCTGAGTCACAGTAGGGGTTTACGTGCGTCACCTCCTCACTGTGTTTGCAGACAGTCCAAACATCACTGATCATGCAATATGTGCTAAACATTAACCACAATGTAGTGGAGGCTAAAACATATCCTTTCAACTCCCAACTGGAGCAGTACGTGCACTCAGAAATTCCAGTATGTGGTAACATTAGGAGGCCAAAAAAGACACTGTAATGAATAATAGATACTTCAGGCTACTTATATAACTCATTATGACAGATAAAAGGACTTGCCATTTTTTTCATATAAAGCTGTGCTGGTTCTGCGCAGGATGGGCTCTGTTTTAGAGTTTGCTGCGGCTGTCCAACACTCTTGGTCCTTTTCAATATATATGAAAGACCTGTGGGAAAAAAAGCACAGGTGTCAGGTCATGATGCTGAGCCCTTCAATGTAATAGTTTCATGGAAAGGTTGAATTTGACCTACTTGCATGTGAAGGTTAATTCAGAGTCACATTTGTTGGCACAGTCAGTCACAGTGTTGACTGAGTACTGTCTTCTGTTCAGTGAGAGGATCCACGCTCCTTCAGTTTTAGAGTAGCCGTCCACCTCAGTAGCACTTACTGAAAACAAAGACAAGAAAATTAATTCATAATCAAATATGCAGTGTATGAGCTTTATTAATGTAATATATTAATGTATGAGGGAAAACAGTAAATCTAAATAAGTAAATCTTAGTAGAATACAAAAGTTAAGCCATGATATTTCATATGAAAGACTAACATGAGCAAAGACTAGCGAGGACAACTTGCCAAAAAGGGGGGGAGAAAGAAAGAAAATCATCCCCTCAGCATTTAATGTCACATATTTAGTAAGCACCCTTAAGGGGCCCCGAACCACTTCTATAAAGTGGTTAAAGAAAGAAGGACAAACTGTGTAATATCACAAATGGGTATTCCACACATAAAGCCGTATAGGCTACCATGTAGCCATATATTTTTCAAATGGAAGAGATTATCAAATTCATGCATTTTCCTCATGATTGATTGATTACAGTAATTTAATGTTTTATTATCTCGAGAAACAGATGTTTTGATAATTTTACAAGCACTGGATTAAATGTGTCACTCACTTTGTAACTATGTGTGTGGAAACCCGTATTATGCAATTGACTAAAATAACAAATATTGTGGCAGCAACCTTGACCTGTACATACCTAGTAAGTAATAAATACACAACCTGCTAAGAAAACAATTAATCACTTGGCTGTCTTTCTAAAAACAAGTGATTTCTTCACTTGAGTGTAGTTTATGATTCTATGATAGAAGTTTTATCTCATTTAAGTTCTGTGGTCATCAGTATGAGGATTGTGGACTTTTAACACATTTGATCCTGATAGCTGATCAAATGAGCACAGAAGAAGCAAAATGTTTAAGTACAGACAAAGGAGACAATTATGTTGCAGTTATCTCCTTAGTCTGACACACAGAACAGAATATTTGTTCATTAATTAGTCAAGCAAAAATAATCAGATTTTAAAAGGTATTATTATTTTTTTATTATGTTATTTTAATTGTTCTTATTTAGATTTTATTTTTTCATTTCTTTGTCTGTACTTATTTTTGTCTATGTGCTGCTGTAATGTTTTAATTACAAAAAATATTTTATCTAATAAATTCAAATGGTTTAAAAAAGAAACATGATATGTTTATTTGCTTTCTCGCTGAGAGTAAAATGACATGATTGATATGATTCTGATATCAGCAAGGCTAAATATGAATCTTTAAGCCACAGCAGATTAGCTCATATAACAGTAAACAGGAGGAAAAAGCTAGCCAGATTATGTCTAAAGGTAAACCAAATTTTCTAACTCACTAATTAACACTTTCTGTCTCATTTGTTTTAACAATATGAAACTGAAGTGCAACAGGCTAGGTGTTTCCCGTGCTTTCGATCTTCATGCTAAGCTAAGCAAACTGTCCTGGCTTTAACTTCAGCTATGAGAATGGAATCAATCCTCTACTCTCGTTCATCTGTTTATTTTGACAAACACCCAACTCTTGGTTTAAGATTGATACCATTCACTAAACGTTTCTCCGTTAAAAGGTAATTCAAGTGGAACAACAGAACACTGTCAGACTTGCTTTCATAAAGTGGCTTACATTAAAGTGTTCATCTCCACAACAAATACTGATATGTATAATAATTTCTTATTGTTGAGTCACGCATGCATATATAAAAAAAAACAACAGGATCTAAGATAGAACCCTGTTGTACACCATAGATGTCACCTATGTAAAGGTATAGGTTTCAATTGCAGCAGTAGCGTTGACACAGACTCAGTCCAGAGGTCTTTGGGGTGTCAAAAGCCATAAAATTACCCAATATAACTCTAGACTTTCAGGCATTTAATATGATTGCTGAGATGTGTTCAAACTCAACAATTTTGTAAGAATTGGAGGAACACTGGGCCTAGATTGACAGAAAAAAATGCTTATATGTCACTCTGTCATAGATAGTTCATATTCAATCTGTCTTTCCATCATTGCTTATCATTGATGGAAGCAGCTTCAAATGGCAGCCCATAGGCCAAATGCTGCCCTTTGATGATTTTGTTTTTAGGCTCACTAAGCACATTCATTATTTCTGTCTGTGGCAAAACTACTTTTATCTCACTAAATTACATTTTATGAGAATCAAACTGACAACATATTGTAAGATTAAATAGAGAAATTAACTAAAAATGCACAGTTTTAACATTTAAATTTCATGTATTCCTGTCAGACATAGGGAATGTAAAACACCCTAGCTTTTTTCAGTGATGAAAATAGCACTGAAAAATATGTTCAGTCAGTTTAGATAAGCTTGTCCTGATGATACTCTCAGTGAAGCACAGTATTTTTTGTCTAACGTGTTTGTATTTTATAGTAGTGATATAGTTGTACATCATTTCATAATTATCATTCAAAGATGCTGTTATGTCTTACCAGTGCCGAGCAGGGCTCCCAGGATAAAGGCTATTCTGTAGAGGTCCATGGTGAGGCCCTTATTCTAGCAGCTCATTGTCGACTCACGTATTGAGGTACCTCCTGGTATGTTATTGGGCTCCTTTTAGCAGGTCGGGAAGACAAATAGGACATCATTAGTCAATCATTGGCCCGACAAGAAGGACAAAAGAGCTACAGGTCAAAGACCTTGTCCACAGGTGATATTGGAACAAAGTGTTGCATTGCAGTACCAGAGATTTTTTTCCTGTTGTGTTGAATATTATAAAATATCTTCCTGGGTACCATGTGTTGTTTGAGCCTTACCTTGGTCCTGTTTTGACACACCATCAGTTGGAGAGCAGTGAGAGAGCTGGGAAGCTTCTTGTCGGTGTTGAGATGCACCCACAGGCTTTTTGAGCCTTTCTGTTGCTCTTCTGCCGCTACAGCACTGCTTATGAGCTTTGACCTCTTTTGCTATCATGTGACCTTTTGTTTCTTATCAACATGCTCTTCATCACTTCACTGGAATTTTCATCCACACTAAGCATGCTTGTGTGTCTTGTGTAGCATTAAAATCTTTATTATAGTATAAGTAAATGGTGCATGATGGCGGTACCTATAAAGCTGAGGGAATATGTGCATTTTATATTGCAATATAGACCTGATTCTGATTTTACTGGTGAATACTTCGTGATCTAGATCAAATGAGATCAATATCTACTGTTACTCTTCAACTAAAAGGGACCAATGTCCTCAACTGCAAACATGTGATTACAAAACAACCTACTTTAGACTCTTCAGTGACTAGTAGCTCAGATGAACAGTTCAATTCTGGCAAATTGTGCCACTGTCTTTCTGAAATTCTTCAGCTGAGTTATTGATGAGATAGATTTGTCTATATAGGCTCCTTAAGAAAGGCTCTTTGATTTCTTTTGCAGAATGAGCGTTTTTACTCCTGATACTTTAAGTACATTTTCTGGTAACTTATTTTTACTTACCTGTACTTTCAGGGAAGTCATTTTTCAGAGAAGAGAAAAATCTTCATTGACTGAAGTTTTTTTTACTCCTTAACAAACTAAACAAACTCTTTTTGTTTTCATTACTGAATAAACAAACTGATGTCAAAGGACAACACAATGTCATACTGTTCTACTTTGTTTATGTTTGGCAGACCCTTGCCACCTTTCTGGCTTTTAAAAAAAGTGTGTTGGGGATGTTATTTTGCTCTGAGAACGGCTAGTTTATTCAGTTATGGAAAAGATAAATGTTTCAGTACAGTGTCCCTGTGTCGGTTTCCTTGAACCAAGTGTGAATAAATTACAATCCATATAATACTAGTAAAGGCCTGCAGAAGGTGCTATTGCTCACCAACCTTGAGGAGCTGAACATCTAAAAAACTCTTCCATCCCCTCTTTAACCTCACCTAAGTGAACAATGGGAGAGAGGTTGGTGATGCTGACAAAAGACACCTCATTGTTACGCCATATGAAAAGAAAGTGAGGACAAATGGATGGGACTGTTGACGTCAATAAGGTAGTGTCAAGGATGGGAAGCACAATATAGAATGATGATATCCACAATTACAGTAAAATCTTCCATGTTTGTGGATGATTTGTGCTCAAGAGGGCACAGTAGTGAATGGTTATCATACAGCATGATCTGCTTTGAGTAATTTTGAGGGGTCAGATGGTTCAGGGATTCAGGAGTAGCTCTGGAATTTTCAGTCTTACTACTGTGAAAGCAAAATCATGATTTGTACTTACATTTGTTCAGCCTTCTTTAAAGGTCAGGTACTAACCTTTTAAAATGAAAATCACTATTTAATTAAAAAACCCGAATAGAAAAAGACAAAAAAAACTTGACAGAGCTTAACATTGGCCTGTTTTATTTAAAATATGTCAAAAGTATTGATGTTTTAGTCCTTGGGGGAAAAATGATACATTACAAAACTCATATCAAGAGCTTAAAGTATGATGCATGTGAGGCACCACACGTCACTTTAGAATACTTGAAGAGTAAAATGCAAAATGAAGTTTGAGTGTTGTCATAAGTAGCAAGACTTGAATTAAATGACATGTGACATGATTAGAGTGCCTTAGCTTGGGTATTAGGGTTGGGCGACGTCTGCTGAATGGCATATGACGATGTCCACAGTGAAACATAGCGATGGATGATGTTGGATGATTTTGTAGAAGGGAGATTTAACTATGGCTTTCTGAATATGAGAAGCATCCTCTCAAATAATGTCCTGCCCACAACAATATCTAATTGGTAACACGTCACAATTAATAGTCTGTAAACACTGGATAATCTGAATCTGTTGCTGATAAATGAATCAGTCAAATAAAGTGGAAAGGAAGCATAGAGTAACAGGACATGGAAATACTCCAAATTGTACTTAAGAACAGTATTTGCATAAGTTTTACTTGGGTTTATTCCATCAATTTTGACACAAGAGTTTCATGTTCACCACAAATGAACACTGGCCCCAAATATTTGATATATATCAAATTATCGGTAGCCATGTCAGTCAACCCCTACTCCTTGGTTCAGTTCTTTTTCTGCATTCTTATTGTTACTTTACCTTTACAAAATTATTACATTTTCAAAAATATATTGGAAAGAAAGAATTAATTTGGAAAAGGAATAGAAACTGTATTGTTCTTAGATTTAAAAATATCTCAGTAGAAACAAACTTAAAATATCTATTAAATAATATTGCGACATCAAAATACTGAGTGAAGTTTAGAGAGAATAAAAAACACAGACATCATTCAGTAAATGTCCTCCCTCTGCTGATGCAGGTAGAGGGAGTAAAGGCAGCTGCAATGTTTTTAAGAGTTTGCCACATAGTGGGTATCCTAAAAATTGGCAAACTAAGCTAAGCAGACTACATACAAGCAGCGTTTGTGCTGGCAGTGACATCATGTAACTAGGTCCATTTACTCAATTATTGTACTCAAGTACAGTTTTGAGGAACTTTTACTTGTTTCTGTTTCTGCTACTTTATATTTCCACTTCACTACTTCTTTCAGAATCACACGTCACAATTCATTTCATCCATAATTGTATAACTAGCACTGATTCTGCTACTCAGAAACATGCAGATTATTGGATCTATTAATCTGCCAGGTTGATAATCAACCCACAGCATACAATCTATACAAATAAATACCAGGGATTTTCCTGGCACCAAATAGGGCGGTGCTCGTAGGTGAATCAAAATATCTGGGCCAGCCAAGGCTGTGGCAAAAATGTATTGATTTTATTGGTCTTTTTCATTACATTTAAAATTTGTGTCAATTGACCACAATTTTCGATACTTTAGACTAACCAGTTGAAAAGATTCCAAACGGTGTCCTTTCAGTAAATATATTTTATTTGTGTTCCAGTGGTTCTTCAAATAAAATGAATAATAGGATACAAATTAAGCCTTTAAATGTCATTACTTGTGATAATTTAAGTATTCAAAATACTAGTAAAAGTGAATTTTACGTGTATTCAGCCACCATCGCCAATTTCCAGGCCACCATCACTTGAAATGGTCAATGTCAGCCGAAATTAACACAATATAATCATTCCAAGTCTTCATCACAGTTTTTTGTAACATGCAATGACAACAGTTGTCCATCATGGAGCAGTTGCGGTGCATTACTATGTCCGCATCCCAGAATGGAAGCAGAGGAAGAAAATAAACTTTAATTTTCTGGCAAAACATTTATTGAAGTATGTTAAGATTTATACTCAAGTCCTATTTGTATTGGTGACTTATGTTTACCACAGTAATAATTCAGCGCAATGTCTTTACTTTTAATCAAGTGTGACTTGTGGGTTTTATATACAACACTGCGTACTGGTAGCTGGTAGCTTTGCTGTAACATTTCACTATAGCCTAGCTAGCACGATGTGCTTGTGTATATATAGTGTCAGTGGACTGTGGACAGAGCAGATTAAAATATCAGTTTCTACATGTTGACGTTTTTTATGCTTGTTGAACAGGTGTATTGATAAAGTATTGGCATTTTACTTGTGAAGGGTTTGCTCTGCTTCCAGTAATGAGTGTTGTTGCCAACTTCTGTAAACAAGGCTAAAACAGAATGTCCAGCCAAACACATCTTTTAAAACTTGCAGTTGGTAGACAGTGACATACATAGCAAAGTTGGTATTACACACATTATTTAACTTATATGTAAAGTGGCTGTGTGGGAATCATTTTGCCTGAATCTGCACCTCTACTTTGGCCATCCTGTTGAAAATGGTCTGCAGATATACAGCAGATTTTATTACCTCTAATTTCCTTCTCTCTTTTCCACAAGAAAAGCAGAGGGATGTGCTGAGATTATTTATAATTAGTTTTCTATGAAGCTCCTACTTTCAGATATGATAAGATCCTACTGTTCCACTGAGCCACTAAGTGTGTTAGTGCTGTTCTATGTTCCAGCAAGTTGAAGGTCAGTGTCCTCCATAAAGTGAAACCCACAACAATACCTTGCACTGAGATGGCGATTGAGAGGTGTGGGCTCTGTGGTGTCCAAGGTTCGCTGCTCAATCAATAACCTACTGTCAGGCCTCAATTTAGAGACGTCCCTCTCTCCCTATAAAGGAAAGAATGGTTGCTTTCTGCTGCAGCATCACTCAGGGTTTAATGTGATTTTTCTTTCTGTGACCAATAAACAAAATCACATTTTTCTTTATTCATGTTAGCAGTATATTACGGTAGGATGTGTTTCTGATAAGTTTCTATTGATTTGTTTTTTACTCCTTTACCTTCTGTGACTGTTGGCTCTTTGTTGGTTTGTATAATTATTTTGCCATTTTGCCCAAGATTCCCAAGGTCAAATGAAGACTCAGCATGCATTCAATAATTTATTAATTGTAGTAAAACAGACTGCAGATTGAGAAGATTTACTGGTGACCACATTGATAATGTACTCGTAAATTATTAAATTGAGCACTGAAAAATGCTTTCATAGCACTTGCCTTTTTTTTTTCTCTCCTGAACGTTGGCAGAAATAGAAAAGACAGAAAAACACAGGAAGATTAGCGAACACCCTTTTTTTTTTCAAAGTCTCAGAATGTTGGAGCTGGGATTGGTATTGTGTTCAGAAGCATTTTTTATTATATTAAGATCCCTTAACATCCAGACAGCAATCAAAATATCAAATGCGGACAGCGACAAACTGTAATAACTTCATCCATTCAATTTGGTGACCTGAAGATATTGTATGGGCAGCATACCTGTCTATCAATCTTCCCTTAACTGCTCACCCTGTGCTTACTCCGCCCATCACTCTTTGTGCATGATCGTATATATATATATATATATATATATATATATATATATATATATATATATATATATATATATATATATATATATATATGTCACCACATATTGGATTTTTGGTTGTAAGATTGAATGACATCTGCTGTGAGGAGTGCACAGAACAATGGAGATTATATCACTCATGAGACAATGTAGACCATCTTTTGAAATAAGAAATAAAAAAATAAATGAGTTATGGCACAAAACAAATGATCCTATACTACACTAGTCCAAAAATCTGTACTGAAAGAAAAAATTAGTCGAGAATTGAATTAAACTGTAACCTTAGAATCAAAAATCAAATCAGTTAGAGGATTTGGAGAATCTTAATTTCTAACCCTAACCAAGCGTTGTTTCTGCATAAACCTAATCAGAATATAAGCACAGTGCTGTGACAAATGAAAAAAAAGGAAATTCAACCTAAACAAACGCAAAGTTGCAACATAAACGGCATTTTAAACCCTTTTTAGCAGAAAGTACTTTACGTAACATTTATTTTGGCAATTGGGTTGTGTAAACACATCATTACAAAAAAATAGAACACAAGAGGACACCACGGTGATGGACATGTAGCCCAGTGCTAGGTGTATGTTTATTTCCATTTTTTTTCTGTATGCTCTCCTCAAAGTGGCGATGATCTTTATTCATCTTTAATCATCTTAACTTGCTTGTATATTTTCTTAAATTGCAGTGTAATGAGCTCTCCTGGCCACAGACAATGATACTTTATCTTCTGCTTGTCTGGGAACAAGAATTCTCACTCCCTGTCCGTGTAATCAATTTTGAGTTTTCTTCAGACCAACAACCAGATCAACCCCCTGAAACATGTCATGGTCATTTTTTATTACGAACAAGAAAACCTGATATTTCTCCTTCAGAATGTCAGGTCTTTGTGTGTTTTCAATTAAAGCCAGATTGGACAGAAGGTCCCGGCGAATGGATGCAGAATGACAGTGCATTAGAGACGTCTATAGTAAACTCTGCAACACTTTCTTTTCAACATTGTTCCTTAAATTGAATGCATTTATCTTTTGATTAAAGCATCGCTTAAGTGACTTGCCCTTGACTGGACCATTGTACAGCGCTGTGGTTTTGAAGGATGTGTGATTTAATACATAGCTCTAAAACTAGACACAGTACAGGTATTTCATGCCCTGTGCACACATCTTTCTTTTACAACTGTTGCACATGGATGTGAAAAATAGAGTGAAACTGCGCTTTCGACCTTCAACATCCCAAATGGTTCATGTCTTCACTGCTTCGTCCTCTGGATAAAGAAGTAAAGTGAATGAATTAAAACATTTAGCAGTTTAGCATCATTGTGTTTAACATACCCTTGTTATTATCAAATATGAGAGGCGCCCCTCAGTCCACTTGACTGAGAATGAAAATATTTCCACTTTAGGTAAGTGCTTGTTATGGAAATCTCTTGTCCACTTCATAGCTTGTAAGTGTTGGGCCATCATACTAGAGAAACAAGAGACAAAGTACAGCCAAAGCTTAGCATTGTCAGATCAATTTAAACCGAGATTCCGATTTTATGGAACAGCTAACCTTACCGATACTGCTTATTGATCTGATATTCTGATGCTACTGTTATCAGTTATTTTTGTTATCTTTAAAGAGACAAAATGAAACAAAATAAGAATGAACATTGCTTTATTTTCTCATTCTTCAACCTTGTAGAACAGGGTTCTCAAACTCAAATTAGCTTGGGGCCACTGCTGCTATTGCCATCTGATAGGAGGGCCATTTTAATGTTCAAGTACTACAATAAAGCACAATATTTCTAACATAATACAGAAGCAGCAGTTTATACATTTTTACATGATTTTTTTTTAAGTTAATGCAGATCTTTTTCCCTTCTTATAAATGACGCATTGAAACCATGCATTGAATTAACGTTTGAAAAACAGCTATACTTTATTTCTTGCTGACACCTGGCAGCACTTCTGCTCTTATTTTCATCATGTTTAAAAAAAAAATCAAACAGAAGTATACAGCCGTACGTACATTTGTTTTTAACAGTGCAAATCTTTTTTCCATATAAATGACTCATTTAAACCTGGCACTGGGCTTGCCAAGGTAGTTAGTGTTCCCGGTGTTACACGGTGGTCAGGTTTACAATGATTAGGATGGCAGCACTTTGAGACACCTTTTGTAGAATCTATGCACAGGCTATATCATTTAATAATGATGATTTTTTACATAGGAGAACACAGAATAAGTGAATCACAGAGCAGATATGTATGTAATGCAATTTTAGATTAAACTAAGTAAATCTTACCATTGAAAATGAAAAAAAAGGACTCAGTAAGTTTGACTCAGCAAAGTCACATTTCTGTGTCAGACTCTTTCTCTATCTCTAAGGTTTGGTCGGCTCAAATAATCATCACAACTTTTTTGTTTTATGTTATGCAATTACAGAAATCAGATTTATGTTCCATACAACTGAATGATGTTGGTGACAATGACAAGACTAATGGATAATATTACCACCAAGGGACACAAGAAAATATATTTGACAAGGTGAGACTGTTTCAGGTTAAGTGAGGTTTGTTTGTTTTTTTCTTTTGGAACCTAACTCTAACAAAAGAGTTAGAGTTAGATATTACTATTACAAGAATGAAACACTTTTAAACACAGGAGGTTGTTTAGGCTGTTTCCATTATTAAAAACAATCCTAAAAATCCTAAATTGACGCACAGTATTCTTTAGTTCACTCAACATCGTTACCATCTCCTCTTTGCTTCATATCTTTTGTTGTTTCAGGAGCAACACAATGCATCTCCATATAGGCGAGCACATATACAGTGCTGCACAAATATGCACACATGCACACACACAGTCCAATGTACAGAGTCCAGCTGTCTCTGTCTCTGCCATTACTGTAAGAGAATACCCCCGACCAGCGCTCTAACCCACTCCATCAATCTCTCTCTGTTTGACAGAAACTATGCCCACCTGTTCTCCCACAGTCCACACGCAGACACTCAGAGGCTGAAGCTCAACGTGTGACTTCAAGCTTCAGGTTTGGGTTGATGGAGACTGAATGTGGTCAGTCAGCTGTGTTCACGTGGGACATTACTGTCGTATCATCTTATTAAAGCATTGACTTGCAGTGTGTCTCTTCTGTTTTGACTGATTTAAGCTGCTGTGATACTTTGTATTGACTTTATATTTTGCTATATGTCTTTAGAGCCAACAACTTAAAATTTTAAAATGTAGTTGAAAAAGATCTGCATTAACTTGCCCACTAGAATAATATTAAATCCTTGCCCAAGGTTTAAATTTTTCTGCAGCGAAACAACTAAAAAGGTTTGCTGACGTAGAAATGAATGGGGTAATGTTATGATTTTATGATCAAATTATTAAAAATGCTGCTGTAAAAGGAGAAGAAAGTGATGACATATAGGCTGTGGCAGGTCTGCGTACCGGGGCTGAGTCCTGGACAGCACCTGTCCAAATTTACCCCGTGGCCTGCAATGTTCACTAACTATTCAAGCACCAAATCATACCTCCTTAGGTAGTCAAAAAAAGCTGCTTCGGGTTGGCATCCAACCGGAGCTCCCCACGAAAAGTACCACGCTTACCCCCGATAATTGCGTTAATGACGCGATAAGGTTGAAGGAGCTGATTGTGGCCGTTTCACCGGTTGCAGATCGCAGTCGTGTCAATTTACACAGAGCAGAACGAGGCAGAAAGGAAGTCACACAGTGTAATGGTGTAGTGCATCTGGTCAGTCTTCAAAATAAAACCCCCCTGTGCCGACAACAAAATCAGAGAAATATTAACACTAATCACAATAATCACAGCAATTACAATGCAAAGACACGCTCCCGTGGTATGCCTTTGCTGTAAGACTAATGAACAGTAAATTTGGGAGGGATAAACATTGAACAAACACAAATGATCCTGTGGTGAAACGTGCTTTGCTGGTGGTGAACAGACCATTACACATCTGCTATTGTTTATAAAAATCTGACATGACTCAGACACAAATGTTCACAGACATGGTATAAATGCTATAAAGTTTTATTCACATTAAATGTTTGTCGACCTCCTTATCCAGAAGTAGCAACAGGTGCCCAAATGAAACACACCGTTATCTTGGATTTGAATATTGTTGTCATGCAAGTCATGCACAAATAAAGGCAAAAAAACCTAAAAGAAAATTATATGCTCTCCAGCTCTTTCTTCCTTCTTTCCTTTACTGAACCTGAGATTTACTGCACAAACCTTCAGTCTGGCCTGAGTGAGGCACCTTTCCATTTAATGCTTTTCAAGAAATCTCAAGTGGTCTTTTTACTGCTCAATTTACAAATTCATGTATATATTTTTGCATTAAATCTTAAACTGCTTAGTCTTAAATCTCCATTTCCTCATTTTCTCAATTTCCACAGCATATCTTTAAAGATTAAAGGTCTTTAATTCCGAACTCAAACATTCCTCGCAGGTTGTGGGATTTATGGGATTTGAACCTCTGATCTTTAACCTTTAGGCTACTGTGCTGCCCCAGTCCAAGTTAGAAATACTTCAGACAAAAGAAAGACCAAATCCTTTAAACTCCTTCTTTTACTGACTTTTCTTCCCCCTTTACTTCTTCTTCTGGCCATAGATCACCTGTCCAACCAGATTTGCTCGTCTTCACACCTCACCAATCACTCTTCATCCCCTCCTTTTTCCCCTCTCCTCCTTTTCACTACATGTTGGTCCTCAGCTCCATCAATAACACACACACACACACACACACACACACACACACACACACACACACACACACACACACACACACACACACACACACACCCTGAGGCCCCATGGCGCTTGCTAATGCTTGTGGGACTCAGGCAGAAATGGTGTGGTGTTGGTGGGGGAGGAAGGGGGTTCAAGGTAGGTCTCCTCTCAGGTTACCTGCCCAGGTAAGTCTGTGTTTGTTTAGCGTTACCTCCCAGTAGTCCGGAGGTCCAGGCTGAGGCACGGAGAGCTCTCTGTTCAAGTGTGTGTGCACGGTTTTATTGTGTGAGGCGCTGTTGATGTTCGAAAGAGGTGATACTTAATCCGACTATTGTAGAAGACTCGGGAGATCCTCCTCAACACACAACACACACACACACACACACACACACACACACACACACACACACAGCTATATTCTCTCAGATCAGAAAATAACCCCCAGTCAGGCGGCATAGCAGACAGAATGTCTGTCTTCTTAAAAATAAAATCGAAGCAATTGATGTGATCCATCTACTGTCCCAGATAAGACTTGTCAATGTAATGTTGGCAGAGGTTCAGGAGCAGCAGAGGCCGAGCTTTCACTGCGTCTGAGAAATAAATAGACAGCTGAGCATGGAGACGGCTGGCCCGCTGCTTTTATATGGTGATGATTTGGAAAGACTTGGGAGAAAACACTTTTGTTAATGGTCTGTTTGGCTGCTGTCTAGCTTTCAGTGAGGAAGTCATCCAAGTTGTTGCCTTTGCGCTTCTTGACCTCTTGACCATTTGATTTAATCTGGTTAATTATATTGTTGCACCGAAACTAGGGCTGTCAGTGGATTAAAAAATGTGATTTCAATTAACCCAAACCTACACAGATTACCAGCTCAGACTGGGCTATTTTTTGACACCACACGTTTCATAAAAATTTCTGATTGTATGTAAGCTCATGAAAAAATTGTTCTACTTTTCACTTAATCTTTTACTACAGCAAACAGTTTCCTGATCAGTTTATAGTTTCATTCTATAGTTTTAAGTCTTCTTCAAGACAGTAAACTGAATATCTTTGGGTTGTTGACAAAACAAGATATTTACAGACATTATCTTGGCCTTTAGGAAACACAAATCAACATTTTATAGAGCAAACCTATAATTGATTATTGGGGAAATGATCAACAATGAAATAAAATAATAGCTACTGCCTGACTACAAAAGTATGTCTTCGATTATCCAGCCAGGATTTCTTCCCCAACTCCATCCCATTGTCAAAATATAGTGATTTCTGTCTCCAAAAAGAAAAGGTTGTGACAGCCATACCATGTACCAAACTCTAATGGTAGCCTACAAATAAATGGCTGGCGTCAGGATGGGTTTACACTTGAACGAGACTCAAAAATACCAGAGGGTCATCATCTACAAAAGGGAAAATCCAGAAAATCTAAAGTAAAGCCCTCACAGTACAGGACCACCCCATTCGGCAGAGTAAAAGTTTGTCAGTTTACATCGCTGCAAAACGTTTTTTTTTTTGTGCCTAGACCTTAACAGACTATTAGCACATTAGCACAGTCTGAACAAAAAAATCAAACAATTGAAGCTTAAGAAATGTAGAATTGCAGCATAAAGTGTGTGTGTGTGTGTGTGTGTGTGTGTGTGTGTGTGTGTGTGTGTGTGTGTGTGTGTGCCTTTGGACATGCTACTTCTCAAAGACTTTATCATGGCTTCTGACAAATGCTTGACAAGATGAAGCGATAAGGATGCACGGCTAAATTAAGTTAACGCATTCAAATTTCTGTTAAGATTGAGCTTAGTTTAGAGCACAACCACAGTAATCCTCCCTATATCAGAGTAATCCTACATTCCTATAATATGGTATAACACTGTGAAATGAAAAATAATGTGTTGCAGCACATTTTGTCCTCAAGAAACATTTTTGGCCTGTGTGAGTGTCTACACACAGTTACAGTTTCCACTTCTCCTCCAGTTGAAATCGAAGGAAATTTAAGCATGTGGGAGGTGAACAAACCTCAATAAAAGTCAGTCAGTGTGTGTTCAGCAGCAGGATTTGTTTTACCCCACAGCTGACAGTTCTGGCAGTCAAAGCCTGGATAACAAGAACCACAGCTGTGTTTCCACCCGACACGGGAGAACACATTCGTTTTTTTAATTGTGCAGATCAGCCGTTTAAATGATTTTATTTAATGTGGCCCATCGCAGTGTTTGTTGATACAGGTTTTGGCTCAAAGTGTTTGTGTTGTCATCTGACATCCTGAGACTGAAAAAGACAGTCAGTCAGTTTTTCTCCATAATGGCATTCCAATATGTACACAACATATGACTAGTGGTGTTAGATTATCTTGTATATTTGAAGGCTGCTGATCGTTGACGTTTTGCTATTTTGAGAGGAGTTTTTTTCTGCAGAATTTTCCTCTGACTATAATGTGAAAGTGTAATTAGACTGAAACTATGTCTAGATTAGTAGAAAGCCTGTCCATTAGTAATCAATATCTACATCATCATAGTGTCTGTGGCATCTGACAAACACAATTGTTGCACTGCATGAAAACTGCTAATTTGTGGTTTCCTCGTTCATGTTTGGCGTGGCCTAACAAGTTCCCAAAGATCCTTAAGGACACCATAACCCATATTTATACAACATTGAATCAGTTGACAATGTAAAACGATGTGATAGGCATCTTTGGCATGATGAACCTAAGTTGAATCTCAAGCTCCCCTCAGCTTTATAGATCTTTACAGTGAGTTTCAGATGATTTTTTTTTTAGCTATCTTGGTACAAACTTCACTATTTAGATGTACGCTCACAGTTTTGTCCTTGACTTTAGCAGGCAGCTGTTTTCACAGACGAAGCTCGCAAAACTTTAGTTTTTTAACTTAAAGCGGATGTAGACAACTCTTCATCTCCTCCTAGCGTTTTCCTGTGGTTGGCCTCGTTGTGGCAAACACAGCGTTAGCAACATGGCTACAACTAGTAGCCTGGCTACTGTCCAAAAAACAACTGAAAAATCCCAGGTTTGGCAACTTAACTGATCTAGTAAAAAAACTTGCTGGTTTTATCTGAAGTCCCAGTGGTAAGAGGAAACGCATCTCAGTGGAGGCACAGACTTTGACACAGCCCATAGAGTGCCCTCCATCCAGGGGTGGACTGGGACAAAAAATCGGCCTTGGCATTTTTGGCTTAGACCGGCCCCTCATAATTAGCGGAGCACAACCGAAAAAATAAAAAATAACTTTTTGCCTGTAGGCTTATTAGAAATGTACAGTTTATCATTACTTTAGAAGTCTATCAAATAATCATTGTGGAAAGCAAATAAGTAAATTTACTCAACACAGTTCTACCTCCTTAGCTATATTCTATTTCAAGCATAATGTATCAACATCCTAAATATCAGAAGTTTAGCATCTGTTGTTAACTCCACCACTTTTGTCTGCTCTGTGTAGTTCAATTGAATCTTTTATCCTTTTTATTGAAATCATCTCTAATATGTATTTTCTGAATTTCCCTGGTATAGCAGCTCAGTTCTAATTCTTCAGGTAATAAGGTGTTCCCTCCTTTAAAAAGCTGAAACATTGTTATATCAGGCTAAAAACAGGGCTGCTTTATGAACTCATTACCTTTATTACTACCTTTTTTTTTCTAATAATACTTTTATACTTTTTTTACACTTACTTTAGTAATGCTTAAATTGCAAAGCTTTTACTATCATTTAGCAGTTTTATAATCAGTTTCTTAAAACATGTTTATCCACAGCATAGAGGGTTGCTACAAATTCAACTACTATGCAGCCTTTCAACACACCTTTAACCTAAATATCTAAAATGCCATGATGGAGCCTAAAATGGACACTTGCTGCTCATCCAACATTTCTCAGCCTTGACCATTTGCTGTTTTATCAGAATAAGGTGCCGTGGCTGCCAGATTTTGGGAAGTATGCAACACCAATTAATATTGATACTTATCAATCGCCATTGCTCATCATTATCATGTTATTAGAGTTCTCAACGGGCCTTAAAATTACAAGCTCGAACCCGACACAGCCTGACACACTCGCATGAACTGTGTGCCGCCCCCCCACGTTAACTCGGCCCGAGCCCGCGGTCCGGTCGGGTTTGTCCCGTTGAGAACTCTACATGTAATACAGCTAACATTACCTCCATCACCACCATGCTGTCTCAGAGGACGTGGAGGCCACAGCAGCCCCTCCAGCAAACATGTCTGTGATCTTTGCACATTTTCCAACATCTACAGTGAGATTCTTCTCTTAGCACGCAACTTCTCTGCACCCAATGTCTTTCTCTTTGGTTGCTCCATGTTGTCACTCCTCGCGCTTAACACTTTGAAACTAGCAGAAGTTACAGGTGACAGCGCAGGGAAGGGGCGGGGCCGCGTCGTACTATATCCTGATTGGTTCAGTCCACTGTCTATATTGAAGATGGGTCAGTGGGCCGGCCCCTCCAAACTTTGCACTTGCAAAAAAAAAAAGAGGAGGGCTGAGAGATTTCATTGGATTAGCCCAATGTCCTTCAAGAAAATCAACCAACGGGCCGTCGCGGTCGATAAAAATTATTTATAATATACTGTTTTGATTAAATTATGACAGCCCGGCCCAAAAACGTGCGTCGGCCCACCAGGCATTGCCCGGTACACCAGATGGCCAGTCCATGCCTGCCTCCATTGAGTGAATGCCCGTTGTCCACTCTTGTTTTATCTCGTTTTCTATCGCTCTCCCTCTTCTGCTTCTTTGCCTCCCCCAACAGCACAGTTCCTTTTCTTTTGCTGCGTATATTTTCCACAGTTATTCCAGATGTTCCATCGTTACCTGGGGGTTGCATCCAGGAAAGCCTCTTCCTGTTTTGGGAGTGCAATGGCAGACATACTTTGAGCATGGTGGCAGACTGAATAGCATAGTAAAAACAAGGTTTATAGGGAACCAATCTACACACGGATGGTGTCTTTTATACTGTGCAGTCGGTATTTACTTCAAATTGAGAGGATAAAGCAATAAAGTTCCCTATTGTGAGTTTAGATTACATCATGTGCATGACATGGTGACTTAACTTGGATCAATAAATGGTGATACTAAGCAGGAGCAGAGTACATAACCTTATTTTCTCAAGACTGACGCGCTTGACAACAGTTTAACAGTGTATATGGTCATTATTTTCCCTCTCACTGTGTTGTCCTCTCTCTCCAAGAGTTGTTTGCAACAGAATGTCCATCATTCTGTCCCTCTTTCCCTCCTGTCTTTCTTCTTGCGACAGGAACTATAGAAAAGAGAGGTAGAAATGTTGGGAATGTTGCAGAACAGAGCAGGAGGATTCACTCCGCATTGTTAAAGGGCTGTTCCGCTCCATCTCTCCTGCAAACAGTCGTCAAGGGAGGAGAAACCCGATAGCTTCACTTAGCTCTGATCTGCTCTAACTACATAGATCACAGACTGAAGGATAGAGGGATGGAAGGCTGGTGGGAGAGATTTATATAGGGTTAGACTGAAAAGAAGACATAGATGCTATTCTTTAACCTTGCATTTTTTTTTTATGTATAGCTACCTATACCTTAAAGTGCTAAGTACTTCCACTGCACTCATACACATTCATATTTTCAATACGTTTCAAACTGAAAGACTTAATTCATCCTTCATCTTTTTATATAATCAAAGATATTTGTAGATATAGAAAGTAGAGTGGAAGTAAGACTAAGTTGTTCTCTGAGCAGTTTTTTGAAGAACTGAATGTTGATTTGATTATACACTCAGATCCTCTAAAAAATATATATTTATTGTTATCCTTGATGATGAATGACTTGCAGAAGAATGTAGTGGTTTTATTTTTCCGTCCACTTTCCCTCCAGCCGGGCTCCTCAGACAGGGCCACAGAGCGTGTCTGAACTTGAACAACTGGTTTTAGGAAAAGAAAGGAGGTTTGTGCTGAAAACATCTGCCTGCTGCTGGAAACACTGTTGATGAGAGTGGTAAGACTGATTCATGTAGTACATGTGGCGTAAAAGCAAAACAATCAGCTAAAATAGTTGGGGCAGGAGGGTTTGTAATGATTATTTGTCAGTGACAAGGAAAACTTTTTTCATGTGGCATGGAGTCATTTGAATGATTGGTAATATAAAGCTATTGATTGATTAATATTTCAAATAAGGATGATATAGAACCAATCGCCAGAAACAATGTTATTCAGGTGCATTTCTAAAAACTGAAAGACTGACTTCTTTATGTTGCATGTTCGTTTTTCTATTTCTCTCTTGTCACAACACTGTGCTAAAGCTCTGTTTAGGTTTAGGCACGACAAGAAAGGAAAGCATCATGGTTTTAGCTTAAAATACAGATGTATATCTTCCGAATTCACGTGAAAAATAGCCCGTTTTATTCACCACAAATACGGATGGAGGTGTCTCTGTGGCTCCTTAAAGACAACACCTGTGTTTTTTTATGCCACAAACACACAATCAGCTTTGCTCATCTGGTCAGACATGGTTTGGTTTAAGATTTTAACCCTGAATTTGGCTGAAAATACATTTAAATAACAGTCACCAATGGACTCTGAATTAAATACAGATCAATATGTCCTTGTATGATATTGATTGAAAAGAAACAAATTAAGATGAAACTGGAAATTTTGAACATCTTCACGCGGATAGTTCTGCTCTGTTTGACCATTGCTTAAACATCCAGTGATTCCCAATTCCTAGAAATAAAAACATTAAAATGCACAAAAGACCAGCACTTCACTTATACAGGTGTATTCAGTGCTATTAATTTGCTGAAATAAAGTGATGAATCAATGCACTCCTTCCCCCTCTATGCTTTGATTAAAGGACAGCTCTTGTCCTTAACCTCAGCCCTGTGTCTCACACAATTAGCACAGCGTCATGCCTTCCTATTCTGCTGTTGGAGAGCTGATTTAACTCCTGTCTTTGTGAAAAGAAGCTTTTTGTTACCTTTTTAATTGCTCCGGAGAGGAGAAAGAGAAAAGTCAGATCTGAAAAAAAACAAAAAACAGAAGGGGATGTGTTGGTGATTATTGACAGTGATAGAGAAACACAGCACCTCTCCACCTCCACCCTCTTCTTGTCTGTCATCGTACAAATCAGAAACCAGTATTAATCTACAGCTGTCTCCCTCTCAGCTGGAACAAATTCATACACACGCCATGGAGCTTCTGAGAAACACAACATATGGCTGAAATTCTATTGTTTGACTGTAAAAAAACTTTGGCGGTTTCTTTCTCCCTCTCTTTCTGTATATTCATATTAAAGGATAGGTTCCCACTTTTTCAGGCCTGCCTTAATACAATTTTTAGAATCAGGCTGAATTTCTGACTAGTTGTCAGATTCATTGTCAAGTGGTCTCAGGATTTTTAAAGCACAGATTTTCATCCCTAAAATTTGCACGACAATTTGTGAAAACAGATTTTATAGGTTATTATTAACGCATGTAAATGACTGTTGAACATTGATGCTGGGCAAACAAATTTCAGACGTACCTCGCATGACCAATTAAATTCTTGTTTCAGCTGATGACCTGGTCAAAATGGGGAAAACTTTATACATTTGGTCTCACAGCATCAATACTGTGTGACAAACACCACATCAACTACCTCATCACGCTCAAGGACAATATATGGCCAGAGATTGTCCAGCAGCTGAGATACAATGAAAATTGTAGTGTTGCTGATGTTTGATTGATTACATACGTTGGTCACATAAAGACAAAAGCTGGGGTTCAGGGGGACCTTATTGGGCCTCATTCACGAAATGTAAATGACCATGAATAATTTGTGTGTATAGGTGTCAAAGAAAATTGTATGCAGATTTTCTGTATCGCACTGGTGGGATATGGCTTTAAGGTTCCAGAACTACTTAATTAGGTTTAAGAAAATGACGTACTTTGGGTTTGAATAACTACATTCAGCCTTTAACTTACACTGATGTCACTTAAAAAGAAATCACACTTGACTCTTGGTCACAGCCAGGATGCAAACCCTAGTCTCCACAGGGAAAATCCAGTGTATGACCCATCCAACCACCCATCAACTCCAACTTTTCTTGTACACTTTTCTTATATTCTTTATACTTATGCAATAGAGGTGTCAAACTTGGAAGCAAGGGCCACCGGGCTGCTGTGTTTCATGACATCATACATTTACAATAACCATCTGTCAAATACAGGTCCAGTGGATAGTGTGATCAAATTGAGGAGAAACTGGAGTTTTTTATATTTCAATAAAAATATCGGTGACCTTTAATGCTCAGAGAATCACTTTTCATCAGTGGGATCAAGAGCTCTCAGACACCCGTTGGTCAACTTGTATTATGAGGAGTATGAGTTGGATTCTTAAACTTTTGATTTGAACCTGAAATTGAAAAGTATACATTGAGTCAACACAATTTCATTTTTATAACTTGAAGTGTTCTTATGTCAAGCATTTTAGGAGAGTTTGTCCAAACACATTTTTCATTTAGCTCTGGTCTGCTCATTAAGAGTAATTTGGGGTTTGATGTCTTAATCAAGGACACCTCCTCATGTGGGCAAAAGTTTCCAAAAACTAAACCGCTAGCCTTCAAAAAAGTGGATAGGAGCCCATTTTCCAACCTGAGCAACACTGCTTTATGTTCCCATATTACAGAAAGCATCAGTTATTCATATGCCAGCACTCAAGGTCAGTGATGATGTAAAGTACATTTATTCAAGTACTGTACTTCAGTAACCAATCAATACATAGGCTATAGTTATTACCCTTGGAAGAAGTGGATCACCTCCATTTTATGTTTCATTATACTTATGTTTCAGTACATTAAAGAGAAAATATTGCTATTGATTTTCAGGTTAATCTTCAAAGAAATACAATCCAATGTGGAAAATAATTGGGTTCCTTTTATTTTTGCCTTGGGACTCATTTTGTGCATATATCCTTGAGGTCTTACAAACATGTCAAATGCATTTCCATTCTGAGCATCTCTCATTTCCACGCATTTTTTTTTTTTTGCTTTCGCATTGTACGATGCACAGTAATGCATTTCTGAAGTGTGTTGTCATAATACGTATGAACCACTATGCATGCACTCTTTGTTGTGCATATTTTAAGACCTCTAAAATATGGAAAATTTCAAAACCAAAACAGTTTGAAATTCAAAGACTGTTCTTTCTGCTTTCTGGTGACCCTTAAAATATGACAATGACAGATTTTTTTTCAAATCATTAAAATTTATATTCTCAGAAAACAACGCAGACTAATTTGCAAACTTGCCTAAATCTGTGTCATAAAGTAACATTTATCACTTGTCATACATTCTTTGTGCAACCCCTGTGATTGACAATAAAAATCAACGCGGCAGATTTGACAGCCCCTTTCTTTTCCTAGTATTCTCCTCTCTTGGGTGTCTGAAATATTCATTCCCCTCTCCACTTCTTTTACCATCTCTCGCTCACTTAGGATGAGGCACAACAATAGCCTACTGCAAGCTTAACGGCGTAGTGTGAAAAAATGGTCCAAAACCTGGAGAAATGCAGGAGAATTGTGACCCCTACAGGAAATGGGGAGACAGCAATGAAAAATGGGAGACTCCCGCAAAAATCAGGAGATTTGCTGGGTATGATTACACAGCTAGTACGCTAACAATGTTAGCTAACTATGCCATCGAACTAGTTCAGTAATTTTAGTATTTCACTCATATGTTGTGTGTTTTGTGAAAATTCTTGGTCCCTAAAAGTAATGTGATGCATTTCATTTGACTTTTATTACACGCATGCACCCATATTCCAGTATAACTCATTTTGAGTAGTACTAGAAATTGGAAAAAAAAGAAATATCAAATACTTTTGATAGGATGGCATTATCATTTAATAAAACTAATCTTATACTAAACTAAACCTAATCCTGATTGTTCAAAAGTCTTAAAAGCAACAAAAAGTTGGTCTTTGTCAGTACAGAAGTGGAGTCATGCCATGCTCTCACAACTTACTTTTTGACAGTTGTGTGGGCTCGTGTGTGTGTGTGTGTGTGTGTGTGTGTGTGTGTGTGAGTGTGTCCTCTGTTCCCTTCACTTACATCTCACCAGTTGTCCCAGTATGGCAGGGTCCAGCTTGCACTAAATGCTCCCTTTATTGAGTTCGTAGGCTTGGTCTGGACACGGGACAGCAACAACAGGATCAGATGTTGGACTGACTTTATACAATGTTGAGAATGGTAGTCAGCCAAACATTTAGCTAATCAGTATTAGTTGATCCCATGGATGTGACTTTAAGCAATTTAGGTAAACTTTTGTTGTTGTTGTTTTACTTACCAGTAACAAGCAAAATAAGTCACATTTGAAACATCATTGCTGAGGAGAAGTTGCAGTGCAGGCAGAGGTCAAGCTCAGCTGGTTGGGATTTCCTGGAAAAATAAGGTGGAGCTTGGAGACAGAATGGCCACAAATAAAGGCCTGCTGAACGCTGGCAACATAATGTCTTTCTGTTTTGGTAGTAGAAGAAAGAAACTCTAATAATCGATTTCATCATCAATCATCAAATAATCATAATAATTTGCAATCAAATTTTCCATCTGTACTCCCAACTAGTGATGGGTTTGTGTTTTTGCACCATTTTAGCTCCAGCAAAAGTTGTGGTCCTCACAAAGAACTAAGAGATTATGGTCCACACTAAGTATACAGACATGTATGTATTTGTGTGTATGTGTGTTTTGCTACTTTTTGGGACATATGTTAGATTCAAGGCCCGGGGGGCCGAATGGTGCAGGTAAGGACAAAAGCCAGCCCATACCTAGAAAACAGCGGATATTTAGGTCAGTAGTTAGGTTTACGTAAGAGTCAGGCAAGTAGTGTTTATATGTAGGGTTAACTCCAGGAAATCAATGTAAATCCATGTAGTTTCTCCAAAAGTGACCTAAGTCTCTCTCTCTCTCTCTCTCTCTCTCTCTCTCTCTCTCTCTCTCTCCCCCCCCTCTCTCCCCCCCTCTCTGTCTCTAAAACTGTGTGTGTGTGTGTGTGTGTGTGTGTGTGTGTGTGTTTGTGCGTGCGTTTGTGTGTGTGTGTTTCCACCGAGTTGAAGAGCAGTTGTCGTTGACAGCTGCATGGGAGCAGGGAGAGAAGGAGTCAAGTGGCTTCAAATAGCCGTCGTTCTCCTCATTCATCAGAGGAATCTCTCCCCTCTCTCTCTCTGCCCCAGCAGCCACTGGTGTGAAGTTTACATTTCTTTTGTTGACACAGTCATGGAAACGCTTTTAAATCTCTGCTTTTGCCATAAAATGTGTTTGATAAATGTCCACAACAGAGAGGTTAACACAGTGCAGTTCACGGTAGGTTAAATACCCAGTTTAGCTCATAAAACTGATTTATATTTAAGAGAAGACTCAAGATGTGTTGTGTATGATTGCGTATTACAATAAAAACTTGAAGCATTGAAACACAGTAAATATATGTTCTTCGACTGCTGCAGTGTCAAATTGACATTTTGTTTCAAATTCCAATCAAATACAAATGTCTTAACGTCTGAGGTCATATTTTTTTTTTACACAGCAGATATTTTTGACATCAACTATTTTTTATATAATTTAATGACTCATGAATACAACCAAAATAAGCAGGTGTTCCAATTTTTCATTTCTGTAATATACAGGTCAAAAGACATCTGGACATCTAGATTACATATAGTCTATAGCCTAAATGTGGTTTATTTGGACATATCGACTGTTTGAATAACATGAAAATTGTGCTGCAACTAAATTTTTAATGTTTTTATATTGGATATTTCACATTACTTTTTATAAGTAATAAATTCCGAAGTTGACAACAAATCTTGAGCAGCAAGTACTTGATAAATAACTTGAATTATTAACTGATGATCAAAATTGTTGTCGATTAATTTTCTGCCCAGCAAGAATTTAAGTAATTCTTTCAATTCATCTAACCTAAATTTGTAAAAAAAAAAAAAAAAAAAAAAAATTAGAACCAAATAATCTTAGATTTAGTTGTCAAGATGTTATTTGACTTGCAAATTACCACATTCATGCTTACATCCTAATAACTAACATTATAGTTGTCTCCCAGTGCCATACTCTAAACACCCCCCCCCCCCCCCCTTAAAACCACTGGGATGCTGCTTAAGACACACAAAAACCCATTATGTGATAATTTGATTTATCCTTCTTCTGAATTTGATACCAGCTTCATGTTTAAAACCAGTTGGGACAAGAGCAAACAAAAAACTGGGAAAGCTGTCGAATGATCCAACAACACCTGTTTGGAACATTCCACAGGTAAACGGGTTCATTGGTAACAGGTGGTAGTATCATGATGGGGTATGAAAGGAGCATCCACAAAAAGCTCAGTTGTGCACAAAGATGGGGTGACGTTCACCACTTTGAGAAACACATGATTGTTGAAAGGATGTTACTACATGGCCTCAGGAACAACTTTGTAAAACTGTTGTCGGTGAACACATTTCGTTTTCTAAAACTGATTAATTATGCGTGCAATCAAATGGAATTGGGACATAGCTGGAGTAGTTTGTGACTACTTGAAACTTTTTGTAAAATTGTTACATAAATATCTTTTGTTTCCGGTTGGAAAACCATCCCAAACTGTTTATTTTATTTTTTAATGTGCCATAAATACTGACAGTGTTTCCTCAGTTGACATTGAACCAATTGTCCATGTAAACCAAAGTGTTTGGACTCCTCCCGCCTGCTGTGCGGCCTCCTCAACACCAACGTGGCCTTTCCTCCAGCCATAACACTCCCAGTGTTTGTAGCCCAGTTGTCCCAGTGAGGCAAGTCCTGCCAAGTCCTTCAAGCGCTTGTCTTTGGAGTTTGACAACACATGTGTCTCTGTCCGTCTGTCCCCAGACTTTTTCCAGTTTAGGAATGTTGTCCCTGCCTGTTACAGAAGCACAAAGAGTCTTGTCTTTTGTCCACATCCGTCAAGATCAGATTTTTCTCTCTGCTCTGCGAGTCCACTTTTTGTTTCCACGCTCACTTTGTATCCACACTGTTGGCATTCAGCTCAGCAGGGCTGTGCTGCTGCTGCTGCTGCTGCTGCACAGTCCACCGTAACAACGAGCTGCAAGTAGACCAGAAGCCGTTACAGCACAATACTGCCATCAGACTGAGTTTCAGTTTCTCTGTCAGTCATCCCATAACAGCAGCAGAGCAACAGAGGAGAGCAGGAGTGGAGGAAAGAGGCTGAAGTAGGGGGTGAAGAGGGAGGGGGAGAGTCTCGGCAGTCTCTAAAACCAATACAAGTCCTTGCTCTTATCCTGTCCCTGCAGACCTGAGAGAGGAGGAAAGACAGGAGGAAAAGAAAAGAAAAGAAAAGAAAAGAAAAGGCAGTGGAAGAAGAGAAAAGCAAGAAAAGGGAGATTAGAAAAAGACGTGCAAACATCTTGTTTATAAAAGCAGGAGGAACTGCCCGAGGCAGAGAAGGGATGAAAGCAGGACAGCAGAAAAGGAAGTTGACAGCTGGTGTTAAGGTGCTGAGTGACAGTCAGTTTGTTTCTTCAGACCACTTGTCGTAAGTTGATCTGAGGCAGGGGAAAAAAAAAACCTTTGTTTAAATCTGGTTTCATGCTATCAAGGTTTTTCTTGGTTATGCTTAACGTTCTTAATGCTGCTTTTATTTAATCAGATAATGGGTTAATTCATTAGTAGTCTGAATGGTTGTGAAGTTCACAAATTAATTGAATAACCAGGTGCCTACATTCCAACAATCAAGGATGGAAAGGAAACAGGCTAAATTATGAAATATTTATAAAAATACCGTAGCATCGATCCTCTTTAAAGGTGCCTTTTGGTGATATCTCATTCATCTTTTGTTTTGCAGGACAAACACAACATGAAAGTAATTCTTCAAATATTTGCTTGTAACAGCTTCTTTAATGTATCCTCTGTTAAATCAGTGGATCATGTTGCTTTGACTGTTGATAGAAAAATGTAGCAATGTGGTGACGGGGAATACGGCAGTGTTTTTTTTTTTCACAGTTGTTTGAGATTTTGTAGACAAAACAATTGATTGATTAATTGTAATATAATACTCTAGTTTTGATAAGCTCCAATGTTAACAGGTCTTTTATTGGTACTTTTTACCGTTTTTGGTGTGATTTGTTATCACATTGGTTTTCCTCTCCTCGGCTGAGCTCCGAAACATTAACACACGGGGAGGGAAGTCAGTAGAGCAGAGAGGCGGTGGTGGAAACAGTGAAGTGAACCAGGTGCTAATTTAAGGGATACTTCAGGGCTTTCGATGTGGGGATGTATGAAGTACTCATCGATAGTCGGTTTGTTACCTGCAGTAGATGACTGTCAGCTCTCCTGTGTGGAGAAGCATTCTGCTTGTGCGTAGGAATGTGGACATTACATGGTTGAGGGGATTTGATGCCAAAGGAAAAGGCTTCTCCACATAGAGGGAGACCTGATGGTCATCTACTGCAGGTAACATACGGTTTTACTTTGTTTATATGTGGCAGACCCTGCCACCTTTCTAGCTTTAAACAGTGCTCTGGGAACTTTATTTTCTTCTGAGAACAGCGTGTTTATTCAGTAATTGAAATTAATCTAAATTGCTATCATTATTGTAAAGGGATATTGTACTGCAAAAAATTCTATATACCGCAGTGCCCCTTTAAAGAAACTCTTCATCCCGATCCACACAAAAAGTTAATGGGGTTTATTCTGGGCCAAGACCCATCCTACATCCAAGTTTCCTGCAAATCTGTTTTGTAGTTTTTGTCTAATCCTGCTGACAAACCAACCACCCAACAAACAGAGAGGTGGACATGGGTAAAAAACACAACCTCATTGGCAGGGGTAGAAATCGACTCTGTCTGGAGTAACAAGTGATGCCAACCCTAGCGGAAATAAGTTCTGAGGGAAAGAACTGACCTGTGTCCATGTTGAGTCCAATCTCTGCTCCAGCTCCGGTAAATGCTCCGCTCCAGGTCGACCCCGTCCCCGACTCCCCCTTCCCCCCAAGGTCACATGGTGAGGTGCTGGGCCCCGGTACCGAGCTGCCTGACGTCAGGCGGTGATGAGGCCTCACCGACGGCACCAGTAGAGAACCATAGCGCGGGTCAAAAGCTGTGCCATACATCTCGTGAACCCCCGGGCGTGGGTACGCTGAGCCCTGGGAGCCTATAGCACCCCCTAGTGAGTAAGGGTGGTGGTGGTGATGGTGGTGGTGATGGGAGGGGTGCCAGGCGTCAGGGCTGGACTGGTGGAGGTGGCTGTGCAGGGAGGAGTACGGGTCCCCGGGGAAGGGGAGGTCTGTGTGGGGAGCTGACAGAGCGCTGCCCAGTGTGGAGGAGACGGACGGCTGGTAGGAGCTGTTCCAGAAAGACGGAGGGAAACTTCTCTGGCTCATCGGGAATGATCCATCTGAGGGGAGACATTAGCAGGGTTATTTTATAGAGGTATCTCGTTTACTCTCCCTAAAAAGTGATTAAGTTAGTCTTAATTAAGTCACCTAGTTACAATTTTTATAACGTGAGGCTGAAACTTTGCTCTTGACCTTTTAAATCATCGGACAGAAGTTCCTTTTTATTATTCCAAAGCTTTTTGCAATAAATTGTGTCCATATGTGTCTTTTGGTTATAACTTATTACTTATTTTGTAGAACAAATGAGATGACAACAAATTCTTCGTTTGAAACACCTCGGAAAACAATCGTGTCAAATATTTGTCTGTAATGGCTTCGTAATTGTGAGAATTTGCTGCTTTTGTCTCTTCTGTTATATGATTATACCCTGGTGTTTTGACTGTTGGTAGAAAAAAATAGCAATTTCAAGACTGGGGAAGACTTTGACAGACTTTTCTCAAAATGTTTTGACATTTTATAGATTAAACAATTAATTGATTAATCGAGGAAATAACAAGCAGAACTAAATAATGAAAATACACATTAGTTGCAGCCCTAGAAATGTTCAACTACAGGAATTCAGAGATGTTGAGCAAAGATGCAGCATCCTGTATATTTAAGAATTAAAAAACTTTATTGTCCTTTAATGCAGACAATAATGGAAATTTGCCTTCGGCTGGTACAAGGCTCATATCCCATTGCAGAGCAATAACACTTTGTTGAGTTGAGAAAATGGGGAAAAATCCTGCAAACAATGTGCATTTAAAAACTCAGAGTGCTGCCTTTTTTGTTCCTGGTTGGATTTGTTGCATTACACAAAAGTGCAAGATGAGATGAAATGAAATGAAAAGTCAGCTGTCAACTAAGAGAACAGATTAGTTTTTGATTCACCTAAAGATCGCAAAAAAACAACAAAGACATTAATCCCTCTGTATTAGTCTTTATCATCTGTTTATATTCATATAAAAAGCTAAATTTGGACATGGAGATGCCGTTTAAGACAGGACTCCCTTATTTCGGTAGCCGATCAAGATCCATACAAAAGATCCACATGTTAACGTGACACTGAAGAGAGCCGTCCATGAGAAGTTTGTGATAGACACAATAAAAGACAAATGAAAAAAAAAGAGAAATCCCTGAGAGCTACTTAAAATGCTTACACGTTTGACAAATTATCCTGAAAGATGATATTAGCTGTTAAATTGCCCAACTTGAAGGAACCAAAATTACATCATGTACAGCAAAAACATAACAGAATATCCAAGAAGTATTCCAGTGTTTCACTGAAGTACATGTTTTAGTGGCTTTCAACTCTGACAGACACACAGATCAAATGTGCCAAGGACTTTAAAATCCAATATCAGTGGATCTAGACAGCAAAAAAGTGCGACGGCAAATATTTTGTCGTTCAGATTTGTTCTCCGGACCACAAGTCTCATTTTCTATCTGTTTTTTAATCTTTGAATGACAACATTTGATCAGATCTCACCATGTGGAAATCTATGAGATGCCAAGATGAAATACTTCATCCCTGGAAATGATACTGGCTGTTCAAACGCACAACGGAAGGAACCAAAATTTCATCAATCTACATGAAAAACATGCCAGAATATCCAAAAAAGCATTACAGCATTTCCTCGGTTTCACCGGCTTCTCCATGCAAACGGACACACACACACACACACACACACACACACACACACACACAGTCATACACACCTCGTACAGCCTTGTGGCTGCTTGAGGCGGGGTATGCAGTTGTGTGGCTCAGGGCTCGGCTGAAGTGCTCGTCCACCACGGCGCTGATGTCTCCCTGGAAGTAGGTGAAGAGGACGCAGCGGGAGCTCAGGTACTCGGCTCCCGGCGGCAGCTCCTTGTCCTCCTCTTTGATCGCCTGGGGGCCGAGCCGACTGCCGCCGTCCTGGGGGTCTTGCATTTTGGAATACAAGGCCAGTTTCTAAGGACATACAGATCGATTTCTGTGAGTGTGCAATGAAACGGTGTGTCTTTATCTTATGTCCTATTAGCACACTATCATTCTTCATAGATTTTAGATGATTGAATGGAGTTTTTTCTTGATTTTAGATGCTATAAATGAATGTGTGACACTTGACCTCTATTCCTCACAAAAATACGCTTTTTAAAATGTTCTTTGCTGGGCACAGAATGTGTGTAATAGCAAATAAAGTATCCTAAAACTCCATATATTTATTCACAAACTGACTTCAATTGTATAAATACATTATATATACACATTTACCCCAGGTTGTGGCTTTTATATATTCATTCAAGTTGGTGTTGGAGTTTTAATGACCGTTAATTACAGCTAGCAATGCACTATGGTTGTGTTAATATTATTCAAATATAATATTTTTACCTTCTTTACTCATCACTGCTGCACACAATGACTGAAAGAGTTACTTAGAGTAAATAAAAAAAAAAATCCAAGATCATGATGCAAAAACTAGACGTTCATAAAAAGAAGTTACTTTCAGACACTGAACAAGTATTTAAAAATAAAATTATATGAGAAATGTATTAGATAAACGATGCAAAGCAATGATTTTATTAAAATGTTGGTATAACCAGTGGAAATACGTAATATTTAAGCGTGCTGTGTAGAACGAGTCGACTGTGGCTGATCCAGAGTCTGTTCAGGTGACGGACAAAGTGGCACTATGTGAAATATTCCTGGATGTTGACTGAGAGGTTTTAACGGAGTGAAAAAAGACCTTTAACGGGTTTAGAAAGGCCTCACACTGACCTGCTGCGCTCAAACTGACACACATGTGACATTCAAAAGAGAAATTATCACTATATCTTAATTATTTGGCAACTAGTTTGACAATTATGCAGGAAAGCGTGGTATCAAGAGGCAAAACGCGATGAAATATAGCTGATTCTGATCGTAAATGACGGGTTTTACGTGCAATAAGAAGGAAATTAGACGTTACGCTGTGTGTTAATGATTGTATTCAGCAATGTATGACCGAGCCAAGTTTTAAAAAATATAAAATTATTTGCATGACCAATAATATCTGTCAGTTTTGACTTTAATAAAGCTTATTTTGGGTTGTAGTCGTTAAAGGAACAACAAAATACATATTTTCCTTATATAATTGATTAACTAGAGAGACCGAAAAACAATCTGTTCACGGACTTGTAGCGGAAGTAGGAAGCAGTCTTATTAAAACTGGAGGAATTGGATTAATACACATATAAATGTGGTAAAAGTGGCCCAATTAAAAGTTTTACATTCGCTTCATAGTTAAAGCTTTACGCACTGGAGGAGTTCCTCCGCGCAGCGCGCACACGGAGTACGTCGTGCGTTGTTTTAAAGGCTGATTCACAGCGTGTCTAACATAATTTGTACGATATAAAGACCTTTTAAGTCTGTAAGAGTTGAGTGTTTTAAGTTGTATAACCATACCATCCATAACTAACGAATGTATGTGCAATAATGTGTGCGTAATCCCCAGTATCTGCGCGTAATGAAGTTTCCATCGGTGGTTCCGTGGACGCACAAAATAAAGTTTTCTGTACTTTGTACTTTCAAACAGCGGTGAAGTCTAGCAGTGCATCAGCTCGTTAACACAGTTTCTATGTTATCCGTACCTGGTGGTGATAGGGGCTGTAGGAGCTGAAATAAGGCTGAGGACCAAACACCTGGTACATCACATCCAGGCAGCTCATGGCGAAGAAATCACGGAGGAGAACCAAGCGTCATGTAGAGGGAGAGCGGCTCTGTGCAGGCGGAGAGGAAACATTAATCCCGGCAAGGGCGGTGGTGAAGGACAGGTGAGAGTCCTCCTGCTGCTCTGCGCTCTTAACGCACTGGACTGTGGCCCGGCGCACTGAGGAGGAGGGAACCCCCTCCACTCTCCTCCTCCCTTCACACACCCATCCTAACGCCTCCCTCCCACCAATCAGAGGCCAGAGCTCCACCTCTGCCTTAATGGGCTTTTAATTACAGAACAGAAATCATAACATCTATTCAGATATTAATCCAGATATCTACAGACAGCAGGGTTGCTTCAGTCCTGTAAAACATTTTAATGATCTCACATATTTTATAATTTGGCTAATTTTACATGAATACTTATTTCTGTGTTGCACTATGTTTATTGTGCACCCCAGGAAAGTAATCATCAGCATATTTTAGTTTATATTTCAACAAAATAAGTTTCTCCTGATAACTAGTTTATTTTTTATTTGAGGTATCCGTTAAGTTACAGTTTGCTTCAGCACTGACTTGCCGAAGCATTCAGTTTCCTCAGAAGTGCACCTACTCACTTTTTCTGAGCTTTTAACCACACCTGCTTTAGGATTATTGTGTTCAACCGAAAATGAAAATTTGGTCGTTATCTTCCAGCCCAGTCTTGAGGATTTTATTTTAAGCAGTTAACGTTTCTGCAAACCACAGATATGTCTGAGGTTGACGTGTGTGCCAAATGTGACATATTCCACATTAAATGATTATTAGCTGACTTTGACATCAGGAGGTGGAGGGGAAGGTGGAGGTTTTTTTACAGCCAACAAGGCTGCCAAACGGCTGACCGCAGTTTGAATCACACAGCTGGATAGTTTCAAGGACACCTGGAGATATTTCCAGACCAAAACTAGATATTTTTCACGGGAGGTCGGACCATCTCCATCAGAGATCGTGGCGACAAAAAGGGTATTTTAAATCAAACCCTGATATTATTCTAACCCTGACACCGTGGTATTGTGTCTAAACCTAAGAATAACAGCACAGCATTGTGGCGAAGAGAAAAATAAAAAATTCACCCTAAACAATTGTAAAGTTGCAACATAAATTAACATTAAGTTTTCAGTTATCTGTGGCTTTGGAAAAATATACTTTGCTAACACTTATTCTGTGGATTGAGTTGTATCTAAATACCACCAAAGAGCCCTCTTGAATGCGCCAATGGTAGATAAAACATGATAAAGTGCCCTTTGGGATGTCCCTTCATTGGAGTCAACGTGGTGAACTGCTTTCTCTTAAACATAAATATAACACGACTCTCTGTGCACCGGTGCCCCTTAAATTTTTTTCGCCCTTGATGCCCAAAAATCCTGAGTCTGCCCCTGCTCATGCTAATGTAAAGTCAGGTGAAGTTTCATAGTCAACAAAACATTTCTGTAGCTTCATGGCAAAACAGTGTTGCAGCATTCTCCTTAACAACTGAAGTTAATTGGGACTTGTTTTTAAAACTTGAAAAAGAACCCCCCCAAAAAAACAAATGCATAAAATGGCTCCATACAGCTTCCCTGGAAGCCCTGAGATAAGAAATTGATTTTAACGGACACATTTTTGTTTTTACACTCTTGACGCGCAGCCGGTTTAGTTCACCCACTAAACAAAATAAGTTTCGAGCTACTTCAGTTGTTGGGGAGAATGCTGCAATGCTGTTTTGCTGTGAAGCTCCAGAAATGTTTTGTGGATTACGAACCTTCACCTGACTTTTCATAAGTGTGTGAAGATAATAACTAAATTTTCGTTGTTGGGTGAGATTTCCCTTATTATTACTCAAGCTAATTAGTGAACTTTGATATGACTCCACTTTTTCCACTTTGTGATTTTACTCCTTGGAAAATGCAGTCCATTAATCATTTAGTTGGGCCTTGTGTAGAGATTTGGTCACTGATTTTCTTTTATTCCTTTCCAAGGTCATTAGATGTGTTGATGAATCTTGGACTGGTCTCTAGTTTATGACAGGTTTATGAGAAATAGACACTGGGGAGGAAATGCAAAGGAGCTCCTCGAGAGATAAAGGTTTTTCCATTTTTGGAAACCTTCTTTTTAAAGTTGTGAATTTTTAGGCATGATTGTGATAGTAGATGAGGTCTGGTGAAGGCATCCATTCAGCAAATCTTCAAATCAGTTTGCTTCTAACAGCCACAAATCACAGAGATCTGTAGCTGTGACAAGCAGTAGGTTAAAGAACTACATGTGATCGACAATGACAGTGGGTGTGATCGTCATTAGCAATCATTGTATTTCCTTTACACAGGTTTGAAGTTTTTCTTGTGCTTGAAGCCTCAGTTGAGAATGTAACAACCGGCCCTAACCACTAATTGAATGAGTAAACATATCAAACCGACCAATGAGAGGAATGTAATGCTATGAAGTCCCACAATTCCACAGTGGTCTCCCAAATTCTGGAGGTCAAAGGTCAAATAGTTTGCTCCCAGTTTGGTACTGTCATTAAAGGTCAGAGGTCAACAGCAACTTACCAACAATTGGCAAGCAGCAGAGCAGGAAAGACTGAGGTAGAGTTAGAAAGGGTTTCATTTGTGTGTCGTCTCCAAGGGTTGTGCTCGAGGCATGGAATAAAGAACATAAATGATCATACTGTATGTAAGATTTACAAATACCCTTTTTAAAAAAACAAACGAACAAAAACACAAAATTTCGCCTGAATCTGCATGAATGCCATTTTTTTTTCATTTATTACACAAATTGTTTATTTTGAACATTAATTACTGTGCTCCTCTCCCTGATAAATGAAAATATAAATAATAATAATCAAAAAAATTCTCTCAAAACTAATTTGCTATTGCAAATTATTAGTAGGAATTTCTTAGAGACACAGTTCCGGTCAAAAATCTTCAAGTTTGCTCCGCTGTCTAACTTTTCCTCACATGCTCGCAACAGAAACACCCAGAGCAGCAGGAAAGTACTTCCAGACCCTCACGAAAATGTTTGATTACAGCCAGTGAAAACGGCAGAAAACACAGCTGGGAAGTTTGAGGCCAGTTGCGCCAATTTATTTAGGCTGAAGTGTTTACACGAGCCTTTGATGCCTTATAATTAACTCTCCAGCTGACAGATCGTTATAAACTCTGACCGTGATCTAGCTACCGTAGAGGATTTCTCATACAAAATTATCCTTTAAATAATTAATGTCACGTTTAAAGGACATCCTACATGTGTGCGTTTTATTTGCAACCAATTAAAGAATTGCGTTTTTTGATGCCACAATAATTAATTTAAAAATAGCTGTCTATATTCAGGCTTTTGAGCTCATACATGTTATCTTTGATAACTCAGATATGATGTTATTGAGTTTAGACTGCATGGGTGACCACATTAGGGAACTTTTAATGAGTAATAAGTTGGGTAACTGTGTGACAAACTCCTGTAAAAGAACATTAATACAAAGTATACTTGTCCGTTAAGTAAGCATGAAAAATAAGAAGGACTTTTTCACATTACTATAAGCATTATGTAATCACCTTGGAGTATATCCTTGGACTGAAAACTCTGTTGTACCAATTTTTGTCATTCTGGCACTCGACTGTCCTTTTGGCTGACCCCTCCAACAACCAGTGCACCTGTTCCCCACCACAAGTGATGCAGAGAAGCTATTAAAACCCCAAAATATCTCTCACTGAAGTGCAGCTCAGCTCATCTCACAGGCGGTATTCAACGATCGATCTGCTGCGTTTTACTGAACTGGACCCACCAAGGTTCAATGAGGAATTTAAATTCAGGAATGATCAGCATCCTCTCAGCTGTCACTCAGGAATCAGGTGTTCAGAGCTCTTCAACATTAAATGATTTCCCGGCAGCAGGGAGAAACACTGGAGGGGCGAGGATGGTCAGAGAAAATCAGTTATGGTTGACGAATATTCATCATTTCATCACACAGTATGTAACTTCTGCCACTAGGGGTCTCTCAGTCCAAAAAATGAAAACAAAAGACATCGTTTGATGTCATCTTGAAGGATCGTAGAAGTTGTCTTCATTGATTGACACCACTGCTGATGAAAGTTTATCTCATGTGACTGAGCGGCAACCTCTGAGGTTGGGAAATGAAGCCAGTGCCGAAATACCAGAAACTGCAGTTCTTCAAGCGGCCATTTGAGTTATACATGATATGGGGCATGGCCACGTTGAGTGACACCAAGTCGGGACCTGTCTGCTGTCATCTAATTATAGTCACTGAACTTGATATCTTGGCTGTGTTTATGGTGTTGATGCCTTTTGGAGGAGGATATTTATTCAGATATCACACTCATAGTTTGTCTTTCTGTTTGGTTAACTGGACCAAAATCCTGAAGAGGAGGGACAGAGGACAGTGTTTTGAATGAATGAACAACTCTGTTGGCGTTAGCTAGCACACAGCAGCTAGAGCCAGGGGGCTTTGGAGGAAAACCTGGGGAGTCGAGGACAGCACCGAGTTTGTTTTTTTAAAACTTTTGCAATTAAAAACTGGATCATCTTTACTCTTAACTTCCATGACGAGTCATTCGCCAACATCCTTAAAAACTCAAACACTCATGTCACTCTACTGTCACCTGACGTCTTCCTTTGTACCTGTAATGATTGCTACAGTCACTGCGGTGGTATCATAGGGGAACAAAGGACAGACAATGTTGTAATTTTGACCCAAAAGATTATATCCCCAACCTCTAAGATGCCGCAGGTACACAAAGGGGACCCAAAAGGTGACACAGGCAGACGAATAACTATACAAAATGTTAGCTTTAATGAAGAAAGCTGTGAAGTACAAAGAGAGCAAACACCAAAGCTAAACAAAGTCAAATTCAAAAAGAATGGTACAAATCAAAATACAACGTAAAAACCAGGAATAACACAAGGAATCAGGAATGAAAAGCCAGAAAGACGTGAAGGTAAGTTGTGACAGGGGAACACAAGTGCAAAACAGAACATAACAGAAAGGACTCAATACACAAGGGGGGAGTTACTGATAGACTATAGGTGAGGAGTGAATGGTTGTAGGAAAACAGATAAAGGGAGGAAGTACAATGTGAGACATGACACATGACAAACAATTTTCCCCCGGGGATTAATAAAGTATTCTGAATCTGAATCTGAATCTGAATGAGGTTATAACTTCAAAATAAAATAGCAAATACCAAAAAACACAACTAAAACCTGTTACATAAGCAAGTTGTTTTCTTTTTTCCTAAACCTAACCAAACTTCAACCACTGCATTGGCAGATTAAATAACAGTTAATGTTATCCAACTGATACAGGGGCAAAAGTCAGAAATGGCTTTTATGTGTCATTATAAAGGGCAGTCGCACGACACATTTTGTCATCCAACAAATGCTGGATTTGTAGGGAATCATTTATTTAAATTGACGAGAGATAACATTCCTCAGAGCTATCTAATGAAGCTATTTGTACCATCAGTGCCTGTCTTGAAACTAAACCATTTGTTCTTTTACCAAGCGGTTTATACCATGTCAGGGAAGGTTAAATAAAAGTGCAACACAAGTCAAAAGTCAGCAACATCAATGCGGTTTGCGTTTTTTCTACAGTGATCTTACTGTCTAGTACAGAAGCTCTTACAGATGTAGTTCACAATCCAGTAATAAAGCACAAGAACAAGTTGACAGATAGACTGATGAAAGAAACCCTCAAATTAGATACAAAGTACCTTATTGGCTATGGGCATACCATGCAATACCACTGCAAGCATGTCCTGCCCTCTGTGGACAGACACACACGTATGTACACACACACACACACACACACACACACACACACACACACACACACACACTCACCAAAACATCTATACTCTTTAGCACGCAATTAACAGCTCGAGCATGAATGGAAACTGGACTGACTGGTGTGTTGGAGACTTAACAAATGTGCAAACACACACACACACACACACACACACACACAGTGGTCATGCTGGAATGTGTCCATGCTTGTGGCTGATCCTCGTGTTATGACTAACCCAAAGGAAGACAGAGTACTGTTTCATTTCTCCTCAACGCTAAAGAGGAAAAACTTCTGTGAATTTGACTTTTGTTTTGAAATGTTAAATATTAAACACCTCCACAGTCCCATTTCCCCCATTTTTCCACCATGAGTTTGACCAGGACAACAAAGATTTATAAAGATTGCAGCCATCCTAATAAGTCCCAGGAAGCTGTAATGCTCTTTACAAACCAGAAATAACTGCCGGATGAAAAATTGAATAAGAATTCTGCTATTCTTAGATTGTTGCCTCTAGATGAGCAGAATTTTAACTTGTGCAATAGTATAGCAACAGAGTTAGTACGTACTACAATTTTTAGGAAAGTTACTCTCCATTTGAAATCCCTTTCTGTGCTACATTTGAGAAGAAAACACTGTGCTTTTTACTTTATTTACTAGTTGACAGCTGATACACACAGATACAGATTGTTGCATTTTGTTTCCCTCAGGACTTCTAGTAGAGCACGTTCACCTCCGCCAACAATGTTATGTTTTCACCCGTATCTGTTTGTGTGTTGGTTGGTTTGTTAGCAGGATTACACAAAAACTACTGAACAGATTTCTACAAAACTTGGATTATTGACGCAGAATAGACACCATTACCATTTGGTGTGGATCTCTGAATTTCTTCCAACTTTTTTTAACATTGAATGGTTCAAAATGTTTGTAAATTTCTCAGAGAATAATGCATGAAAAAATCAGACTTATTTAACTGGCTGCTATCTATGAGTGAGTACAATTTTGATGCAGATCCTGGATCTGGTAAACTTGAATTATAGAGCTATTTATGGGTGGTTTAAGATTTAGAGTGATACAGGGCTGTCAAGACTGATGTTGGATTATGATTGACTGAATGCCATTCTAATTATGTTGTGGTATTGTTACTTTTATGTACGTGAACTGCCCAATTACTTATTCCACAACGACACACAGGCAAGAAATGTAGCTTCGGCTAATATGTTAAACCTTGTCTATATTTTCTGCACATTAATTTTCATTTTGATCTGCTCCTGGAATCTTGTAAGACAAAATCTATACCTGTTTTAAAGTATTTATTGGACTCCATTTTATGGCATGCTTTTTAATTATTAAAGATGAACGAATATGAAATATAGGCTGTAATGTGTTAAATGTTTGGTGTGTAATACATAGGTGAAATAGTGAAAATCGAAAAAAATGACATGTTCAGGAGTTTTGTTTTATTGAACCTGCAGCTCAGAAACAGATTCATCTTACAGTAATGATAAAAACAGTTATTCTTCTCATTGAAGAGGCCGGATCCAGAAAATGTTTAGTTTTTTTCTGGGTAAACAACTTATCTTATCAAAAAATGATGTTGATTAATAATTGACTAATTTTTTCAGCTGTAATACAACATACAGGGCATACCTTCATTCTGTCCAATATTCTCTTAATTATTGTGGGAGAGGCTGAATTGTTAAAGTGCATCTTGTCCAACCTCGTTCATCCTTCACCACTTGCCTTCCCTTCACGTTTTGCACGTTTTGTTCAGCCGCTTGATGAGAACGACCTGAACATGACCCTCCATTTCCCACATGCCCCATCAAGGACAGCCTCTGTGTGTGTGTGTGTGTGTGTGTGTGTGTGTGTGTGTGTGTGTGTGTGTGTGTGTGTGTGTGTGTGTGTGTGTGTGTGTGTGTGTGTGTGTGTCTGGACTTGAGAGCATGTGTCATACCTGTTGATCTATTCCTGTGTGTACACAGACTGCATTAAGATTCTTCTTATTTGTTACATTGTCTGCATTCAGGTGTATGTATGTGCATTAACGTGTTTGGGCGTTGATTTTAGTTGACAGTTTTTTTCAAAAGTAAATTGTTAGTAGTATTAGAAGGTACAGCGGATCTTTACGTGGTATATTACTCACAGTCGCAAAAAGACATGTATAATAAAAAAAAGAAAAAGTAAAACCGACAGGTCTCATTTTGAAGAAAAAATAATAATTAGTATCTTCATTCAGTTTCTAATTGAACTTTTAAATAAACATCTGGAAATGAAGAAAAACTCTCAGTCAAATCAAGTCCAGTACAACACAACCACCCATTAACACCTCAGCGACGAACATAAAAAGAGAAATGATCACCTTTCTGACCGTCAACAAAAACTGACATTTTAAAAGTAGGTAGTAGTAAGTAGTTTATGGCAGAGCAGTTGTATTCAGTAACATCAGACTTTACAGCTGCACCTAATAAACTAGCCAGTGACTGTATGTCCTTATGATTTTAAGCAATTGAAAGATAGTTGATTATTGATCCTCATTACCAACACTTTGGGTTGTTGACCGATCTGAACTACCAACCAGAAGCATCAGTGTTTGACGAGTTGGTAATGAGACTCAGAAAATAAACAATTTTACAAATAGGATCCTTAAAAATTTGGAAACTCAATGTAAGTGTATATAGATAGAAGTAATCCTTCATTTTTGATACTGCCACGACTGTAGTACTGATTATTATATTTCCACTCTGTGCACAATGGCTGAATACAAATATCAATACTTAAATGGATACAAACAGTGTGGCGAAATCTCTGATGGCTGACAAGTTCTCATCATTTAACATGTTGTGATATTGCACAACCCTAATGGAGAGCTGCAGATGAAGTATGTTTGTAGGCTAACCTGGATATTAGCATCATCCTGATTGCCTTGACAAAAAGCCTGTGAAAATAAACTCTGTGGCAAACACAAATTTATGACACTTAAACATTTTGTGCAGAAAGATCAATCTGAACACCACTTAACGTAACGTATAGCCAGCTATAAATAAAACTAAATTCAAGCCCTAGGAAGAGCACCAGGCTTCGAAGGCAGTTTTTCGTTGTGGACAAACTGTGTAATTACTCCATCACGTGATGCACTGGGGCCCAAAAAGATTTTTTCCCATAAGCTTACATTTGTTCATCATCTCTTTTCACTTAAGCTCAATGTGATTTCAGACGATTAACCAAAAAGGCACTCAAAAAGACCTCTGACTTCAAGCTGACTGAACTGGAATCTCAAATTGTTTTTCTTTTCTTTCTTTACAGTTTTTTCCAGTTGCTAACACACTAAAATGACATGCATAGCACAAATATTTAAACTGACACATGAAGAGCAAAACCTCATCTCAAGTCTCCAAAACTTTAAACACATTTTCTGCTTTACACACATTTTGCAATTCGAAATGGCTCTTTTTAAGTGCACTGAACACAGTTCTCTGCATAAGACACAACAATCTGATATAAAGTCACATGTTTGCGATTTCAAAACACTGCCATTTAAAATGACACTACATGAGCTAACTGGCCACTACATGTGCCACCTGGCCAAACAATTGTTACCGTATTTGTTAGCACTTCAATCAGGAAGTAAGCATGAAATGACCACACGTGAGCATCTTTTTTTTCCAACAATGGAAGACGTTGCAGAGAGAGGAAGAGGAAGAGGGAGGGGGAGAATGAGAGGGGGAGGAGGAGTGAGAGGTAGAGCTGGTAGAGGAGGTTAAAGAAGACAACAACTTTCAAATGAAATCAGAGCAACCTGAGTTGATCATGTCAACAACCATGGGCTGACACTGCTAGGCTGGACAAAGAGTGAAGCCTCACGCACTGTTGGATTTTCTTTCTGCAATTTTCTTTTTCAGTTTACTGTTTTGTGAGCATATTTTTGTTCATTCTAATGTTAATATATCTGCTGTGCATATGTTGCACTGACTTGTTTGGTGAAAAATAAAAATAATAATATTTCAATAGCACGTGTGTGTATCTGCAAATATTTCTGTGCATGTGAACAATCTGAAGAAATCTCTACAGTTTGAACTATGTTAGTATTATGGCAAAGCAGACTAAAGATGAGAGTGCTTTTCATTCTGCCCAACAGTGTGTAGTTGGTTAGGCAAAAATCTGTAACACGAATGAAGTGTGTGCCATCTGGTGCAAAAGTTTGATTTTGGTTGCAGTGCTTCATTTTGCAGGATATATGAGGTATTTTGCAGTTTGGGTGTGTGGTTTGGTGAAATGTGTTAGTATTTTGATAAAACCAGCCTAGTTTGCTAAATTGTGTTTTAGCAATTGGATAAAACTGTAAGATTTCTAAATGAGGACCTGCTGATATTTAAAGATTAAATAACTGAGCTGAGCTGGTTAACACTGAAACACACCAACAGCTCACAACTGTGGAGGCAGGCTGTGCCACACACACACACGCTTCCACACACACCTGTCACTTGCATCAAGAAACAATAGTGTGTGTGTGTGTGTGTGTGTGTGTGTGTGTGTGTGTGTGTGTGTGTGTGTGTGTGTGTGTGTGCGTGTGTGTTACTGAGAGGAAGTAGCTTAAATCGCAACAGAAGAACAAGTCTTTAACCTCACATGGACCACAGCTAACCTCTGTCAGCTGTTTTGTGTGTGTGTGTGTGTGTGTGTGTGTGTGTGTGTGTGTGTGTGTTTAAACACACTAGTTCCTCCTTACACTGCTCCATTCATCCAACCTGTCAGCTCTTTGGACACGCCTGACATCGAACTCACAGGATTTATTGGAAAATAACTACCAACATGAGTATGCATTACAGAATGTGCTGAGTCTGTTGTTTTTGTACAGTACATACTTCACCATTCATTATTTATTTAGTTTCTCCATCAAACTTCGAAATCGAAATTGAAGGTTGGTCTGAAAATGAACACTTAACACAGTTTAGACATGAATACTTGATCCTGACTGGCTGCAGCATGTCACTTAATTCCCGATGTACAGTAGCTTCAGTGAAACTTTCGGATCACTGTTCTAAATGAATGCTCTGTAGACCAAATCTCTGTGTTTTAACAACTGGCGTTGGATTTTAATTGTAGAGAAATGTAAGAACCATCGAACTTCATAACTGCAGTCGTCATTTTTTAGCTGTGACTGTGCATTTAAAGACATATAGTTAACACATTGGTCTGACCTTTTCTGCTGTGCTTATTTTGTTTGCTGTATTGCTTTACAAGCATCTGTGACATCTACACAACAGCAAAATCTCGCTAAAACAAGAAAAAAGACGACGAGCAGAACTACAGAGAAGAGTCAAGAGAAGAGTGTGAGCAAATCATGTCGAGGATCACGAACACCGGAAGGAGCACAGCCAACGCACATTAGCAATAATAAAAGCACAGAACAATACAAACAAGAACATGAGCAAAAACATGAGAAAGAACAGAGCAAATAACACAAACTACAGACAGAGGAAGAGCAGAGAGCAAGACGAAGAAGGAGAGGAAGGATCGTTTCTCTTCTCTTCTTCACTTCAAAATGTCATTTCACAAAAAGATGCAAAAACATTTCATCAACAGTCCACACATTCATCTTTAAATGTTCTAAAAAAAATAAATAAATGTCATACTGATTGAAATGGCTGATTCACTTCATTTTGACAGAATACAAAAAATAAAAAAACATTTGTAAAAGAGTCCATTTTCCATTTTAGGACTCCTCAAAGACTGGACAATATTAATGGGTAGCATTTTTTATCACCTTTTCACAATTTATATTTATATTTAATTTTGAATTCATTTATGTGTATCATTGCACCCGGTATAGCAAGGGCAGCGTTTTGAAAGTGGGTCTGAATATCCATTTATTTTGATTTTGTATTCATTATGTAGTGGTGTTGAAAGAATAACTTCTGCGATGGCCTTTCAACAGAAAAACCTTGAAGGTTCAGGGACTGAACAGACTTTGGATAAAAATCCACTGGCTGAATATAGATCTAAGGCAAGGCTAGTGAATATTATTTTAACATCCCAAAGAGAAGGAATAATCTTTAGTTTTTTTTTAAATAAAACTTAATTTAAGCCAATTATTTAATCAAAGAATAGAATATTACTAGATATAATTGAGTTTGTGGGAGGAATCAGTCTAATTCAGTTCTTCAGGTGTGATTTTTGGTGCCATTTAACACAATAACATGAAAACCTTTTTTATGAATGGTTTTGTCTGTCTGCCCTGTTGTCTTGGCTTTTAGGTCATTTCTGTAAAACAAAAGACAAAGACAAAATCAAAGTTGGAGAAACGTGATGTTTCATATGATACCACATAAACTTCGACAACCAGATTACCATAATAATTCTAATGGTTCTGTTCACTGGACACTGAACACCCAAAGTTATCTAACAATCAATTGTATTATCCACAGTCTTTCCATCAGTTCATTTTTTCCATTGTGCTACAAAATCATGCTGCAGGATAAAGTGAGAAAGGCTTTTGTGTCCCCTTTAATTGATCATGTTGGGTTAGCCTTATTCAGATTGAACTCTCTAAAATATTAGATACCATGTTTCTTAAAATGAAATGGACACAATTTCATGCATTTAAACAGTTGATTCGTTTAATTATTTGTTCGTGATATCGAAATGTGAACTTTGGGCTGGTGATTGTTAGTGCTGAGTTAAGACCAAAATTAATAATGGGTTTATTAGAAGCACATATTTGTTTGGAGGCAAAGTAACCAAGAGCGCACTTTATCAAAGGTTGTGATGTGATTTAGATTTTATTTGGATATCTTTTAACTCATTGGCTAATCATCCAAGAGTACACATTAAAAAATGTTTAAGCATACAGTCATTTATGAGTATAAAGCACATAATTGTTGACATGCACATATCATATAGCATACACATACACACTTATGGACATAACACGCACATTCACGCACACACACACACACACACACATACGCACACACACACACACACACACACACTTATATACATATACACATATATAAATGTGTGTTTATGTATATTTATATATATATATTTATGCATAAACAGCATATGTATGCATGTATATATATATGTATCAACATAGTCAATAACAAACACACCCTACGAAAAATACAATAATACGATGATAACTGCATTTTATAATCAGTGGTACTGTTCTTAAGTTAGCTACTGTAATGAATTCCATAATTTAATAGTCTTCATTTCAACAGAATATAACCTTACCTATTTTTTGCACATTTATTATAACTTTGACATGAACTCTGATGCTTTGCTTTTTCCTTTGCCAGCAACAACCATGCTGTTCCACTGGCTGCACCAGTAGCGTAACATCATGGTGATAGGCCCCAGTGCAAATAATTTTTTTGTGCCCTCCACCCCCCACCCTAAACACAAGCGTACACTGGTGCGCACTGCACGCACGCATGCACACACGCTTGGACACACGCACAGCCACTCGAGAGAACTGCTATTGCAGGGGTGGACTGGCCAAAAGGGAGTACCGGGATTTTTTCCGGTGGGCCGATCAATAATGGGCCGATGGACGGCCGTTTTTTATTTTATTTTAATTTATTTATTTATTTATTTTATTTTTTTTTTCTGCTGTGCCCTGCTTTGGTAACTATGATAACTCTCCTGGCCCGGGGAGAGAGACATGCATCGGCTCGGCCCCAGCTATTTCATTCACAAAAACAGGGGTCTGTGGCAATTCTGGACAGCTGTTTTTTTTTTTTTTTTTTCTTCCTTCATGGGCCCCTGATGGTGTCTGGGCCCCGTTGCAGCTGCACCGGTTGCACTGCCGATACTTACGCCACTGGGCTGCACATTCAACCACATTTTAATCTCAGAATGTCACTGAACAGACTTTCAACAAGCTCAAACACTGTAAGCAATACGTCTCCTCATATTTAATAATAAAAAATGTATGTTTTTTATGATAAATACTTTGTGTCAACTCAGCAATGTGTAGACTATTGATAGAATTACTAAATGAAGAGACATTTTCAGTAGGAAATCAAACTAAACAGTGGTAATAAGTAAACTACCAACATATAAACTGAAAGTGTGGAAAAGGAATGAATCTTGGAATTTATACTAGATGCAATACCACAAAAAGAAAAAAAAACAATTTAAGAAATAAAGAAATAAAAATATGCCTGTGAAAATAATTGAAAAACTTACTTCAGAACAAATTCTTTGAGTACTTTGGACCCAGTTACACCTTAGTCATGCAGGCTTTTAACAGCTGGCAAATCTGTTCAATCTGAAGCCATTAGCAGCAACACACAAACAGATATACAGCAGCAGCTCACGGCTCTTTCTCTCCAATTCTTCTCTTATTAACAATCTGATTCACTCCTCAATCTGCCTTTATGTCTTTAAAACTCTGTGGAGTTATCATTTTTACAAAAACTTTAACACTCCCTGTGCCATAAGGAAAAAGAAAACAGCTTTTTTTCCGTGACTGCTTTCATAGAAACCAACCCATGATAAAGAGAGCTTTCTGATACAAGGTTGTAAGGACGTTCACATGAAAAGACACGAGGATTAGATGAATGCACACGGCTGCATGAAAGACCAATTCAGGTGTAGGATGCCGCATGGCTTTAACTACCAACTCAATAATAGAGAAAACTGTATGTTTGTCACAGCTTGAAAGGCTCAAAGTCACTTCATCACATACAGGAGGTTCAGCATTACCATCATCATTAACAGCGAAGGCCATTTAGAGCAAGCTGTCTTTTGCAGTGACATTCTGACAATAACACATATGACAAGAATACAAATTCTAACACAGTCAACACAATAGAACGAAATGACAACACATCTAAACCAACAGAGGTAACCAAATCAAATACAGCACCTACACTGCATTAATCTCTGTCCATTAAAATAGATTTTAAGTATATATAATACGATTTAAATTAAATGAGAAAGTAAAATGTACTTTGTTCATCAGACTCTCCGTTATTTATTGCCTTGGCAACAACAGTCAACAATGTCAGCACTTACAGGTCCCTCTGGAACTACTGGAACAGCGAGTCCAATTCCTTTGTTCTTGCAATACACTGAAACAAATCAGGTTACAGTGATAAGGCTGGCAAGCCAATGATCACAGTTAAAGACTATGTTTCGACATTATTGAGGATATAGGAATAAAATGATTTTAATCTTGTGGCTCTTCTTGATTTTCTGTGTTGTTGAGGGTGAAATAAATCCTCTTGTGGTTTTGAGGCTCAATAAATGTATCCAACATTTTACAGAAGCTCCTCTCTCAATGTAAACATATTGGAAAAAGTCTTTTTAGGCCCAAGTGTTTCATGTGATGTTGTAATTACAAGGTTAGGCCACTATGTAATGACATGATTGTAGAAATGTTGAAAAGATACATATGAAACATAAAAGTTTATCGTAGCCATGTTTTGAAGCATCTTCAAATGGCAATATTTTATTCTGGCAGCTGGACTGAAAGATGACACCATCACGATGTTTGTTTCATTCAACCGACAATCCAAACCTCAAAATGATTCCCTCCGCCAAAGAGGTTTTGTTTTCACCCGTGTCCATGTGCTTGTTGATTGGTTTGTATGCAGGATTACAGAAAAATTACTGAATGGTTTTCTATGAAATTTGGATAGAAGATGAGTCTCAACCCAAAAATGAGCCATTCATTTTTGGTGTGGATCTGGAAAAGAGACAGACCCAAGATTTCTTTTCACACTTTCTTTAAAACTGCAAGATAGAGCACTTTGTGTTGTTGTTGATGACATTTTTGATAATTTCTACCCATTTCTACACCATGATATGTGAGAAAACATAATTGCCATTAATTTGCAATCAGCAATTAATTAGCTTAATCAGCTTATTATTTCAGCTGTACTTGTATGTTGTTCTTTAATCTGTAACAAAACATAAATAATGACCTTTCCATCTTTTATATGCAAAAATTTGAATGTGTAAATGTGACCAGCAAATAAAGCTGTTAAATAATTTCAGTTAGCGATAAGTACAATATTTCCAGCTGACACATACACTGTAAAAAAGTTGACCTTACTTTAAACAAAAAAAAATTTTCAGGAAACCGCTTAACTCAGAATGAGGTAAAATAGCCAATGGAATTTAATTTGGAGGAGTTAAAAAGTCTGAAAGTCTTCTTTACTTGACAAAATCAGTTTCCTAAATTTCTTGAGCAACATCTTTACAGTGAAGTGGAATAGAAGTATTAGCACCTCAAAGTTGTACTTAAGTAACCCTACAGCTCTTGAGTATATTTACTTGGTAACATTCCACCACTTACCACCTCGCTCCTCATGTGAAGGGTCCTCCTCCCTCTGCTCCCTCGCCTCCTCGTCGGGCCCCTGGGTGCTGCTGCCGCTCCTGTTCCGGGTGCTGACAGGCCCAGCTGTCTCCTCTTTTTTGCCCTTGGCTGTCGCTCGTTAATTTCCAGCAAAGGCCCCTAAGCGACAGCCCTGCTTCATAGTGACCATACTTGGAGAAGAGGCGCTCAACTGACACGCACCACACACACAGTGCACACAGACACACATGGAATCACAGGGACATACAGTGAGTCAGACTCTCTGCAGGCGAGAACAAACACGCAACATGCGCATGAAGCTTTAGTACACACTGGTGGAGGGTGAATAAATAGAGAATTCTTCACTTGTTATCTTCAAATAATACTAATTTTCTGTTTCTGTAAAGAAAAAATCACATTTTTTACATTGTTCTTGCTACTTGATGCAATTTATACAAACATAAACAATATGACAGTACAGGATGTAGCTGGTGACATATATAGGGTGCAAAACTGAGAATGTGCAGGTCAAGGTTTGATGCTGTACATTCCAAACATAATGGTACTAAACTATGAGTATAATGCCTGTGCTTACAGTTACTGGTATGTGACAATAATTAAGAAATTAATTAAATAATAATAATTTCTTCTTCTTCTTCCACAAGCTCCTGAGCTCAGTAACAGAAAATAAGAGGACTGAATCTTAAAAATGTAGTGTTTTAAAATTAAAATGTTTGTGTGTGCGTGTGTGTGTGTGTGTGTGTGTGTGTGTGTGTGTGTGTGTGTGTGTGTTAATCGCAGACCGAGCCACGCGCCCCTCGCTGCCACTTCGCTCTGAGCAATGTAAATTAGATCTGTTAATGAATGTTTTCTCTCATCACATACAAGTGCAAAGTAAGTATGCCATCTATGCCCACCTTGCCTCTCCGTTTACCGCCCCAGTGTGCCAAGCATTCAGACTAAATGAAAATATACACAGGCACAACCATGCCTGGCATCCCCTCTTAACAAGCTGCAGAAACACTGCAAGGCACGGCTGCTATGCTGAGGGGAATCTTGAGAATCTCCATGCTCAGACCGGCGAGCTCTTCTCTCACAGCGTTTGCTGTTATCGCACTGATCACTGGGTTTCAGAGCGGCACTTCTGTCCAACAGTGAGTTAAGTCAAATGCCAGTAAATATCAGGAAAAACATGAAACATGTTTTTCTTTTCTATCAGCTTCAAGAACAACAAAAGACCACTGCTGTGTAGAAAAATGAAAGAATATTCCAATAATTGACTCAGGTAATAAGAGAGACCGTTTATTACATCAACTTAACACTTATAGTCTTCATCATATCAAGCTCCCCTCCGCAAATCTCTGTTTTTAATGTACAAATGCTTTATTTGACCCAGAACACTCTCTTGCCTTTTCAGACAGTCTTGTGTGCTTTTTAATTCTGAAATGAAATAAAATATATAATTTAAATCCCAGCTGAAGTGCAGGTTATAGAAAAACAGATAAAAAACAAACCTCCCTGATGGAGACGAGCACAGATTTTCTGACCTACAGAGCTGCAACTTGACAGAACACGGCATGACAAATTAAAGGAAAAACCATCAAACAGTGGTCCAACACTATAAGAGTAGGCATAATAATGTTAATATGACTTCAGGAAAGACTTAACGTTCTCTGTAATTCGATGGGAAAAAGCATTTGCACTCACCAGGCATATCGACATCGGTATGTATGGACGAACAAATTAGTTTTGTCTTCGATGGATCCAGGAGTCTTTTCTTCAACACTGTGAGCATTTTTTGTTGATGGGGAAAGTGACATTTACACGATTGAGATAGTCTACGTTAGTCACCATGGACTATTTAGAAACCCTAATATAAGATAATACCTGTACACATGATCTTTTATGATCCTTACCATGAATTGGTCCTTACCAGTGGGTAGCTTTTGGATCTGTTTTTTGTTATTTTTTACTTTCACTTTCATTGATTTAAATTTGCACTCTTACTGCATTACATTGCAATTGCCGCACAACAATTCCCTTCAGGATAAAAAGCAATTCTAACATATCTTGTTTTAGATACGGCTCCAGGTGGAGGAGCTGAATGTGAAGAAATATTGCGGCCTCACATCAAGCACACAGAAGGTGGTGAATTTCAGTCACTTGTTTGTCATTAGCGTTAATTTTTTTTAAGCTTGCTGGTGAGAGCTGTCTCTGCCTCCGTCTCTTTCTTTACACACTCCATATAACTGACATGATAACAGCTTAACGTTGACTTAACAGCAGTTGGTGTAAACTGTATGTAACACAATGTAGATGAGCGTGGAGACGGCCGGGATGTTTGGCCCCCGAAACCCAAGCAGCAGTGTTAAAACTCTGCCACATTGGTGGGATTGTGTCCTGCGTGACACAGATTCCTCACTCAAATCCTCCGTCGGCGTCTCCATAAAAAGTGAACGCCTGAGTCTGTAAACGAGGAATTCTGGTCCCGCAGCGAGGGAAGGAATTCACGGCTTGTCACAGTTCATTTCTGCCTGAGAATATGAGACGCTGAATCCTCCACGGTCAGTTGCTGCAGATCAGTTTGATTGTGCGGAGAGAAGCAGCAATTTCTGCAGAAATACTCACCCTCATGCATCTATTCATGTCCAAAAGTAGCACACATACCGATACTTGACATGCATGAAATCTGACATCTGAGAATATTTATATTACTTCACCGTCATCGAGGCCACATCTCATTTATTTCTACAGTGTCATCATTATTGTCTTTTAGCTATTTTAACATGTATAAATATTCTCTCAATAGCCTATTTTTACTGTCTTCAATTATTTTATGTGACGTACAGATGGTGTTCAAAAAAGTTTTTAAAGGTTCAGCTTCTTCAACCAATCAAATCATGACTTCAGTCTTCAGTAGTTTTGATGTGTGCTTATGGACGTTGGGTGGATCTTTTACTCTGTGTTGAAACGCAATATCGCAAACGCAATAGCAGATAAATGCTTTTAAAGGACATCATCAGGTTGCAAGGTTCATTTATCCATCATTTAACGACGCCAGACTTGCTGAACAAGATTCCCTTTCACTTGCATCACAGAACGGAGGAGTTCGCACAGCCTGAGGAATGGAGCTGCTCTGTAGTCTGGTGGTAAGGCAGCAAATGCTTCTGTATGTCTTTTGCAGTCCGTTTTGGTTGCCATTAACACGGCAAAAAAAACACCCAATTTTGATCGCCACAAAAAAAGGCCTGAGTCCCACAGACTCAGACTGTTGTTGATCATTTGGCAGACTTATTGGCTGTGATAACACCACCTCCTCCCCCTCCACCTCCTGAAGTGAAAGTAAGCTAATAAGCATATAATGTGAACGTGAGATGCGTTGGACGCATCTATGGTTTTCAGAATAGTTAACTGCGAACATTAAATCCTGGTGGCTGGGCTGAAGTAGAAGTAAACTCAGATTTAACATCAGGCTTAATGCTGAACTTGAGATTGGCAAGTAACAGCTGCTAACGTTGGTGATAGCTTATGAAGTTAGCTAATGTTATTATGTTACTGACAGTGTTATCAAGATGTCACCAACTTTGGCCCCTTGCCCTTGCCACTTAGCCTTACCACGCCCTTCTGTGCATTCACGTGTAGGGGTCGGGTTGTCTTGGTTCTTGTTGGGAGGCAGAGTTAGAGCAACATGGACCTTCTTAACGAAGGGTTTTCAGAGCCAAACTTTACATTGAGGGTTACGAGAACTCCATCATTTCAATGAATGTCGGTCCTTTTCAAGCATAAAACATAAGTAACAAGCTTGATGTGTCTTGGCAGAAAACTGGCTAGTTAGCTTAACATTACATTGTTATCGCTGATTTGTGGATAACAGCTCCACTTTTTTTACCACATTCAATGTTGCATCCCCTCCTTTAACGGCATATGGCACCTGAAATTTAACTAAAGTCCAGCCGCGAAGTTGCTGAACTTGGCACCGCTCCTCGAATGTCAGGGCAGACTGGCAGGGTATGAGAATGGGTTGCTAATGTTAGCCTATAAAGCACCATTAGTGGCCAGCATTCTTTTAATCTAATGCCTCGACTCATATCTTGGAATTGTAAACAGATTGTGAGAATCCATGCCTTCCTATCCCTATCAGATAAATGATGGCTGGTATAGTGATAATACCAGCACTGCCACAGTAACACGAGAGAAATTGCTACAGCTGAAGACGCTTTATTGGAAACGTCCAGTCGCTTCTGTCTATTGGTGACTAATGCTGACCTGTGAGGGTCTTGGAGGGTTGTCCCATTTCATAGGGGGAGATTTCAGCTAGGGGTCGACCAATATGGCTTTTTCAGGGCCAATACAGATACTGATTATTAGAAATCAAGGAGGATGAAAACCCGATATTTGGGACTGATGTTCATTTGCAGTAACAATGAAAATCACAACCAGCAATGAAATAAACCTCAGTACTGCTACTACGTTATACTTCCTCTCAACTACATTTATTTGCTAAATTTAGTTACTCGTTACTTTGCTGATTCTGAGTATTCAGTGTTTATAGGCTATCAATTGTGACGTGTTATTAATCAGATATCATTGTGTGTGGGACATCGTGTGAGAGGATGCTGCATCGAAGCAAGAGTAGCTGAGTGCTGCGTGTCGGTCCCTATCATCATAATTTCAACCACTACCGCTTGTTACTCTCATATGAGTGGACAGGTGGCACTCAAAAACCAGAGGTAAAGGTAAAAAAATGGAAATGGAACTGAGACTTTCTGGTGACATGCTGCCCCAATTATTTTTGGAGCATGAATCCAACAGGAAGCACATTTTTAACCATGTGAAATTATATTGAATCATACATTTATGAAGCTACTTTGGCATAGCTGTAGGCTAGGCATGAAAAATACATAAAAATAAAATTAATTGCAGTTGAAGAAAATAAAATTACATTCATTACATGTCATTCAGGGGTCACTTGTCTGTAAACTGAGGGCTGCAGGATCTTCACTCCTCCTTCTATAATTACCAACGGCCTCGTTTGTTTATGTAACCCCACCTTGAGCTCATCAAGACCAACAGTTTATAAATAATCCCCTCGACCACATAATCCCTTTAACTAAACACGGAGACACGATCCGTCTGATCATCTTTGCTGCTAACGACTTCAGGCTTTAAGCACGATACACATATATGCAGTAATTTGTTTTCTCATATCTGTTTGGGTAATTATTATTTCTTATTTTTTGCTTATTTTGGTCCAGACTGGAGTGTCATATCATCTGCGTCACTTCCTGTGTGCAGATTCAAACAAGAAGAACAGTTCACCAGGCAATGAGATCGACAAATGTCAGTGTTTTACTGCATGAAACGTAGGTCAAGTCCCTGCTGTTTTATACTACCTTGAAATTGATAGTCGCATTTCTTGACGTCTGTGAGTCTGCAGCGGTGAGGGTTGTAAACGTGAGACGCGGCACCTCCGGGTGCTGATGGGTGCAAGTGAGTAAACTAGAAACAAATGTGGCAACAGAAAGAGGACTGGCCGACACCACCAAGGAGCCATCTATCAGCAGGACAAGTCATAACTTTTAATATGATATTGTAGCTTCGGCAACTTGATCAGGTTTCAGTGCACTATGTAGAAAAGGGTGTGTGTGTGTGTGAGGCTCGGTCCTGTGACTGGCAACAAGACTCTTCTGCCAGCCATCTGACCACCATCTTGCAGTGTTTAGGGATGAGATCAGACTCCCGTTTTCTGTATTTGTGTGTGTATGTGTGTGTGTGTGTGTGTGTGTGTGTGTGTGTGTGTGTGTGAGGAAGAGAGGGAGACACCTGCCTCCAGTGTGACAGCTCTATGAGCGTCCTCATGAATCACAAGTCATGTGGCTGCCCTCATCTCATGTACCCAAGTTAGAAATGGCCCTGAAATCTGTCCCTGTGTGTGTGTGTGTGTGTGTGTGTGTGTGTGTGTGTGTGTGTGTGTGTGTGTGTGTGAGAGAGAGAGAGAGAGAGAGAGAGGGACAGATAGAGAGGCACTAAGTTAGAAGCAGGACTGAAACCTTAGTAGGGCAGAAACCACGGGAGGAACAAGGAAGTTGAGGATGGAGCCGAGTTGTTTGTGTGCTTTAGTGTACGTGTTTGCGTGTGTGTGAGAGAGAGAAAGAGAGAGAGAGAGAGAGGGGTCATGTAAAGGTTTACAGAGAATCTGAGAGAGAGATGAACAAATGACTCATACAAGTTGAGGAGAAAACTGGGGTCACTACATTGAGTTGTCCTTGTTTGGCTAAAATGACTTTAGTGCAGTTATGGCCCATTAATGTTTTAATTTTGTAGTGGCAATTAGTACTCCCCCAAGGAAGAGTGGAAAAGTGCCCGGCTTTGAAGCCATTTTTCATAGTGGCCAAACCATGCAAATATGTTGTCACGTGATGCACTGCAGCGCAAGAAGACTTTTCCCCATAGCTTACAACGTTAAAGAAGCATCTGTAAAACGATGAATACATCCTTTTGAGCGTCACAACCCCACAAAATGACTCCAGTCACTGTCAAAATATGAGCCATTCGGTTCGATAAAATGTGCAGTCTCGAAGTCGGCGGAAGTCTCTAATGTCCAAGCCCTATGGGTTAGCCCCAAAACGTCACACTTAACCTCAAAGAGATGGTAGAAGCTCTCGCATAGTTCACGCACAGCTATGAGGTCTGAAGAGACTCAAGAGAGATCATACAGGAAAGGAGCCAATCAGTTGAGTTGTAAACATTTTCAAAATGGACCTGCATTGTTGCATTGTTGGTGATTTTCGACTAAATACACTTTTTAAGAAGTCTTCTTAAAAGTTTTTCTTAAAAATAGCGTTTGGTTTTGTCCTCATGAACCCAATATACCACACATTGTCTTGTCTCATCGGCTGAGTATATCTTCCCACCCCGACTAATTACATAATCCTACTATTTGTGCTCCGCTGTTCCCAAAGCCAGCCTGACCATGTTCTATTACAAAGATAAAGCGCTGTAACTACATTTTTGGTCAAAAGAGAGTTATGACTGAAATTGAACTTTTAAACATTTGTTAAATCTTGCTCTATCTTAGAGAAAAAGAGACGTAAGAAACTATTAAATCCAACTAAAAAGAAGGGCAGAAGGTAGAGTAAGTGTGGTTAGCACAAAAAGATGTGTTCAATGTCATTTTCTCAATACTTTAAGGTAAGACATGACATACTGGTGAAAGAATTTAACTAATAAATATCAGCATGATCATTTCCTAGCTGATGACTTACATTGAGACTATTATTTTTTGTTTTATCATTATCATTTTTGTTTATTTATAATATATTAGAATATCGTACGGTTGGATCACATAACGTCCTGGGTTTGTTCAAGATTATTATCCTACTATATCGTACTTAAATGAAGCGATTAGTCAGCTCCGTTCTGTTCACCTGATATGGATGTGAACACTTTTACGTGACACTTAAAGATGAGACAAACCTCATAGTCTTTGCTTTATTTCAGGTGTCATATGCTGGAGAACAGAACCAAAATAATGAAAAAACGTGTCACTCCTCCAAAACACATTTGAACATGTGTTTAAATGTTGTGTTTCTTTTATTATCTAAGCGTGTATTATTTTATCAGAATTTTAATGCTTCGTTTTTGTTGGTAACTTTCTTGTCCGACATTTTATTATTGTATCATAACAAGGTGACTTTAACATAACACAACAATTGTTACAACAACAGGGGAAGCAGATGAGATGTATCCGCAGTGAATACATTAACCAAAAAGGCTAATTAGGATGCTCTTTTTGTCTGATAATTGCACATATAATTTTAGTCATCTGTCCTGTTTTACATCTCCTCCGCCTGCCCCGGTCTTTTCTTGCTTTCATACCTCCCTATCTAACCTGTCGTTGATTAGCTGAATGTGTCTGGAGGATAAAGGCAGAGGGGGCAGCAGCTACATTCTTGTTACCGGGTGTCAGGCTCCGGAGCTCGGTGGGAGAAGGAAACAGGCATAACACTTGTTGGGGAAATATATTCCATCACCCAGGAGCCAAGAAGTCATCCACACCATTCAAATGGCACAAAACTGGTAATTATGCAAGGCAAAAGCAAAGCATTTGATGAACATTTCTCGCATTTCAGCTTCGCTTCCTCTCTGCAGTCTGGGATGCTAAACTGGAAAACGTTTTTGTTTCTCATCTCGTGTCTCGGCATCACCTCGTCACCTTGCGGGATGCTCTTAATTAGAAGCGCCTCGTTAGCTATATCTGCCCCGCTCCTTAATTAAGAGGAATCATCTTCACCCTCTCTTTTCATTGTCCGGCTTTGAAGAAAAGGAGCGATGCCTTTCTTGTCATTTACTCCTTCTTTCTTTATGATAAGGTTTTCTTTTTTTTTTGGTTTTTTTTTCTCTCTCTCTCTGTTGAAGGTTTCTTTGAATTGGCAGATAAAGAGGGAGAGGAACAGAAGGAGAGGCTGAGTAATGAAAAGACCCGCGTTCACCAAGGACCTAGGAGCCACCTAATAAATTGGCTTGTTAAGAGGAGAAAGATCACTATGTGACATATTCCTCCCATTCATCGGCGGCAACACAGGTGCAAAACAGACAACAGACAAATGGGAATCAATCAATCTGTGCTATAGCTGGTGCTTGTGTTGGTATACAAACGCCGACGGCCACTCAGCTGGGAGGGCTGATCAATTCAATTTTTAGTTGTATGGACTCAATTTAAGTTATTGTTGCATGTTCATAAACAGTCGCACGCGGAAGGCAGACGGGAGAAATCAAATGCTTAACAGGGCAAAGAGGGTCTAACATGCATCCATCCCAAGGCCGACGTGTGTGAATGAGAGAGTGGGACAATGAAAAGCTGTGAATAAAGGGAGTGTGTGTGTGTGTGTGTGTGTGTGTGTGTGTGTGTGTGTGTGTGTGTGTTTGTGTGCACACCCTATTACCCAGACACCACCACCAACATTGTATGGGAGGGATAGCTCGCTGCCGTGAATACTAGTAGACAGTGAGAGCATGGTTGATATATGAAGGGGGGGAACAAAGACGGACAGACACGACAGACACGAGGGGGAGAAGGGTTTGGGAGACGGAGGTAAACACGGACGAGGGGATGGATGAATGGATGGACGGATGAATGGAGGAGGGGAGAAGAGAGGGAAGTGTATAAAAGGGCCGGACAGCACTTCTTTTCTGTCAGTCTCCAAGCAACTCACAATAGAAGGTCAGACAAGAAGGAGAAGGGAAAGGGGGGGACAACAATAAGGAAATACAGAATACTCCTTTATTCAGCCGCAGACAGACAGGTAGGCAGGCGGAAAGGCAGGCATGCACAACAAACACACGCCGGCTGTTAGATCAGGACAAGCATATTATACAGGAAAAACTAGTGAGCTGTTATGCTGCTCCTTGTAGTTTTTGGAGCTACATTCAAATTCTGGCCATGTTTTTTCCTCGTGAAACAACACAAGGGTATCTTTTTGGAGAGACCGAAACACTGAGGTTCAACTAGGGTTCGGCGATATGGAAAAAAAATCTTATCACAAGGATTTTTGTCATATCAGTCAAAACTGATATATATTTTGTTAATGAGGGTTCTCAGTCGTCCAGGTCATGGCAATTGTGCTGTATCGTAGGCAACTGGACTGTCTTTTGTTCTTACCAGTTCCAACTGACAGGAGAGGAGTTTGCAGGCTCTTCAGTTAGTTTTCCAGTTAGTTGGAACAGAAAAAGCCTCTTGGATGAGAGGTGAAACATCTTCAAGAAACTGAAATAAGTCCAGTTGCCTATGATGCAGCACCTAGACTGATACATATCACTGTTTCTGTCAAGCATTAAGGATAATTTTTACTCCCAAGTGAGATGTGAAGATATCATAAGGTTGCTTTTGGTTTAAATATTATTCATTTTCTGTCAGAAGTTGAACATGATAAATGCACTGTAGAACCACTATACTGTATTTCCTGTATCACACTGGTTGTTTTAGACCAGGGATCAGCAACCTTTACTATCTAAAGAGCCACTTTTTGCCCCGTCCCTCGCCAAAAAAATCTGTCTGGAGCCGCAACACACATTTGTATCTTGTCAGAAAGGTAACACAGCCTAGAAAGTCTAAATCAGTCGATCAAGATTACATTTTCACATGAAGTGGCAGCTGTGTGCAGTGGGCTACTTACACTTGCATTGTAAGGTTCTTGAACGTGGCATTTGCATTTCAGTGATGCCATATTTTGGTGCATTTTGAATTAAAAGAACTAGCCTACAATAAATAGAAACAGAGTGGCAATGCAGAATTAATAAGCAGAACTACTTCAGTCCTCCCTGTGTTTGTGAAAATGTACAAAAGTAGCCTCATTTGATAATAAATAAAGCATTTAGAAGCAGGCTAGATTTAAAAACAGTAAACATTTAAACAATAAAACAGCATAAAACACAATGATATTACCTCAGGATCATTCAATTAATCATAACTTGATAGAACAGATACAATTGATACAATCGTCTTCTTCGGTAACGCTGTTGCTCGAGTTAACATTTTCTGTCGTCATCTCATCTTTTATCCTGCTCTGACTCCTGACCTACTGATGTGCACAACTTCAATAGCCAAACATTAACACGTGGCTGCTTCTCGTATGCTCTGTGCTGTGTGCGTCAATCTAACCTCACATGGCAGTAACTCTAACCCATCCTCATGAATGGTTCAACCCATGCTATTCTCATTACCATTGGCTGTTACTGCTGTCTGTCAAAACAATGATGGGAATGTGTTCTATCGATGGTATCACCCATGTCTTATATCTCTGTCGATGAAAAAGTCATTTTGCGATTATGGTTTTATTGTCCAGCCCTAGGTTCAAGGATTCTGTTGATTTGCTCATAATCTATCTATTTCAGCTATCTGTTCAACACGTTAATAGCACATCTTTTTCCATGAGATGTACTTTTTTAAATTTGAATGAGCCTAAAAATTAAACAAGAATGGTCCTGGGACTGCTCCGTGGGGAATGCCACAATCATCATTATTGCCCAAAAATCTATTTTCTATTAAAAAACTATGATTTAACTGAGAGCATTCAGCCTCACACAAGTCCCCAACTGCAGCAACCATGAGGTCTTTAGTCAGCTTGAGTGAAGTACTGTGCCGAGCCTTGAATTTCTTTCCCTAAGGGAGGTGAAATTTATAATTGAGATATTTTTAAAAGGAAAGAAAGAAAAAAAACTTCTCAAGGACAGCTCAGCTAAGAAGGCAATTTGGAAAAAGGTGTGTAATTATGGAGATTAAAGAAACTTCTTTCTGAAACGTCTTTAGAAGAGGCTGAATCATGGTTCAATCATCATACTTGTATTTAGAATTTAATGCGATACATTCAAAAATAAGTTTGCATGAAAATACAGTTGGATTTCATGTACTGATACCTCATAACACATGTAAAAAGCTTGTAATAAGCTTCACAAAACAGAGGTGTGTGGCAATTACTGAACCATATTTGATTTTCCTTTTAATTAAAATGATGAATTTATACTTTTTGACATCTTTTGGCACACTCGACCCTGCTGTAAAAAGCTTCACAGAGCCTTCAGTTGTGGGCGAGCTGGTGTTTTTCACGTTTCTTCAATCTGACTCGAAGACAAGGCTTCTTTCTCCTGACTGACTGGCAATAAGTGCCCTCTCCTCTCCGCAGTGACTGAAGGAAAATATGGATGTTTGCTCAAGGACAAATAATCATAAAAAAAAGCATACTTTTTCCCTTCGCTGAGTGAGCCGTGTAAAAGGGAATCCTTTCTCTCGGGTATCAGGTTTTTGAAAAAGTTGCATTTTTATAATTTTCCTGTCACAAGTCTGCCAGTTCAATGTCCATTAGCAGGGCAAGCTGAAATGTATTTCTGATGCATTAAGTGGTATTAACAAATGGAAACAATTTGCTCGAGGTTCAGAGTACAAGGTTTCACAAAAAGGATTGTCTGCCATTCATATGAAAGACCGGTGAACAACAGGACTGTCCATGCCCTTGGACTGAATATTCACTTAAGTGAATTCTCTTTCATTTCTCATTCTTGCATTCATATGATCATAACACTATATAGTAGAAGTGTCACATCAATCCTCCACTTACTTGTTGCTCTTGTGTTGAATCTTCTTTACAGAAATACTGTGAATTTTTCGGAGCATGGCCTGGTCAATCTACCTGTTAGCTGATGAACACAAACAGACCCCAAATTTATCCAAGAGGCAGCAGGAGACTGTTGGCTCCACAGCTTCATGTGTTAAATATTCTGCCCAGCAATTAGAGAACTTTTGTCCCATTTTTGTTTTCCTTTTCAGGTGAAGGAATCAAAATTCAAGTGGATTATAAAAAGGTCTCAAATCTACTAAAACATTTTGACGTATCAAGAAGGCAGACAAACTGGCAATAAAAAGTGGTCAAGGATGATGCGATGGCAAAGGGACATTTGAAAAATAAAAACAGTTCCTCTCTATAATGTTGACACGTTTCAAAAATCAAAACTTTCATTATTAAAGTTATAATATGAGGCTGTCTGCATGTCACGACCACCCCAGCCCACTGGCATCCGCGGCACCTTTGTACCACACGGCCTAAGGCCCCATCCAGACGACAACGCTCTTCTGCGAAAACGCACATGTATTGCATCGTTTTGGCCAACCGTCCATACGGATCCTGAAAACGCAGTGCCTGAAAACGCACTTTTTTGAAAACGGGTCTCAGGGTGGAGAAATCGGCGAATCCACATACTTTCCAAAACGATGACGCCATCACCCCACCCCGCGACGTCTCATAACAATAACAACAACAATGGCGGACTACATGCTTGTGTTCATGCCGCAGAAGATATTAAGCCTTTCTTGCAACTTACATGCCTTGTAGTTGAGTGTGAGTCGCAGCAGCAGTTCCACCTCATTACCGGTCCACACAAATGATTCTGGTTTCCTTTTTTCCATTTTCATCTTCTTCTTGTTGTATTTGGTTTCTCCGTCTATTGTCTGTTTGTTTACAGAGCACAAGCTTGATGCGCATGCTCCGTGTTTTCTTCTCCGTTTTTGGTGAATGTCAAGCGCCACCTATAGACCTGGAATATGAACTACAGCGTTTTCGGTCGTTTTCAGAGAACAGAGCTGAAAACAGAGCTGCCTGCTACATTACAATGAATATTCTGACCAGCATTTTATTTCACCTCATCAGGCTGTAAGAGCAGCTTTCTCAACAGCTCAGCTACCCTGTCAATGGCCACGTCGGAATGCACTGAAGTATATACAGAACAGCTTAAAGTGAAAACACACAGAGTTTACTAAAAAGAAAGTTTTTGAACAACTCACATTAGCGGCTGTATCTTCGGTGCGCCGCCGTCATGGCAGACAAAAAGTGTCGATCCCCGAGTGCGACCTAACAGGAAGGCTTGAGGAGTGGTCCACCATTACTCTCCTGCCTGTTAGGTCGCACTTGGGGATCGACACTTTTTGTCTGCCATGACTCTGTGTACACAAACAATGTTCTCAATGTTCGTGTTCATGTGTAGAGACCCTGGTGATACTACGAACAAAGTTTCATGTTGTGTCGAACCTTCTTAGTGTTTTAAAAGTAGCGATTTTGATGCTAGCATAAGAGTGCCCCAGCACTCCATTTAAAATGGGCTTGCCCGAAAACGTAACTACGGTAAATCTTAAAAGTGCCTCTTTCGTCGTAATTATGCTTTTACGGGTTAGGGGTTAGGGTTTTTTCACAAGAAAAGCCTAGGTTGCTTTTTGGCGAGAGTTTCACTTTAACATTGCTCAGAAAATAATAAGACTATTGAAAAGTGTTTTTGTGAATAGAAATAATGAATATAATAATAACTGCTTAAAATACACTTAAAGTACAATTCAGCAGTACACTGTGGAGGTGAGCGTGGTCGGAGCGCGCCTGCAGGGGAGAGAGAGGTAGAGAGCGCTCACGAGAGCAGAGCCTGGTGAGTGATTGACAGAGCTGGCACCCACATTTTACATTGATTAGGGAGCCCCATAGTTCTGGTGGCCAAGAAGGATGGGACTGTCCGGTTCTGTGTGGACTATCGCAAGGTGAATGATGTGTCACAATTTGATGCCTACCCGATGCCACGGGTCGACGAGCTCCTGGATCGGTTGGGCACAGCTCGCTTTTTTACGACACTGGATTTGACCAAGGGCTACCGGCAGATTCCCTTGTCTCCAGGGTCTACGGACAAGACGGCTTTCTCCACCCCATGGGGTTTGTACCAATTTGTTACGCTTCCGTTTGGGTTGTTAGGTGCCCCAGCCACCTTCCAGCGCTTCATGGACCGGGTGCTGCGCCCGTACACTGCGTATGCGGCCGCCAACTTGGATGATGTAAACATTCACAGTGGCGGCTGGGCCGAGCATATGCAGCAGGTGGCGGTTCATTCCGTGCTTGGCGGATCTGACCAGCCCCATGACTGACCTCACCCGAAAGGGTGCCTCAGATCTGGTCCAGTGGATGGAGCCGTGCCAGCTGGCGTTTGAGTGGGTCAAACAAGCCCTCTGTGGGGAGCCTCTCCTCCACACACCTAACTTTCCTCTCCCCTTTCTCCTGCAGACCGACGCTGCGAACAGGGGACTGGGGCAGTGTTGTCTCCGCAGGTGCAGGGGGCCGACCGCCCGGTGCTGTACATCAGCCGGAATCTGTCCAAGAGGGAGTCTCGATACAGCACCGTAGAGAAGGAGTGCCTGGCTATCCTGTGGCCGGTCGGCAGGGACGGACTGGCCATCTGTGAGTTCTGGAGAATCACAGAACGGTACTCAAGGACAGCTGGCGGCCAGTGGCTGCCACGCAGCCATCACCGTTTTTTTTTCTTTCTTTTTTTTTCTGCTAATCTACTGTTTCACACTCCAGTCCGGTACGTGGCAACAATGCGTCTTTAAGTTGGATGCCAGCCGGCAGCCGCCCGTGCCCACCAGCTAATTGAAAAGAAGAAGAAGAAGAAGAAGAAGAAGAAGAAGTAGTAGTGTAATTGAGTATCTTTGGTAGTAGTAGTAGTGAAGCACTGATATGGAAAAAATATGGATAACATCGGTAAAAAACGCAAAGAAAAGGGTGGGGCTGAGAAGGCGAGGGAAAAAAATGCGACATTTAGAGAGTGAAGCTGCTAAATGCAGCAGCAGCAGCAGCACAGCCGGCAGCAGCAGCAGCACTACGGCACAAGTTCACGTTAATATTAGCAACATCCAAGAAGTGAGTGAAGAAGAGAGTGTTGATGCCGGGACTCACGGAGCCAGACAGTTGTGCAGCCTCAGCATGGTAGGGCCACATGTGATGATGAGGGACAGAGAGATGAGCTGGTGGAAGTCCCACAGACAGATACAGGGCAAGTAAGTATGGAATATGACATGAGAGAAGGAGAAAGAGAGTAACTTGCTGGCTGATATTAGCAAATGTTATTCAGGTGTTGCTACATTTTTATCTATACCCAGTTTGTGTTGCTCAGTACAATGCAAAAAATTAAATGAAATAAAATAAAGTGAAATAATGATTATAGTAGTTAAAACAGCTCCACTTTAAACATTTTAGGTGTAAAATGCCACATGCAGTTATATTAAGAAATAGGCTATATACTATATATATAAAAAACTGTTGCGCTTTTACTTTTTAAAGTTTTGGTAACGTTACAGTTTTCTGATAATACTTACAAACTTTGAAGATTTTGAATACAGAAGTTACATGTGTAGTGGTGTATTTTCATTATTATTTGTGCAGTAAGTTAAATACTGCATAAATTAATTAAGATTATTGAGTAATAAAGTAATCATTAGATTACATGGAATAGATGATATAATATGCTGGTATAATCAATTGGATACATAATTTAAAAAATCCATTCCATCATTTGTTTATTCAGGTTGAGCTTAGACCGAGGGCAGAGGATGACACCCACGCCAGTTCAACCAGGGGCGCTGCCGGGGATTTTGGGCCCCATGAAAAAAAAATCTAGTTGGGCCCTTGTATAGGTTGCCCATGTCTAAAAGAGCCCCCTGTCAGTGCCGGGCCCTTGGAATCGTCCTAACCTTTCCCCCCCTGGCGGCGCCCCTGGTTCAACCTTAAATTACTTTAAGCGCCCCAAATCAGACAGTCAAAGACAAAATACCTGACAGTACAGAGAGTGTTCAAACACAAAGATGGCACAGACAGAAAGTGGCTAACATACTGTGAAGAGAACCATACACTGTATTGTGCAGTATATTTAGCATTTGCCAAACCCACTGTAAGCAATCCCTTCATAAGTGGAATGCAGGACTGGAATCTTTACATTGTGATTCATCATAACTCATACTATGTGTTGTATTGATTCAGCCAGAGGAACTGTAGTGTAATGCAGGGTTGCCAACTCTACCGATTCACGCGGGAGACTCATGATTTTTAATCCTATCTCCCGCGATGCTCCTGGTCTGTAATTTCTCCCGTTAATCTCCCGATTTTACAGTGAAGGAAACAAGTAAGATTGTGGGGGATATTTGGCATCTGGTATCTGGCAACCCTGGCCTGCCTGCGCGCATGTGCAGGGAGAGTTTTGTGCCTCTGATTCATGTCTTTATGTCACTCCACAAGTAGTCCATTCATTTGTCATGATGGAACTTCGTCCAAAGCAGAGCTCCACCAAAGAGCCTGCAATCGAAGGTTATCTGATGTGAGAAAAAGATATGATTTTTGTCAGTTTAATATCGCGGGCGAATGGTGAATTTAAATTGCACACAGTGAAAGCACTACGCCCTAAGTTATCTTGAAATCGATCATTATTGTCATTACTGCTATTTGTAATTTCTACAAGTCACAGTTTAAGTTGATTGACTGAAATCCTCGTCATCCTATTCAAAGGCTGCAACAGGCGACTCATCGAACCGGGGTGAAGTTAGTTTCAGGTTGGATATTCGACGGATATTCACTCAGGTCCAGCCGCGACTTTACTGAGGTTCACCCAATGTTGGCAGCAGGAGGACGATTAGCTCCCCTCCAGAGCCTCGCGCTGAATCGCTGGAGACTGATTTAGGGACCGTCATTAAATTACTTAGCATAAATATATTAACACAAAATAATTGCAGTTTTTTCAATATCTTCCATGTCATGTGGCCCAGTGACTCCAAACCAGCGGCAGATTGTATTAGTACACTGGATGAATGAGACACAGCTCTTTCTATTGTATTTTAGTGCTTCCTCTATTTTATATGAATATAGATATGCAGAAATTGTGATTTTTTTCTCAATAGCTTCCATGTCATGTGGCCCAGTGACTTCTGAAACAGATTCTGTTTTCATAAATCATTAATAATAAAGAAAATGATTGTTAAAAAAAAGTTCTCTAGTGCTCAAGAGGTTAACATATTTTCAAACAGCAATGTTGTGTCTTAGATTCTGATTCTGAAATTCTGAAAATGACATTTTTTTCAAAAATCTCACCAGTAGTCACCATTTAAAGGGTTATTTTTCAAAATGTTCTTCTGGGGGGGGCATGTTGCTAGGTTACCGACTCAGAGCACCGCTGCTACAAAAAAATCCAGGGGCAACACCGTGTCTAAGAATTTGGGACGTGTGGGGCAAACTATTTCTTTCTTAACTGAAGCCAACAACGGGACAAAATAAATGTAAAGAGAGACATAGTGGAGCCGTATATTTTCCTGCTTTTTTGACCTTTGCCAATCACACCTATGATGAATCATGTATTGAATATCAAAGAAACAATATTTTCAGAACAAGGTTCCTTCATCAGGTTTAAAATACAAGGCAAGAAATGATGACAATTTATACACACACCTGGCGAAGGAACCTTGTTCCTTGGGCTGATACACTGATGAAAAAAATCTATCTATTTTTCATAACCCAATGTTGGCAAGTATGGTAATGAGACCTTCATTTCTTTGTGGATATTCAAGTAAGACTAGAATACTATGCTCTTAACACAACATCTAGTCAACATCAGTGCTATTGCTGTAATTTGGATGGTATAGTGTCATGAGTCATGATTAAAGTATTGTGACACCCGTGCCAGGCGTTGATGACTTTCTGCGTTTCGATTGTTGTGGGCCGGCAGAGTCAAAATCCAGGGCTGTTTTTTAGGCCCAGTCCATCCCTAGTGGTCGGTGCTCTGTGGTATTACCTGCTGGGGCAGCCGTCCATCCTCTGTTCGGACCACGCTCCCCTCCAGTGGCCACACCGCATGAGGGACACCAACGGCCGTATTACCCGCTGGTATCTGGCTTTGCAACCCTTTAAATTCAAGGTGCTCCATAAACCGGGAGCACAGATGGCCATGGCCGATTTCCTCTCTCGCGCCCATGGGGAGGTGGAAGGAAGTAGGTTTGGCCGGACGGCTCCCCGGCCTAAATCGGGCGGAGGGGGTATGTGGAGGTGAGCGTGGTTAGAGCGCGCCTGCAGGGGAGAGAGAGGTGGAGAGCGCTCACGAGAGCAGAGCCAGGTGAGTGATTGACAGAGCTGGCACCCAGTTACTAATCACTCACTCCCTTTAAATGCAGTGGACCTTAGATGGAGGAGGCTGGAGAGACGCCATGGAGAGTAGGACGGGAGAAAGGAGAGCAGTATGAAACGCGTTCGGCTCCAGGGTCTGCACGTTTATGTTTGACGGGGTTAAGTTAATAAAAGAGGCTTAAAATCCCAGTACTGTGTGTGCAGTTCGTACAAGAAAAGTCACGGTACCCTGGAAAGGGCTACATACACATTATTCCCCTGGGAATGCGGGTCTGTCTCAGTTTCATTACTATATGTCGTCCATCAAAGGCCACATAGAAGCTGGCTCCCAAACACATTTTTTCCCAGGTCCCAAAAGAACTCTGTTCATCCATATAGACTGATAAACAAAAGGAGGAAGACATAAAATAGGCAACTGACAAAAAAATTAAGTCACCTTTAGCTCACCAGGAGAAACACAAGAGAGCTATCTAATGTTTACGTTTACTAAATATCTTAAGCCAGTGCTGTTAGCTAATGTAGCCACCTTGACCTGTCTCTATACGCCAGACACTGATGTTATATCGTAGCTGGCAACCTACACATGCTGTGCTGCTGCAGCAGAAAACATATCACATTTCACATTTGGCAGCATCTGCCTGACGGGCTTATTGTGTATTTTCTCTCAATTTCTCCATGCCTCCCTTGTATTTCTTGTCCATTTTTACTTTTTTATCAATCTGTCTGTGGCATGACTGATGACTGATTGATAGATTGAGGGGGCCTCGACTGTGATTGGGCCAGACCAGTGTCAATAATGAATATTGGGCTGATCTACATGTTTTATTGGCCAATCAATCAAAAGAAAGAAAGAAAGAAAGAAAGAAAGAAAGAAAGAAAGAAAGAAAGAAAGAAAAGGTTGTATCACCGTTTTACAGAGGCATCTTTCACAATGTCAGCTTGTGGGAAAAAGTCCCCAGTGCATCACATGACGATGTAATTACACGGCTCGGCCACGACAAAAACTGGCCTCAAGGCCTGGCGCCCTTTGAGGGGGCTTGATCTTGACGATTCAGCCAGCCGTCTTCTTTGCAGAGGAAGTTACGGTCAAGACACCTGCGTGCACAAAGAACCATTTGTGGCCAAACAAAATGGTTCTATAGAACCTTTTAAAGGTTCAATCAATATCCCAAACTTTTTATTCCCTTACTGCTTTGGTTGGCCACATTTTTGTTAACTCCTCCTTGAACCGGCACCTTATTGTGGTGGAGGGGTTTGAGCACCTGAATGATCCTAGGAGCTATGTTGTCCGGGGCTTAATGCCCCTGGTAGGGTCTCCCAAGGCAAACAGGTCCTAGGTGACGGGTCAGACTAAGATCGGTTCTAAAGCCCCTAATGAAGAAATTAACAACGAGGAAGTGTACGTCGCCCGGATTGGCGTCACCGGGGCCCCACCCTGGAGCCAGGCCTGGGGTTGGGCACTGGGCGGGGTGGGGGCCCCGGCGACCCAATCCTCGGACGGTGACTCTAGCCATGGGGACATGGAATGTCACCTCGCTGGGGGGGAAAGAGCCTGAGCTAGTGCAGGAGGCTGAGCGGTACCAGCTAGAGATAGTCGGGCTCACCTCCACGCACAGTCTGGGCTCTGGAACCCAACTCCTTGAAAGAGGCTAGACTCTCTTCTATTCTGGAGTTGCCCGCGGTGAGAGGTGGCGAGCTGGTGTGGGCTTGCTCATAGCTCCCCAGCTCAGCCGCCATGTGTTGGAATTTACCCCGGTGAATGAGAGGGTTGCTTCCCTGCGCCTTCGGGTCGAGGATAGATCTCTCACTGTTGTCTCGGCTTATGGGCCGAACAGCAGTGCAGAGTACCCGGCCCCCAGTCCCGGGGGACTCCATCGTTCTACTGGGGGACTTCAATGCCCACGTGGGCAGCGACAGTGTTACCTGGAGGGGTGTGATTGGGAGGAACAGCCTCCCCGATCTGAACCCGAGTGGTGTTTTGTTACTGGACTTCTGTGCTAGTCACAGTTTGTCCATAACAAACACCATGTTCAAGCATAAGGGTGTCCATATGTGCACTTGGCACCAGGATGCCCTAGGCCGGAGATCAATGATCGACTTTGTAGTCGTGTCATCTGACCTTGGGCCGTATGTCTTGGACACTCAGGTGAAGAGAGGGGCTGAGCTGTCAACTGATCACCACCTGGTGGTGAGTTGGATCCGCTGGCAGGGGAGGAAGCTGGACAGACCTGGCATTGTGAGGGTCTGCTGGGAACATCTGGCGGAATCCTCTGTTGGGGAGGTCTTAAACTCCCACCTCCAGGAGAGCTTTGACCAGATTCCGAGGGAGGCTGGGGACATTGAGTCCGAATGGACCATGTTCTCCACTTCCATTGTTGACGCGGCTGTCCTGAGCTGTGTCGTGGCGGCAATCCCCGAACCCAGTGTTGGACTTCGTACGTAAGGGATGCTGTCAAGCTGAAGGAGCCCTATCGAGCCTGGTTGGCTCAGGGGACTCCTGAGGCAGCTGACCGGTATCGGCAGGCCAAGCGTGCGGCAGCACGGGTGGTCACGGAAGCAAAAACTGGGAAAAGTTCGGGGAGGCCATGGAGGAGGACTCGAAGAAATTCTGGCAAACCATCCGGTGCCTCAGGACGGGGAAGCAGTCCCCCACCAACACTGTTTACAGTGGAGGTGGGGAGCTGTTGACCTCGACAAGGGACATTGTCGAGCGGTGGAAGGAATACTTCGAGGATCTCCTCAATCCCACTGACACGCCTTCCATGGAGGAAGCAGAGACTGGGGACTCAGAGGTTGACTCATTCATCACTCAAGCCGAAGTCACTGAGGTAGTTCGGAAGCTCCTCAGTGGCAATGCACCGGGGGTGGATGAGATCCGCTCTGAGTACCTCAGGTCTCTGGATGTTGTCGGGCTGTCTTGGTTGACACGCCTCTGCAGCATCGCGTGGCAGTCGGGGACAGTGCCTCTGGACTGGCAGACCGGGGTGGTGGTCCCCTTATTCAAAAAGGGGGACCGGAGGGTGTGTTCCAACTATCGGGGGATCAAACTCCTCAGCCTCCCTGGGAAAGTCTATTCCAGGGTACTGGAGAGGAGAGTTGGGCCGATAGTCGAACCTCGGATTCAGGAGGAACAATGCGGTTTTCGTCCGGGCCGTGGAACACTGGACCAGCTCTAAACCCTCCGCAGGGTGCTCGAGGGTTCACGTGAGTTTGCCCAACCAGTCCACATGTGTTTTGTGGACTTGGAGAAAGCATTCGACCGTGTCCCTCGTGGCATTCTGTGGGAGGTGCTCCGGGAGTACGGGGTCAGAGGCCCTCTACTAAGGGCTGTACGGTCCCTGTACGACCGGAGCAGGAGCCTGGTTCGCATTGCCGGCAGTAAGTCAGACCTGTTCCCAGTGCATGTTGAACTCCGGCAGGGCTGCCCTTTGTCACCGGTTCTGTTCATTATTTTTATGGACAGAATTTCTAGGCGCAGCCACGGGCCGTCGGGCATCTGTTTCGGATGCCCCCGGCATGAACCTGAGGAAGACCCAGGACACACTGGAGTGACTACGTCACTCGGCTGGCCTGGGAACGCCTCAGGATCCTCCCGGAGGAGCTGGAGGAGGTGTCCGGGGAGAGGGAAGTCTGGGCGACCCGGCCCCGGATAACGCGGAAGAAGATGGATGGGTGGATGGACATTTTTGTTACATAATTTTCCCAGCTGGCACCAGACGTCACTTAGACGTCACAGAGACGTTGGCCTCCTACGTTGAATAGACGTTAATATTTAGTTGAAAATGAAAATCGGGTTAACGTCTAAACTTAACGTTGATCTGATATCAAAATCCAACGTTAGACAGATGTTACATTTTTATATTAAATCAACGTCGGGTTTAGACATTAACCTGATTTTCATTTTCAACTATAATATAACATATATCCAACGTTGGACTTGGATATTAAATCAACGTTGGGTTTTGACGTTAACCCGATTTTCATTTTCAACTAAAATATAACATATATCCAACGTTGGACTTGGATATTAAATCAACGTTGGGTTTTGACGTTAACCCGATTTTCAATTTCTACTAAAATATAACATATATCCAACGTTGGACTTGGATATCAAATCAACGTTGGGTTTTGACGTTAACCCGATTTTCATTTTCAACTAAATACTAACGTCTATTCAACGTTTGACTAGGATATCAAATCAACGTTGGGTTTTGACGTTAACCCGATTTTCATTTTCAACTAAAATATAACATCTATCCAATGTTGGACTTAGATATCAAATCAACGTTGGGTTTTGACGTTAACCCGATTTTCATTTTCAACTAAAATATAACATACATCCAACGTTGGACTTGGATATCAAATCAACGTTGGGTTTTGACGTTAACCCGATTTTCATGTTCAACTAAATACTTACGTCTATTCAACGTTTGACTAGGATATCAAATCAACGTTGGGTTTTGACGTTAACCCGATTTTCATTTTCAACTAAAATATAACATCTATCCAATGTTGGACTTAGATATCAAATCAACGATGGGTTTTGATGTTAACCCAATTTTCATTTTCAACTAAAATACAACATAGTTATGAGACGTTGGATTTTGATATCAAATCAACATTGGGTTTAAACATCAACTCTTTTCAGTTAAAACATAACATCCACCCAACATGTGAATTTTAAGTCTAATCCAACATACATTATATTTTGATGTGAAACCAATATTGGATTTTGATGTCAAACGGATTTTAATGTTCAACTATAGTTCAACCTCTATTTAACAGTATAGTTTAATGTCAAACTAACGTTGGGTTTTGATTTCAACCCATTTTTCATTTAACTAGAATTCAGTGTCTATCCAACATTGGCGTTTGATGTTCAAACTTTTGTTGGTAAGGATTCATTTAAAAACACTGTTTAGAAAAAAAAAAAAAAAGGAAATGAAACAAAGCTTTTATTGTTGAGAGCCAGATCATAATTGTATAGGTAATACTTCAACTGTAGGTGTAGCCGATTTCTTGGCTCTCTATTTTTATTAGATAGACAAAGCGTTTTTGTTTGTGATGCCAGATGCCAGACATAATACTACAGTTTTAACATTTTAACACAATTTTAACACATTTAACAAAAAGGTTTCAACATTTAAAAACAATAAATATTTAAAACTTAACTTTTAAAGAACAGTTAACAACACTTAAAAACAACAACAACAACAACAACAACAGGACAGTGCAGACAGAGTGAGGTGGCAGGAGAGTAATAATAATAATAGTCACTGCTGAATCTGGCTTTTCCTGCCACCTCCGCCCATCCTGTCTGGGGCATATTTAAGACAGAAGGCCACAGCCTCAGATATCTTGGCCTCCGTCTCCTCCTCCCTCCCTGGAGTCTTCAGGACACTCTCTGTAAGAAATATTTGAAACTTCAGAGTACAGGACAAGTAAGGCTACAGTAAGAGTAAGGGTGAATTCCAATTCATATTTTCATCCCTACCCCTACCCCTAGCCCTTAATTGAACCCCAAGGTCCCCCAAATGGGGGACTTTGAGACATGCAGAACAATCAAAGAGCCACTACTGCACTAATTATGAAAGAATATAGTCATATCTTATATCAAATTAAACAGCAGAAACTGGGCTACAACGTGTAAAAAGCATGTTTATATAACCCAAACACAGCCCAAACACTACTCAAATGAAAAACTAAACATCCAACTTCGTGAATCACCGATTTGTGGACCTAGTCGCCCCATTTCTGGCTCTTATGCCACAGCACATGATGCAACACACCCGAGCTGCCCCTCATATGAAAGGGCAGACTTCACAGATATAAATGACATATAGCACTTGCAGCTACGCCGATTCGCCACAGAGACAGAAGCCAAAGTATAGGAAAACAAAAATACCGCTTCTCCAAAACTTGGCTGTAAAATTCCTCTTACTTTTGCTGTTTTGCCGTAAAAAGTTAGTTTTCTCGGTAAATCCACATTTTTTCCTGGTAGCCCTATGTGTTTTCTTAGATTCTTGACAGTTGGCTAGTTTCGGACGGGCTTTAGGACCCGGGGGGAAGCATTACAAGCGCTGTACACAACAGCCTGCTCATTTGACCGACTTGAACTCTACGGATTCCGATTGGCTGGCAGTGCTGTCAATCACATTGTCGTGAGTATAGCTTTATTCTATTGGCTCTAAGGAGTAAAACGAGGTGTCGATCACCCAAATTGACCAATCCGTTGCAGAGATAGAGCCCTGCGTACTTGCCCAAAGACGAGAAGCTTTGTCGCCATTACCCAGTGCAACCTAGCGCGCAGCGCGTTACAGCGGCAGGATCTTGCACTTTGCCGGTTATTTCTGTAAGTTTCGTGAGAAATATGGCAAAACAAGGCCCATAGAAACTTAGGACAGCCACAGAAGTGTTGGAATTTCTGGAGTTGGACGCTGAAAACACAATATGCGTCAGTGACGCGTAGTCGGAAGATAAGAATCGTCTTCACCCTGAAGATACGCATGAAGACAGTGACCACGACTATTCTCTGCCATCATTGGAAAGGTATGGAATGTTTTGTAAATGTTGTATGTATAGATTCATGCTATCTAGGTGAAGCTATAAGCTTTGTGGGGCAACATTTTGGCTCATGATGTGAAAATATGACACAGAGGAGGTTGCGCTCAATGCATTTAGTTTTGTGTGTGCGTATTTATTTCCCCAGTACAGTGGGTTTCTTCTTACCCTGTTTCTGAGTTTCATGATTTATATGTAATTGCAATTTGATGAATGAATATATATTTATATATGTATTTTTTTTCTTCTGCGTTTGGATTTACAGCAATGAGGATTATGAACCACTGCATGCCAGTGACCTGCCATCCATAACAAGGACCAGAAGAGCTGGTCCTCTCTGCCTCACATCCACAAAGAACTGCTTTCAGCTGTGGCATGATGGACAATAGTACAGTAGATATATGACACTCCTGTAAATAATGGTGTAAATAATTGTTTTTGTTTGCTTTGTGTTTTTATAGTTCACAGAAATGTTTGCAGTATTATAAAATTAAATCTGTCCATTTGGATTCAAGATGCAATTGCTTTTATCATTTTTTGAATGGGAAATATAATATATACATATATCTATATAATATATATTATATATATAATATATGTCTATAAAGCCAAAACTGTTGTATTTTGATGTTTTGAATACCATTAGTGATATACAAATGAAAAATATAATATATAATATATTTGTATATCAGAAAATACAAATGGCACAAATGGTGCCAAAATGTGCCAAAATGGCCATTTTGGAGAGTTCGCCTAAGATGTCTGGGCTAAAACATCTCTAATTTTGTTCTGCTGTACTTGATCAAAATCAACCTTTGCAGAGACAATGTCCACATATTGTACTATGATTTGAAAGAGGTTTAAAGCTTTGGCAGCAATATCTCTAAGGGATACACACCCTGAAAGTGCATTTTTTTTAGGCGAGACTGAAAATTATTGAATTTTTGCTGTGTGTCATCTTCATTTACTATTCACCAGTAACACATACACTGATAATTACACATCTCAACAAATCCTCAAAGTGTTCCCTTTCCCATGACACCAAAAGTGTTCAAATAAACCTTGTGGTTGCAGAGATATACTCATTTTATTATGGATATGCAATTTTCGAGCAGAAGCCCAGAAAATTGGCTTGGGGCTTAAATTAAACCACATTTTTTAATCTAATTGTTTTAACAAAAAAGAATCATGCATTCTGTGATGTAAGGGTTTAGATTTGAAGAACAGCACTATTTGCTAGTAAACTGTCAAAAGTCACAGTCACCAACACAGACAACACGGTGGCCAAAAGAAGATGAAAATGTTGCCCAAAAAGACAAAAATGTCCCTGATGGGACCTTAACACCGTGTCCTAACCGGATGCGATGCAATGCGATGCGAGCGACAGCTGCAAAATTAATGGTTTTATATTGTAATGTCCTAACTGCCCGCGAGCGACGCAGCGCAACTCGACGCGCCGTGTAGAGCCCGACGCCCGGTTTCTATTTCTGTCGCTCGCGTTGACAGTGCCATGGACGAGGAGCAGCTGATTCAGTTGGTAGAAACTAGGAGCTACCTGTACAATACCTCCTCATTTCACTACAAAAATGTCAACCCAGCTGGCATTTTAAAGTTGAGTCACTGTTGAATCAACGTCAGGTGCCAGAGATGGATAACCGTTGAATTTTATTTAGATTTTGCAAATCTAATCAACGTTGAAATAGCAACGTCATTCCTACGTCACGTTTCTCAACATAGGTGAATTCGCCAACACTGAATCAATATTGATTTTAGTTTAGATTTTGCAAATCCAATCAATGTTGAAATTTCAACGTCACTATAAAGTCCTGCTTTTCAACATAGTTTGACACACTATATATTTTTGTTACACTGTTTTCACTAAAGTAATGATGTGTTCAACAGTAGCTCCAGTAACACTAAACACCTTAAAATGGATACATTAACAATAAGTACACAACCACACCATTTTAACCAAACTCAATGTTTATTAGTTTGTTTTGTCATTGTTTTAAGTACAAAGTTATTATTATTATTGTTATTATTATTGTCTATGCCCTAATTACACACAGATATCTATCGGTTACAGTGTGGCCAACAGTTGAGACCCGTTGGCCACACTGTAACGTTAATTCACGTCAGTTAACCGACGTGAATGACGCTCTCTAATAGCAACTAACTTGCTGTTGCCAATATTATATGTCAAGAAACATCTAAATCACACAATATAAAACTAGTTTTCTGTTTAAAAAGTACAAACGTAGGAAGCAAGTACTCACCCATCTTTTAACCGGAGAGAGCGTCAGATGTGACGCGATTGTCGGACGCTCGCTCGCATCGCTTGTCCTACACCGTGTCCTAACTGGAAGCGATGCGAGCGAGCGTCCGACAATCGCGTCACATCTGACACAAACTAATAAACATTGAGTTTGGTTAAAAGGGTGTGGTTGTGTACTTATTGTTAATGTATCTATTTTAAGGTGTTTAGTGTTACTGGAGCTACTGTTGAACACATCATTACTTTAGTGAAAACAGTGTAACAAAAATATATAGTGTGTCGAACTATGTTGAAACTATGTGAACTCTATCCACACTGAATGCGTTGACTATGTGCGTCTGTTGCCCTGGAAACACATCAGCTGTCCGCTCGACATCCGACTGGAGAGAGACCTAACTGCCCGGTTAAAAGATGGATGAGTACTTGCTTCCTACGTTTGTACTTTTTAAACAGAAAACTAGTTTTATATTGTGTGATTTAGATGTTTCTTGACATATAATATAGGCAACAGCAAGTTAGTTGCTATTAGAGAGCGTCATTCACGTCAGTTAATTAACGTTACAGTGTGGCCAGCGGGTCTCAACTGTTGGCCACACTGTAACCAATAGATATCTGTGTGTAATTAGGGCATAGATAATAATAATAACAATAATAATAATAACTTTGAGCATTATCATAATTAAGTTATCAATCTGTGATGTAAATAACAAAATGCAAACATTAAAGATTTTCTAAAAGCGTCTGTATTTTAATTGACAATAGTTTTTATATAAATTACACAAAAGAAAAAGAAAATGTGATTTGTTTGAGTTATTTCGGCCATAAGCGGTCATATTGACCGCACAGCGTTTCGCGGGATTTCATTCATTGTCTCTCTTGTCTTTAACTTTGTTAGCGTCTCCAGCTGTGCATCTTTGTGAATTTACTTGCGAGTTAATTATTATAGTTGCGGTTGGCACCTTGGGCAAACACAAACGGGAGTTTCCTCCTCGAATCAGCGAGCGGAGCTGTTCAAGTGCTGAAGTGATGCGACTCTGACTGTGTATCAGGGAAAGCCGAGGAAGAATGTCTGCATACGGGCGAAGGCAAAACCAGAGTCTGTGATGTGCTACAACAACACCAAGTATAGCGAGGACGTCCCGGACCGGATGCGAGGGCGTACTCCGTCAAAGGCGGAAAGATGGCCGGCAGCGGTCTTCTATAACATCCTCGGCCTGGCTGGGATCAATGCCTGCATCTTTTTCAAGGGGCACCAGCAGCAGGAGAGCCCGGAGGAAAGTCCTGCAGCAGCAGCGGACACGGAGGCAGTGCCGGTCCAAAGAGCTGCAAACAGAACCAAACCTCGGACATTTGAAATGCCACAAGCCCGTGTGTGGTGACTGAACGAGGAGAGCGGAGGTAGCTGCGGAGACTTCCACCTTATTGACATTTTTGTAGTGAAATCAGGAGGTGTCGTACAGGTAGCTCCTAGTTTCTACCAACTGAATCAGCTGCTCCTCGTCCATGGCGCTGTCAACGCTTTAGGACATTACAATATAAAACCATTAATTTTGCAGCTGTCGCTCGCTCGCATCGCATCCGGTTAGGACACGGTGTAACGTTAAGAAAAGAAGAGCTCCGTGAAGCTCTGTGCAGCGAAAGCGAAACTCACTGAGGAGGGCTGCTGGCCCCGCCAGCTGTCCCGGATGGTAGCCCATCCCCCTCTCTCAGCAGCAGTTGTTGTCAGGACTTCAACAAAAAAAGGGGGGAAATAAGAAAAAGAAATACAGTCCGAGTGAAGCATCGGAGCCACGAACTGATACCCGGCCGTCACGAGCAACGGTAGCCCGGTGGTAACGAGTAAGAGGGCTGTTGCGGTGAGCTGGGAAGCTAATGCTCGCGGCGGATGCTAGCCGCCACCGCTAAAACCCTCACACTCGAAGCTAACTACTCTAACGTTAGAGTTACTCTTCGAGGCTCCCGTTCTTGGTGGCGGCCGGGTAACGGCCCGCGGTTACAGAACTTTACTTGGACTGTATTTTTTTTTCTCACTCCTGAGAACTGCTGCTGGCAGGAGGCTGCAGTTGAGCCCGAGAGAAGGGGCTCAGTTTGAATGTTTTAGTTTACAAACGGCAACGAACAAACCTCCAGATTTTGTCCCCGCACTTGCATGATGAATTGAGAAAAACGGCAAACTCTTATTACATTCACCCACACATACATGCTCAACATTTAGAAGACAATTACCTGTGGCACCTGTGGTAATTACCTGATAGCAAGCAGTCTCCTCTCAGATTGTCTTGCCGTGCTAAATTGTCGTGTATGAGCGGGTTCTTCGTAGAGCGGGTCTAGGCGCGTTCAAATTGAACTCCTCCTGCATCAGCGAGATCTGCGGGCGACGGCAGGGGCGGAGCTACAAACGCTGCTATGAAGTCGGACACTCTCTTTTCCCGTAGACGTGACGTGACTGAGCTTGCGTGTTTGCCTTCCTCGTCTGGGAAGAAGTGGAGGAAATTGAAATTCCATTAATGTTTGAGGAAAATCAACAACGACGGTGATCAGTTTTCTTACCTGATTGCTTTGGGAATTTTGCTGGCCTTTTTCTCATATTAGTCCCCTTCGGAAATTATTTAATCTGAGATGTTCAAAATAGTAGTCCATCAAAACATGTAGAATGAACTTTGTCTAACTGGTACATTACAGTAAGTCTTGCCCAATGACAATACAATACAATTACAACAGTTATTAATTATTATGATGACAACTGTGCTTAGGTGCATGATTATATAAAAGCTGAGGGGAATTTGCTGACTACATTTAACCAATATGCATAAAGACGCATAAGATGATGCATTTTCTGATAGCAACATTATTCACAATGAATGAAATACATTTGATAGTACAGATAACACTGAACACAGCAGTTAACCACTTCTCCATCATCACCACAAGTAGGGTGACAGAACTGAGCAATTTATTGACAACATCTTTCAGGGTTGTTGCGTTACATGAAGGATTGTATAGGTTTCTTCATGGTGACTATCCCATAGGTGCGGCCACACAGCTGCTACTTATCTGAAACTATGTGATATTTGAGTAGAAAAGCGCCCCAATTCATGGTGGCCTAGAGCAATATTTTGTGAATGTCATGGAAATTACTGTGATGAAAAATACATAAACAGAAAATAATAGTTATTCAATAATGGTTATAGCTGTACTAGAAAACAAAAAATACCTACTATAGCATTGCAACAGTTTGATGCAAAGAATATCAGGATCAAAATTTAAATCATGACAGCACTATTTGTGATTCAAATCAAATGGATCAAACAGTGATGTGTTTAGAATAATGTGATTGTCCATCAAGAAGGCAAATCATCAAGTAATCATCAATCAACACCAAGAGATCATGCCAGAGGCAACCCGAACTCCTGTACTAGCACTGCAGCCTCGGCCTGGCCTGATGGAAGCTGGCTGCTGCTGGAGCCAACTCGGCCTGGTGGTACTGCTGCTGAAGCCTGAGTTTAGCCTATCGGTAGCTGCTGCTGAAGCTTGAGTTTGGCCTGGTAGCTGGCTGCTACTGGAGCATGAGCTTGGCCTGTGGCACAGTTGCTGCTGCCAGGCTTATTATTATTTTATTTTTTAATAAAACAGTCCCATTTAACCCTGTCCCATAACAACTAGTCTATCACCTCTGCACCAGGGTTGAAGTGAGATCCGCAATATCTCCATGACAGTCCATACAGTTTTACAAGCTCATCTCCTCACGCAGGGCTCTGTGGATGGTGATATGCAGGTCGAACTGAAGGAGCCGCTTATAAAGATGCAATGCATAAGCCCAATACCACACATAGTGATCACCAAAACACAGCAGAGCTATCAGACTGTACTTTAGTTGGATGATACATTTTAACATCAAGGGTTATAAAAATATTTAGCTCTTAAATCACATCCCCAGACATGCATGGTCAGATCCGCTACTGATGCTGATCCGCTACCGACACTGAATTTCTTTGGTCAACATAAAATAACATCATGTACGTCGATATTATGTTGGCACGATACATCTACAACAACAATTAACGATTAACATTATGACTTTTAACGTTTCGGTAATCATTCTATATCAGAGTGTAAGACGTGTGGATGAGGTTCGATTTTAATTAGGCCTACTTATCACCACAACTTAAAACCAACAAAATCTCAATGGCAGAATTATGTGCTTGTTAATATTAAACGTTTAACAGACGTTAGAAAAAGGCCACCATAAATGTTATTATGTCAAAATTGGCATCAGACATTATTATGACGTTGTATATTAGTTAGCTACTTAACCCTAACTTAAAACCAACAAAATATCGTCAAACAAACAATGTTAGAATATTACATTGGTTTGATGTTATCATTATGACCTTAAAGTTGAAGTTTTCTATGCCAGACTGATGTTAGTTTTAGATGTTTGCAAGACATTGGATTTTAGTTACTTATTGCCACAACTTTAAAGCCACAACATTTTTATGTCAAAGGATGTTAAAATATCACGTTCTGTAAACGTTTAAATTATGGTGTTGAAAAGACGTTGGGTTTTGGTCACCATACCTTAACCCTAACCCAAAATATTAACGTCACTTGACGTCCATATTCCTATGTCAAATGATGTTGAAAGTGGACATTAAACGGACATTGGTTTTTGGCCACCATAAATGTCAGAATCATATGTCAAAATGACGTTGGCATCAGACATTGGTCCGACGTTGGATATCAGTTATCAAAAACCCAAAGTTAAAACCAACAAAATTTCAACGTCATTAGACATCTATATCTTATGTCAAACTAACGTTGTTGATAGATGTTGTCCAGACGTTAGAATTTAGTCATCAAAAAGGTAATTATTCAACGTCAAAGTTGTGTTAGTACAAGATGTCTGACACACGTTGGGTTTTGATTACCTAACACCACAACATAAGAAGACCAAAATATTAACGTCACTTGACGTCCATATTTCTATGTCAAATAATGTTGAAAGTAGACATTAAACGGACGTTGGTTTTTGGTCACCATAAATGTCAGAATCATATGTCAAAATGACGTTGGCATCAGACATTGGTCCGACGTTGGATATCAGTTATCTAAAACCCAAACTTTAAACCAACCATATTTCAACGTCATTAGACGACTATATCTTATGTCAAACTAAAGTTGTTGGTAGATGTTGTCCAGACGTTAGAATTTAGTCATCAAAAAGGTAATTATTCAATGTCAAAGTTTTGTTACTACAAGACGTCTGACCCACATTGGGTTTTGGTTGCCCAACACCACAACATAAAAACAACAAAATATTAACGTCACTTGACATCCATGTTCCTATGTCAAAAGATGTTAAAAATAGACGTTAAATGGACGTTGGCTTTTGGTCACCATAAATGTCAGAATCATATGTCAAATTGACGTTGGCATCAGACATTGGTCTAACGTTGGATATCAGTTACGTAACACCCAAACTTTAAACCAACCAAATTTCAACGTCATTAGACAACTATGTCTTATGTCAAACTAACATTGTTGATAGATGTTTTCCAGACGTTAGAATTTAGTCATCAAAAAGGTCATTATTCAACGTCAAAGTTGTGTTAGTACAAGACGTCTGACACACGTTGGGTTTTGGTTGCCCAACACCACAACATAAAAACAACAAAATATTAACATCACTTGACGTCCATATTCCTATGTCAAATGATGTTGAAAGTGGACATTAAACGGACGTTGGTTTTTGGTCACCATAAATGTCACAATCATATGTCAAACTGACGTTGGCATCAGACATTGTTCCGACGTTGGATATCAGTTATCTAAAACCCAAACTTAAAACCAACAAAATTTCAACGTCATTAGACGTCTATATCTTATGTCACCTTAACGTTGTTGATAGATGTTGTCCAGGTGTTAGAATTTAGTAATCAATAAGGTCATTATTCAACGTCAAAGTTGTGTCAGTACAAGACGTCTGACACACGTTTGGTTTTGGTTGCCCAACACCACAACATAAAAACAACAAAATATTAACGTCACTTGACGTCCATGTTCCTATGTCAAAAGATGTTAAAAATAGACGTGAAATGGACGTTGGTTTTTGGTCACCATAAATGTCACAATCATATGTCAAAATGACGTTGGCATCAGACATTGGTCCGGCATTGGATATCAGTTATCTAAAACCCAAACTTAAAACCAACAAAATATTAACGTCACTTGACGTCCATATTCCTATGTCAAAAGATGTTGAAATTAGACGTTAAATGGACGTTGGTTTTGGTCACCTGACGTCATGACTTGAATCCAACCAAAGATCAACGTCTATTGACGTCCGGTGCCAGCTGGGTTGCAGAATTACCATGATATGAAGTCAATTTACTACTACTACTAATTTAAATAAAATAACCAATAATATAATAATAATAATAATTTAATATTTTAAACTTAAATAACATACAGTCAGCTCTTTGCTACTACCAACCTATTGCAGATTGCACCATATAAACACATTATAATACACAATATAAATCATAGGCTACATTATAAAATATAAAATATTACAGTGATAAACCAGGCAAAAATCACATAACAGCTGCTGAAATAGATAGTTCTACCATGAGAGTCAATGAGCGCATCATTTCAGCTTTTTACACAACTTTCTTGGTGAGAACCATTCCACTTTAAACTGACACTTAAAAGCTTAAATTTCCCAAAATAAAGATTTTTACTATAAGGAAAAATATCCAACAAAAACTGATTATGCCAAAAACTTGTATCATTTAATATGGGATTTTAACAAGGCACGGTACCACTGTAATAAACTGAAAGTCATATTGCTTCAAGGCAACAATCTCCAACAAAGATGCAGGAAAGTTAGAATTCTACAGAGAATATTTTTTTGTTTAATTACTGTGTTCACTCCATGCACACAGAAATAAAATATATTAGCACCACATAAAAATACAATTTCAATTTCAGTTAAAACAGATTACATAGATAGATTTAAATATTAAAATATCACTGGGCAATCCTCAACATTTGGAATTACCAATGGAATTACCAATGTTATTGAATAATAGTGACAGATTAAATTCAAGCAGCAAAAAACAAAAGATCAGTAGGCTAAATATATTAATCTCTGAAAAAATTTTGTTGAAAACAACTATTTACATCAATTTCATCATTCACTGTGAAAGCTGATTGTACATTTTGAGAACTGGAACACTAGACACTCTTTTCTCACCATTTCTTAAGTTGAACATGTAATGTTCTACAAATGACAGTGTGTGTTTCATCTGTTTGGGGTACTCCACGCGAAACAGGAAATACACCTCAAGCAGACACTGCACATCCAGTTCCCCACTTGTGATGGTGACTGCATCCATTTTTACTGATGCTTTCGCAGCAAGAAGGGGATTCCCTGCATCATGGAAGATGATGGTTGGGAATGAGCTTGCTGGTTCCTATGGAAAAGAGACACATCTAAGGAACCTCCTGATAGAATTTAAGATATAGGTTATTGACAATACGAAAAATGTCAATGACAATGTGAACATTCAACACATAAACAGTAAAGGCACTTGGAGCTCTCCTTGAATAGGGCAGGCAGAATCAGTATTGCTGCACTCTTTTCCATGGAAACCTGCAGTGGTCTGTCATCTGTAATGAAAAGTCTTCAGAAATGAAAACAAAGAAAAAACATTGTTATTCTTTAAAATCCTAACACTCATAAACTAGGCTGCAACCGAAGAGGGGACACGCATTTTCTGTTCTACTTCTTCTTACTGTACCTTATATTTTTTGGTTGTTATAAAACTGAAGTAAACTCCATGTATGGAGTACAGTGTGGAAAAAAGTCCAGGAAATACAGTTTCCAGGGTAAAAGACACTATGTGTTTTCCTGATTTGATATGAGATCAGAGTCATTAATAAACCATGTCTGCTGTAGCTGAGAAATTCACATTTTAATAAATCTCTAAATGTCAAATTCATTTGCCAGTCCACTTTTCATGACCACATATCCAAAATAATGCTGTCACAGCAGCAGTGATGGTTCATTAGCACTGCCAGTTGTTGGAAGGATTCAGGATTAAATAGGCTACTTTTAAACTTGTTGGTTCAATCAGTCTAACAGTAGAACACTTTATTTATTCTGTTTATTATTGTTGTTAGTTTCTGTTACTTCATACTTATCATATATAACATTGTACATTGTGATACTACATGAAGCTGTTAATACTTGTGTACTTTTACAGCGTTGATTTAACTACTTCAACTAGTAATAGTAATTTTACCTCGCACAATACGGGATTTGTTCCTGTGCTAAGAAAAGTCACACAATAACAATGACTTTGGTGTTTCAAATGTTTAGTTCGTCACACAAATACACAAAGAAACTCACGGTTCGACACAACTCCTGTGTTCTGAGAGGTTAAATTACTGTTTTTTTCAATGGAGCCTGGTGGCTAACGTAACGTGGTAACGTTAGTTTGCAATAAGCCACGGTAACGTCACATGTAACGTTATCCGCACTTGCCACTTACCATGATGAAAACAGATAGCATTTATAAACAAATTTTATATATTTATAAAATTCTGTCGGACTTTGTACCCACCTTTTAGTTCGTTGAAAACTGTTAGGGCAGAAAAACGAATGCTCTCCAGTCACCCGTTGACACTGAGTTGTCCTCGCTTGTGCACATTCTGTGAAGACGGTTGCTGCCGTTCACAGTCAAAAGACCGCGAGTTAGTGGTTTGTGATCCTCGTAAATATGACCAGCTGACTGAGAGCCAGTGGCTGGTAGATACATTTTATTTTTCTGTGGGCTCCGCCCTCTCCCACTTTGCGATAAATATACTGGATGAATGATACAGTCACATATCGGATTTACCGTAAATATGATATGCCAACTAGGAGAATGTAGTTGCAGAGAATCAGCAAATGATGAAAATAATTTTGTAATTAAAAACTAAAAGATCAATAAAGTAAGCAGGTGATTAATTCAGTAGTCTATAGGCCTACTAGGGCTGCACGATATTGGAAAAAACTAACATTGCTTTTTTTTTTTTAACCCTGCCATGTATATTGCGAAAAAATACAGGAATTTTTATCAGATGACCTGAATAGCACGTTATGTTATGCTGCACTGCTGCTATGTGGACAATTAACCTGCACTGATCCTACCTCTTTTTGTCGAACTGAGCTGTGTGGTACTGATGTAAATGGTCAAACAAATTAGTTGTGTTACCTCTGGTTGTGGCAACTGGCAACAGATGCAAGGCACTGTCGACACAGAGCACGTGTTTGGTCAATATCATCCTTCTTGTCGAAATAATTCCAGTTAACTGACGTTGCTTTTCTTTTTGGCACCAAGTCTTCGTTTTCGGCGATTTTCTGTTGTTCCTTGCTCATTTTTCAATGTTGTTACCAGCGACTCCATGTGTAGGGGCTACGGTCTGCTTCTGTGCACTGATTAAGAACGAATGTGATTGGTGGATCGCATATGTCAGGTACCCTTTAAATTAGATGAGTTCATTTGCCTTCTACATCGCAGGCCCTGCGATGTGACTATTGTGCACACGTATATCGCTATGATGATGCTCAAACGATATATCATGCAGCTCATTTAGCATGCATAACACAGGGTGTAATATAAACCAGATACAGTTAATAGTTTACATATAGGCCTACACACACACAGATATATATATATATAAAATATACTTTTCGATTATGGACAGAATGTGCACACAGCTATTGAAGAGATCACAAAAAGGACATACTTTGATTAAATTGTAGGGGTAAAAACATAAAAAAAATAACACAATGAAAGCACATATGCATATGTAGGCTATGTATATGTAGCCTATAGGCTACTTATAGCCTATAGCAGTTATAGTAAATACATTGCTGTATGTATTATACATGTATATAGCATATTGTTACTTATTTGCAGTGCCTTTTTTTATTATTAATTCATTTTTTTATTGTCTGAAACAAGATCTCAATTATTCCATTGCCAGTATCTTGTTTTTCAATAAACAAACCTATTTTAAAGACTTCTTCTGAAGCAGTAGGCATTTTTCATTAAGCTCATGAATTTAAGCACCATTTTTTTTTTTACAGAAATGTTATAGAATCTACTTAGACAGACGGTTCTTTGGTAGAGGGTATAGAACCTCAGGGTTCTGTATAGAACCTTGATGTTTTATATAGAACTGTAATGAACCCTTTTTTCTGAAGCCAAAAGTCAACATCACCTTTTTTTGCTTAGTAAATAACATACCTTTTAAAACCCAACCCTTTTGCTCCCTAAACCTAACCAAGTGGTTTTGGTGCAAACTTATAATAATTTTGAGGTTTGTACTGTTTGTCGGTCAAAACAAGCATCGTGAAGATGTCACAGGGTAATTGCAACAGACTTTTTCTCACTTTTCAAAAATATTTTTTTTTAAACGTAGCAATCACTTCATTAAAAAAAAACAGCTCAGTCTTCAAGGTATAATGTTAGCAGTTAACACTTCTGCAAACCACAGATACATCCAAGATTGACATGTGTAGCAAACCTGGCATATCATGTTCACATTATATGCTTATAAGCAGTGTTGTGGGTAACGCGTTACAAAGTAACGCGTTAGAGTACTCTAATTACTTTTTTCGTGTAACGTGTAACGTAACGGGTTAGTTTTGTGCGTCAAGCAATCAGTAACGTCGTTATTTTTTTTTTTAAAGTAATCCGTTATTTTAAGTATTTCTCCGGATAAGGAAAGGAAAATCCCGACTGCAGCCTGCTTTTTGTCAGACAGTACTGTGCCACCTGCGGATGTGTCAGCGGAGGCGCAGCGCTGTGATGCGTCTGTGCCCTGCTGCTGACCTACGTTACCTGTGTGTGTGTGTGTGTATGTGTGTGCGTGTGCGTGTGTGAGTGAGTGTTTTCGAACCCCCGGCAAGATGGCAGAGAGGACAAATTTTGATATCGTGGAAGTACGCACATTATTTTCAATTCACCAGCGAAAAGGACAAGAACAATATAACGGTAAAATGCACTCTGCGTTGGTGAAAAGCTTCTGTCGACCGCAAAAAAAGAAAAAAAAAAAAAAATAATAAAACGTTACGTGGCATATTGCTGACTGTCTTTCCTGTTATTGTTATCCTGCAGAGTTAATTTGGTTGGATGACTGACGTTATTCATCATTGTCACGACTTCTCGGTGCATTTAAAGGAGGCTGTGTGTGTGTCAGTTAAGTTGCAGCATGTGCGAGGCGCTGCAAACGACTTTTAATTTTTGGTAATGCATGAGTACTCTAACGCGTTACTTTTATTCATAGGTAACGCTGTAACGTAACTGATTACTTTTAATTGATGGTAACGTTGTAACCTAATTAATTACTTTCCAAAGTAACTATACCCAACACTGCTTATAAGCCACCTTTCCCATCACGAGGTGGAGGTGACAGAGGTGGTGTTGTGTGGTGGAGAACATTTAAAGCTGTTTTTATGGCAAACAAAACCTGCTATTTTTCACAGCAGGTTGGACCATGTCCATCCTAGAATATGGCGACCAAAATATGTATGTTATAGCCACACTAGGATGTTTCCTTAACCCTAACCAGGAGGTTTTTGTAAACCTAACCAGAGCATAAGCACAGTGGTGGGACAACAGAGAAATAGGAAATTCAACCCAAACAGACGGCCACTTATCTTTGGTTTTGTAGAAATGTACCTAGCTCAGATTTATTGTGGCAGTTGGGTTAGAAAATAAAGCTACTTCCATATTTTTCTTAACATTTTGCATGCATAATAACATGCAGGGCTTTTAAACAAGTATTTTTACATTGTGATATTTGTATTTTTAGTAGTAAAGTTTTTAGTAAGTAAAGAATTTGACTACTTAACATAAGAAAAAGCTGTATAGATCTCAGCAGGGAATCAAGAAAATGTTAAATGTTTTTATTCTTGAAAAGAAAATACGATGTAAATGAGAATATTTTTAGTTTATAGAGTTAATGTACAATATGTTTTAATTCAAGTTCCTCCAAAATAAATGTTTCACTGTTCATTGCCAAAAACCGGTACAAACGCACACTAATGTAATAGTTTCAAAAGTATGAAAGCAGACTGGAGTTTAAAGGGAAATGCCTCGCTCATCCCACCATCTCTCCTCCCATTCAAGGAGAGGCCAAAGCACTCCGATTCCAACTGCATGAATGGCAGCAGTTTATAAAAGCTCATTAAAGGACAGACGTCTTCTTGGTGGAGGACAGAGCGGAGGCTTCACTTTGTGGAGGAGTTGGAAAATATTGAGAGAAAAAAATAAGGGTGAAAAGAATGTGTGAACTTGAAAGTTTCAGTTTGAGCATGAAAGAGGTAAAACACACATTACATGGTGTGTATGCTTCTTTTAAACATTGTTGACACATCAAGGTTGTGATGTACAGAATGTGAACGGTTCATATTTTTGATTTGACAGATTAGAAATTCCATTCAAGCAATTCATCACTGACTGGTGGAGCTGTACAGTATGGATCAGGAGAAAGATGAAGGAAGAACACTGAAGATGGGACTAGTTCTCTAGTCTGCAAATACCACACACAAATGTATATATCGTATATATTGTAGTCTTTTATATATGACATAATAAATGTATTGTCATTTTATATCACAAGTTGGTTTAAATTACATATACAATATTGCCATGTTGCACAAAAAGGAAATTCTCTTTGTTAAAGTTGACAGTTGCTAATTCTCTGAAGAATTACAGACTGGTTGTGATTAATCCGATTGCTTTAATATGTGCAGAGATCTTACCTTTATACTGTCAGGTAACGACAGGACAACAGATGCAGACCTCAAGACAAGGCTGACTACATCAGGCATGCATTCAGGTGTTGATCATTGCTGTTTTTTTCCATCACATCTACTTGGTTTGACTCGGCGTGGCCGGGAGTTTGCATTTCCACTACAACTGGGCTACCTGTCCGTAGGCGTTTCTTAAACCGATGAAGCAGTTGTCTCAATCCCAGCTGTACCAGCGAAGAATCACCAATAAAAATAGTGGATCCGCTAATTCAGTTACAAACACGTTTTATTTATAATGACTTCTTCATGGTAAAAGATGCCTCTTAGGCGTGTAAGGGTCAGCCGGCAGCGCTGGATAGGAGTGTGACGGTCTGATGGTGTTCACAGTCTGACAACTAAACAAATCCTTCCTTAATTAAATAAAAGAGACATGTCCCACACTTCAACCCACAAAGCAACATTACAGGACCCAACAGAAGTGATATGGTAGCAGGTAGTGTCTTTAGCAAGTTATATGACGAAAAAAATACTGAATATATCCAGGAAAACTGAGTCTTAGTCACACTACTGCCCGAAAAAAACAGGTGGCTCCCGCAGTTTATTGCCGATAATTATGTGTGATTTTGAGAAAAAAAAACGTTGACTAACCATGTCTTTATCGCCTTCCACTACCGTGCTGTTGTAGTTACTGTCCCTGGCAACTTATATGGGAGAAAAAAAATCACCAAATTTAATGAGGAAAAGTCTCAGAGACGGTCAGCCCTCCAAACGGAGTCTTCAATGAGCTTCCCCCTGGAGAACAGCCTCCCTCTCCAGAGCCAGACAGGGCCTTCTATTTACTGTTGGTGAATATGTGATGTCATTTAGAGCAAAAAACCTTTTGTCACTTTCCACGATGCCTGGTGGGTCAGGAACTCAGTCAAACTTTATAACAGCATCCATATGATTATAAACTCAGTTACACGTTTAGATTTACAGGTAGAAACACACCATCATGATGTGTACCGTCACGCCTCTTTTGGTTCCACAACCCCGGCATGCTGTATGAAATGACACACTGGAGCGGCTTTAAGCCGGCACTGCTTGGTTCAGTGTGAACAAGCAAAAGGCGCACAAAGAAGAGCCTTAGTTGCGGTGGTATTGCGTTATCTCTGTGTGAAAAGGGCTTTAGGCACAGAGACTTGTCTAATTACACATGACTCACTTAAAGTGAAACTCTCGCCAAAAAGCAACCAAGGCTTTATTTGTGATTGAATATGAGTCAAACCGTCGTGTAAAAGCATAATTACGACGAAAGAGGCACTTTTAAGATTTACTGTAGTTTCGTTTTTGGGCAAGCTAATTTTCAATGGGGTGCAGGGGCACTTTTACACTGAGAAGGCTCGACACAACATGAAAGTTTGCTCGAGGTATCACCAGGGTCTCTACACATGAACACGAGCATTGAGAACATTGTTTGTGTACACAGAATTTACTAAAAAGAGAGTTTTTGGACAACTCACATTAGCAGTAGCACCTCCGGCGCCGTCATGGCAGACAAAAAGTGTCGATCCCCGAGTGTGACCTAACAGGCAGGAGAGTAATGGCGGACCGCTCCTCAAGCCTTTTACACGAAGGTTTCACTCATATTCAATCACAAATGAAGCGTTGGTTGCTTTCTGGCGAGAGTTCCACTTTAATGATTCCAATGAAACAAGACAATCTGATTGACGATGATAAAGCTCAAGTATTTAGATAAAAAACATTCTAAATACAAGCTGTGTATAAGTGCATGTGAACAAATGTCAGATTTCCTCTTTCTTACCTCAGTCAGCTCTCTTCTTCTGTATGTTGCTGTCATTTCAGTCGCCACTGCTCTGTTCATGGCCACCACTGATACTTAGCCCCCACATTCACCGTCGAGATATTTCTACAAAACCAGGGAGGTTCCGTCATTTTGAGCTCATTCATTAATCTACTGTCTCGACAACCAGGCATAAATCATCTGCTGGAATTTTAGGTCAAAGATCAATGTTTCATTCTGTAAAGCTTTTTGAAATACTAAAGCTCCCTAAAGTGCTCCCTTGTAGCATTCTGCAGTCTGCGGCGGGTTGGTTTCATAAAACAATCTTCCAGAAATGCATTGATTGAGGATTGTTAAACAAAAAAGCTTGTCTTTTTTTTATCAAGTGCAGCCCCTCTCGTAACTGTTTTGTAACAGGTCAGTACGAGGAAGCGTGGATGAATGGCCACTGAGAGGTACTCAGAGGATGGCACTTTTTTATCAGCCATTCAACTTCATAAATTGCTCAGTTATTAGAAACATAACCCAGTGAATCTCTGCTGAAATCTGTGTTTGATATGAAAAGAGAACGAAGAATTACAATCTACTTGAAATACTAGATTACATAAATACCTCCTGTGGATGGAAGACTTATAATGCCTGTTGAAGTGAAATCACCTGTGTTTATGAAAGAACAATGTCGTTTCAAGGACAATTGAACTTTTCTGGAGCTCTGGATGAACTCACAGTGCCTTTCACAAGCCTCCACTTCCTGTGTTATTTTGAATTTCTGTCCTCATTTCTGTCCTCATATTTACTTTTAATTTCCTCCCTTTGTCTGTTTTTCCCACCATTTTTGCTCCTCACCTTGACTAGGCTCCATATTAGTCATCACCCCCTGTTTATTTACATCCTTGGCTGCATCCAAATGACGGTACCTGTAGACTAGCAGACTCTTGAGGGCTGTCCAAACTTCATCCAGTCCGCAAGAGCCCTCGAGGGGACTTTCTGCAGACTTCTCGTGCTGCAGACGTCACTGATTCAGTTCAATGCAATACAAACGTGAAATTGTAGAACTTTACACGAATGTGTAAAACAAATACTTTATTTTAATGGTACTCATGTAGGGTCAAAATAATATTCAGCCACATCACAATCCAGAAATATTTGGATGACAGACTGTAGAGGTAATCAAAATGCGTTTCATTATTGTTGTTTTCAGGGCTGTCTATCTCACGCACTCGCTGAGTTGACACGGCGACATCGAACACGTTGTGGTACGTATGGATGGAGCCTGCGAGGGCTGAGTCTGCAAGCCCAGAGGAGGATTGGATTCAGTCCTTGCTGTCTGCTCTCTCTCTGTCAGTTCATCCTTTCTGTGTCTCATGTCTGTCTCCTCTTCCTGTTCCCGTCTCTGTATCCCTGCATCAGTCCTGTTTCTTGTGTTCCCCGCTATTCATTGGTTTTGTACTTGATTCAGTTTTTGCTGTTCTTTTTCATTTGTTTTGCCTTTTGTTTCTTGTATTCTAGACTTTGGATTTTTTTTAGATCGCAGCTTTCTTAAATACAGCTTTATTTTTTGTTCAGTCAGCTGCATGCCTGTGTGTCTTGCATTTGGGTCTTCTTTTTTTGGTTGAACATGTTTTTTCATGCAAAAAACTAATGAGCACAGCAATGCTTCAGTTCTGGGTAAAGCCAGTACAGGGCAAATCACTTTAGATCAAATAATCAATATTCCAGCACACAACAGGACAGGATTGACACTGTTTCATTATCAGTTACAATAAAAAAAAAAAAGAAGAGGCGCAAACTACGTGACGGAATATTGATTTTTTTTTTTTCATGCAGTGATCAATTTATCAGTCGGCTATTTTGCAAAGGAAATGATCAAAATGCACATGGTTTAGTTCAGATTTCTGTTCTGCACATGTATCACATATTAAAGTGGATGCCCTGATGTTCATATTTAAAACATAAAACATTCAAAAAAAACTTGAAAAACTTCCAAAGAAACGACTGTCTTCATTTTAAACAATCAAATGTGGAAGTTTATAGGTGAGATCTATTCAAATAAAAGTTTGATTCAAGTCATCTTTTCTCAGACTTTTTTCTCCAAGCCAGAAATTTCCACTTTCAGCAGCGCCTTCATGCCCAAAACTTTCCAGTTGTATTTCTATCAATTTCTGAAGGTTTTTGCTAATGAAGTGTTTTTTTTTCATATATCATTCAAAGCCTGATGCGAGAAACATTTGATTCCTAAAGACACACAGCGAAAATACTGTGCTGGTGACGGTATTTTCTGTAAAAGCTGAGGCAAAGGGGTTCTAGGAGCAGAAACGGAAAATACTATTAATAATGGTCTTTTCATCGGTTTATAATCACCTGAAGGTAAGAATCGTGTTTTCGTTTCCTTCGATTGAGCCCTTTGTATCTGTGGTCCTCCTCCACTTTGATGAAGATTTTTCTCATAGTTTGACTTATTAAATATATTAAAGCTTGAGTGTGAGTGCAATCTTGGGTACGGATTGTCCTCTCACGCACACAATATAAAAGAAACAAACTATTCACCACAGTCAAGCTCGTCCCTCAAAGAAAAGATTATACAAAAGATTTTAGTGGTTCTCTGCTCCTCTAAGACTCTTCCCTGACTTGGCTCACCTTGGCAAGACCAACAGACATTAATAAGACTCCTAATTACGTCCTTAGCAGTGCCTCAACAGCGGCTTTATCACATCAAAGTTTAATTCAATTTCCATGTTTAAATTGTGAGAGCTCTCTTCTCTTCAGCAGCTGTCTGATTTTTCCAGTTGGTTCGCCTTTTGTGGCATTCTAATTAATTTCTTTTTCACTTTTCACTTTTTCAAGTGGGTATTTAGTGTTGGAATGCTTTCTTTAAGACATAAAGCAGAGCTGCTATTGATAAAACGCCGTATTATTACTTAATACGACGCACAAAATTGAATTAAGTTAAAGTGTTTTCTTTGGCTTCCATAAGTGGTCTTGTAAACTTAACACAGCGCAGACATCACGCAACGCAGATGCACAGGGTTGAAAAGCAGAGGGAATATAATAATGCACCAGTTTGTCCTTCATTTAATGCAGTTTCTAATGTGAAAAGATGTCTTATCGCTTTGTTCTCTCACACGGCTCAACCGAAAGGAGTAGAGTACCACGTCCAGGTAAACAAGACGGTCTGTGGGTGTAAAATAAAAGTATGAGAAAGAGAGAGAATGAACTATTCTGTGGTCCATGTACCATCTACACCATTCAGCCCATAAAACATCCAAGGTAAAACCTGCGGCTATTCTTCGTTGGCTAAATTGAATCTTTTCTTCGGTCACTGAAAGAAACTGGGAAATCTTTGCTAAATGGCTCCAAACTTTTTCCTTCCATTGTATCTACTGGTCAGAAATAGCCGCTAATCAATTCACAACAAAAATTACAGGCTGAAACTCTGATTTCTTCTATAAAATCTGCAGCCAAGGATACAGACTCAGTGTCATGCTTTGCCTCGTCTAAGTGTGACAAGTACACATGTGAACGAAGGTGCAGTACTGAACACAGTATGAGTTAGAGAAAATGTCTGAGGAGGTGTCCATTATCAGGAAATAATGTAAGATGTGGAGCGGTCCAACCCGCACATTTTGAACACCTTCAAGGTCATTTTCCATGTCATTACCATGTCATCTGCCAAAGGAAAAAATACAACAATTTTGTTTTGTGATTCGTGTCTGTCACAAGCCTTAACATTGACCTGGCAACACATCCATTTATCAGGAGTTACATCCTATAGCCAATCAGAATCGAGTATTCCCCCGGAGCAAGACAGAGAGGCAAAATCTACTTAAAAATTGGGTTAGGGCACACATATGTTGTGCCGTAAAAAGGCCCCGTTGACTGATATCTAATTATATTTTTCATTATTAGATTGCTAATACTGATGCACCAATCCAAAAGGAGCATTTTACTTTTGCTGCTGGTCGAGATGGAAGTTTATTTTAATATTCTATTATTATTATTATTTTATTTTATAAACAGTTTGCTGGTTTAGTGCAGTAGTTTCCCTGCCTACAGGTGTAGCCCCTCCAAAGGGTTAAAACTGATCTCAGGGCCTTATAAGATCACAAAAAAAGAAGAAAACATAAAAGTTTAATTTTTCCTCTCTCACTTCTCATCTCTTTCTCCTTATTTCCATATTTCATCATTTTACCTCTATTATAGACACTAATGGACACTTAAAAAATAACAATTGGCCCCAAATAGACTCTTTTATAAATGTACCATTTGTTTAGACTTGTAAAATCTTCCTACGAAAAATAACTTGTGACTATTACATTATAGTTTTATTCTTACAGTAAGAATTAATTAATGATGCTTTGGGTGGATACTGTCTGAGAATATGAATTGATATTTAATCATATTTGATTTAATTAATTAGAAACTGTCACTTGAAGTATTTCACAGTATGAACCTCAGCAAACCTGATGAATTGAAAAATAAAGCGGTAAATGTTTTTCAGACGTTTCAGTTGATATGGTGAGTGGAGACCCTGGATTTGAACTGAAAGCCTTATGAAAGGCAAACCAAAACAACTTCAGTTTGACTGTCCTCTCCCTCCTGAACACACACAACACTTGAATGAATCTGCTGCCCTCTGATGGACACTAGAGGCACCGGAGGGGACAAGTTAGCCCACCTGAGGTTCTCCACTTTCCTGTCATTGATATATGTTCTAATAGCATATTTAGTTATTTCAGTGACACAAATTTTACCTGATGATTTGGTATATTTTGGTAGTTTAGATAATATTGTACTTAGAGGGTTTATTGTACATATCAATTGTTTTTGTAAGGTTGTAAGCAGCTGCTCTACATGCAGTTTAGAGTGACTGTTAGTGCATCTCTTTGTAGACAGACGTGATGTCAATTTACCACATGCTGACTGAAAAGGCTTGTGTTGAATTGGTAAATGGTGGCCGTTCAAGTATTAGGCTGGTATTGTTATAAATGTACAATATGGTATTATAATTATCAATAACACAATTTGAGTAGAAATTCAATTAGGAACTTATGGATCAATAGCTAAAGATGCATCTTGTCTTATTTAATTTTGATAACACAGGAAAACAACATTTCCTGTGTAAGCCTAATAGAAAAGTAAGAAGAGGAAAAAACAAAAACAAAACTGAAGTAATAATGAAGTATCAACATCCAGGAGTTGCAGGATAATATTCAATATGTATAATAAATGATAAATGTATAACTTACTTTATGCCTGTCATCTTAACCTCATAAACATTATATGCTTTTCACGGATATGGTAACTGTGAAGTTTTTATTTTGTGCTGCATAGAGTGCCATTTATTGTCCTGACCTGTGTGAGGTCTTGAGTGTGCATAATGAAGACATTTATTTCATTGTAGCAATTAAGTCAGTCATCAATTTAATAAACACAATCTTACACTGATTCATAATAACTGATGGCTCTATTTTGTTTATAGTGTCTTTAAATTTTAATATGGATGAATTGAATAAATAAATGCTCAAAATTAATTGTCAGATGCTTTAAATTATTACTTATTGCTGATTCTGGATTACAACAGCAGTAACATACATGGATGCGGGAAATAACCCTAAACCCCTATGATAACGAATCTTATAAGGAAGTCTGGACACTTTCTCTTCCTCTTCATCTCCTTGCTGTTGTTGACTGTAGCTGATGTGGCTCCTTTGAACTATTCTGTGTTGCTGTTCAAGTTTTCCATCTGCTGTTGTGCAAAACGTTCTCAAACTGTTGAAAATTATTGTTAATAATGAGCAGATACATGTCAATGTGACCATTCAAATTAGATATACTAGTATTAAAATCAGTTTGATAATAATAAACTGTAATAATAATTTCAGTTGTAAACATTTTTGGATGTATGTCTATTCCTTAGTCTCCAAGAGTTCATTAAACCCTCTATTCACAGACATTTTGATCAAAATTACATTTATGGTATTAATAAAATAGCTTTTTTAATGTTTTTGTGGGTCACATACATGTTATATGCACGGATGCAGGAACTAAGGGTGCTGAGTGGGCTGCCGAATTGACAAGAAGGCCCAAATGATTAAGACTGTCAGAGACAGAGCTACGCAAAGTTTATAAAGTTTCTCCTAGCTCAACAACAACAACAAATTTAGCAATTTTTATAAGGGAGTCTAGGGAATTTCTCTTCATCTCCTTGCTGTTGTTGACTGTAGTTGATGGGGCTGCTCAAATTGTTGTAAATCATTGTTAATAATGATGAGATACATCCTGACCATTGAAATAAACACAAAAAACGTGAATGTCACGCTCCATTTACCAAGACCTCATTATATAGACGGACTCCTCAGCATTCCCATCCGTGACTGACTTCCTGTGTTGCGTCCTTGGTAACAGGTCCCACTGCACCATGCATCTGTATTCTTTAAATGTAAAATTTAGGTTCTTGTATCACATTTATAAAACAGAATTAGCCTTTTTTAGGTTGATAAAAATCTAACAAAAAGAACAGCACAAGTCCTGGTAGGATAAAACATTCTTGATGATAGAGGTGTCTTGGAACAGAAAAAAAAAAAAGCTTTTAGCTTTTATTTTTTTTAACACTTTTCTGTTTACTGCCTCAGTGTGCTTGGATGCTACAACGGACGGGAGGGTTGTGACTGCCATAAAAGTGTAAAATAATGTTATTCCTCATAACAGCGGACACAACGTGTAGATCTAACATGCACCCAGCGAGAGGGAGACTCACATATGGAGGCTGCTGTCTCAATCAGCTCTAATGCAAAGTTCTGGTTAAACATTGGCCCAAAGTTTGCCTTCCCCCTTCTGTTGTTTTTACACTAAAGCTCCAGCAATTGTTGCAGCCATTATTGACTTAGTAATTAAAGTATTTTAACGTGCGGATTCTGTAATCATTACATATGCCACCATCTGTCCCTGAGCCGCTGCATGAGCACCTGAAATGGATTTTTCCTCCTGAGTAGATAACGTATAAAAACCAATCAAGAGGCGAGGAGGGGAGCGCGGCCACGTCACCGCCATTCACCTAAAACACACTCACTCAGTCAGGACAATATGTATTTGCACTCTGTGAATGTATCCGCATTTGATTTGATAAAGTTTCTTTCTGAGCACAAATGCATGAAAGAGCCCCGCAAGACAACTATTTAGTTTATGAACATTTCTCTTTTAATTAATTCTCAGGGGGCTCCTCCAACCAGCGTTAGATAAATAATCAAAAAACTTTAATGTAACATTAATACTAAAAAAAATTAACTCAGTTTGGGGCAGCAGCGGTGCAGACTATAGTGCCTTTCCGATAAAGTTCCTCAGATGGGAAATGGAGGATACGCAATTCAATTTGATATGATAAAATTAAAGGTGTGGTGTTTAAGAATATTTTTTCAAGCACAGACCAGTCCCACTGCCTTAGCTAACTGAGCTAACAAGCTAATGGCAACTATGCTGCCCCATATTTGTTTGGACTGTGGATTCAACAGGTGGCCGGTTCTTACATGTTGCACCTTTAATTACGTCAATGCCATAAAACTGGTGAGTTCAGTAGATTTTAACCCCCACAAATGGATTTTCTTCTAAAAGATAATTCAGTCCCCGATAGATAAAAGCTTTAAGTTTGTTGTTTGTAAATGTTTTGTTAGAGGAAACCTGTCCTCTTGGTCCCTTCTGATCTGATGGTTTTATGACGTCCCATCTGCTCCGGTGCCGACAAACTCAAGAGGCGACGTGTCTCTATGTTTTACTGAGGTCACTGCGGTGTGACATTAACAGCCCCCTCTCTCCCTCTCTTTGCACTCTCTGTGTTGGTTCTCGTAACATTTCGGTAAACACTTTTATCCGACTCATATCTCCCCTCCCCATTGTGCCGCCGACAAACCAAATAATTGCAAAAGCTCCCAACTTTGATCCGCAGTCTTCCTTTGTGATGCCGTCCTGTAATCTCAGGAGTTCGGCCATTAAAGAGTCGTGTGTTGAACGCTTTGACACAAGCTGTTTGAATCAGAGGAGATAAGGGTCCTATTGGGGTCTGTTATTGACTAGAAGTCAATCTGTCTGCAGAGGCAGACAAAAGGAATAAAACACACTGTCCCCTGTCCCATCCTCCTCAGTATCTCTGTTGTTACAGCAAATAAATAAATGGACGAACATGCGACAAAAAGCAACGTGGTAATAATTCGTGTGGTCGACTGAGAGTTTTAAAAACGTTGGCCATAAGTTACCAGAGGAGTTTTAAATCAGTTGTTTTGTTAACCAACAGTCCAAAACCCAAAGAAGTTCAGTTTGCAACGAAATCCTCACATTGAAAAATCTGAGAGCAGTGAATATTTGGCATTGTTGTTGATATCAAACTTCTGCTGATAAATTCAAGATCCCCTGCAGACATGTGTTGGACATATAAAAAGTATAATTTCCATATGAAAATTCTTTTCAAGACACCTATTCCCTCTACCTCATTGAAAAAAATCCAGATTTATGAATAATCATGATTATTTATAGTTATCATGTATAGTATTGGCAAAAAAAAAAATATATGGTCCATATGGTTCATGCATTTTATTTAGTTTTTTATCCAAAGCACTTTAAATATTCTGCTGTTTGGCTGCTTTTCACTTGTTACCCTGTCAATAAATGACAACATTGTGACTAACACGATTTATTTACAATAATTTGCACACAGAAGAAATGGAAGTCCTTGGGCATCATTTAGGAACTGAAATTACTTTCCAAATTGCAAAATATAAATGTGGACATATATGATAAATATCTGCATCAGAGTCATTGTTTGTAAATCTTTAACGAATCCACTTTCTATTTCCACTTTTTTTAAATAAATATCTTTCCTTTGCTCCTCTTTAACTAGTTTATAATACAGCAGAAAACTCAACTCCACCTCACAGCGTTCTGTCCTCCAGACGTCTACAGTGGCAGACGTTTTGTGTCTTCAGCATCACTGCACTCCTCCTGCTCCCATGAAGACCGTGTTGATGGGAGGCAGCGAGGACACCAGGTCCTGAACCTCCGAGGTCGACGGCACCCGCTGCTGCGAGAGCAACGAGTCCTGAGAGGTGAACGGAGACGAAACCCCAAACATGCAGGGAGCCGCGGACCCTGACGAGGAGAGGGGATGATCTGGGGAGGAAAAGGCAGAATTTCAAATAGTATTTTTTGTTGGGTACAGCTTTTGCACACCTGTTGTTCGACCGGTGTGTGGGAGAAGGCCAAGGGCCACTCCTGCACACTGTTCACCTCACTTGCAAGACCTTCATCAGGCTTTCTCCAAGATAACATGAGTTGGTTTTTTTTTCTTAAATCATACAATAAAAAAATATACACATAAAAAATATCATATATTTTTGTAATAGTATGATTAACGTTTGTATCAATATCGACTGTAATTCAGGCTTCATCTTCAAAGTTTTGTGACTCCATTCCAGTCACCTCACCCCTCCCCTCAGGACTGTATGTGTGTCTGCTCACCTCCTCCAGTTTCGGCCTCAGTGAAATACGCTCCAGTGGTTTTCCTTCCCGGTTCGTCCAGGATGTTGAGTGGATCGTGGACCTCAGAGTACGTTGAGTTGAACGAGCGCAGGCTGCCGACGGTGCTGATGACGGACACGTGCTGGTCAACCAGTGATGTCATGCGCTGGCTGTCCAGGTAACTGCTGTTGCCATAGTACCCTGGCAGAAGAAGAACGTTGGCATTGAGTTCTCTGCAAGAAACGTGTTAATAATTTGGTTTGTGCACACAGATCCAGGGTTTCCAGCATTGGAATTGAGGTCACCAGATGATTAATTTCTGTTTGTTTGTTGTTTTTCTTTGAAATACTGGATTCTTTCACCTCTGCATGTCTCTGAAAGGCCACTTTCACCTTGATTTTAAGGGCTCACAAACCAAAAAGCAAAGGTTTGTTTTCTAATTTTCTGTTTTACCCTTTATTGGTAAGAGACAAAACAAAAGTCAAGGTTGGGAACAAATAATGAAATGAAATCTTGTTTGGCGACATTTCAGTTATTTTGTGTTTTTGTATGAATAAATGTGTTTTGCTTCTTTTTGGAGACAAAAACAACAAAAACAGAGATTCATTCATCAAGTCAGATTTTCAATTTGCTGTCCTGAACACCTCCTTGTGTCTTCTTTACAGTAAAACAGGGAGGGATGTGTCTAAACTAAATGTGCAGGAGCCACCAGATGATCCAGCAGATGTATTTCCACATTAATGTTTCAGTCTGAGTCATCCTTACCACCGTGTCCCGCAGCAGAGTACGTCTGTCCCTGACACCCACCACCCGCGGAGTTCAGTCCGCCCCCCACGAAGCCGAACCCCTCTGCCGAGTCCAGGATCTGACCGTCCAATCCCGGTTCCGTCTGAACTGGATCTGAGCTTGAGCTGTAGCTGGATGTAGGTCGGACCGAGGAGCCGTAAGGTGTCAGGGAGCAGTTGGCTGTGTTAGAGGAGTGATGGGCTGACGGGTGGTGATGACTGTAGAACACGTCTTTAGTCAAGTGTTGGTCGTTAAAGGAGGAGTAACGAGAGAGATGATAGGCCAGAGATGACGCCTGAGACTGAACCGACGCCAGACACTGGCTCTGAGTCTGAGGCCTGAAACACAAATAACAACAAACCTTCAGAACTCGATAATGGCAACAAAACATCTTTTATTTAACTGTCACGTGGAACACATGGATGGGGAATTAAACACACAGTGTGTCATTTCTGTCACAAGGGGTCTCTCAATCAAAACAATGACAGAGAGACAGAGAGGAGGGAAACATCTGAGATAGTGTCAGTACATAATCTTAAAGTCCTAAGTAAGCAAATCCATGTTAGACTAGATGAAACAGTGAGTTTGCTGCATGCTTTTAAACAATTATGTATGTGAAAATAGTTGCAAATAAAAGCTGACCGTATGAATGTGAAATGTAAAAGAGCTTTCATTTTAAATATACTGTAAATGTTCAATATTTTGCAAAAAAAGAAAAAGAAAAACTGATATTATTATTATTTTACATGCTCTACTTGTGGAGGGTGGTAAAGTCCATAAAACAATACTAACAACAGCATATACAGATCTATATAATACTGCAAGAATAATGATTTTGTTAGGATGATTTGATTTGTTGCCAGGTATTTTGTTATATTTTGCAAACTCCCAAAAAATTTTAATGTTGACAGTCCAACTGAATAAGAGCATTTGGTTTTCAGGTCAAATTCAGGACAATATCTGCGTTGGGTTCATTATAAATTGAGACATAAGTCGTTTTAAAGAAGATTAAGATTCAAAGTAAACAGTTCAATATGTGACAGAATGAGCAATCACAGATATTGATATATTGCTTAAACGTTAATCTTTGGGAATAAAATTAAAAATAAAAGCTCCCAGTATGTCATAAAAGCTAAAAGGGCACATTTCGATTTTTGCGTTAATGTTCAATCATTTGAATTGTTTAAATTTGGGATTTTTGGAAGGAGAAATTAGTGGAACAGACAAACCAACCATAATTGCAACAGCAGACAATATTTCTTTATGACATTTCTCAGATAACTATGAAGATTATAACAATATTTTCATACTCGTAACTGTAGCTGCAAAGAATGAGTAATGTTACACAAGCTACCAAAAGCTACAGGATCTTGTAAATGTGTTAAACAAAACATTAGTAGCAAAAGGCACAGTGTAAGACACAGTGTTGCACAATACCAAACAAGGCTGACCTGAGAGCAGGCTGGTAGCTTGAGGTCGACGAGCCGCCGCCTGCTGGGAAGTAACTGGAGCTGGTCTGAGGTAAGCAGTGGTACAGGGTCTCCTGGTATGAAGAGCAGGGGCTGGGCTGAGACATGGCGCTGATAGAGGACAGGCAGGAGGAAGAGGAGGAGGGACAGGTGGTGGAGGATGAAGATGTCGGGGCCCTCCCTGTCATCGGCCCCTGGTTGATGACAGAGCCCCGGTGCACTAATGTTGCCGGAGAGATAGGGGGCGTCATGAGGGGGCCGCTGACCTGAGAGAAGTCCATCTGACCACCTGGAGGTGTGAGAGGGAAATACTCAAACACTTTGAATTTAAAATATAGTACCACTTCCTCTCGATGTCTTCTGGAGGTTATCAGATGAATAAAAAAGTGATTTTTACTTTCTTTTACCTGACACTGTGAACCCAGCGGACTCTGTCCCCTGGTAGATGATGGCGTTTGTTTCTAGACTTTGCTGCTGGTTGGTCGACAAAGACATGTAGGTGTGTTCCGCCACAGACTCGTTCTTCACTGATTGGTCGATGGCAGCGCTGGCCTTGTTGCGATTAGCCAGGAAGCAGGAACTGGGAGACGCCATGAACGCCGCTTTACTCGCATCTGAACATGACAAAGCAACGTCACGTCATTACCAACAACATCTGGGACTGTTTGAGACACACTGGAGAGCATCAGACTAAAAGCTGAGATCACATTGATCATTTATTCACATTATGTAAGGTGGATAAATATAGATTCATTCTTCGTGTGCCTTTTTTGTATCTGTTCATCCATTTTCTAAGTTTGAGCTCTATTGTTGTCTTTTCTGTGGTTTATGATGAGAACTGGTGGATAAAACAGTTGTACAGCGAATGTCACCATCTGTCCTTAGACCTTCGATTCAAGTAAAGAAAAAACTTGCCATGTCGAGAAAAAAAAAGACTGGGAAAAAAGTTAGATGAAATCTCAGGAAAAAAAATATTTAAAAAAAAATATATATAAAATATGTGGGGAAAGAAAATTCGAGGACATTTATTTTTTAATCAGAATATTTCTTTTAATATTTCTAGATCCATTTTTTTTTTTTTATTTCTTCATGCGCCCCTCAGGGTTTCCATACAATTGCACAAGAATATTCAAAATTTCCATGTGAGGAAGCAAATTTCACTTGATCTCATGTGCCATGTTTTGTTTGCACACGTGGAAACTCCACTCCACACATCACAAAAGAGAATCACATGTGATATGTGCATTTCACATGTGGATATTTTTATTTTAGTGAATCAGAAGATAAAACTATAAAAAAAAAAAACGTACACATTCCTCTTCAGTTGCAATTGTTGCAACTTGCAATGTTTGGATTGTAAGTAAGAAAAAAAATAACCTGATGGTTTGTGTACGAAACATTCCGATTCTGATATTGTACCTGTCCATCAGCCCTGTGTGCAAATTTTTGAGATTCATTTTTGAAAAAAAGCAAATCACTCTTGTGAAAATGTCCAGTTTGCCTGTGACATTATTTTCTTCTCACATTTTTACATTTTTAGTTCACATACAAAATGTTTCAATTCAATTTTTATGTCTTTTTGTAAAGAACAAAAATACTTTTTATCATCCTACAATGTTGTGTATCTGTAAACTGGATTTACGTGGGCTTTCCCTTTACTGTGTGCCTGATAATAAAATAAAAGTTTGAAGCAGACTGTAGACATACAGTAGTCCAGTTCTCGTACGTCAGCAGCTGAACTTCACTGTGAATGTCGGTTCTGATTCTTGATACCTGCATTTTTCATGTATTTGTCCAGCAGGTTCTGCAGGTCCTGCTCCTTGTCGTTGTTGAACTGAGTCTCCAGAGCCAGCAGGATGTATTCGTCCAGCAGCATCCTGATCAGGTGGAACGAGCCTGCCGATGTCAAAACGAAAAGGAGACTTATCACTTTGTTTATCCGCGTCTCAAACCATAAAGACCTGATTCCAGTTTAGCTTCTTCTTTATCTACTGTGTGACCTTTAGGATCGAGCTGCTCATTGTTTGACCTGCAGGGTCGCGGGTTTAAAACCCTCAGAGAGGGAGCCACCAAATGGTGAGTGTTTATTCACATACACACACACACACACACACACACACACACACACATACACACTGTGCATGTGTTTGAACAGAGAGCACGCGACCCAAAGATAAGACTCTGTTTAATCAAGGCGAGTCTGGCCATTACAATTTATGGTCCTATTGTAGCAATCTGCTCCAAGCTGGCTTGTATTAGCCTTCTGTGTGTGTGTGTGTGTGTGTGTGTGTGTGTGTGTGTGTGTGTGTGTGTGTGTGTGTGTGCATGTGTGTGTGTGTATGTGGTGCGTCTGTGCATCTGTGTGTGTATGTCATGTAGACTGACTGATGGTGAAGAAAGGAGCAGAAAATTAATTATCTGAGGGACAGTTATTAATTTCACAAACAGAAATCACCCTGTTGTCACCATGTTCTGTGTGTAGCGTTTATAGATTGTGTTTTAATATCACCTGATTAACTGTGACTGCGCTGGGATCAGTTCGTTTTCTACCAGTTAGACCATATTTCCCATTAGTAATGCACCAACCATCTGGCATGCCGGACAAATGTCGGCAGGCTGTACATTGGCGAGGCGGTGGAGGTGAAAGGTAGATAAAAAGATACAAATCGCTTGTTGTAAAATTAAGTTAAAGTCCTGCTTTGACTCGTGTAAAAGTATGTAAGTATAAACAGGAAGATAAAACTAGAATGTAAAAGACTCCTGTCTATGATATCATTAAAATCATCACTCGTGCATTAATGTGAAAGCAGCATTTAACTGTTGCAGTTGGTTCATGTTGAGCTATTTTTTTTTTTTTTTTTTTTTTTTTTTTACCATTTATAGGATTCTCATTTATCAATTAATGTGATGATCATTTTCTTCTTTGATCAAATGATTGTTTGGTTAGTTAAAATCCTCAAAATAATAAGACATTTTTATCACAATTACTTCGAGCCCAAAATGACAGCTTTACAAAGTTTGTTTTATTTTGACCAAACATCAACATTATTAAAAATACATTAAAAATATCAAAAATAAAGCAGAAAATATTCATGATTGAGAAGGTGATACCGTGAAATTGTATGTCATTTTACTTATTTCAGCTGTAACTGTACAAAGTGTTTGGTAGTTAATTTATAACAAAATCTATTTCATAAACTCTTCATATGTTGTCTTGTTTTTTTAAAAGTAACTAGTATTTAAGGCTGTCAGTTAAAGTAAAAATGACCAGATTTCCCAATGAACTGTCCTGGGAAGTAAAAAGTGGCATGAAAAGTGAAGTGAAGTAAAAGTAGCTTTAATTTTAAGTAAAAGTACCCCAAGACAAATTAAACTGGCATCAGACCAGTTTTTATTTTGAACTTATTATTATGAAGTAAATGTTGATTGCACAATGTAATGGTTGTAGAATAATGGAAGCATCTGTGTTTGAATTGGTTCCCTATAAACTTCTCTTTCAATATGCCATTCAGCCCGTCACTAGGCACGATGTCTCTTGGGGAAATGAAGGCTAGCGATCTGGTCAGGCTTCCAGCCTGGCACCGTTTATACCTGCTTTAATTTCTTCATTATTGACTGAATGAATGAATTGACTCATGCTTTGTCCCGTGTTGTTGGTAGAAATGCAACAGGGTCACAAGTTGTCTAGTTCGACTTTAACCAAGAAAAGACTAAAGATCTTTGCATTAAAACCTTAAGAAACATCTAATTATATATGGATTGATGGAACACTATGTAGTTTTAGGGAATACATTTTAATTAGAATAGAAAGATTTTCCTAAACTGTTTTTTTTTAATGCTCAAACAAACTAATTAAGCAAACTCTTTGTTTTCACAACTGAATAAACTGAATAAACAAGGAGCTTAAAGGACAACACAATTTAATACCATTTTACTTTATATTTATATTTGGTGGACCCTGCCACCTTTTTAGCTTCAAACTGTGATCTGGGGACCTTAAAGCTAGTGCCATGAAATTTCTTGTCATTAGAGTTGTGGTTTAAGCTGTAACTGTGTTTGGTAGTTAATTCACAACAAAACCATTTCCGAGTTTCATAAACTCTTCATATGTTTTGTGTGCGACGTTAAAACCCATTTAAACATAAAATGAGCCCCTTCTTTCTATTTATTTTCTATTTAACTTTATGCGTATCTGTCTGATTCTTTTATCTATTCTTATCTAATATAATATAATCTAATCTAAAGGAGTAACACTTTTTAGGGCAGAAAATAAAAAAACACAGTTGTGTGTTTAGAATTGGATAGTGTGTGTTTTTAAAGTCCGTTAAATAATATTGGGCCGGTGACATTAAGATTACCAGTTTGATCACCCGAGCTGTTATTTAAGCAGACTTAAATCCAGTTGGAGAGCATGTCAAAGCAGCAGTTGCCCCCTAATAATAAACACAACTGAGGTGCCCTTAAGCAAGGCACTTAAATCGCTCTGCTCCACTGAGAGCTGCACAGTGACCAAAAGATTAGACTAGGATTGTCCTCAACTACTATGAAGGTTCTGTCCAGTAGAGTTTTTAAACTGACATCTCACTCCTTGTTAAGAGTTTGTCACTTTCCTTTAATGTTTCTCACCGAAGCTGGAGGCATTGTTGAGCGTGAGGTTGTGCATCACTCTGGCACCAAAAAAACTCCACCTGAGGAGGAAGTCCTGGGCTCGCTTCTTCACTGATCGACCGCTCTGCTTACCGGGCTGATCCGAGACACAGGCAGGAAGAAGGAGTGCTTGGTTACATAACAGGACATTTGCAGGACAAATACGAGTACCAGATGGTGAACAGCTGTTACCTTGATGACTTTATGTTCCACGACAGAGTCCAACCACTCGATGAAAGACTCCACTGTGGCGTTCTTTCTCAGCAGCTCCTTCAGCTCCTGAAAGACGGTGATCGAGTCGTCTGGAACAAAGACAGAAAAAAAGACCACAGTAATAGAGATTCTTATCTGTATTGGAGCAACAGAAGCAGCTGCTGGTTGTTTCTTTAATGCTGTAAAAAAAAAAAGGTCTGATGAAGACTGATGCTTCCTTTTAGAGTGAGAGCAAGTGAATGAATCATCTAATATTGCCTTTTATTGAAAATCTAATATGATTATTTTCTTGCTCATCGATGATCCATCCATCCATCTGTTATCTTCTGCTTATCAGGGGTCAGGTCGTGGAGGCAGCAGGCTTAGAGGGGTATTCCAGACTTCTTCCTCCCCAGTAATGCTTTCCAGCTCCTCCTGGGGGATCCTGAGGCATTCCCAGGCCAGATTGGACATAGAGTTGCTCCAGTGATTTCTGGTTCCACCTTGGGGTCTCTTCCCAGTTGGTTGAGCCTGGTACACCTCCCAAGAGAGGCACCCAGGAGACATCCTAACAAGATGCCTGAACCACCTCAGCTGGGTCCTCTTGATTCGAAGGAGCAGTAGCTCTACTCTGAGATCCCCTACAGCCGCATGTATCTGCGATCCCCTTCTCTTGGTCACTACCCACAGCTTGTGCCCATAGGTGAGGGTCGGAGCATAAATGGAATGTTAAAGAGCACTTCGCCATGACGGTCTGGTGCAGCATCCACAGTGCTGCTGATGCCACACCAAACATCCTGTACATCTCACACTCCATTTTCCCATCACTTGTGAACAGCACCCCAAAATACTTAAACTCCCCGAGGGCGGGGGGACCAATCTACCATTTTCCGGCCTGACCCTCATTTCAACCATTTCATACTTTGCTGCAAACCGCCCGTTTCTGCTGGACCAAAGATGCCAGCAAAACCATGTCATATGTAAAGAGCAGCGACACAAATTTGAGGTTCCTGAACCGGACAATCTCCTCTCCTACAGATCCTGTCCATGAAAATCACAAACAGGATCGGAGACAAGGGACAACCTTGACTGATGGGCAAAACCCCCCGGAAATGTGCTTGACTTAGTGCCGAGTATACGGACACAGCTCTCACCTTCGTCAAATATGGACCAGATAGCCTGAAGCAAAGGGCCCTGTACACCATACTTCCGCGGTACCCCCCACAGTACTCCCCGGGGGACCCGGTCGTAGTCCACAAACCACATGTAGGTTGGTTGGACAAACTCCCATGACCCCCCCCCCCCCTTTCAAGCACCCTGGAGAAAACTTTTCCTGGGAGGCTGAGCAGTGAGATACCCTGGTAGTTGGAGCACAACCTCCGGTCCCCCTTCTTGTAGATGGGAACCACCATCAGTGCTGATGATTATCATAAAAATTGTAATATTTTCATCAGGTCAACTTGAGAAAACATGAGCTTCATGTTCAGTATCTATCTCACATTCAGAGTAGATGTCTGGGTCCTGGTCTGCAGTGGTGCTGACACTGAGCAGAGGCTGCGAGCTGATGCTGCTCAGATCCACATTATCGATATCCAACACCATGCTGGTCACCACGGCCTGGTCGAACAGCGCCGGACGAGCTATCTGAAGAAAATGTGGAGATGAAAAAAACATATTAGAGTTTATGGTTAATCTCTGTAATCTATTCTGTTCCTCAGTACATGTCGTACCTGTGCCAGGTGTAAGAACGATGTCTGTCTCTTCAGGGATGAAACAAAGTGGCGTGCTATGGGCAGTTTCTTGACTGCAAGGCATTCTGGGAGGTTCTCCAGGGAGGAGGCGAGCCAATGCTCCCAGTGTTTGGCAAAGTTGCGGATATCTGCAAGCAGACTGATGAGCAACAATTATACAGGTCAGTTCCAATATGAAATGTTAATATTTCACAAAAGGATAATAAGACAAAAATAGATATGTCCCCATTTGAGAGGATTTCAACATGGCTATTCATGTCAAGTTTTCTGAGTTTATGAGTTGCACTTGAATGCATCGATCAGTCACTGTTAATGTGTGTCTATGTGTCAAACTTTGACAAAGACTGCAGAGGACAGAAGCGCCAGAGTGGCCGATAGCCTTCTGACATTCAGTTTGTAGAGAAAGTTTTAGCAAACGTCCTGTGTGTGTATCCCAGGAACATTAACATTAATCTGACACATGAAGTGAAGCTGAAGTGACAAACCTTTCAGGCATCTCCTGCATCGTAGCTGGAATCAAAACATCTGTTAAAACCTGAGTAGATAAGAAACACATGAGTGAAACAAAGTATATGCCGCACACCAGGCTGGGAGAACAGAATTCCTCGTTATCATTGTTTATAAAGTTTTTCCTGTGTAAAAAAGCACAAGCTGCAATGCAACAATGCATCAAGATTTCAAGTGTATCCTTCCCTGCATAAAGTAAGAGGTTATAGAAGTTACTCTGGTGCTGGTAGGAAGTACTCAGGCAGCCTGCTGGGTAAATATGTTACTTTATGTTTTGCAAACTTCCTTTGAACTTGATATGAAATGAAAAAACATGAACTGTCTAAGACAATACGCACTCCCGCTGTAAAAATGCCAGGTAACCACCTTATAGAGAATGGAGTCACAGACACAGAAGATGTCGACTATCACGGGGTTCTCCAGCAGCGGAAGCAGGTGGTCGGGCATTCCCTGCCAGAAATGGAGCAGAAAATTCTGGATCTGAAACAAAATATTTGACATTCAGTGTAAGTGGAGGATAAACTGTTTGCTGCTTTCTTTCCTCTTCACTGGTTTCACAATAATAAAATGATCTCATGTAACAGAAATGTTCACCTCCTCAAAGTTGACATTAATGGCATTGTCCAGGATGCACTGGCAGTGAGTTTTATACATCATGATCAAAGTGTCCACCTGCAGAGACGATGATGAAGAAGAAATTGTTATTAAATCGTTACAGCGAAATGGTCTGAGGCTGAAACAGTGACATTGAAAACAAAACCTGACCTGAAAAAGGAAACATTGGCATTTAAATGCTTCTATGGGAAAAAGTTAAAAATAAGACATAGATGTTAAGTGTTATTTCATTTAATTTTGGTGGGGGTTTTTTGTTTGTTTTTTGTGTATTTTCAATGACAAACTATTAACACTGAAAAACTGTCAGGGGAAAAAAGACTGACATGATGAAAAAATCAGAAGAGTGTCATCGAAAAACACAACAAAATACAAGAAATACCCTAATAAAACATACTTTTTAATGTTTGTCTGGGGTTTTTCGGTGCCTTTTTCTAATATTTGTTTCAATGCCAGTGTTTCCTTTTTAGGTTCAGGTTTGGTTTCCAATGCCATCGTTCAACCTCCTTAACCAGCCCATCATCAAACTACTACTCTCAATGTGATATTAAATGTAAACAAATGTCCTACATGCAGAATTTTATATGTTGTAATGAAACTTTTGCATGTTTATCGTATTTGTTAATTCAGAAGTGTTTTTCCCATTAACGTCTGTTCTCTGCTGTACCACAATGCAGCAGGTAGATAAACATTCTAAAGTCTAATGTTTTGTTTGCTATAAATATAACAAAATCAGTAAACCGACTAAATCTCAAAATGAATGTTGCATTAAGTAATCACCGACCTTTTCTCTGGGGGTGTTTCCCTGCAGCAGAAGATGCTGAGCGTTGGGGAAGTCTGGCAGCAACGTTCCAGTTTTAGAGCTCAGCGAGTATTTCCTGGTGAAACCTCCCTGAAAAATATACAAACGTCATAACCCTTTTTCTTTGACTTAATCCTTACACAGTTGATTTATTTTAGGAGTAACTTAACACCCTTTGAAAATCCTAATTTTGTTGAACTGTACTGATGTAGAAATGGAGTCACTGTTGGGTGAGGTTAGTTTGGTCTGTGGTCTTAACAATGATCATATTTTATTGGTTTTAACCAGTGTTGGGTATAGTTACTTTGGAAAGTAGTTAATTAGGTTACAACGTTACCATCAATTAAAAGTAATCAGTTACGTTACAGCGTTACTTATGAATAAAAGTAACGCGTTAGAGTACTCATGCGTTACCAAAAATTAAAAGCCGTTTGCAGCGCCTCGCACATGCTGCAACTTAACTGACACACACACAGCCTCCTTTAAATGCACCGAGAAGTCGTGACAATGATGAATAACGTCAGTCATCCAACCAAATGAACTCTGCAGGATAACAATAACAGGAAAGACAGTCAGCAATATGCCACATAGCGTTTTATTAATTAATTATTATTATTTTTTTTTTTTTTGCGGTCGACAGAAGCTTTTCACCAACGCAGAGTGCATGTTACCGTTATGTTGTTCTTGTCCTTTTCGCTGGTGAATTGAAAATAATGTGTGTACTTCCACGATGCAAAAGCTGTCCTCTCTGCCATCTTGCCGGAGGTTCGAAAACACTCACTCACACACACGCGCGCGCACACGCGCACACACGCACGCACACGCACACACACACACACACACACACACACACAGGTAACGTAGGTCAGCAGCAGGGCACAGACGCATCACAGCGCTGCGCCTCCGCTGACACATCCGCAGGTGGCACAGTACTGTCTGACAAAAAGCAGGTTGCAGTCGGGATTTTCCTTTCCTTATCCGGAGAAATACTTAAAATAACGGATTACTTTTTAAAAAAAATAACGACGTTACTGATTGCTTGACGCACGAAACTAACGCGTTACGTTACACGAAAAAAATAATTAGAGTACTCTAACGCGTTACCCACAACACTGGTTTTAACTCACATTTTATTATTTGTATTGGTCAATTGTTGATTTTTTTTTTTTTAATCTAATTTTGACTACAATTTAACTGTTTTAAGTCACATGTCTCAAGTTGTATTGGTTGATTGCTGGTCTTTTTTATATTCTGAATGGTTTTGACCTCTATTATCATTTAAAGTTCTGATTTAGTTACTCTTAACATAAGATTTACTCACCTCATTCTTGAGCTTACTCCCTGAAAATCTGCAATTGAAGAGAAGCAAATTTGATCTTGTAAATTATGAATACATCATGTGTCCACATTGACCATTAAAAGGAAAGAAAATACAGTACAATGCTGTTATCCAATGTAGTTGACAATCGGATGATGGTACATTATTTATGACTTTTAGAAAAATAACATAACAATTACAATTTTTAACTTTACTAAAGATTGATTTATGTTTTTCACATTTGTGTCTTTTGTGTAATTTATGCTCAAACATTTCAGGAACAAAACATCAATGTGTCATCTGAAAAGACATAAATAACACGTCTCTACACCAATGCTGGAAGAACTAACAGTGAGATACCACATAGTGAACAACAACCTCAACAAAATAGGGATACAGTAATATATTGAAGAAAGAAGGAGAAGACGGCACTCAATCATGTTAAACATTGTGTTACCTGGTCAAACCTTTTCCTGAGTACACAGAGTGATAGTAGGCGCTGCTCTCTTTGATGCCAATTCCATAGTAATGATATCTGTACAATTTCAAGACAACCACACCAAATAATAATCAATAGAATAATAGAAATAAAATGTTTTAATCAATTTGCAGAGTGCAACAATTTTACATGACAACTTTTTGGAAAACAGAAAGTAAAATACAAAGACTGAATATTGTGTATTTACTTGGAGTGTCCTCTGGTTCCGAGTCGTCTTGTTGTCAGAAGAGGAAACTTCTGTCGAATCGTCTGATGAGAACAGGAGGTAGAAACATAGATTAGATCAAAATAAGCTCTCTCTTGCACATAACAATGTTACATTTTTATATCAGATATTAAAGTTGTTAGTCAGTCTTCATTGTCAGTGAATCGGTGTCAGGATTCGGAACCCTCATAATGAACCATGTTTATGACAGTGGCTATCTGAGGGTAGGGGAGAAAAACACCAATTGTTAACCATCCAGAGGTACATAAAGGCCAACTTATTCTCTTGTGTTTAGGACATGTTTTCTCTACTGGATGGAAACCCTAAAGGACACATTATCATGTTTTTGTCAAGAGTAAACCCATTATGATGGGTTTTCTTTAGCCAGAAGTGACCATATTTGGACGAGAGGGTGGAGCTGGGGAGGGTATACTGATGGACCAGCCAATGGGACCATCATTCACAAAATGAACATCATGTTGTGTTGAATGAGAGTTGGAAATAGAGATTGAGACCAAAAACCCATTAGGAAACTGTTTGCAGGGGTCATAAATGAAGTGAGAAGTAGGGTCATTTTCTCATAAGCTTACATACAATCATATTTCTTTTTGAAACCAGTGGAAATGCCCCCTGCTGGCCATTAGAGAGATTTAGCTCAGTCCACTATTAATACAGTGAATGGTTTTCTCCACTGGGGTACTCTTGTTTTATCCACCATAGAAGCATCCAAGACGGCACGTCTATGGATATCACTTGGGCTACCTAAAACCGATACAGATGGGCACAGTTCTTGTTTTGTAGAAAACATTTTGGCTTTTCATGCAAACATTTACACGCTCACACAAACAGACCTTTCCAAATGTAGCAGCACAGGCCGGTTCCAGCTTCTCTTTCCTGCAGAAGTCCAGGTAGTGAGCGTAGAGGATACATCGAGGCAGACACACTCCTTCACACACTATGTAATTCTCCTCCAGCCTGGGGAGACACATCAGAGAGACGATCACTTCGGTAATCATTCAAAATACGGCACATATTACAAGCAAATACTCACTGACCTCTATAACACAGATGATATACACACTTTTATATTTTAGAGGAAAAAAACAAACACAATGAATATTGCAGTACAACAAAATGTTGCAAAATGTTCTTATTTTTGTTTTTCTTTGATGATATACAGAATTATAATTAGAAGTAACTAGAGAAATCCCTTATTTTTTCAGCTCACACAATAATTTTACTGACCACAAGAAAGGCAGATTTGTGGAGTCTGCAAATGTCTTCAAAACTGCTGTAAGTGTTAAGAAATGACGCACTGCTTTGGTCACAGTTGGCATCCAAGTTATTTCATAATTGGCACTCAGCAGTTCAGGAGCTCCTCTTATGAACTACCCAAATGTTGGTTTCACCACCTTCTGACATCTTGCTGTGATGGAATGTACATAAGTACATTAACTCAACTATTGTACTTTAAATAGATTTCCATTAAATCAAATCAGGTACAAGTTACCTTACAGATTTTCAAACTCTACCTGTCCAGGAAAAAAAACATGCATTTTTTAAATAGTAATAATCCTGGCTCAAAACATTGTCACAAAGCTGAAAACAGGCCGTTTTCTAACACCATGAAACAGGACTGCCACGCTACATACAAGATGATCTTATTGAAGATGATGCATTGCTGTAGATTAAACTACTAACAGTATATAAAGTAGTTAAAATGAGCTCAACCTTATACATCTACAGCAGTAAGATGCAACACACACGAGTGCAGCAGTAATGTTAATCCACAAACATTAGATAGAAGAGGAAAACACTGACAGAGAACATTTTACTGCATTGTACTCGAGGATTATTCACTGGATGTTAGTGTTGGCAGTGCTCTTACCACTGCAGGGTGAGTTGTGTCTGCTTCTTCTTGTCCTTGATGATCTGACTGATGGTCTTCCGGGAAGACGAGATGCTCTGTTTGATGCTCAGGTCTGGGTTGAAGTCCACCAGGTCCTGGTCCTCCTCAGAGGATGGTGTCTCATTACCGTCCTCCGCTTCTGAGAAATCCATACAGACAAATACAGCGTTCATAAGAGGAGACGAGAGTGCTTTCACTTGAATCTTGAACACATTACAAACTGCAGATTACTGTGGGATTCAAACCTTAATTTCTTAATATAACCTGATTTCTTTTTAACTACAGTTTACACAGACACTGGTAAAGACCTATATCTTTTAGACATATCACTGTCTGAAAGAGTTTTCTCCTGTGTAAGTTCAGCTAAAAACTAAGGTTCAGCTAAGGTTTTTTAGAAAAACCTTGAATCAGTTAACTGCAGTATCTGATCTTTCCTTGCTTATTTTCATTAGTTAGTAAATAGTAATAACATTTTCACATTTCAATTTCTACACTTTTTTCAATTTCTTTTCGGCCTCTAGTGACTCCAGCACAACCTCATGTATTTCAAGCGTCACCTCATCATCAGGCAAAATGGCCACCAAGAGAGTCCACTGTTCAAGACCTCTTCAAGATGTTCTATTCCCATTTCAACTGACAAAACCAAGTAATGTTAGCAACAGTCACGATATTTTCCAGGCAGCTTTGTGGTGCAAAACTGGGTATCTTTAGGCAGACATGAGGTTTTCCTTAAAGCCTTACCTAGTGGTGTTTTTGCCTAAACCTGAGCAGAAGCAGTGATGTCAAATCAGAAAGTTAACCTAGAAACAAAGTTTTAACATACATTGTGAATTGCATTGTGTTCAAAGGGAATGTTTTGGTCTCAAAGAGTTTCCATTTTCTGGCTGCAAACTAAATCACAGGTACTGTGAGAAAAGACACAAAACCTGAGTTTTACAGAAGAACTACAGAAGGAAAACAAAACTCGGAGGTGAGTTAAAGCAGCTCGACGATATTTTTTGCATATATTTCCAAACTTTTCTGGACATTCTGCAAACTTATCAGGATGAAAGGATTTTGAGCAGATAGCTGAGGCTGAAATTAAACAAAAAAATGTTGATGTGAAAAAATGAAATGATAATGTTTCATCTGAAAAAAACTGATTAGATAAATACAAATTACACTGAACTCCATCCAACATTGAATTGTGGAAAAGTTTCACATCTTAGAGTTGGAGCAGTTTGGTGAAATGTTTCCTCCTGCGATGATGGTGATACTCTTCAGGGTTCATCCTGAATACAGTGTGTTTTTGAGATTTAATAGGTCTATTATTAAAAATAACAGTGTTTTCCACCTCTTTATGTGCATCCGTCAACATTTTTTGCAAAAACCAAAAGAAAGAACAACATGTGACTTTTTAATTTACACAATGAATATAAAGTTTTGCATAGAACTAAAAAGGGCGATTCTATATTTTACAGGTATTTTATGCATTTTCTATCTTAAAGAATTTGCTTTATTTATTTCACTTGTTTTTTCAATGTCTCTCAAATTTACTAATGCACTAATCACAACTTCCCTTCTCCTAATGTGTCTTCTTCATCATTGTCATCGCCAAAAATCTTTGGGAAGAGCATTAATGAGAAGTCTGTTGTTGTAGCTCCACCATGTGGCCAACTTGTGCCACCTTGTTTACCTGTGTAGATTTGAAATCCAAGCACAGGAAAACTTCAGTTTCAAGCCTTCAAGAGAAGGAACTATTCCAAGAAAACAACAGAGAATGATAGTAGCAAAATAAGAAGGATATTAATGTAAAACGTGAAAGTTTCAGTGTTATTTTTCTGACCTTCCAAAAGCAATGACACTGAGTTTATTGAGAATAGTTCCTTCATTACCTGATTTAATCCCAGAATCATCCTCTTGATGAAAATCTGTGTGTTTGTTGAAGTCTGTTTCTTCTGGTGAGCTGCACAAAGTCTTGGTCAGAGAGTGAATAAGAAGCACTCCGTCCCCGGCTGAACTCTCACAGCTGCGCTTCATCGGCATGGTCACAAAAAAACAAATGTCGATTAACAAATCAAGCTTTTATGAAGTAAAAGAAGACAAGAAGTCAGCCTGCAGTGGAAAACACGGTCCACTGCAGCTCATCTGTCCTTAAGACTGTGAGCACACAATCCTTAAACACTGTTAGTTGATCCCTCCTTCACAAAAGTCCAGGTGGAGATAAAAAAAAGATCATGTCCGGGATGTTAAGTCCAAACACTGACCCGAAGCTTAAGAAGAGTGGTAAAAACTGCCGTGTAACCCGACAGAACAACCTCAGACTAATAAAGCCGAGCTGTGGGAAGGCAGAGCTAATGAAGCCGTGGATGCATTCATCATATTTACAGAACACTGGGACTAATCCAGGTTATCAATGATTAACAGAAAAACCCTCATCCATCTGTCCATCCATCCATCCTGCCTCCCACACTCAGCTGGACCTTTATACTCAGTTATAATAGACAGAGAAACCAGCAAGGATTGAAGCCGGTGATGTTAAGTGAGTTTTTTAGTTTTAAAATTTGTATATACACGAGGACAGGATAGAATTATGTTAATTATGTTGTGTCGACCTGTTTATGGGTTGATGTTTAAGCTCAATGGGCCTTCTACCTGCTTAAATAAATGAAGAGAAATGTGTTTTAATTTCAGCTGCATATGAACTAATGATTTTTATTATCACATTTATTAATCTGTTGATAATATATTGGGCTTACTCGTGAATTATTTTGTTTATAAAATTTCAGAAAACAACTGTAGTTTCTTAAAGCATTATTAGGGTATCGTTTTATTATGTTTTTTGTCAGAAAAACAGTCAAAAACAAACAAACAACAAATAACTTCAAGAAATGATCAAAAAAGCAAATTATCACAATCAAGAAGTGTTCTAAAAATGTACCCAAAAGTCATGCCTGAGTAAAAGTAAGAACTGCATTTTAGAATATGACCTTTGTATCTAATATGAAATGCAATTAAGTATCAGAATTCGAATGAAAAGTGTACAGTTGGTTTGACTCATAACTGAGATAGGCTATTTTGGTGCCCACACACCACTGAATAGCTCAGTGGGTAAAACCACTGTGCTCCAGTACAGGAGATCGGAGGACCTTGGTGCCTGCTGAACATATTCCTAGTGCAGAAAATAGGGAACTACTGGATTGCTCCTTCCCAAATAACCCTTAGTGCGAAAATATATGCTCTGAAACCCAACATCTTAACTTTAAAACAAACAACTTCTACCTTAGTATTCCAATCCGCAATCAGAAACTGCTGTCGCAACCAGAGATTGATGAGGTAGAACAAACATGCTACAGTAAGGGGGAGCCAACACAAAGGCAGCTGACCTAATAACACCTCACAAGGTTCAAGGAACTGGCAGAGATTGGCTCGACTGGACATCAACATGGTCTAAACCCCCCCGCAGCTTTTGGAGTGGAGCAATCATCAGCCACCTCCTCCACATGGACCAGGTTGTACACTAAGTGGAAGGAAGGAGGCTGAGGACTAGTGAGTGTCATCAGCCAATATCCAGGATGAAACAACAAAGATCAATGAGTACTACCCTCATGCCTGACATGCTAAGTAAATGCCTCTGGCAGCAGAAACTCTGTGAGAAGGAGAAGGAACAGCCGGAGGAAACATCAAAACTGGACTGAAAGACAGCACAGAGGTACTGATCATGGTAGCACTAGCGTGGAGAGTGTGGCAGACCAGATGTAGGCTATGCAAAGATGCCACCGAGTAAGATGCAGGCAGGTGGGGTCAACATGGAGAGCCATTACCCAGTGGCTGGCATAGTGTACAGTGTACAAAATGGGAGAGATGACCAAGCCAAGATCCTGTGGGACTACCAGAAACAGGCCAACAAACTGCTGATGGCTAAGCAACCAAACATAGTTGTGGTGGACAAACATCAGAAGAAGGTAGTGGGGATAGTTGTAGCATTTCCAAGCAACATCTGGAAGAAGGAACATAAGAAGTTTGAGAAAACACCAAGAGCTGAATCGAGAGCTGGAGCAGATGTGGAGACTGAAGGAAAAAGTGGTTCCCGTTGTAATAGGAGCACTTGGGGCTGTGACCCATAACTGGGAAAGTATCTCAAGAAGATTCCAGAGAATCTGGAGCTGGTCCTGTGCATTAGCAGCTCACACAATTCACAAAACTACCATGACACGTAACAACGAGTCAATATGACCCGATTTAATGTGATTTTTATCTATTTTAGTACCTGTTCTGTGCCGAGTTGCCGCTCATGTTGGTGTTGATGACCAGTGTTGAGCGAGATGATGTAATTGACTGAGCGACAACAAACTGTGACTTTATCGACTTGAAAAATACTTCAAATTGACAAACATTGTTACAACCAGGGCCTAGGGGAAACCCTGGCGCAACAGGAAAGCGAGACTCCCCTCTTCCTGTCCCCCAAGAATCACCAGCAGCGAAGCATTATTCAATGGTTTTATTCACAAACACATCTAGTACACAGCTCCCTGGGACAACCTGCAACCAATCGCTCGCACACACAGACACGCATGCACACACACTCACTCAGGTGAAAGAGGGTTATTCTTCTCCCCTAAAGAAATGTTCAAGTTCGTGCAATAGGGTATTTGGCTACCTAAAATCAATCACCCTCTTTCCTGTTGAACCACAAAGTCTACATAAAAGCAACACTTCTGCACAGGACCAAAATCAAACTACTACACAAATGTTGCAAACTTCATAACAACATCATATCTGTTTGATCGAAAAATTATTTGTCTCTGAAAAAAAATAGTACCTTTCACTGAACCCGGAAGTCCAAAAAAAAACCAAAACGCCTCTGATTTGGCCTAATAACAGAATGGCCGAGTCGGACAACGTCTGTAGACCGACACACGGTGCGCTCCATTGTAAGCTAGAATTTCCGATCTCGTATTTCTGACTTCCGATCTCAAATGGTCCCAGTGCATTTGCCCGGAAAAACAAGGATGTCACTGCAAACAAGTGTCTGAATGGCAAAGTCCCAAACCTCACAAGCAATTACATGAGCTGATTTAACAGCTGAGGGCACTTAAAAAAAGACAGAAGGAGTTGGCTCTTAACCCCCCTGTTGGAAAAACCAGCATAGACCAGCATTTTCCATGCTGGTCTATGCTGGTTAGTACTGGTTTGGTGCTGGTTTAGCTGGTGGACCAGCATGTTGAAGCTGGTCCACCAGCTTCAACTTGTTAGAGAAATAGGAGCAAAAAACAAGCAACATTATGTAGAAATTGGAACTTTGTGTGATTTGGCGCCCCCCAAAGTTTCCAAGTGCATCAACGCTGTAAATCTCAGGTCTGTAACAAACTGTCCGATGTAATGTAATGTAGGTGCTGACTACAAACAAAACTCATCACTTCATAACAATGTAATGTTTTTAAAACTTGTACGTTGAAGTCAACATGTATGTAACACCGTGATCCTCCCCTCTCACTGAAGGTACACAGTGTACATGTGTACATGTTACAAAAGTTTCCAAATCTGAACCACGAGGATGTTTGGATGAAAAAGATTAAAACTTTAAGACACACACTGATATTAAGGGTCATGATAACTGCTATAAGGCTCTGTGGCAGTTTGGCTGTACAGTCAAAAAAAGAATTAAAAACACAACTGACATCTTACTGCTGGAAAACTGTTTATTGGTGTATAAAATATTGAAAAGATTTTAAAAACACAGTTGATATAAGACACTTTGAGGTAGAATAAATCATTACAGTACCTCTCAGTTAACTTTAAAATGACAGAGAAAAACATACATACTGTATGCAATAGGAGACGTTGTTTGACAGCAGATTATTTCTTCTATCAAAAGTCAGTGTTGACGTCTATCCTAGACACTTAACAATGATGCTGACTGTAAAGCCGGTACCCTGCTACACAAGCTCAAACATATTGTATCAAACTCACATTCAATGTTTCCTGCAAAAAACTTAACAAAAACAAAAGGTGAAAAAATATCTGTAAAAATTAAAAGCATTTGAAAAGGCATTTTGCTTCAGTAGCCTTGTGCTTAAAAAGACAATGATAAAATCCATATGAAGCCATTATTTTACATAATCTGCTAACAAGCTGTACAGAATACTGAGCATGTCTCATATTTCTACAGCAGTCTAATGAAATGCTGTCAGATGTAATACAAATGTTGTTCATTACCTTTAACCTCACATATAATCATTACCTTTTCACCTAGCATAGCCATCACTCACCTTACATATTGATATGCTCTTTTGACCATACACATTATTACACTTCAGAATATTTGTGAGTTATAATGTGACCTGAGTGTGAACTTGTGTCAGTAATGATCTGACGTGTGGTGAGCAGTGACCTCGGCTAATTTAAGGGAACTATGTTGGTACAGAATAAACGTTCTGTTCTCAGGAAGCTCATCAGTTCACTGTAGGTACTGAGGTGTTTTCAACACCATCTCATCTCATCTCATCTTCTGCTCTGAACCTCCCTTTGTGTCTTATCATCATAGTATGCTATAAGCTGTGACTTTCTCTGTAGCTCTTTGTCAGATTCACCCAGAACGCTCTGATGTGAAGAGCGCCGACCTGTCAGCTGAAATAAATTGACTCTGTTATTCTCTATTTTTCAAACCTAATATTTTATCACAAAAGGCAATCATTTGTTGATTCATCTTTTGTTTGTTCACTTCTCCACAAGGGGAAATAAGAATTTCCACCACATCAACATTTTGTCTCTTCCTCCTCTCCTCTCCACAAAAAACAAAGGTACTGGGTTACTCAAGATGCTTTCCGGCATGTTGTACTCGCTTTTATCCATCTAATCAACTGTGGAGGATTTGATTACAGTATGGACGTTATACAGCAGCATCATGACAGAGAGATGATCCCAGTTTGACTTCAGAATAAACAGTTTCATCAGTTGCTGCAGGAGCTGATTTTCCTATAAATGGAGATAAGACATGGACATTGTCAGGGTTAACGTCTCCACTAGAGTAGTATACGTTTTTACAGAATTGAGTTATTTATGAAGTAAAATAAATTGCTCTTAAAAAATGCATATAATAAACGATACATTACTCAAATAAAATATAAGGCATGAAAACAATAAGTAATAACAAACAGCTAAATCAAAACCTACATGTTGGATGATAACGGCTGCAGGTGGATGCAGACTTTACTCACCTTTCTTCACCTTTCTTTTTTCTTTGCCTTTATTGTGGCAGTCGACTTGCGCATACATCAGATGGTCGTCTGAAATAGAGGGCAGATCTTAGGATTTGGTTGCTCCACAGACGTGTACACTACGGCCCTGTACGGCTGGATGGATGAACAGATGGATTGACAGGTAGAATGAAAGTAAAAGATATTTTTGTTCCCCTTTGTGTTTATATTCATGACAATACAGCAGCATCTGACATTTAAATGAAAATCAAACTAATTCTCATCACAACACCAACACCTCACCTTGATTTTGTTGTTATTGTTTATATATTTTAAACAAATGACAGAAACCATAAATTAACAATAACATTCTGTCCACGAAAAAAGGCAAACTTGGAAAAATGTGTGACACCTAGTGGTAGTTTTTAATACTTACCCGAGGTGAACAAGATTAGCATAAAATATGAACCAATAATTACCTCCAGTAAAAATATATTTAACATTTCAAACCAAACTCTGAACATAACTGTTGTAACTGACTGTACCTGCTGCTCCTGTCCTCAAACCAGAGTAAACCGATTTCTCATCTGGTGAATGTTGCTTTCCTGTGAAGACAATCACATGAATCCATACAGAAAAATAAATAAATAAATAAATAAATAAATAAATAAATAAATAAATACCTTTTACACTAAAAACGTGCCTATTTATTGCCTTTATTTAAAGTACTCACCCTTATTTCCAAAGTTTTTAAGTTCAATTGAAGAATATGTGACATCCTGGGATCCACCTGCAACTGAAAGGTACATATTTAGTTACAGGATTTTGTATCGATCATACAGCGGTTGCATTTCTAACGTTCACTGCAGAACCTCAATAGATTCAGACACATTAAATGATGCAGTATAGAACATATGCTACATCTGGATAGTGATGACAGACGTGCTGCAGACACAGTGATGTCGATACTTGATGAAAAAAACACATATTCAAAGTAACTACATCTTTAATAGTCACGTGTCATCAAAGGTGATATTTTCACAACGCACACTGATAATAAGGAAATAGTCTACAATGATACTGACACACCTCTTAAGCTGGAGGTAAAGCAGTGCTTTAAGCTAAATGCAACCAGCAGTTCAAGTACATTTTATCTATATAAGATTATTTTCAATGTTTACCATGTCGAAGAGAGGAGTGTGTATCACGCTGAGCCTCATTCTGGTTGACCACATGATCTGTGTCGGAGCTCTCAGACTGGATCGGCCTAAAACATGAAGCACATACAAAACATTTCATAAACAGGAACATTCAGTGTCTTGCTGTTATGTTCAAAATGTGGCAAACAGTTTTGTACCAACCTATTGAAGCATGTACCTGTAAAAAAGATGAAGATTTGTTGTTACATGGTTTTGTATTGTAATTGTTGTACTGCTGTTCTATCTCATCAGATCAGAATATGTCTGTGTATTTCAATTCAACGTGAACACAAAACAGCTAATAATAGAAGAAGAAGGTCTCACCCTTGGAAGGTCTGTAGCGATTCAACAGGAGCAGAAGAATAATTAGAATGATTCCAAAAATCAGCCCAACAATCAACAGTACAGTAAGTGAAGAGCTTTCAGGCCTGGACACTGCTATAATAAATAACACATGATAACTGTTAATAAACTTCTATGGCATGTTTCTAAAACTGAATTTAAAATGTGCTTTAATAAATATGACAGTTGTGTCACATCAAGCCACAGTAAAGACAGAAACACATTTCTTTCTCAGACAGAAACAAAGTTTACATGAAGAAAACAGAATAACAGTTTGAATCCTACTCACCCTGAACTGACATCCAGCTCTGTGCTGACTCTTGTCCTGAGTGTTGACACTTGTAGAATCCTTCATCTGACTTTGACACTGCAGAGATATTTAACTCCCATCTGCTGTCATTTTGAATGGGTTTCTCATTGTAATAGAAAAAACAGTGGAAGAGAATCTTTGGCTTTTTAATTAGCAGCTCAGACTGACAGAATCTCCCTCAGTCACAGGACGGGCAGGGCTCAGCAGGATCACATCTCCATCTGTTAAACAGTCAAAGAACACGAGGTTCAGACACGTACTGGGGTTTTTTCTTTGACTTTTCTCACTTATTTAACAGTGATCATAAAATCTGACGTTTTATCTACTCACACCTTGTGTGTCTTACTGTTCAAGAACCCTTTCAGTTGGCTGAATCTGCATCCTCACTGCTAAAAACAGCAAAGTGTAATAAAATCATACCCTGTATAGAGATGTTGACAGCATTGCTGAACTCTCCTGATCCAGACACCAGTACACTGCTTCACTGGTCCAGTTACTCTTTAGTTTGCATATGGATCCAGTTATTGTCACCCAGTAGGAGCAGTCTGACTGGTGTCTGTCCTCAGTTGACCTCTTCACTCTCCACTCAGCAGAGTTTCCCTCACAGCTCAGTGAGACAGAGTCAGAGGTGAAGTGTTGAGCTCTGTCAGGACTCATTGTGAGAGACGCTGATGAGTGAACATCTGAAAAACAACATGTGATAAGAAGTCAAACAGAGCACAGAGATCTTTACATATAAAATGCTGCAATTCAAATAGTCTTTAGCTTTGTTTTGTTTTTACTGCAACAAAGTTCAGTATTTTGATGAAATTATGATTTCTACTTCAACTTCTTGCTTCCATCTTGAGTACACTTTAAAATGATAGACAACCAAGTGACTACAGCTGCTGTAAGCATAAGGAAGAGCTTAGGTAGCCAGACTAAAAGTACTTTTCAGAACTTCCTGCTATCATCTGATTAACTCTCTGAGGTGGAGTACTATCATTCTGAACTGAAATAAGTCTGTGGAAACAGCTAGTTTCCTTTAAACGTAAATCTAAATTCATATGTAAATATTGAAAATATTTGTGTATTAAGTGGGCTTTAATTTTGAAATTCCTCATCAGAAGCTCCTGAGATTGTGTTTATTTTAACGTTTGATTAATTGTTCACACAGTTGAAATGCCATGGCCTCTAGCTTCTAAGGTTTCAATGTGATCAGAATTAGGATGTTAAATGAATTCAATAAATAATCCAATGAATACATTCATTAAATGCTCAATTAGTTAATTAATCGATTAACTGATCGATCAATTAATTAATGAATCAATTATTTAACAGACTGAGTGACTGAATTAATGTGAAATTGCAAGTTGCGTTCATAGGTCGGTGCTTTTATTTTGAATTCTATTCTTGCACTGAATCACCGTAATATCTACTGTATACAAGCACCATGAAATAACTTGAGCCGGGTCCCGCCGGGGTGTGCGGACTGGAGGCGGACTTGACCGCAGTAAACAAAAGGAGTTGGAAGAAGTTGACATATGGGATTCATGAGGCGGTACAAAAGGTAAGAAGCAGTCACAGTTAAACTGAAGTGTCTCTAACCTAAACGTGTCAATTTCTCCACTCAACTGAGGAAAACTTGAGATAAAAACCGCCCATGATGTAAAAGACCGTGGGGCCGCGCTAGCTAACTTAGCTACACTGTCATCTCATGTTAGCACAGCCTTTGTGATGTTAGCTCTTTGTTACTTTTACCGCTAACTCTGGTTGAATGTCTCATTACACCGCCATGAAAAGTCTGCTGAGTCCCTCTGGTTGGTCTGGACATCCTGCTGTACAGTGTGGATTTAGCAAAACAGACAGTTTTGTCAAATGTCTAACCAATTTTTAGGCTAAGTAACATTAACTAGCTAGCCTCACATTCCTGTTGTGTCATTTTCATGCTATCTCTAATTTATCCATGTCAGTGCCGCTGATAATGAATTCTTAAGTTAGACCAAAGTGTGCATAATAATGTTAGCTTGAAAACTACATGTCTTTTATAAGGCCAACATGAAAAGAAAATTAATTCAATAATCCTCCTTTTATTTATTTTAAGTTTTTTTATTAACCAGTTGTTTGGTTTATAAAATGTCAGAAAATTGTGAACCAATGTGTTTCTCAAAACCCAAGATGGCGCCCTCAAATGTCTTGTTATGTCCACAGCCTAAATATATTCAGTTTACTATTTATAGAAACCAGAAAATATTCACATTAGAGAAGCTGGAGTCAGAGAATTGTGACTTTTGTTCTTCATCATAATAGCTCAGTGTAATAGTTGACAACTTATCATTTAATTGTTGCAGCTTAGTCTTTATTATGGTGGTAATTTTTGAGCTCATATTCCATTATGCCATGTAATCATAATACACATTTTGCAACATTTTGAGTTTAAGTTGGGGAAAGAGGAGTGTAAGACGTTCTATAATTGGTTGTTTTACCATAATACTGTACAATGACTTGTCCTGTAACGTAGCCTACATTATACATGGCTTGCCTGAGAAAATCTCTTCAGTTCCCTCAATTCTTTTTACCTTCATCATCATGTCAATACTAAAACTAAAAGGGGTGTCCAAACTTTTCAACTTCAAAGCAACATTATGATGAAATCATATCGTTTTGTTTAAAAGCATAATTATGACGAAAGCGCCACTTTTAAGATTGACTGTATTTTCGTATTTTTCGACGTAACGGAGGAGAGTAAAGGAAAGCTCATAAAGCCTGCTGCTGGGGTGGGTCGCCACTTCCTGTTGGTTTTGGGGACATGGACAAATGTTTGTAGCACTGTCCGATTTATAAGGGAGGGGAAATCTTCAATCCTCCTCCCTGTTATGTTGCATTCGGAGATCGAATTACCATTATAACTTTGAGATACTTTACCTTAGTATTTCTTTCAATTTTTCTGCTATTTTGTACTTCACCACTTTATTTATATGATAAATCAGATTGTAGATTCAGATTACTCACTGTCGATGGGCGATTACTTGTGACATGTAACCAATCAGATAGTATTGTGGGTGGGACATTGAGTGCATAAGAGCCAGAGTAATGCATTCTTAGATCAATCAATTATTAGCAATACAGACACAAAGAACACTGATACTGATACTGTGCTGGATATCAGTCCCAAAAATCAGTCTGTCACTTGTAGACAAAGTAGAGCCTTGCTTGGTTAAGATTATACACAGGCTTAGTACATGCTGTGTGTGTGTGTGTGTTTGTGTGTGTTATTGACGAGAGCATGTACATTTGACATTATTACATCTCAAACATTTTTTGTTTAGGATATGACAGTTACTGATGCTGCTGCCATGCCGTCAGTGCTGGGATCCGAAAATCAAAAGTAAGTTTTACAAAAAGAAAAAAAAGTGATGTTTTTATTTAAGTACTGTATCTTAGGGTATTTTCTTTTCATCATTTTTTTCAGTGTTTTAGTGATTGAATTAGAGGGTGACAGTTAAGTTATAGGATAAGTTTAGGATTTCACAGTCATTCCCACTTTTCAGAAAGAACAGTTAAATACCAAATCAGGCCATAGTTCACATTTATCTGACCTCCCAGTTAAATGTGAAATTATTATATTTTATGTTTTTATTTTTCTCTTGTAAACTGTTAACATGTTAGATCACATGTTGTAAGATGTTACACATTTTTCATGATCCTACTTTTGCTACATTTAAGTTCCATTGAAATGCTAATGACAATAAACCTGGTATGGAGATCATCCTGTGACTGTGTCTGAAATACTCCCAATTTATGTGAAATCGAAATGTGTTCTGTTGTAATAGTCAGCCGTACTGTAGTGTTCAAAGATGTGTAGATGTTCCGACCTGACTTTTCTTCTCTGCTCTTTGATTAACCAAATCTACCTAATAGTGACATATGACCGCCTGTTGGACCAACTAATAGTGCTAGTTTTGGGTAAATTCAAACTGTCATTTTCTTTAGTCTTTGACCCAACAGGTTAATAAGGTCTCCACTTATTAGGGAAGGTTTTGTTATTAATGAAATAGGTAAGCTGACAATTACAATGAGAAAAACGTAGTGATTGGTTCTGTATACATCACTGTAGTTACTGCCTCATAATGCATTTCATTTTATGTCCAAATTACTGATGAGTTACCCCACACTTGTGTGGTTCTTTAAGTGTCAAAAATCTCAATTCACTGCTTACTCTATAGTTAACGATAATTTGTTAATTATGTAGGGAATAGTCAAAGAGAGAGCTTGCAATAGCACTGTAACGAAAGCTTGCCTTTTCGTCTTGTTCACACTGAACCAAGCAGTGCTGGCACTTAAGTGAAACTCTCGGCAAAATGCAACCTAGCCTTTTTTTTTTTGTGAATGTATATGAGTCAAACCTTTGCGTAAAAGCATAATTACGACGAAAGTGGCACTTTTTAAGATTTACCGTATTTTTGCTTTCGGGTCAAACTCATTTTAAATGGGAGTGCTAGGAGCAAATTAGCGATAGCATCAAAATCGCTATTTTTAAAACACTAAGAAGGCTCGACACAACATGAAACTTGGCTCTTAGTATCACCAGGGTCTCTACACTTCTACAGTAGCGGTCCACTTTAACTCTCGTCCATGTTAAGTCGCATTCTGAGATCGATACTCCTTGGCTGCCATGACGGCGGCTAGCGGAACAAGCATCTGCTAAGGTGAGTTGTTCAAAAACTTTCTTTTTTGTAAACTCTGTGTACACAAACAATGTTCTCAATGCTTGTGTTCATGTGTAGAGACCCTGATGATGCTATGAGCAAAGTTTCATGGTGTGTCGAGCATTCTTAGTGTTTTAAAAATGGTGATTTTGATGCAATTGCTAATTTGCCCCAAGCACTCCCATTTAAAATGAGTTTGACCCGAAAACTAAAATACGGTAAATCTTAAAAGTGCCTCTTTCGTCGTAATTATGCATTTACATGAAGGTTTGACTCTTTAAGCAGTGGTGAGGCGGAATAGTGGAAATGAAAATGCACTTTGAATGGTTTTACAGAATATGCTTCTGGAAAAAAAAAGGATCTGAAATTGGTCTCAGTATTAACAGCTGATGGTTAAATCAGTAAAATCATGAACTCACCAAATTATTATTAACACTTGTAGGTTATTAACATATGTCACTTAAATTTTTACAGGTCTCAGATATCTGGTCCATCTCCACCATGTGCACTTTGGCCGGTGGACCTCAAGTTAACTCACTTGGACTGGAACCCTGAGGCAACACTGATACACTTCCAGGGACACTACCTTACCATATGTGAACTTGACTATAACATCCTGCAAGGAGAAATACAGAACATACCAAAGACTAGAGCTGCAGTGAATATCGGAGAGTTTTGCCTTGTAGAAGATTTGGCTTCAGCCCGCTGGTACAGAGGAAGAGTTCAGAACCGGAGAGAGGACTTGTTTGATGTTTTCCTCATAGATCACGGTAATGTCTTGAGTGTAGACATCGCCAACATATCTTCCTGTTCAAGCGACCTGTTCATCCTACCTCCCAAGATAGTTTGTGGGTTTCTTGCAAATGTACTGCTGCTTCAAAGTTGTCCTCATTCTGTAGGCGAAGAGTACTTATCAAGCCTGATTGGAAGAAATGTCACGGGTTATATCCAAGCCCTGCTGCCCCACAAAGTGCTCTTGTTGGAAACCCCTGACATCAACAACGACCTTGTTAGACATGGGTTTGGGAGGCATGTGGACACGGATACATTCCTCCTCTTGGTTGAGATGCTCGCTGAAGTTCCACTCAAACAAAATGTGGAGCCAGTTCCTGACTTGCTCATTGAAAAGCCATGGGAACAAGAATATTGCTTCAAACCATCATGTTCACCGGGATATGAAGACATTCTGTCATTCTGTGGGCCTCGATTGTGTTGTGGGACACGTGCTAAAGTGCGAGTAACTGCTGCTGTCAAACCTGGGCTGTTCTATTGTCAGATGGCCAGTATGCAAGCAGATCTTCGGGAAGTGTCGCAGAAGCTGGCTGCAGTTTGTGAGCACAAAACCAAAGAACGCAATCAGAAGACTCCAGAAAACTTGGGTTTGCTGTGCTCCGTTAAAGGCAAAGATGGGAAATGGTACAGAGGTTTGGTGCAGTTTCTCCCAGTCAGTTCTCAAGTAAGAGTTTTGTTGATTGACTATGGATTCTTTGAATCGGTCAAAGTTGAGAATGTCCACAGGTTGCCACCTGATTTTGTTTCAAAACCCATCATGGCATTCCCATGTTCGCTTTTTGCCCTGAATGATCAGGATGAGGCAGTCAAAGCTCAGCAGTTGAGTTTTCTAAAGGCAGGCTTGCTTGGAAGGGTGTTAGATGTGGAAATCAGAAGTTTTGACGAAGAACAGCATCTCTACTCTATCACAGTAATTGGTGCTGAAGACACAAAGCCCACTCAAGAGCTTCCTAAAGTCAATTTTGAGTCAGTTTTTAAAACAAAAGAATTGTCACCTCAGGGTGGCTATCTCTACCATGAGACAGTCATGTCTAAAGCATTGGGTAAAACACTGGAAGCAGAAGAGGTGCGGGTAGGCTCTGTCTTTGTGGGCTATGTCGAGCATGTTCGGAATCCACATCGATTCTGGATCCGAACACAAAAACGCAATGCTGACTTTGAGGAAATGATGACAAAAATGATGGAACACTTCAGTCAGGTGAAGCTGGAGGAAGACACACTATTGAATCCTGAGCTTGGGACACTGTGCTGTGCACTTTATGAGGAGGATATGCATTTCTACAGAGGTGTAGTGACAGACACTCTTGAGCATGGAGCTGAAGTTCTGTTTATTGATTTTGGGAACATTGAGAAAGTGCCATACATGTTGATCAAGAAGATACCTGAGGAATTTGCCAGCAAATCAGCATTTGCCTTCTGTTGTTCACTTGTCAATGTATTGCCTTTGGACGAAGTCTGGACCAGCACAACCTGTGGCTTTTTTAGAAGAGCTGTGTCAAACAAGGCATTGCTAGTCCATGTTGTCCAGATGAGTAAAAGCAAATTTGTTGTTGATCTCTGTGAGATGGGAAGTGACAACAATCAAACTATCACTGAGCTCATGATCTCTTCAACACAAGCTGAATACTGGAACAACATTCCCATAAAGACTCTGGTGCAAAATAACACAGATGTGACAGACATAACAAGATGTACTGTGACATCGGACATCAATGGGAAGACAGAGCAACTGAAGGATTGTGAGGAAGAAGAGAAAACATGCAAAACTGAAACTGAGAAGGCCCAAGCCCCTGCTCACTTTAAAGTATTAAACACCAAGCCTGGGTTTGAGTTTGCTGTGCGTTGCTCTTACATCAACTCGCCATCAGATTTCTGGTGCCAGCCCCTCGACAAGGCTCCAGCTTTGGAGGAACTGATGGATAAAGTTCAGCAATATTACACAACCCACACAGTACCCCTCAAATTAGGTGATTCATGTTGTGTTGCCAAGTCGCCTCAAGATGGAAGATGGTACAGGGCATTCATCACAGAAAAGCAGAAAGGTCATGCTAGAGTGATTTTGTTGGACTACGGCTATACCATCCAAGTCCAGGACCACAATCTTCAGGCAATAATGCCAGAATATGTGTATTTGGAAGGACAAGCTTTCAGGTGCAGCCTTTACAACCTGATCGAACCTGCAGACCCCAAGAACTGTGGAAATTGGAGTCCAGAGGTGTGTAAATCGCTGAGTGATTTTGTCCGCAACAGCACCTGTGGTCTAAGATGTAAAGTTGTCTGTCAGTTGAATGTGAAAAACAAAGGGCTGTGCAATGTTGTGGACCTCTACAACACCCTAACCCAACAGAGCATAACAAATCAGCTCTTGAAACAGGGCCTGGCAAGAGAAGTTGCAATGTCAACAAAGCAACAGGCGATAGTGTTTCCAGAGTCCTTTGTCTTCTCTTCATATGATCTAAATCTTGGAAGTGAAGAAAAGGTCTACATAACTCATATAAGCAGTCAGTGGGAAGTTTACTGCCACCTTGAGAGAAACACTGACATGATCGAAGAACTGGAAAACAAAATCTCAGAGGAGAGTGAGAAAATGATGAAAGCCAGTAGAAGAGCTGTTGTGAGGAAGCTGTGCCTGGCAAAATACTTGGATGGCAAATGGTACAGGGGCTTGGTGTATCCGGTTCAGTCACCTCTGCATCTCAATGTGTTTTTTGTGGATTATGGAAACTCAAACATATCTGAGAAAACCCATGTCATGTTCATCCCTAGAGACTCTACTGATTTATTGTACACACCAATGCAGGCTGTGAGATGTAGCCTTGCTTCAGTGTCCAAGGACGAGCTTTATACCGACATCAAGAAATGGCTTGGTGATGCAGTCCTCAACAAGCAAGTGAAAGCCCTCATAGTTGGAAAGAATGAGGATGGTTCATTTGATGTTGAACTGTTTGATGGAGAAGTGAACGTTAATGAGAAGGTCAAGGAGCTCATTCTCAGTTTTTCACCAAAACCAAAGACAGATTTGAGTTTTGTTATGAGCAGCATGAGAAAGAAACCTGAAACTGTCAGCACAAGAAACACAAAAACTTCAGTCAAGAGCAGGAGTCAGCCGCAAGGGCATTCTCCAAATTCTGCCACATCAAAAAACCAATGGAGGACTCAAGTAGGTAGTGAACCACGAAAAAAGAAAACAAGCGCACAAAACTGTGTTCGAGGTAAAACTCAGAGTCAGAATTCAAAAGTACAACAGCAAAATAAGAACAATGCAAAGAGCTATGTCCCTGAAAAACCTCCCAAAAACTCTCTGGTAAAACAGCAGGGATTGTACCGTGACACAAATGAGGCCAATACAAAGAGCTGTGTCCATGAAAAACTTCTGAAAAACTCTCCAGTAAAACAACCAAGAGAGTACCGGGACACAAACACAAAGTCAGAGCGACCACAATGTACAGAGAAAATGGAGATCTCTCAGCTTTCATGTTTGCTGGACACGAAATTGACTAAAGGTTCGAGGGCGATGTGTTTTGCCTCCCACATCGACTCGATCAACAGTTTTTTCCTTCAGCTGTCAGAGGATGAAGCAGCCATTTTGAAAATGGCTGAAGATCTTAACTCGGGTACCTTTGGAGATTCCATAAAGACTACCAAACCTGTGAGAATCAATGACCTTGTGCTGGCTGAGTATGAGGAAGACGGCGCTCTTTATCGTTCCATGGTGAAGGACTGTGAAGGAAGTTCATGTTTCAGAGTTGAGTTTGTGGATTATGGCAACTCTGCAGTCATGGGGAAGGAGAAGATCTATGCCATTCCAAAGGAGTATCTCTCTCAGCCAAGATTTAGCATACCATGCTCCCTGTTGGACACAAGTACTTACCAAAATGATGCATCTTTTACTGATGCTGTAATGGGGCAGCCTCTCATGGTAGATTTTGTCCGTCAGTGTGATAGTCATTGGGAAGTCAAGGTTGAGATTCTTGGTGGAGCACATGGTCTTCCACCATTACTTGAAGCTGCTGTTGAAAGAGGCATGGGCACCAAAAAGGAAGAGGAAGCTCTTGCAAGTTCACCTGCAATCGAAAAGGGAGTGAGATCCTGTGAACAGAATTACCAGAGAAAGGAAGTGAGTGAAAATGAAATGTCTAAATCCAAAAGAAAATATCCTATTGCTGATGGTGAAAACGTTGTGCTCAAACCACTACCTGCCACACTGTTGCCCAAACGCACACTAACTCGCTGGGGCCGTAGAAGAACTCTTGCCAGAAACATGGACGCTTTTATAAAGAATGAAAGGAAAACTGTGAAATACTCTGTCAAAGCAAAGCGTGATTGTGCAGATACAATCATACCTACGACCATTCAAGCTAAAGACACAGAGAACTGTACAATTCTGTCTGTGCTCAATAACGGTAGCTTTTACGTCAGACTAAATAGGACCAGTGAACTATTTTCAGCATTGGAAAATGACATAGCTGACAACCTGCACAAGTGCGAGATGGTGGCTGAAGAGGATGTCAAACAAGACCTCAAGTGCTTAGTTCAGGTACACAGGGTCAAGCAGTGGCACAGGGCTGTTGTTCAACATGTACACCATGGAAAATGCCAGGTCCGTCTCATGGATCATGGATCAGTCGAAGAAATTCCAATTTGCTCAATTAGACAACAGTGCAACAACATTAAAAAAATCCCAAACCTTGCAGTTTTGTGCGAGGCGAACTGCTTTAGTTTCAGTGAGGAAGAGGGTGCTCACAATGTGTGGTGTGAAACTCTCAAACCAATGATAGGCAATGAAGTCAAGCTGGTGTTTGTGTGTTATTCAGAAGCTGAAAAGCTTTGGAAGGTTGAGATGATCACGAACAGACTGTTCCTCAAACATCAAATCGCAGCCTCTCTGCAGCAGAATGAAGAGATGAACCCATCACCTGCTGAAACCCGACATGAGAAAGCAGACCGGAAATCCATCTCTGAGACAAGCCAGCCTCAGCAGCTTGTCTTTGCTCCTGTTGATATAGACAAAGCGTACTCTGGCTTTGCTGCTGCAGTGACAACTCCGTTTGAGTTCTGTGTTGTTCTGGAGGACTCGCTTCTCGTCATGACCAAAGTGTCTATAATGTTGGATGATCTGTTTAAGCAGTTGTCTCCTCTTCCTGAAGCCCATCTTGTCCCTGGCACCTGCTGCCTTTTGAAATCAGACACCAAGAACAAATGGTGCAGGGCAGAAATCGTTCACTCCAACACCACAACGATCCTAAACCTGGTGGATTATGGCCTTTATGAATGCATACCGTATGAAAACTGCTCTAACCTAAGAAAGCTTCCAGTGGAGATAATGAACCTGCCAAAAGTGACATACCCATGCATCCTGAGGGGGGTGAAGCCAATAAGAGCAGATGGACAGTGGTCTGATGAAGCCGCAGTCTTCTTCCAGCAGTGTTTGTACCAGAGGAACCTCCAGATCTTCTTCAAAGAGTTTGTGTCAAACACACACTGGAAGGTGGACATTCTGGTTGATGACGTTCATGTTGCCAAGGAGTTGGTGGATGCTGGACATGCCAGTTACATCGACATCATGCTGGGACTGAGGTATGCTCTTACCACTTTGCATTAGGGCCTCGCCTAACAAGTATTTTTTTTTTCGATTAATCTATTATTTTTTTATTACTCAATTTAATATAACAACAAGATAATGTGATTTTCAAATAAACTGATTCCAATGAGGTAATCACACAAAGGCAAACTTAAGACAAAAGGTAACATCTATCTATGGTCACATTATGCTATATAAGAAATGAGAACTTCCTCCATGAAATGCGCGACAGCTCAACTTTAATAGCGCAATCTGCTGCAGAATGAAAAAAGCAAGCCCTTAAAGAGTGTGTTTTGACTAGATGAATATGGGTTTTGAAAAAGTTGCTGTCTCTCTGCTTGGAAGGAAGGTGCTGGCTACACTGTGTGTGGATGTTATGACCTGCACCTTCTTTTTGTGCACTTCTGTTTGACATTGTGCCTGCAGTGCATTGCTGCCCTTGTTTGCATAGTTAATAGCCGCTTATATACTGGACAGCAAGCCGCCAATTTGACCATCCTTTTTGCGGCTCGGTTCGCAGATTTAGACAGAAGCCGGTAAATTGGGGGTCTGTCCTGGTCCACCAATTTGCCACCTCGGAGGGTAGACTTTTATCCAACTCCATCTCGATGTAAATCCGAGACGTCATTATGCCGGAAATTGCGTGAGATGGGCGGAGGTGTGGATGACCGGCACTGTTGTGCGCCCCACAGCTGAGGAGTTTTAAAACCAGGAAACAGCTGATCACAGCAGTCAGTCCATCACTTCATCCGCGGACGTCAAGATGAGCAACTGGACAGCTGCTGAGATCCAGGAGATGCTAACTGCTAGCATCTCCTCTGTCTCTGAAGCTGTCTTCGCTGTTAGCTCGTTATTGTAGCGGCTAGCTAGGAACGGTCGCTACTTTCAAATTAAAAGCCCCCCGCTAAGAACCCAGTTCTAAACTCCAATGGGGTGCAATGTCAAGCTCTTATTTTAAAGACAAATTCCTTGTCTTTCTTTCCCCAAGCTTGCTGCAACGCTGTGTACGGAAACCCGTGGGGGCGCACAGAGAAACGGGAGAACGTTAATAAAAAATCGATTTTTGAATTTTATGAATCGATTCAGAATTGTGGATGATTAGAATCCCGTTCGATTCGGTCTTGTCCCCCAGTTTAAAAAACACAGCGATGATCTGCCTCATTGTGATTGTTTACTGTTATTATTAATCCATGGATTAGGACAGACAATCACTAGTAGGACCAGCATGCCAGTTGCATAACATAGCAGCTTCATCTTTCAGCGAACTGACCATCAGGGGTTCCTAACACTTCACACACTTGGACCAGGAAGTGTTACTTCCATGCTTCAAGTGGTCAAGCGTGGTGGTAGAACTGCTTACATCCTCCACGTTGCATAAGCCCTACTTGCAAAATTAAAATTCTGTCATTATCCATTTGCTTTAATGCCAATGGAAAGTCTTGTGAAGTCATCAAAACATTTCTGGAGCTTCACAACAAAACAACATTGCAGCGTTCTCTTGAACAACTCAAGTAGCTGGGGACTTTAAAACGAAACATAAAACTTAAACAACATAAAAAAGATAAACATAAAATGGCTCAATGCAGCTTTTCCAGTGTCATTTAAAGGTATATTCCAGCGTAAATTTAATCCATGGTCTAACACACCGAATAAGACCCCCCCTCGAGAGATCAAGTTTTCCTACCACTAGCTTATGTAGTTTTAGCAACCTCAGAAAAGACTGCACGATAACAATACACTGCAGTCTATGCCTCCACCAAGAAACCACCATCAAAAAGCCACTCATAGCCACAAATAATGCTCAGAACAGCACCAAACTTCAGCAACAGTACAAAAAGGGTCCCAGCACATAGTTCGAGGCATCAAACATCTGCTAGCTTTGCCGGATTTCTATTGAAAAGACAACACATCTCACCACTCTCCTGCAGCAGCTTGCTCGTTGTGGGGAAGCTAGCAGTCAGAAAACTTGATCTCTCGAAGGGGGGGTCTTACTCGATGTCACGGTGTGTTAGACCATGGATTAAACTTATGCCGGAATATCCCTTTAAGTCCCTGAATGCCCTGAGATCACAAAAGACAAATATTTTACAACCTTGATGTGATTGTGAAAATGCTTTTATTTTTGGGTGATCTTGTCCTTTAATACAATTTTTATTGAAGCAACTTTTAGTCAGCCCTACATCTCTTATTTTTCTCGTGATTTGAAAACTATATAACAAAATATATTTTGAGATAAGTGAAACAGTTTAAAATTAAGACAAACTTCATTATGAATACCATTGTTAGACCTAATTGTTTTCAAAAGATTATGAAATAAAAAAATGGGATTAAATTGGGGGGAAAAAGTGTTTAAATCTGTGAAAAACTTCCTCTAAAGTTTTTATTACCAAAATTATGTTATCGGCTCTTCTCACCCCCAGAGGACGCTCTAGCACTGTAAACTGCAGCAGTGACTTCTTCAAAAGGAAATCAAGCATAAATTTAAGATATTAAATCTTTTAAACGTTGTATTTTTCATTAGGGGATATGAGAAAAAAAGTCATTTTTTTGCTGCAGGGACAGGAAACAGAAAAATATGTGATTTTATGTCTGATACATTCAGGTTCCAGGAACAGAGCTCCTGTAAAACTGCTCTTCCTTGCCCTGAAAGTGAGGAAGAGTGTGATCGGGAAGATGAAGCTTCTGATAAGAAGTCTGATCCTTCTGTTGAGTCTACTGATGAAGAGACGCCACTCAGCGTTGCATCTGAATCTAATCACTGTAAGAAAAATAGAGACATAGAGACATTTCTTTATGTTGATCACTTCAAACTGCTAGTCACTGGCTTCCACTGTGTTCAAAATGTCGGGCTGGTTTCCATTAATCACAACAGTAAGAGAAGTATTTACAGAACATGTTTTATATAAACGTGAATGAAGAAATTAATTGAGTTAAAAGGACATTTGCTACCCAATGAGGATTTTCCTTCAGCATGAATATGGATACTGATAAGGCACTTGTTTAGAGAAAGTACCGAATTCTCTTTCAATCCTAGTTTTGATCAACTGTAAACTCCACAGCTTGATTTGGAAAATTGCAGGCAGGTATGTACAGTTGTTTGACTTTGTTTTGTTTTCTTCTGTCTCAGGTTTTCTGATGTGATGACAGTGGGTTTGAATCTCTAAAAAGTGCAGCGTGGCCCTGCTGCAAGTTAGCATCGATTCCTGATAACCCAGCCTATTCTTAAACCAAGTGACATGCTGATTGTAAGATGTTTTGACTGAACATTGAATCTCAACAGTTTGAGAGTGAGAGCTGCTGCTCAACATATGCAAGTGATTTATTTACACTTCAAACCAGAAGTACTACTTAAAATGTTAGCATGTAAACTTACTTGTATTGGAGGAAATGTTTTATTTTGTTTTGTTGGCTTAAATCGAGTACCTTCCTGAAGTTTAATGAAGTCAACAGCACAATGTTATTTTTGTTGAAGCACAGAAATCTGCATTCATGAACAGTTAAATATTTTCAGTCTTCTCTTCTGATTTAAATGAGGTGTTCACCTCAGATAAGGTTGTTACATTAATAAGTTACATGTGTTGATGGATGTTTGGTTCATTTTGTGTATCTGTTTTAAACAGTTAAGTGCGCTTTATGTTTAAAAAAAATCAGACAGTAAGACCTGCATTTTTTGTTATGAAGAGATAAACAAAGTTGACAATCAGACATTTTAATTAATTTTGGGTATCAAGCTTTTAAAAGACATTTGTAAATAGGTCTTTGTTAATTTTCAGTTTGTGTGCAAAATATTCTTTTGTAGATAAATAAAAAAAAAAAGAAGGTAATACCTGTTTAATGCTTCTGACGGTTTAGTTTGAACCTTTCACACTTAATACATAAATTGTGTTGAATACATTTTAATCAAAATTAAGCCTTTCCAGGTGGGAATTTTAAAAAAAAATTGATACCGATTGTGCTCTCATATGATTTGTTCTTTTAGCTGCTGGGTTCATGATGGCTGTGGGAAAACTGAAATGGAGTATAGTATTAATGTGACGAATAGACTTAATGTGGATTTTGCATTGTGTTTCACCTCTGGAGAGCGCTGTTGGGTAAGGATTGTTTCAGAGGAAGTGTTGGACGCTTATCATGCATCCTTTAACAAGTGGGCAACCAGTATTTGTTGCCCGTTTACAATGAAGTTTAGTTGTTTACCCTGTGGATGGAAAACTAAAAGTACTCTAGTTAAGGAACAGTAAGGGCCGTTCTAATACTAACAAATTAAAAATCAGCATCGCCTTTTTGGCTGTCATTAATTTCCAAGTTGAAACGTAAGTAGACTACTCAAAATAAGTTAGGGATATTGGGATATTTTAGTGTTTCACTTGATTGTTTACTGTGTGACATATCTGAATATTTATTCTGTGTTGTGACTATTTTTCTTCCCTGAAAATAATGTGACACATTTCATCTGACTTTTATTCCATATCCATGTACATATGCATCCATATCCCATATGTCAAGTAATGTAGAGACATCTCTCTTGATGTGTTGTTTGTGTAAATGGAGGGATCACAAACAAAACCACATCCCTTCAGATAATCGTAACAGAAACCCTTCATTTCATTTCTGCTTTCCAGAGAGCCAGGTTGGTAATTTTTGCATAAATGACTAAAATGTTGGCAGAAAATACATACTCAATCCAAGTTATCAGTTATGCAAACAAGCAGAGAGAAACGAAATGTCACAAATATGTTCTTGTGAAGATCAAAGAGAGAACTCAGTCGGAATTATTTCTCTGTATGTCCTTCAAAAGATTGTTGTCAGAAGTGGGATTCGAACCCACGCCTCCAGGGGAGACTGCGACCTGAACGCAGCGCCTTAGACCGCTCGGCCATCCTGACGTTGTACGCCGTTGATGACGCAACATTCCGATCTCTGTCACGGTGCGTAACTCTGAGGAGGACGTTGAGACGTACACTATTCATTTTAATACGGTGACGCACATGTGACAATATCAACGTTAAGCTCCTTCCGCCGGGTCCATTATTATAAAGGTACGGATAGATGGCGCTGGCTGCACAAAAGGAACATCAGAACTATTAGGTTTAATGGGTGTTGAACATATTTTAATGTGTAATAACGTGGGCGCAACATGTGGTAGTTTAGGTCCGGGTCAAAGGTAAAACAGTATTTCTTAGAGACGCGTTTAAATATGAAACATCCGACGATAAGTAGTGGTAATACAAGGAGATCGAATTTGCTTAAGACGTTGACGGCAGATAACCCAGCCTTCGAAATTTGATCTTTAGTTATATTTGTTTGCTACATCTTTCAAGTGGCCCGTTTTACCGCAGATGCGCGGGTTCAATTCCAGTCCAGAGCAAGTCTTCTCCAGCTGACACTTTCACGAATAACATATAATGGGGCAAAGGAGTGTCCCCATTGTGTAGTTATTATTGATGCTTTACATATAAATCTTCAGCATGAGTATGGATGCTGACAAGTTAAGTTATAGGAAGTACCGGATACTTGTTTCTGCAGAGTACTTGCTCAACCCTGTTAATTATGTTTTCTAGATAACTAATAAAAATAAGTATGCAGTATAGCATTATTCCTTGTGGGTGCATAAAAAGTGACATTACTGCAGGTTAATGCAAAAATCCACATTACCCTGTGGGAAGAGATATAGATCTATCAGATTTAAGGTAAACACAACAGTTTCTTCCCACAGGCAGTGAGTTGTTTTTGGAACAATGACAATAAACGTCTATTAAATTAAATTCTACAGAAATTCCTGTTTGTGTTTCCCCTCTGGAGAGCGCTGTTGAGCCAGGATCGTTTCGGAGGAAGTGTTGAACCTGGCTCTGCCTTGGACGCACGCATCCTTTAACAAGTGTACAACCAGTATTTATTGCCTGTTTACATTGAAGTTTAGTTGTTTTCTATGTGGATGGAAAACTAAAAAACTGTGTCACAAACAAACTTCCAGAGAAATTGGTCAATTTTTGCATAAATTACTAAAATGTTGTCATTAAACACACCTTTGATCCAAGTTATCAGTTGTGCAAACGAGCAAAGAGAAACAAAATGTCACAAATACATTCAGGGGAATAGCATAGCTCCCAATGCTTGGCTGAGAGAACTCAGTCGGTCAAAGTGAGCTGCCCCTTCCATGCACAGATCTAATCAATGTACACTTTTATCGCATTGACAAAAGACCACACTTCCAGCCCACACTGTTGAAAAATCTGTATTTATTAATGATTTACAAAAGGCTAAACATGAAACCATTTAAATGATTCAGTTCATTTTGAAACCTAGAAAGGAGTAGTAGTAGTAGTAGTTGTTGTCGTCGTTGTGGGGGGAGAGGAGACACGTCTGTAGTGTTTTTACAGGTCAGTTATAATAACAGCATCTTATCTTGGGGAATCAGTTTTAGTGGAGGCTCCTGGAGAGAAAAATAAAAAATAAATCCACACACAGGATGGAGTCACTCAAACAAACTGCAGAAGAGAGATACATTTGAAACATCACTAGTTTTAAAATCGTGTTTTTTTGATTTTTGTTTTTTTCACACTGGGGGTTTGAAGTGCGTTCCTTTTCTACATCAGCACAGCAGCAGTGGTGGTGGTGAATGTGATGATGGAAATTGTGTGTATATATATATATCTGTACAATCACGATTCTGTCACCCTGAATCCAGTCCTAAAAGAAAAAAAAAACATCTGGATCGCCCCGAAACCACAGCTGGTGAGAAAACAGAACACTTTTCTGTCTCTAATGGAAAAAAACACGGATTATCACCACAGTCCGAGTGGTCCCAAATGTAATCCACTCCTCAGAACAGTTTGCAGATACATATTTTAATACTAAAAACAAGTTTTTGTGCAAGTATGTTTTTTTTCCCACAAGGTTTGAAATAAATATCTGAGAAGCAAACAAGGACTCAAGGAGTAGTTTTAATTTATTTTTTCTATCGTGAAAACCAACATCAATCACATTGTGAGTGAAAGAAATCCTTTTTCCGGCTTGAATTTAGCAAACAATCAATCAAATTAATCTCACACAACTCTTCAAAAAAATGACTATTAGATTTAAAACAAAGTAAAATTAAAGATACCTCAGATTGGGGCGAAACATTTAAAAACTTGACTCCACTGACAGTGAGGGGCAGCGGGGACACAGTCCAGTTTTAGCAGAACGTCCTGTTGGATTATCTATTAAATCACATTAGTTTTGCAGTTTTTAGTAGCCTGGCAGGTTTCTACAGTAGTAAAAGAGTGAGACAGTTGTGGACCCGAATATTTACAGTAATGTTGTGCACTTAAAGATCCTTCTCTGGACTGTTCGGCCCTCCTCTGAAGAACCTTTCAGAGTTTATCTAAAACATCACAAGAAAAAGAAAGAAAAATCCCATGCTTTCCTGCTACGGAATGAAATAACAGTGTTTCCACTCACTGAGAATTGAATTTTAAAAACAAAAAAAAAAAAAACAACAAGAAAATAAAAATAAAGATTGGTCTGGAGCTCAAACGTGGGCATTTCTGCTGGCAAGAAAAAATTCCAAGTGTGAAAACATCAGGATGCACAAAAAGAGCATAAAATAACACCATAAAATTGTTCATATTTCAGTGAGTTATTAAAAAAAAAAAATTAAAATTAAAATGACAACAAACTTCTCTCCATCCCTCACCCCAAGAACCATTTTATAAACAAAAATATATCCCCCTTTGTCCTGTGATTCTCAATTTCTCACTAGATACAATTAAAACTTTTTTACAGTGCTTTATCATTATATATCTTTGACAGACCTTAACGAGGGGGGGAAGAAGGTTTTAAGCCATAAATGTCTCTCCTATTGCAACGATATAGCTACGTCAAAAAGTGAATGGTCCAGTTATTCAATGATTAAAATAAAAAAAGAAAGGGGGGAAAAAAACACAAACAGGAGGAGACGGTCAGTGGTAGGGAAGCGAGCGCCGGCTATCTCCGCCCGATGTTTTCCCCCAGGAGCACCTTAGCGTTACTGCGGCAATGTCGTCGGGAGGCAACATCACCGCAAAAAAAGGTGGCACTGGGAGGCGAACGGCTCGGGTCTACTTGGTGTTGAGCTCGTTCTCCAGCTCCATGAGTTTGCGCGAAGCTTTGACCTTGTTGGAAACCTCCTTCCCCTGAGAGAAGAGACGCTGGCGCTCCTTGAAGGTCAGACTCTCCGGAGCGCCGCTGGGGATCGAGTTCTCCTGCTCCTGACTGCAAAACACACACACACTCATTTTGACCAAACTAAATTAAAAATGGATAAATTAAAATTAGATCAAATGTTTGTTGCAATTAAGACCTCAAATATCTAATATTACAAGAATTAAATGACTTTAAGGCATTTAAAAGAGTTATGTGCATTTCAAGATATTTTAAGGACCTGCAAAAATCATGTATTTACATTTCTCTAATCTAAAATGATGTTTACTATACAAGAAATTAATTGTTCTATTATTTTGTACCCAGTATTTAATTCAATTGAACCATCATGTGCCAGCTTGTCACCTGGGTCTATAAATACACTCACATGAAAAGAGAAACATATGTGGAACTAATAGTAAATACATAAATAAATCAATATAAATATCCTTAAATATCTGAAAAATACACAAAGTTGTACAAAAGCCCAAAAATGACAACAGCTGATGAAGTATTCAGATTCTTTACATAAGTAGAAGTACCAATACCACACTTAAAATTAAAATACACTTAATTCTTTCTCAGACCAACAACGTGTACTTCGTGTAAGAGTAGTTTAAGATGCTGTTTGACCTTAACGATCTTTGCACATCTTAAAAACATTTGTTTTCTGTCCTTTACTGTGGAACCATCAGATAAAACAAGCCCTTCTATTCTTCTTTATCTTATTCAGTTGACTATATTTTAATTTTACTCTATTTTATCTCTCTCTTAGTCCTCTACCTATGCTGGTACTTTTTGACATTCTTACAGTGTTTGTTCCTTGTAAAGCCGGTCAACTCAATTTCTCCCACAGGTGATCAATAAAGGTGAATCTCATCTTAAAAAGGTCAGGACTCTCAATAAAACATAACTAAAACTACCACTTCACAGTTTTATGACTTATAGTTGACTTTGAAGGGTCTTTGTGGTGAAATGGAAGTCATCACTACGCTGACATATATGATTCCAGTGAATAGTCTCCAGTGAGAAACATGTTGTCTTCACTTGGAGACTATTTGTTTTTTTCAGAGGAGAGCTTCTTCACATGGAAACACAACAATCAACTGATGCTCAAAATCAGCTAAATTCACTTGTACTCGACTGCTACTGTATGTCAGTTCATGTGTAAGTTAAGTGTTCAAGTGTTTGGCCAATAAAGCCAACAAATTCTCGAACGTAGATGTGGAACATGGAAGTTCCCAAGATTAATGTTACAGATTCAGTGTCCGACCAAATGTGAAACATGTTCACCATCTCCCCTTCTGTTCCTGAGTTATGGTGTCGTATATTGGCCAGGATGTTGTTTTTGCAGGACATTACACAGACGCTTGTCATCATTAGCGGATTCATTTTTGGGTTTGGGCTGAAAACACATTTTTGAGGTCACAGTGACCTTTGACCACCAAAATCGAATCTGTTCAGCCTCGAGTCCAAGAGGACAATGGAGCCAGATTTGAAGCAATTCCCTCAACGCATTCCTGAGATATCATGTTCACAAGAACAGTTGGTAACTGGGACACACCTTTTTCTACAAAGCCAGGTGAGCGACACTGCACATCAGGAGCTCCTGGCTACACAGGTTTGGTCTACTATTACAGAAACTGGCATTTTGTGTGAATTTGTTGAAACCAGAGAACAGAAATACAAAGAGAGCTCACCTCTTCGTCCATTTGTCTCGCGGGTCCTTGTAGACCTCTCCTGATCCTACAACTCCAGCTGAGTTTCCAGTGTACGAGTTAAATCCTGTCCGACGTTCAGAAGTCACACAGCAGACAGACAGAGCAGTGAGATATGAGTCAGCATTGTTCATGTACAGATTTTGTCATCCGAAAATATGTGAGACAGAAGCTGCTGGGTGACGGCTGTAGTGATCTCTGGTCCCTTTACTCCCACAACTTAGAGGGAATTACCAGCAGTTTTAAACCACAGAGGCCCCTTTAAAAACTCCCATCAACTCCTGTAACAGTATCGATTATTGACCAGAGACCTCGGTCGCCTTTACCCAGCAGCCTCTCCACTTGACGTCAACTCATTTCCCACAGACCAGCCTGAGCAGAAGGAGGGAAGAGAGGGAACGGGTTCTGAGGAAGCGTTAGGCAGAAAATATCAGATCTCATTAAAGGAGAGCAGCGAGCCGAGAAAAGAGAGGGAGAGAGCGTTAAAAAGCTGTTAAAGGGCCATTCCAAAGCAGCATAATGGTCTGTGGAAGTGTGGGTGGGGTCTGAGGCCGAGGTCACCATCAAACATGTCCAACGTTTCATAATACTTATCATTATTTTACTTCCGACAGATTTACTTGTTACCCTTTATATCGAATATTGAAGCCAGGTTGTGAAGATAAAAGCTCCCGTATAAAAAACCTACCCATTGTGACACAGGAGGGTGACCCCGACCTTTGACTCCCAAAGTGGACATTAACAGTTGGCACATGTGTCCCTGTGTCTTTCCAAACTCCACCAACGTCCAGGCTCAAGTGAGACGCTTCACAAATATGTGACCCAGAAGTCTGCAGGTTTTTATTTCAGCAGGAAAGGAAAAGGATCATTTCCACCTGCTGGTTCAAGACCGGAGATATTCTTGGTCTCTGTAATTGTCAACAAAGCCAATAAAAAGTCACAAATCTACAACAGCTGCTTCCACCTATATCGCTTTTTTGCTCTATCGGCGTGGAGACAGCTGATCAGTCACACAAGTTGACTGTTCACTACGTTAAAACTAATTCTGAAAAGGTCTTTTCATGGGGTGCATTCACTCGTCCTTGAAAAAAGCCAAAAAACACCATAAGTGTGCCTGAAAACTTTCTTTTAGAATTTTTGCAGCTTCTATCAACCTTTTTTAATGCGACACTTCAAAGTGTGTAAAAATACAATCAGAAGCACAACCAATGGAGCACCGTGATCACTTGTCATTACACTTGCTAACACACTGCTAATATGTGTTTAAATTTAGAGAATAAAACCCTGCAGACTCTCTTTGTGGCACAACAGTAGAATAAAGTTCTTCTCTCTAATTGAAAACAGCGGTTGAATCTGAGATGTTAAGCATCCAGTCGTAACTCTACTTGCATTCCAAATGCATGTTGGTCTTTTGTTTTAGATGAGATGGCGCGGTGGCGGTGGGTTGGGGGAGGTTGGTACAGTTCAGATGCAGACACAGTGACAGGGTGTGAACCCAGTTGGATCCGTCCAGCTGGCAGCTCCGAGGCCCCTCACTATGGGATTTACAGCACTAAAGCAGAGAGATGAGATCTGGAGTGTAGTTTGGGTCGGGATCAAGCCGGGTCCCCACTTCAGCCTCAAACCACATGAACACAAACTGGCAGAGAACAAAGTAACCACAGGGAAACAACCCTCGTCGAAGGCCAGTAACATTCCTCTGTAGAGCCAAAAGAGATGAAAATTATACTTCTGGCACTGCGAAAATTCTCAAGATTCACTAAGAAGTCGTCCACTGGCTTTTCAAGGATTCTCAAAGATTGTCAATGTTTTTCTTCCACCCTGGTTCAGTTATCTTGGAGGCCAGTGGCAGCTAAAAAAAGTCATTGTTCTTGTTTTTCTGTACCAATACACAGTTTTGTTAGAACATCCGTCTCTAGGGATGATTGAATTTGTAGCTTTCTCTGGCGTCAGTCGTGTTTTTCTTGTAGTTTCATTCTGATTAAAAAAAGAAAATATCTGAGGCCACATCTTTCATCGAAGCCTGGCCCGGGGCTTTTTGGAGCTGCCAGCCGATCAAACCATTCAATACATCTGTAAACTCTGTATGTCAGGGACGTCAGAGACTCAGGTGCCGCTCGGGGTCACCTGAACCTGCCGCAATGCCCTGTGGGAGTTGTAGTCAGGTTTAGTAAAGCTGCAGCGTTAGACAGCAGAGACACAGACTGACAGGCGAGATGAAGGATCAGCTGAGAGAGCCGAAAAAAACAAGGCAGACGACACAGCACGTACAGGGAGTCAAATTAAGCACTTTGGGAAATGAACAGACAGACGAACAGAGACAGGCAGAGTGAGGAGGAAGCAAAGAATAAGAGACCAATAAAGAGCGCGGAGCAGCCTGGTGGAAGCTACGCACAGGCAGTAAAAAGCAATAGACATCAAGCCGGTTAACTGGGTGAGCTGCTGGCAGCCAAAGTGCAGTGTGTGTGTGTGTGTGTGTGTGTGTGTGTGTGTGTGTGTGTGTGTGTGTGTGTGTGTTTATGATGCATGTGTGTGTGTGAGAACATGCAGATTTGATTTATTTCATGAGGGAGGTGGGGGAGGTGGGTGGAGGGGGAGGTGGCTGGGGCAGGTAGGTAGGTAGTGGGGCGTTAGTGGGATGTTTTTACTGATTGGAGTAAAAAATGCAACACAAAGTTCTCCGTGAGGTCTTGGATGAGTTTTCAATAAGCAGCAGAGGTGGTGGAGGATTATTTTGAAGGTGCAGGCAGCCGTTTCCTGGACCTCAGGCAGTGATGGCGTTCAGACTGTGCTGCACTCGGGTTTCTGTTTGTCTGTGGCTGTTCAAACTGTTAAACGTGAAGAGCTTCATGACTGACAGTGAAGGCACTGCGGGCGCCTCAACATGAAGTCTGCTGGCAGCACTGATACCGGACATGAGTTTGTCTGCAGATACCAAAACAATTCTTCTTTTTTCATGACTTTACTTTGACAATTATAAACATGTTCTTTTAACAAAAGAAGGAAAAGGTCCTGAATGTTAAGTGTTTATATAAAATTTGCTTAAAAAATGTCTAAATTGGGAAGATTTTGAACAAACAAAAAAAGTCTGCCAAGAAATTCTGTTCTTGGGTTTTTATTTAATAGTTTTTGATACTTTTGGACATATTTCAGTCGCTACCAAAGGAGTTTAGAGGTTCAAATCCCCTAACCTTTTTTCCTCTTTTTTGAAATAAAGAAATGTTTCCTTGAAAGCAAAAAGAAAGAAGTCTGAAAAAATATGAACAACTTTGTGGAGCAGAAATATGTTTTTTACTGATTGTTTCTTATGTTAATAGTCTCTCATCTGCTTACAGATGTTTCAGGTCTTGATCAAAACAAGGCACAACTGTTTCTTTTTGTACAAGCTTTTGAAAATGTTTGAAACATGATCATACTCTGGTTTTTTATATCTTTAAATGTGATCTTGTCCTTTGCTCTAGTATTTTCATTTTAACTTAAATGTCTAGTTTTATTTTCTTTGTAAAGCACTTCATTAAAAACCATATAAATAAAGTTTATTATCATTATAAGTATTATTAAATTCATCTTGGGAACTTTGTTGAAAACCATAAGTTAGACATATAACATTAATCTTCTTCATAATTGACAGTTCAGTGTTTTTTGGCATATACCTCAAAAAAACAGCCGAAAGTCATACAGGATGAATTTCATCACTTTTATCTCTTTGAGTAATTTTGAACAAAGGCAGTGTGTCAGGGGTATAAATCATGGAGGGATATTCTGGGAGCAAAAATGTCTTGCCAGCTGCCAACTGACTGCAGTTTGACCCGTCTACTGTTGGATATCTTTTTCCAACAATGAGGCCTTTTAGAGAAAAGCTGCGATGCTTATCTTGACATAATATTTGAGATGGATAAACCAAGAAAAGCGGCTGTTTAATATCTGATCTATGTTAAGAAAGACTCCTTTTAACCTTGCGATAAATACGTTTCTTTAAGAGGGAACTATGGCCCAGATGTGACCTTTAATATCCTGAACATAAGCAGCTGTAATGGATGACTACTGGTGGGAGCGGCCGAGTAACAGAAGCTTGAAACCTTTGATCCATGAGAAGCTTTTGAAACATCCACAGACAGACGAGGCCTCTCACTCAACACACTGCTTCTGTGTGCATTTTTGCGTGTTGATGAAATGAGAGCTGATTGGTTTTTAATCAGGCGATTGATGAGGTGTGTAAAGCCAATGGTGTGTCTCCTTCCCTTTAAAGCCAACACCGCTAAGCAGAGCCACGGCGCAGGAAGGGGGCGGGCGGGCAGACTGACGGCTGGCCACGCCCCCCGATCCCAAGCAGCAACAAACCAGACACAAAAGAGGCGGCGAGCGACAACACCAACAGTACTATGATTGGCTCTGATGGGTCTCAATCTGCAGCAAAAAGTGGTGGCGTGATTATCGATTGCTTTTTCTGTTTCGTTTGTGCTGATCGAAGGTTTGTGTGTGTGTGTGTGTGGGGGGGGGGGGGGGGGGAGTGGTGATTGGAGGAAGACGAGGAGGAGAAAAATTACCGGGGACAGGAGAAGGGTGTTTTAACAAACCAACATAAATAAAAATACAAAACAAGTACAGTCTGATTCGTTTTGAGGAGAGGGAGGAAAATTTCCACATATAAAAACATAAAGTGATGAACGGAGGGACTGATTGACGACAAAAAAATTCGGACAAACATGTAAAAGAAGGAAAAAGTAGACGGTGGAAAATGAAAAAGGCAGAAGACCTCTCTACTGAAAAACAAGTAAAAATAAAGACAAACTAAACTATGAAGGTAAAAATGAAGAATGAGTGAGTGAGAGGGAGGTACGGGAGCTGTGGAGGGCGCTGTGGCGAGCCTGACTCCTCTCTCCTCTCTCTCTGGGTCTACCTTTATAGCCTCCGGGGGGGATGGAGCTGGGTTTAGCAGGAAGGGGGGGGCCTGTACTGTTGGAGTTGTTGAATGGTGGCTGGAACGAGCCAGACAGGAAGATGCCGTCAGAAACGGGGCGGGGCTTGCGCGCAGTGGGCGGCGGCTGAGGCTTGTGATTAGAGTAGGCAGAGGCCGGGAGGTCGCCATACGACTTCCGGGTCGCCGACAGCTTCACCTGACCTGATTGGCTGCCGCCGCCGCCACTCCCTGCATCCTCGTCTTCGTCCTCGTCGCCCGCATAGGAGACAAACTTGGCGGTGTAGAGCGTGTCGGGGGACGTGACCTGGGTTTTGAGGTAGGAGGTGTTTCTCTGTGGGGGGGGCGGGGGGGTGTTAGTAGGGTTGTGGGGGGCAGGGGGTTGGTAATCCCGGGGCAGCGGGGGCCGATACAGACCGGCCGGCTCGTCAGGCGTCAGCAGCTTTCTCTCGGCCTCCTCGTGCTGCCGGCGCCGCTCTGCTTCCAGACGAGTGTAGTACTCCTCCTCCTGTCTCCTCTAGGGGAGGGACAACCTGTTAGTAAGCTCCACTCTCATTGGCTCTCACCTCAGTAATGGACATTAACAAGCTAATCAGCTACATATACATCTGGGGACCTATTCACCTACAACAACTCTTCTTCTACGACAAGTAAAACCACATCAGTCTAACAACATTCTCCTGGGGCTAACCACACCTGCTCTAACTGCCTTAGAATATACAGCAGCAAGTCCACCATGTCTACCAGCTGACAGACCTGCAGCACATCACTAAGGATTTACACTGGTCCAAGATCAGGGGCTTCATTTATGAAAAGGGTGTGGGAGTCAAATTCCATCTTAAAGCTGCAACATTAAACTTATTGGTTCTGGAGCCCCCTGTGGGCAAAGTATCCATTTGTGGCAATGTAAGGTTATTAACTGTAAAATGGTGATGTTTACATTCAGGTTAGCCTACATGTAGCCTACAGCTAACAGATTTTGTTACTCTGTAATAGCCATTTTGATGAGCTGAAGCTCAAGTTAGTGATATTACAAAGTAATGTTTTGTCTTCATAATAATAAGCTCGATACTAAGGCTAACATAAACAGTTCTGCTGCCATACCACCAGAATACAGAGCAGTCTCTTAATCAATTTTTGAGCCTCCTAAATTCATCCTCAGCACCCATGACAAAAACTTTTCATTTCTGGTATCAGAGCTGGTGGCAGGCATTAAGAATAAAACCTAAACATATAGAAGTAGCCAATCTTCTCTCCGATGGTCTTGTTTTCTTATGCAGGTCATTATGAGCCATCACTAAGACTGTTTCACACCCAGTTAAATAGTCCTTGAAGTGTGTTTAAGTGATGACTTAAATGACTTTCCCCTTTTGAGAAAAGATTTTTGTGTTTGTGTTTTGTCTCTGCTTTTCTTAATGGTCTGAATGGATGCAAAATTACAAGATTATTTTCTGGCTGCATTATTTTATTCAAAGATAAATCAGTTTATTTTTGATTTAAATGAACTTAAACCAACCAAGAAAAGCAGCAAATCCTCTTTTTACATCCATTTTACCTACTTGACAAATTAATAAACATCTCACGTTTTGTAGTTCTACTCTTTGACTAATGACTAAACTATTTCAAATATTATTTAATACAATGAATCAAGTCACTTTTCATCTTCATGATTGATTCAACTTGTTTTCTCTGATTTGTAAGAGGAGGCTGCTCTGAAAATCATACCAGAACCACATCTGCGTTTGCCTCTTAAAACAACTTTTAACTGCCAAGTGTAAGGTTGTGAAACTATTTACATTCCATTTAAAATCTTATGATAATGCTTCAGAATAAATCCAATAACAGTTTTGGAAATGTCGCCCCTGAGCTGGACTGAACCCTCCTGGTTTGCCACATCCAGCAGTTGTCTGGTTCTCCTAAACTGGCTCTGACCCTGTCTAAACAGCAGAAATAAGTCCAGGACTTTGTTGTTCTATGGTTGCCAAAGTCAAACATGTTGTTTTTCTAACAAAATCTACTCTGACTGGTCCAACAATCTGGAAGAAGAACCTGCTATGACCGATCCACACCACCTAAAAACCTGGCTGCAAATGGTAAACCAGCGCTGCTTCCTGGGCCACCCTGTCTACCACCATCTGCCCTCCCCCTCACCGTGGATTTGTGTGCATGTGTGCACTAACTGTGTGTCCGTATGTGCCTCGGTTCTCTCTGTGTACACTAAATGGTTTTGTGGGCAGTTTTTTCTGTCTCCAGTGGCTAAGCTCCAGTATCTACACTTTCAGGGAGGGCCTGTGATGTTACACATGAATCTACACTGGAGGAATGTGTTTGGATTTCTTGGTTTGGAGCTCGACCAGCCGCTCCGGGTCACATGTGCTCAATCTGGATGCTTCTGATGTCAGATTATCTTCGCGTTTTTTGGGTCCATTTCATGTGTCGGAGGCTGAGTGTAGTCGAGTGGTCTGTAGTGCTGTGGATGTATCCGAGCTGCTTTTGATGGTTGAATCTGAAGAAACTGGGAGGGATTAGTGGGTGTGTGGGTTCTGAATGAGTGGGTTTTCTGAATATGTGCGGTACGGATGAGGGTGGGAATGAGGCAGGTGGGTGGGTGTAGATTTCTGAGTGTGTCTGCGTGTGTGTGTGCATGAACTGATCGTAAAAGCATGTGGTTTGTTGGGAAAAGTGGGAGGGTGGGCGGCATTCCCTAAACACAGTGTTCTAGAGCAATGCTGGATGGAAATGGTAACAGAGAAATAAAATAAAATACAAATTAAAAAAACCTCACGAAATCATAACCGCTTCCCCAAAAAACTGAAATAACTTCCTGACACACAACGACAACAACACGATGGAGTCCCATGCTTGAGGTGGGTGGGAGCAGATAACATGACAACAGCAACACATCACATAGGGTGGGGGTGCACAGGATGAGGACATGCAGTTGGACATGTTTATAATAAACAAACAGCATCAGATTAGTCAGAACATCTTAAAAACAAAATGTATATCACTACCAACTGTCTTAACGTCTCCACTAAAACTTAAACTTGCTCTGTGAGATACTTTTCTCTGAGTTTTAAACAACCAGTGGTGTGATCGGTGCTCTACACTTCACAGGACAAATGCACCAAAATAATGTAACCATGGTGATGTAGATGGACACAACACAATGACAAAAACACTGAGTATGTTTGATTTAACACACAAGACAGAGATGGACGGGTGGACACCGGATTAGACTACTGGTCGTTTAAAACCTCCAAAGAACAAAATTAGGTCAAATCTGATATATTTTTTATCTATTGTAGGAACATTTAGCCGCTCCAAATTAGCAGAGTTCTTTATATAAATTAAATATCCTGGACAAAAGACAAGAAACAAAAAACAAAGCTCAAGTCATTGCAGCATACAGGATATTCAGCGGCTTCAGAAAGTATTAAGATCCGCTTACTTGTTGGATACTTCACTGTATTGCTACATTTTTGGGGGGCATTTAATTCTTCACTCAACAATCCACAGCAACAAACCAAAAACACAAAAACTATAACTTCTTCTACCTTTCATATTCCAAGTAAAAAGCTCTGGTGGGTGGATTAGGGTGTGCAGAATGTATTGCCAAAGAAAAATCAGTTTTACATGAAATCTACCACTCAATAAACTGCAAGAAGCAAAGGGATCTGAATACTTTATAAAGCCGCTGTACATCCTCAGGTTGGACCACTAATTTGGGGCTAATATTCATTATTTTATTTTTTAAAATTCATATGAGCCATAAAAATGTAGTCTGTCACTGACATAATGTAGGTGTTTAATACTGCATTAATTACAACCTTGTTATAAAAGTGAGGATGAAAGCCTAACAAACTTATTTATACATTTTATTATACCATTTAAACTGATAAAATGCCTGTTAATCTGAAGGAATTTGGATCTTTTTGGGAATACACTTACTCACTTTCTTGCAAAGAATCAGATGAGAAGATCAATGTCACTCTCATCTCTCTACTGTAAATATGAAGTTACAGCCAGCAGCCGGTTAGCGTAGCTTAGCACAAAAACAGGGGAAACGCTTGGCTCTGCCCAATGGCTACAAAACCCACCTACCAGCACCTTTAAAGATGAATCACTGACACATTATGTTACAACAGAGGTGCTCAGTCTTGAGCCACTCTGGAGAGAGAGAGCCAATTGTGGAGTACAATTTCCAAGTCATCAAACTGCAACGCTTTGGGTTGGTTGCTCAATTAGAGCCATCATTGTTTATTGTTTACTCTCTTTCTCAGGTCATCAAATACAACCTTGGAATGAGACTCAATGAACAGGCCTAAAGCAGACACCTATTGTATGTTTAGTGAAGATGTAAAATGGTGCTGGTCATTAATTGGGGATAGTACAGATTTAAAAAACATTTTTACCTACAAAAATTGGCATACACAGCAATTCATATCACAATTTCTTAAAAAGGCAGGCCACTTTGGACAGCCTACCCACAAGTTGTGGTTGGAAGTGCCAGACTGTCTCTTCTAAGTGAGTAAGTGTATTCGGTACAATTCTGAACTATTCCATGAAACTCAATTTTCTGGTTATTTCAAATTCATACAAACTCTGTGGGAGTTAATCTACTTTTGGGGCACATAATTTGATATTTAGTTTGTGCCACCAGTAAAAACAGATTTGGCTTTCAGATGATTTCACTGTAGTGTTGAATGATGGTCGAAATACTAGTTATGGGCTTTTCCAGCCTCAAATATAAAGGACACAAATGAAGCGAGGATATTTTGAAGATATGATCTCTTATCCCATCAACAGACTGGCTCAGATCTACATTATCACAACATCCTACAGAACATTCTCTTCATTAACTCATTAATTAACCACACGTAATTTCTCCTCTAACGTCACGGACAGACAAACCGACCTTCTCCTCGGCCTCTCGTTTGGCTCTCTCCTCCTCCCTCCACCTCCTCTCCTCCTCCTGCTTTTGTCGCTCCTCCGCCTCCCGCTTACGAATTTCCTCCAACTGCTGCTTACGCCGTCGCTCCTCGTCCTGCAACTGATCACACACACGCAAACACACACACACACACACAGAACAACATGCCAAACGGCACACATGCAAACAAGAAAACAGTTAGTACGACATGAATTATAACTCTGACAACATCTCTACATCCAGTGACGCTGTTCAACTGCTTGGACACTTATGTTATAACATATTGTGTAGACGTTTGTTTTGTTTCACAGGACTACTCCAGAGGGGCGGAGCAGTGTGCACTGCAAACACACAGCACAGGCAGGCACACACACTGCTGAACATGCAGACACCGACAACAACAACAGCAACCAGAACAAGGCACCAGAAACAAAGACAGACCCTCCTGCAGCTACTTCAGGTGTGTTTGACTTTGTTTGTGTACAGAACAGTGAAAATCCCGCTGAGCAGGAGAAGAAGAATAAATCAGGCGCACCTCAAGTGGCTGTAAGCTCAGTGGGCTGCTGCAGAAATGGACTGATAACGAACCATCCCAACATAAACCCAGTGGGATGAACAAAACAAACAGACCTTTTTTTCTGAGCTGGATGGCGGTTAAAGGGTCAGTTCAACCAAATTTCAAAACTACATATTTTGACATAGTTATGATTTCTCTGTCTTCACTCCAGTTGGTGGTGTGGAAATATTGTGGTGCTTAAATAATAAAACAACATTTTTCACTCTTAACAGTTTTAATGGGGACAATGGAGACACTTGGACATCGAGACAGTCTTTTGGAAATATACTAAGAGATGATTTTTATTTTGAATTTATAATAAAATCTAATAATCATACTGGTTTAGGGTCTGTAATCTAAATGTTTTTAGTTTGTTTTATTTTTTATGTATTACAATCTTTTTTCTACTAAGCTACTTGGATTAAGTGTAAAATATCAAAATCACTTAAGATTTGTATATATCGTTTAATGTTACATTTTGTAAGCTTTTGTGTATTCATTGTGTTGTGTTTTTTATTCATTTTAATTCTTTTATTTTGAATGTGCTTTTCTTTCATTAATACGTTATGTTTTAAATCTAATTTTCATTTTTTAATGTTCATTTTTGTGTTGTGGTTGTTGCATAAGATGTTGAATAATTATAATATTTAATATAATATTTATTTATCTTAAAAATGAAATAAAGAAATTTGTTTGCTTTATGTGATTTTGCTCCTCGTTGGTAGCACACAGATGTATGTCAACAGATTTAAAGTAAAGACAAGTTCATTTTGTTGTTCAACTTCAGATACTTATCTTAAATGTAATTTTTCCATTCATGTAAGAGGTAAATGGAAAAAATAATGTGAATGGATGCATTTCTGCCTGTAACATTTCTGTAACACAATACATGCTACAGGCAGAAATGTCAGAGATTGATACCTGAAACCTGGACTGATAAAATCAAATCTATCTGACAGATAACAAGAGAAAATAACCAAGTGAGAAAATAAGTATTCTGTTTTGGTTGAAAAGACCCTTTAAAAAGTCAAAATAAAGAGGCTCAGCTGGTCACAGACGGATGGATGGATGGATGGATGGATGGATACCACAACATCATGGCATGGCCCAGTGCAGGCAGCGATGGGGGCTCACAGGACTGTCATGCTTGGACCTGGACGCCCCCTGTGATGCATTCAGCCATGCAGGCGCCACCTCAATATGCACTCAAAACATCACTGCAAGAACCACATCGACCTCAGCTCTGCTAGCCTAGAAGCACGTAAGCGTTTGGTTTTCTGTTGGCTTTGTAATTTGGAAACATCAGGATTTCACCATATCTAAGCAGCAGCTTCACTCGCCGCTCCCCAGCAGTTGTTTTGAGTGGACAAAGAGATGGACAGCTTCCCCAGCCAATCAACATTAAGCATCCCAGGACGCCCCCCCTCCATGACCGGCTGCTCTTAGGCTTATCATGGCCCGGCCCTGCCCCCAACCCCGACCCCACCCCCAATGAAACGACAACAGTAGTCCAGATGGGTGGGGAGAGACAGATAGGAAACAGGTGGGCAGCCCAGACAGAAAACAGGAAGTGATGTAAGGGCAGGGAGAGGATACTCGTCATTAACAGGAAGAACATACCAAGTCTAGAACAGAGATAGCTGGGACAGCATTCTGCTGCTGAAGAAGAAGAAGAACAGAATAGAGAGTGAGAGAGGGGAGGATAGGGAGGGAGGAAAAGGAAAATACCCATATACTGAACAGGAAGCCGTGGAGGAGATATCAATAAAACTAAGTTAGCAAAAAGAGGGAAGGTGGGAGGAAGAAGGAGAAACTGAGGAGTCAAATAGAAATAAAAGAAGGGAAAGGAGGACAAGCAGTAAAGTGAAAACATGGCTAAAGTAGAGTCTTTTGGTTTTTTAAGAGCTCCGTAATCCACCACATCCGAATCAGCACAACCACTACGCTACATCTTTAAATAAAGCTCCCTATTTTGGCTCCATTTGGTTTTCTAATATAGTTTGATTTTGAAGTTGAAATAGAATTTATACAAAAATCAAACGTTCGCAGCCAATCGCTTTAAAAAAACAAAAACAAGTTTCTGGCGGCTCCGTTATTCCAGATTTTTCTCTCCACTACTTCATAATTTACTTTTACATTTAATTGTTTTGTTTTCCCAAAATAGATCCATAATAAATGTTGTGACTTGGGTAACTGCTGGGTAAATTCTGGGCCCTTTTTACCCTCACTTTAATCACATTTATTCAGAAAAGAAAAGGGGCAAGAAAATAGACAAAAATTTAAATGGAGGTTTGGGAGGATTTATTAACAGAAATATTCCTAATTTATGATAAAATATATATTATTATGCTTTCATTAGTGTATAATTGCCTTAAACTAAGATTTGTTGCGTTTTTGTTAGTTTACAATGAGACCTTTAGAGGGAAACCTCTTCTACCTCTAAATCCTACACACTGGATGTTTACAGTTCAAATCTGTATTAATCAAATAAAAAAAACATGGATTCAGTCAAAGATCAGATCCTTTACAGAGGAAATTTTGTGATTTGGGACTACATATTATAAGAGAAACTTGACCTTCATATCTGATCCGTCATTGCTGCATTATAATCTTGCATCCAGAAAGAGTTTGATAACAATAGGACATAAACTCCAGAAGATCAGTTTAAAAATACACACTCAGCCGCACATTGTCAGATTCAACACCTTCAATCCATGTCTTCACTACATCCAACCACATCCATCACACAGCATCATCCACCATCCAGCACAAACTTGTGCTGCTACATCCAGTCATACAGCAGAAATTCTTAAAATAATGCTGCATAAAAATGTAGAAGTATGTCTGTTAATTCCAGGAAGCAACAGCTCCAGAAACCATTTTAATGCCAATACATTGGATAAAGGCTGAGAAGTATCATCAGCCTGTGGAGATTCTCTGTGGCTTGGTTGCTCTGCAACATTAGTTCTCACCTATGGAACAGTTAATGCCAATGACTACATTTATATGCAAAAACTATTCCAGTTTTTGTCCTATTCTGAATTCCCAATGATTCCCAGTATTCCCATTTACATGTTGTTGTGCATACTCTGTTTAAAAAAAACACAGCCTCCCTCTTTAATTCCCTCAACCAACCTCTTGAATGGTTGCCATTGTGATATTTGCACATATCCAGAAACCTGTTGTTATTCATGTTGTTCATAATGTTTCAATTAAACTGAATAATTTGGGGTTTGAACTTACAGGAGAATATTTAAGGACCTCATCTCTGAATTGGGAGTTCAGAAATAAGGCCGTTAAAATGATCCATTTAAAAAAATTCTAAGTACTGTCATATTCGGAATAACGGTGGAATATTAATGTGCATGTAAACATGACATCATGTCACTTACACTTACAAATATAGTATAAATCAGGATGGGATGTTAAAATAATCCAATTCTTCCGGGTTATTAAACTAAATCTAAATCCACTCAGGTTGCAGAAGACACTGTGGTTCATTCTTGTTAAGCTGCACAGCACATATGCTACATTTGCATTATATAAGACAGACGCCAAATAGTAGGATTTCCAGTTCTGACTTCATTTAACGAAGAGCAGGAACAGATGTTGTCATTTCAGTTTAAACTAGTAGTGACACAGGTTGTTGTGTCTTGACAGCAGGATGCAGCTGTTTGTTGTAAATCATGAACTCCTCCATCTCACTGGGCAGGAAACTAAAATCTGCAGGAAACGTAAATCACCACATGTACCATTTGCCTTTAAGTTACACAGTTGGATCCATACGATGTGAACGCAGCATTAACAACATCGTCACCTGCTCTGCCCCAAAACCCACCCATCCACCCCTCCAGCCAATCAGATTTAAGCAGCTCAGCATGGCAAAGCGATGACAGAAGCATGTTGCAGATGCACATTGCAGGACATTCATAGTGGGAGCGCTGCCACACAGGAATTCATTTCTCCTTCTAGCATTTAAAAGCTGGGCCTGTTTTTCCCTCCTCATCAGCATGATTTCCTGTGGCTCGCCCTCCCATCTCAACTGCTGATTTGTTTCTGACTGAGAGATGATGGGCATTCTTACTTGAAAAGTAATTCTCTTCTTTACATCTCCCCTTCATCCTTCAGCAATGCCTGTAAATATTTAATTTACTCTCTCCACTTTTCTCGTCTTGTCTTGGTCTCCAAGCCTCATCACCTCTCCTCTCCATCACTTTCTTTGATTTCTCTACTGTCTTCCAGTCTTTCTATCCTCTTCCCGCCCCCTCTTACCCTTGCTCTCTTCTCGGCCTCCAGCCTCTGCATGATCATCATGGTGTCCACGTCCTCATCCTCTTCGTCCTCCTCGTCTTCGTCACTCTGCTTGGACTCCTGCAGTCGTTTCTGAAACTGCCACTCCAGCATCAACTTCCTGAGGCGGTCGCTCTCCTCAGCTGTTCGCTCCGGCTTCGACTGGAAAATAGAGTCAGAGTTTAAAACTGATTGTAAATCATTTACTTAGACATTTCAAGATAAATACACTAATACACTAATTTTTCCTCATACCTGTGGAGCAATTAATAGTTTTAGTGTGAGTTGTTGAGTTTTGGAGCTATCAGCCAGAGATTTCTGCCTTCTCTTGAATATATAAGGACCTGGATGGCACTCATGATTTGTGATGCTCAAAACATTTGAAAAAAACAATGATCATGATCCAGTTACTCAATATACCAAGATCAACAGACCTTGTTGTGAACAGTTTCATGTATTGTAAGGGACTATTTTCTTTCAACCAAACTATACCCGCAAACTATTAACACTAGATCTTGCTAAATAAAAGCTAAATAAGATAGCTAATGTTACAGCTCAGCCAAGGAGGACGCCATCGAGTGTCCTCTCTCGTTCATTGGGAGGTGCACTCACCATTCTGTTTTAGGAACTTTGAGGACCCACAAGATGATTGCCATTTAGTCTATTATATTCAACAAAGGATAATATCTCCAAAACAAACATGGATAAATAGCATTTCAGGTAAGAGGAAAAATATACACTGAACTGTCCCTTTAAGCTAAAAACAAATCCCTCTAAACAGAGCTTAAGCTGTGCTTACCTGGAGCTCCTGGATCTCCTTGTCAAGCAGGTCGACGATGTGAAGCTGCTGCTGTTTCTCAGCCTTCTCACGGGCGTCTCGTTTCCAGGGGTCTGGAGACAGACTGTCACTGGACGTTAGCTCCTCCTTACTAATGGTGATGTACTGCAGGTCTCGCCTCTCGATGGTCCGTGGCTGCTGCTGTGGTAACAGCTCCCTGATCACCGTGTCCATACCTACAAGTACATCATATTGTATTCAAATATGGCAGTTTGTGTATGAAAGAAACATTAAACATAAGAAACATTTTCTTACCAGGGTTGGGGCCACTGGCAGGGGGAGGGACGGCTGACCGCGGCAGGCTAGCCAGCTTCTCCGGTCTGGATGGGGGAGGTTGGGGCTGAGGCTGTGGGGGGAGGTAGGGCTGGGGTTGGCCCACAGATGCCATTGGGGGCTGGTGGTGAGGAGGAGGCATAGATCCTCCGTTGTTGTGAGGTTGGACGGGCATGACAGGGTTGGCCCGGATCTGACCCAGTTTCCTCTCCTGCTCTCTCCTCTTCCTCTCCCTTGGAAACCATCATCATCAACGTCATTATCTTTACTACAGTTTCTAAGCTTAGTTGGAAGGACATTTTGTATAATAACGTAAAAAAAATATTTAAAAATGATCTTACCTCTCTTCCTCCAGTCGAGCTTTCTCCTTCTCATACCAGCGTTGCTGCTCCTCACGCTTTTTGCGGTCGGCAGCCTGCTGGGCCGTGACAGGAGTGACTGCAGCGGGAGGCGGGGGGAGCGGCAAGTCTGGTTGGGGGTCGTAGGGGTCGTAGGCATCGGGGTAAGGGGCCGGTGGTGGAGGTGGAGGAGGGGGCAGGTCAGAGCGGGATGGCGGCTGGGCAGAATGTGGCGGCACAGCGTGAGGGGCGTTGGGTGTCTTCCATCGGCCCGGCCCAGTCTTCTGGTTCTGGGTCTTGTTGGAGGAGGAGGAAGAGGCAGAGAAATTGAGGTGCTCCTGGCTGGACGTGGATGACTCCAACGAGGAGGAAACCTGCGGCTGTGGGGCCCAGTGGTCAGGACCTACACCAGACACAGAGACAGACATTTTATCTTTTTTTCAGATCTATTTATGAAGGTCTGTGGTGATTAGTTGATACTACGTAATCAAAAGTAATATCATCAAATTTGATTACATTTAAGAGAACATCTGTAACCAGAAAACAACTAAGCTGTTACATAATCTGACAGTAAATAACACCATCAGGCGTTCTGGTTCTCTTTTTGACCTCCTCTCTCTGGTTCTCTTTCTTTATACCTGGTGGACCTCTCTGGTAGTCCAGATCTCTGTGTTGGTAGTCCAGGTCCCGGTGCTGGTAGTCCTGCTGGTAGTGCGGCTGCATGTCTGGCCTCAGACTTCCTGGAGGAGGGTACAAGTCCTCCTGGGAGTGGTTCACCCGCTGGGAAAAGACAAAAACACTGATTAGAATGGGATAAACAATGAAAGTATGACTGGGTAATATGATTATTTGGCAGAAGTGTTGCTTTTTTACTGGTTTTAAAGGCTGTATTACAGTAAAGTGATGTGTTTATCTGAGCTTAACAGGCTATTCTACTTGTTCATATACTTGCCTTTACCCACTTAGTCATGGTATCCACATTACTGATGCTCATTTATTTATTATCCAAATCCTTGATTTATTTTGACTTTTGGTTAAAAAAATGTCAGCCAGACAGCAATTCTCAAATAAAATTCACAAAAATATGAAGACAAAAAAATACCACCCTAAAGTGATTCAGCCACGAAAGACAAAAATTCTATTTGGTACGAAGTTTGGAGTAAACCATATTCTCAAGGAAATGAATCAAGGGTCTTTGGCAATGTTATCAGTTTAGTTAAGTTTTTCCTCTAGGAGTGAACCATCTTCACATCAATAAAGGATCTCTGAAACAAGACTTGCTGCTCTACCTGCATGCTGTTGTGGATGTTGTCAACCACAGGGAGGCGTTCTCTGTCCTCCATGCCCTGCCAGTGCTGCGAGGGCGCCTGTCCAGGGCCAACGACCCGATCCTGGCTCTTCGAGGCAGGGATGGTGAAGTACTCCCTGGGGTAGGTCTGGGTGGGGATGGGATAGGCCTCTGGACGGGGAGGGGAGGGCTCGTCCTGGTGGGTGAAAACAGAAACTGTGAGTGTGTCCTTCGAGTGTTGGTGTCACTTTAGTCTCATTTGGTCTGCGGGAGCATTCCACATAAAGCTGCAACCTGCTTCAATCGTACTGCTACTTACGTCAGCACACAGGTTGCCAGTGGAGACGGAGGTGATCTTAGTGCCGGGTCCTCCGGGGTACACCGACTTGCCTGCAGGACTCTGGCCCTGATCTGGTGATGAGGCAGGAGAGGAAGTTGTATTAGCACAGTTCAAGACGTTTGCTAAAAAATACAATTACACTGAGGACTGAGGATTGAATTAAGGAAACAAAATGAGTCATAAACAAATCCCCAATTATACTAAATAGTTGCTGTAAGAGATTGCTTTTCAAGATTATTGCAGACAGTGTTATTGCCAAACATTACTGTGGAACTGTTTCCATATCAGGGTGGAGTACTTTTAAGAATAACAGCAGTGTAGTACATTTTTTCCTATTTTCATAACTGCCCATGCCAAGCATAAAACCCAGTGTCTGCCCAAAATTAGGTGGAATGTTTGATAACATGGAGTGTGCTGTTCATGACTCATGTCACAATGTTATCCTGGCGATTAATGGATCAGTATCGGTTTATTAAGGAAGTGGTCAAATTCACAAAACAAGCATGAAAAAATGTTAAATGTGTGAAGAATAGAATTATTCAAAAACTTGTGTCTACATTAAAAAGCTTGATTTAGCTGAAAATTTGGCATGTAGGTCAAGTGTCTAAAAAGAATCAATGTAGGTATATGAAGGCCTTACTGGCGACGTTGGGGCTGGAGCGGTGGTCAGCTCGGTTCTTAAGGAGTCGATCTTCGCCGCTCATCTTCTTTGGTTCGGGGTAAGAGTCCCAGCCACCCTGCGGACTCTCCGGGGAGCCGTTCTGCACCGAGTTGTTGTACAACTCAAAGCCTTCGCTCTTTGGTCGCAGTTTCCCGTTCTTGTCACGGCCTCGGTCGGATGCTGAAGAAAGAGTGAGAATGAGTTTTTTAGAAAAAATAATTTCAATACTTGTTATGGTTCTTGTGAAAATATGAAAGCAAATCATTGTAGTTTGTCTTTAGCTTTGTTTTCAGGATTTTCTAGATGACACCTCCTCGACATCAAATGCAGTTTGGATAGATGATTAGATGACACTGCGCTGAGACTACAGACTCTGCTCAAGATTTTTCTAGATGTTCATATCTTTATCAATGGCATGGATAAAAACTGAATATCTACAGGGTGCTCCTCTGGTTTAGAGCAGCAACAGGTAAACAATTAGTTGTAACTATTACATTTAATGGCAACTATTTTGATAAGGGATTAATTGGTTTGAGCAGAAATGTCAAACATGGTTACAGCTTCTTAAATGTGACAATTTGCTGCTTTACTTTGTGATTTATGACAGTAAATGAGGAGTTTTGGACTTTTGGTAGAACAAAAGAAGCAGTCTGAAGACCCCAATTTGCATTTCTGACAATTTTTTGATGCTTTATAAACGGTACGATCAATCTATTGATGATGAAAGCAATCTGCAGATCAATCAATAGTGAAAATAACAGTGAGTTGGAAACGTGGCTATTGTTTACTGTAGTGTGCCTTTTGTCTAAAAGTAAAACATTCTCTGATTTCAGCCTCTTAAATGTTAATATATTCTGGTTTTATTTCTCCTTTATGGCAGTAAACTGAATTTCTTTGGGTTGTGGACAAAACAAGATTTTTGAGGATGTCATTCGTTTGAAAAAAACTGATTAACAGTTTTCATAATTTTGACATTTTAAATACCAAACAACTAATTGATCAATAAAGAAAATAATAGTTGGAATAATCAAAAATTAAATATAGTTGTTAGTTGCAGCCTTCTGTTGTGATTATCTGGATATGTTTTGTTAATCTCCATTAATTAATTAATCTTAAATTAAGCCAATCATTTAAGTCAATTGCAAATGTAGGTTTATCTAGTCTCAAATGTTTCCCTGTTGTTTTCCTTCTGTGTGTCTAGGTTTTCTTCAGTACAGTCACACCCTCAGTCTGTGAGAATCCACACTACGACTTGTTCAGTTTCCAAACATTAGGTTCACTCAAGAATGACCAGCGTCCTTCACTGCCTGGCGGTTAAATTTCTCTGTCTGAACTGGAAAAAACACGCTGCGGTCGAGGGAATTTGGGAGAAACACCCCTTTATCGTCATTCTGGACCACAGACTGGCCCGTCCAGAAGACTTCCTTAATGAATCTCGGGTCACATTCCAGCAGACAAAGACCAGCACACAGCCAGACAACCCAGTAAACTCAATGCCATGTATGTGTGTGTGCAGCTCGTCTCTCACACATATCTGGCTGTGGCCACAAACACTCATTATATCCTTCAGTCTGCAGGCTGTTTTTTTACTGCACTATAGAGAAGACAACAAGGACACACTGTCTGGGCTAGTCGGCTTCTCTTCTTTCATCCACAACACAAAAATTACTGGCATTAACTAATGGTGGAACTCACAATAGTCCATTCATTACAGCTATTAAACTGCAAGAATCTGCACAGTTTAGGAAGCCAAATATATGACTGTGTGTCATCTTTTTAAATGGCTCTTAATTTAAGACTTTTACAACGTAGTATTTAGTGGAAAAACAACTGAAAGGCATATTGCAGTTCACTGTCATTAGAAGTAGACCTACAGTCTCATTACGGACTGATCTGACTATGATTGTAATAATTAATTAGTTCATTGTTCAGCCTATTAACTATCTAAAAACGCAGAAGAAGCACCTTGCAATATTGAAAATGAAAAATGCTAAAAACAACAACTTGATTAGTATTGCAGATTCTTGATAAAATTTCCCTTCACCTCAACCAAATATAGTACTTTCTGAAGAACAGGGGCCACAGATTATTTCAGCAAGATCTGGATGTGTCCTTCATCTGTTACCAATAAACACAGCTCATAATAGAAGATCTTCATGTAGCATTAAGCTCATGTACCACTGCAACCTTCATTATCTTACAACATGCTCTGAGCAGAAGGGTGGGCGGGTGTGTGTTGTATATGTTGGATACCACTTTTCCTTTTGTATTTGCCTGCTGGGTTTTCCTTATATGAAAATGTAGGCTGCACTCTCCTGTCCAACATCTTCAGACTTTTCTTGAATAAAACATACTCACTAAAAAATGCATTGCAGATTCTTTTTTTCTGTGCAGATTCTTTTTCTGTCCATTATTCAATTAATCAACAAAAGACGTGCAAATGATCATTTACCGCTATTTACAACAACACAAGTTTTTCAATATGAAGAAAAACAGACAAATTAATTTTAAAAAAATTCAAATGCACATTTGAAACAATCATTTTGTCAGTCCATCTATTGTATTTTCAGTCTTGATAAGGACACAAGGGAACCCTGAACATAAGAAACAATGTGTCACATTTGAGTTTGGAATAAATAGCAAAACTATAAACCTATCGCTGACATCATTCCATACTAGCTGCATGTGAATAGGTTTCTTTGTGTGTCCAGATGTGTGAGTGCAAGTGTGTAAAATCAAAAATCAGTCAAAATGGGCATATAAAAAAAAGAAGACGTTACTGCAAAGCCATTACAAGCTGCTCTGAAAATGTCTATGTGGTTAAATGTATCTGTAAAATGTGTGTATGCTCACCTCTGGGCATCATGGGGCTGGGCTGGTTGAGGAGTGTGGCCAGTCCGTGGTAAATGGCTCCCTGCTTAGCGACCTCCAGAGTTACAACTGAGCCCGTCCTCGTCATCAGCTCTGCTGCCCTGAAAACACAGAGAGAGAGAGCGGGGGAGAGAACGAGAAAGTGAGAGAGCGAGGATGAATATAAAACTTTCAACACATCTTCAAAGGATCTGACACACTTATTCTATTCTCTGTGGTGTACACATTAAACTGATATACTACACATTAATATTTGAATGTCCCATTTAGCTGCAATGAGCTGTTTAAAGATCAATGTTTTTAGTGATCAAAGCACAGCATGAATTCAGCTAAATGTTCTATGGTAACACTGTGCTTAAGATGTATCACAACATGCACATAAAAATCAAATTACCAGGAAACTGGCTGGTGGTTCAGTCTGATACAAAATCTCATCTTAAATACAAAACCACTATCTAGAGATGGTGGGTGATATGAAAAACACATAACCGAACTGGAATACAGTATGAAGAGATTACAGGTCAGGCCCTGAATTATACATAACCATGTTCACACTACACTGAACGATGGGAAGGAGTCCATTTCGGTGGAATTCCAGACAGTGGAACCCTTTACTCAATAGAACTTGATTCACTGACCAGAAGAAATTAAAAGAGGGATAATTGAAAAATAGATTTCACAAATTCACATTTAATTCTAGTTAATACTTTTTAGGCTAATACTTAGATAACATTGAATTTTAGACATTAATACTTAAATTAAATTAATTTGTAGAGACCCGTTTGATTATTTTCTATTGATCAACTCATAATTTCGGCCCTTCTACAGATGGATTTCTAACCAAATTACAACTTTTAGTCATAATGAGATAAACACTAGTAAAGTTTCTATCAACGTGCATCCAAACAGGCAGAAAAAATAAACTGGAATACTTTTATTATGAACTAGAGGCAGCAGGGATTATATATGTCACTGCCAGAGACTCACTTCACTTTAATTTGAGTACAATCCAGCCGGTTCAAACACAGGCACATGTGCGCACACACACACACACACGCACACACACACACACACACACACACAGACACACACACACACACAGACACACACACACACACAGACACACACACACACACACACACACACACACACACACACACACACACACACACACACACACACACACACTACCCATGTTCTTTTACAGCCACATGTGCACAAGGCTTTAACCAAATCCCATAAAAAGCTGGGGGGCAGATCACACAAGGTAATGAGCCATGTGTGTTGGATTGGATGGAACTCGGGGAATGCAACATCAACTGCTTGATGCTGAGCAGAGAACGAGCTGTAAATCCACATTTGGAAATATCGCAGGATTTAGTAGCTTTTATGCAAACACACACCAGACCTAAAGGCCGCAAATCAAACTTTATCTTAAACCCGTCAGAGGAGGAGGAGATGACCACAGGATGATACCATGACCAAAAAGGTTCAGAAATTCAAAGGGTAATTATCTGATTAACTCTTAGTTGACATGCTATGTAATGTCATGATATTATGACATTACATAGCATGTAATGTAATGTCATGATATTATGAGCCTCTCCCACCTGATACCTGCACACCAAGGCACTTAAACAATTGATTTGTAAATCCAGTTTTACAGCTGTCAACATCGAGCCTTTGCATGGAGAGGGAGAGGAATAACTGGATTAATCTGAGCGGGGCGTTAGCCGGCAAGTGCCATTTCTAAAACATACACACCCTCGTTCTGCTTGTGCTGTGCGCTCCAAACAGACATGTAGGAATTTTTCTCTTTTTATGAGGATGCAACTGCCTCAATGCAACAACCTCAAGACTCTCTCAGCCCTAAGGTTGTGGTTATCTGATGTCATGTAAACATGATACTTCAGTTTGAGATGTTTTCAGTTCTCAAAATAGATTTCAAATTGAGTTTCATCATAACTTGACTCTTTACCATGGTGGTTGAGTAAAGAAAAAAATAATACCACGTGCATCCACATTTACACCCTGGTGTTTCATAGAGATAGATCACTGAAGGTTTAATCATAATTTACATGTGTCAGCTGGGAATTTCCCAATTGGAAATCATTGTAAGAGGACATTTAGCTGGCATCAAATCACATTATTTCTGGGCACTCGTGCATTCAAATTTGTGTTCCAAAATCAAACGAAGCCAGCCAAAAAAAAATATCTTTATAAATATCAGTGCTAATTGGGGAATTGTGTTTACCTCTCTTGTGATAAGCCGACCAGACTGCGCCCGTCGACGCTCAACAACTGGTCACCTGCCGCCAAACGGCCGTCCTGTAAAAACACACACACACGCACACGCACACACACACACACACACACACACACACACACACACACACACACAGCAGAGTGAGTCACTGTGTTTGTTTTCCCTCATAATTTTCTGTCATGGTTCCACTTTCTATGTGTGTGCTTACCACATCAGCTGCTCCGCCTTTGACAACAGACTTGATGTAGATGCCCAGCTTCTCCTGACCGGCACCCTACAGAGACAGAGACAGATAAACTGTATGTGAGCCAATGAACCAACAGAAAACATTTCAAAACACGTTTCACATTTTGTCATTTCAGCAGGGTAAAGAAATTAAAAAGGTAAACAAACAACCACACCTCAATAAAACACGCAAGTTTCAATCTAATTATCATTATACAACCAAAATTGTAAAATGAAATGATGAAGCCTCATAAAAAAAACAAAAACATAATTAAGTATATGAATGAATAACATGACAAAACTATTAGGTGGGGGGCTGAGGATGAGTTAGAGTCTCGAGGCTTGTGGAAAGAAGCTGTTCTGTAGCGTAGTGAAACAGCAGTGGATACTTCAGTATCGCTTGGCAGATGGCAGCATTTAAGACAAAATGGAAACATAGATTATTCTACAAAAGAGCTAGCAAACAACTCTGTGTACAGTGGGTATCTCTGTACAAAACAGCTAAAGTATGGTTGGTAAGTATAAACTAGTGTCAGGATGTTTTCTGTGGCAAGTCTGAACCTTAATGTGCTGCAGTTTGTGTGCAGACAACACAATTTGACAGAGGGAATGTGGACTAGTAATGAAAAGATCACAATGAAGTGGTGTTCTTGTATTGTTAGCAAGTAAACATAAAGGATATAAATAACATTTAAACTGAAACTATTCTTTTTTACGAATAGTGTAATGACGTCTTTGTGGCCTATAAAGTCTTCACACTGGTTTTACTTATACACATGTGGCTTAGGTTGCTCGTATTTTTTCTCCATTTTCACTTTAAATGTGCTTTGTAAGGGGCATAAACGTGCTTTCAAATTAGAAAGTCAATATGATGTGAAACCAGTGGCACTCTCTCTAAGAGGCCAGTAAAGCTGGTCTGTAGCGAGTAAATCTCAATGATGGATTAGTGCTAAAATTTGCCTCCTTTACATGGAAGCCAATTTAACCACTAAAAGAACAAAACACACAGATATACTTGATGCTTAAACTCTGTCTCTGGCTGCTCCTGATTGGTCACCATATGCCATTGACAGTGATGGTTTGAACATGTCTCTGAGCCTGACAGTGACAATTTCAAGACATATCTGGTTGAGACGGAAACACCAGTAAACTCCAGCAGCACTGACTGGAAGTGGAGCACGACCAGGAATGTAAAAACACACGTTTATATGCAGTTATTAAATAGCGTTGACACTGAACAGAGCAAGTTTGGATTGGAAACCTTTGTCACATCCTAAACACAAGGCCTCTTTTATCTAAGGTATCAAGTTCATGAACATGTTAAACTGAAAAAAACTTACAGAGAGTGTTTTTATGTTGTATTTCCCTGCTTATTTTCTACTTTTCTCTGCTACGTTCTCATCATATTTGCTGCTCAAACAATCAAATCCGCCCACAGGAATCTGTAGAGATTCAGTTCATGTCATAATATTTACTTTCAACCAAATGCTTTTTTTTACTGAGTAGAAACAGAGCAACAAAAAACAGAAGTACAGATAAAACTGGAGCAGACACACAAACCAAGCAGAACTCCTGTGTGTGGGGAGGTGGATTACAGAGCGGCATGGTATTGGCATGCCATCAGACAGATCACACGATTTCTTTGTCATCTTGACATGTTTACCCTGAGAGGGTGCGCAACTGTAGAACCAGAAACCAGATAAATATTTCTGTATAGAGACACTTGGCTGAGCTAAATATGAAACTACTAATGGACTTACTTGATTACTTACTTGAATCTTTTGATTACTGAGACTTTCCAACTTTTAAAACAGGGACCAAAGCTTACACAGAAAACATCTCAGGAAGGGTTCGGGTGGCACAAACACTACCTCGACATTAAGAATCACAGCATGTCTATAAACTCACTCATAAAAATGTGGAGTGGATTAAAAAGACTCCTAATTGCTGCCATCCGTCAGACCTGGCATCACTGCACAGACAGAGAGAAAGAGAGTATGTGTGTGCGTGTGTGAGGCTGCCTCTGGTAAAGCAGAGACAGGGGTTGCGCTCAGGTTAATAGCTCTCCCTGTTTGCAGGTCACATGTATTCACAGTTTCATCAACTGTAGTGCAGAAGATAAAGACACCAGAGCCAGCTGCACGGTTTCTGCAGTGGTCACCAAATTACATTCAAGACTTTTAAACTGTTTTGTATATGCTCCTAAAGACATCCTTCCACAGTAATACCGATCAAAGAATGACAAACAACTATTATTGGATTCATAACTGTTTGGCAATAGACACATTTTTTGCTTTAATGTATCAATATAAATAAAACGTTGAATGCTCAGTGTGATAGCAAAAGAATAAGGACACCATCAGCGTTGAGATTGGTTCTCTATAAACCTCTCTTTGACTATGATATTTTTTCTGCCACAAGGTATGAACTGCGACACTAAATTAATCAATAATGTCACATTTGGCCCTGTGTTGTTGATGGGAGGAAAACGACAAGCATTCAAGCTGTTGCCCAATAGGAAACAATTACTCCAACAATGCAGATAACACTAACTCGTTTACAATTAATCAAATGTGACCTGGACCATGATAGACATTAGATCCTGTTAGTACCTGCTCTGAAGCTTTAGATCAGATTTCATGAGCTTCATTATCAGATAGATAGAAACTGTCCCATTAGTCAGTGAGTTGTTCATACCAATCACTTTCTCTGACAAGATTCAGCAACTTCAACAACAAAAAGTTCAAGATCAATGTGGTACAGTCAAAAGCTCCAAAACAGCTACTTAATGCATCTCATTGTGAGATTTTCTGACGGTAAAAATCTGATAAGTCAATTTCAAGGTAAAATTGAATGTTAAAATACAATTTCTAAGGTTTGCCCAAGTAGCACAGTTGGAAGAATGTGTGTCTCATGTGCAGAGGCTGTGTCCTCGCTGACGCAGTCCATGGTTCAAATCGACCTGTTGCCTCTCTCTAAGATGTACGATCCAATTATGCCATGAAAGAGCAAAAAGAATAAATAAAATTTAATACAATTCTAGCCTTAACCAGTTGAACAGGTTCTTGTTTTGTATTACATTATTTACCCTGGCCAAGAATTAGCTGATAATCTTTTTTTATTTTTACTTCACTGCCGATTTCTGGCTCGTTGCAGGAGAACTTTGTGTTCTGAAAATTATGTTGATCAGTGACTTCCTGCAGCAGGAAACAACTTTTGAATATGTGGAGACATAAAAATCCAACTTCAAATCAATCAGTTTGTTATAAGAAACAATGAGCTTTGTGTTGCCTTTTCATCCGCACAAAACAAATACATTCCTGAACTTTCACTTTGTGGCACTTTTTTGCAAAATGTGCTTATGAAAGCGTGTTGTTTAAAGTCAGATTCTTGAATCATTTCTCCAATTACTCCATTCTTATTGGTGGTGCATCCATAGAGGTAAACTCAAAACTCAAAAGATCCTTGAAGTAGAGCTGTGCGATATAAAAATGTCTACCGCAGGATATAACCCTCTGTTGTTTATATCGTAATTTTAACGTGTAGGCTACTTGTTTAGCACTGTTGCTACACTAACGTTAACGTACACTACGGTTGTGATTTAATACGCCATGTAAAGCACAAGTCAACGTCGGAATGACCGTTGGATATCCACATTTTGAGTTCAAAACAAGTTCATTGTATGAAGGCGAATGTAACTGCAGCAACGCTACTGCTATGTGGTAGCATTTTTACGTCACCCGCAAGGACTCATTTACAGCACTGGTCGCTCGGGAGTAAACAGAGGCAAAGCAGCATGGAGGAGATGGAGGAGAGTGCAATGGAAGACAAAAATAACGTTACTAGTAATACGCGGATACAGAAGCGGGATATATATCGCTATCGGGATATAAACTTAGCTATATAAAGATATACAATTTTGCCCATATCGCACAGCACTACCTTGAAGTCTTATTTTCCAAATCCACTTTCTATCTATTAACTATGTGAATGAAAACAGATACATTCTGCATTTGCCATGCCCGCTGTCTTCCACAGATCTGTGTCCCAGTTTCTCTAGCACAAAGAGACAGCAGAGACAGCAGCCCTTCAAACTATTTCACCCACAATGCTTCAACTCTGTCTGTCTGTGTGTTTTTGTGTGCGTGTATATGCTATAATGAGGCTGGATTCATGCAGGCACGAATTTCCTGTGAGTGACATTAAGATGAGAGAAGAGCTTTGAATCATTCTGACTGTTTTATGTCTGTTGTACATTACAGAAGACATTAAAGAGCCTCTTCTTCAGATGGAGCCACAGCTTCATGCACTTATCCAACATGGGGATTGGGGCGCCAAATCAGGCTCCACAGACACTTGTGGGAATTCCCTGAATCCCCCAGGGGATGTTCGGAGGGACTTTTAGCTCCCAGAGGGGATTCAAAAGGGGCCACAAGTCCTAGCCTTTAAGTTATCCTGTCTGCATCAGCATGATTAAACAAAAACGTCACTGCAAATGTGCATGTTGGTATGTCTGCTGCATCGAATTGATGGGAGTTTGAAAAGACTTACCAGCTGCATCACAGAGCCTCGCCTCATGTCCTTTAATACCTATTAAGTGACTCGTGTAGCATACAGTCAGGTCCATAAATATTGGGACATCGACACAATTCTCTTCTTTTTGGCTCTATACACCACTACAATGGATTTGAAATGAAACTAAGATGCATACAAGATGTGCTTTAACTGCAGACTTTCAGCTTTAATTTGAGGGTATTTACATCCAAATCAGGTGAACGGTGTACGAATTACCACAGTTTCTATATGATTCACACTTTTTAAGTCTTTCTTTACTTTTCCTCACCATTTGCCGGTTGTTGTGTTTACAATGAAGACAGCAACTCCTATGATCCTACGCTACTTCACAACCTCATCAAACTACATACTTTGTTTTGACTAAAAGACACCACGCAGCAAAAATGGCATACTGTGCATTTAAGTCAAGCGTGTTTCACTAGAAATGGATGTGGAGCTCTGAAAATGATGCAGTATCACACAATACATCTACGAATAGCAATCGAACCAATGTGTCAAACTAAAACTGAATGTTGAGCTATTTATTGGATTGTTTTCTTGCATTAGCTGATTGCCTATAAGCATGATTAGCAGCTACAAGCTGCAAAGACACACAGCTTCACATAATCATGAGGGACTGGCAGCAGACACAAACGTACATGTAAAGGTTTTTCTGCCACGTAAACATGACATGAGAAAATATAGGCAAACTGTAAAGATGTAAGCATGCTGAAACACACACACACACACACACACACACACACACACACACACACACACACACACACACACACACACACACACACACACACACACACACACACACACACACACACACACACACACACACACACACACACACACACACACACACACACACACACACACACACACACACACAGAGAAACCACAAAACTGGTAGCTGGTGTTTGACTGTGGGTCAGAATGAAACCAGACGTGTCGCTTGGCATAACCATCAACTGATCAATGTATAGATACACCTTTCTTTAGTAAATCATACCGCCACTTTAAAACACTACAGATCATGTAGGAAAAACTGTTTCCTGAGCGTGTATTGTACTTTTTCTGGTTATTGAAATAAGTCTATAAGAATAGATGAAAAACCGAAGAAGGCTTTACTGTTTGATTTACTGTGTTTTAATGGACAGCTCCTGTTCTTTAAGTGCCCTGACCCAACAAATCAAGCGAACCTTACAGCTGCCAGGCCTCTATTAGAGGGGGAACAGCCTGAAGGAGTCGGCTGCTTTAAACATGCTCACCACCAAAGCCTTGAAGGAGACTCAGTTTTAAAAACAGAAACAGAGTGGCTCCATGACGGCGGTTACACAAAGTAAACTTTGTCATCCTGTCAACAGTATACACAAACTGTCAGACCTTTGTGCTGTCTGAGCAAAACTTAGTGATGCTTGAACTGTATTCGGATACAGGTTTGGTTTGGAAGGCAACGTGGCCATAACTCTGTCAATTTCCTGAGGTAAGCCTTATTGGCTGCACACTCAAAATCTCTCTCTAAGGACAAGCCTGACAAAGAACCATCTAGTAAAACGGCTGCATAACTCTTGAAGCTCATCAGGAGCAATTTGCAGTTCAGTATTTTGCCCAAGGACACCTTGGTGTGTAGCTTGGGGATCTGGGGATTAAACCACCAATGGACCAATAGTCATATCCCGATAAATTTAGGCTGAATATCGATATACGATATATATCCCGATATTTTTATTGCAAAGTGAGAGCAAATGTTCAGTCAAAGTCAAAGCCAAATATGACATGTAGGTGGGAATTTCGTTATTTTAGGGCAAGGCCATTTGGCCTTCACTTTTTTTTTTTTCAGGGGCACCAAGGCCACATGACAGGGCACAAAGACCACTAAGTAAAATTTGTTGATTTACCTTTCAGACTGATACCATAACATCCTAATTTATAATAATACATGGATTATGTATTAAAACATTTTATAAATACCAATATCAAGTAAATGTTACATTAGAAAACATTTTTTTTTAAGTAGGGTTAGGGTGAGGTGAGTTTTGTGACACTACAATGAATATTAGTGTTATTGAATATTTCTCCCAATAGAAATTCCACAAAATTATGGCAAAGCACATAACAAAAAAATTGTAGAATAACCAGCAGGAGACCAATGATGTGTGGAATGATTTTGGTGACACTACACTCTGAATAATAGTGAAGATTGAATATTTTTTGTATTATCTCTTTTCGGTGTTGCACTTTGTAGACGGTCCCTGCGCCCTTGTCTCACAGCCGGCTGACCATAGAGACCAGAGTTAATGTCCAGCCGCTCGTTTTGATGAAAATACGGTTGTAGCCCTAGTCCAAACTGAAAAGATATATTTTGAAGTTCTATAAAAAATAGAAAATCCAAAATCCTAAAGTCATCAATTAATAGCCAAAATTACATATTTTTTAAAATCAAATGACCATCACAAATGAACCTAAACAAGCAAGAAACGCTGTCGTCTTTCCGCAAAGTTCCTGGGACATGAATGAGGAAATGAACTGGAATTTTAAGTAAATGTAAATTATACAACAAGGCTTAGAGTGCGTCTCTCTGGACAGCAGAGTCAGAGTGATGTGACATTTTTCTGCAGCTGACTCACACTGAGAAACATCTCCAGCAGCACATAGAAATGAGAAGCAACGGCTGTCTGATACGACGCTGACAAAAACCACTAATGCAGGCTGGAGACTCACCAAGATTACAGCTTACATTGTTAATACAACTCAACCTGCCTTCTGAAAGCCATTCTGAGGTTGTACAGCACTTCTCCATGAGAGGCAGTTTAAAGCCAGTTGTATTCAAAAGGCCACGCACACCCACACAGGTACCTTCAGTTATTTAAGCAGATTTGAATTCTTCTCTCTGCATGTACAGACTGTTGCTGATTGACATCTTAATTCTTCTATTTTACTTTGGTTGCACCTGTTGGGACAGGACTCTTTGTGCGATACTTTCATGACTTCAGCAAATTTTCTGTATAAAACTACACCCAACTTTACCCTGAGAAGAGGTCTGATCAGCCAAAATAACTGACAACACCTAATCTATTAATTGATTAGTCGATTGAAAGATAATTATATCCAATTATCCTGATAATTGATTCATTGTTTAAGTAATTTCATAAGCAAAATTTGACATAACACAAAAATGTGTTGGTTCCACCTTCTTAAATAAAAGATTTAACTGCTTTTCTCTGTCATTTATGACAGTAAATGAAGAAGCGTTGGGTTTTGGACTATTGGTTGGACAGAAAAGCAATTTGAAGATGTCATGGACTCCTGTAATGATGAGTTTTTAACATTTCATAATCTGATCGATGCATTAATTAATCCTGAAAATAATGAGCACATTAATCAATTGTTATTTGCAGCCCTACTGCAGAAGAAGATTTACCCCTATTCCTCTCATTTTCTTTTCATTTGTAAAGCAATTTGTAACTTTGTTAACAAAAGATGTGATATAAATACAGTTTATTGGTATTATTATTATTTAAATAGATTGAGAATTGTTTTGTCCAGACAGATACAAGATGCTACATGTCTGTCAGTAAGAGAGTGGCTGCAATTTTTTTACACCACGTCTTACTACTTTTTCATTTGTAAATGCTAATTTCAGCACAAATTCAAGTAATTTCTCAACCAATTGCATGACACTGCAAGGAGCATTAATATTATTGTTGCAAAAAGTTATTTATTGTCATATAAAGGCAACAAATGTTTAGTATGAACTGCCTGCTGCTTAGTACATTTTTGGTTCCTTTTTCCATCAAATCTGAAAACAGTTAAACACAGTACTGCTTGTAAATGTGTGTATTCTTGCAAGGATTCTGCACAGCATGTTTACGCTCCATGCCAGTGAGTGTGCATGGAAATAGAAAGAGGGAACTATAATCTAGGAAAATACGATTTTTCCCACAGGTCAAAAATACACTTAGGGAGGTTTCCTCCATCTGTAAATCCATTTTCATCAGAAACCAACAAGTCTCTGGATCGTAGAGACACAGAAGTTTAGATTCAGGGGATAAAGATAAATCCATTGTTAGCTAAGTGATTCCTTGACAAGCGAATCTCAAGGTCACTCAACTGTTTCATCAGATGTGAAGTATCAGTGTCCTCTGATAACCTCAGACCACCAGAGATGATCTGTTTGCTTTTCATCATGACAAAGCAACTGGTGACATACTTTTGGATGATGTGGAGGCTGCTCCTAAAGACAGGAAATGGTTTAGCTACTAAGCACAGTGGACGACACAATGATATGCATCTCTCTTTCCTGCAAGCATGTCAGATCTTCTTAAAAAAAATCTTTCATTCAGCACAAAGGTTTACAGTTCTAATGAGCCCCAAGATGTAGAAACTTGTAAACACCTCCTGCACAAAGCGTTACAGGAAAGTGAGTGCATGTGTGTGTGCGGTACATCCTCCCATTGTTCAAGCCCTCACAGTGGGTAACCCTCTCATACTATTGTTCCACTTGTAGTTCCATTCACTCAGCTAACAAACAAACACACATACACACAATCAATACTTCAAACACGCTGTGGAAACAAACAGACCAAATGCAGCTTTTTGGGTTCGGACAGGATGAAAACTTAATTCACGTCTTGGTACTTCAAGCTGAAAACTCTGGCTCCTATTTTGGACATGATTGCATAAGCAACACACAACTCCCTTTAAGATTTCAGGAATTTCACACAGCTGCGCAAAACAAGTCTGAACAATTACTTTAGAGTAGACCTTTACAAAATGCTTAGGGTCACTGCCTAATTCTCCACAACAATCTAACATCCACAAGGCAAAACTTTGTTTTAACAAAAGTTTATTTTCTTGATTTAATTCACACCATGCACTAATGTCCTCCTCTCCTTCTCCTGGTGCTTTTGTGAAAGAACTGTTTTAATGATCATTCAATCAATCAAGTACTGTTTTTAATATACTATAAACATCATATAAACTCTAAGTGCTGTTCTATGAGGTGAGATAATTTCCTAGTGACCAAAGCAGACCAACAAAAAACCCTACATATTTCCGTATGAAGTCAACTCTTGGATGAACCATTGCCATGTCACTCTAAAATCTGCAACACAGTGAAAATTATAGTTAGTTGTATTTATTCTGTTCTGAACAGAGAGAATGTTCTGTTCTTTACTGTGACAGATAAATGAGCGAACACACCAACACAGCCACACAGCAATGGAGGAGGAGGAGGAGGAGGAGGACAGTTTCCCAGCTGTGTGGAGAGAAGTTGGGAGATGAGGAACACATCACTGCGAACCACACACATGTGGGTTTGAGTAATGGTATTTTAAAAGGACACAAATCTGGTTCAACACACATCAAACTCCTACATAGAGAGAAACAAAGGACTTGGAACAATATGAGGTTAATATAAGTATTGTATGGTTGTTTGCATTATTAATCTGATATTATCATAGATGAAAGGGGCAGTTGAAAAAAGATTTTTTCTCAGTCGTTCGAGCGAAAACTAAATATGTGATGAAATATTTAATATATGGTTATAGACCAATCACTCCAACAGTTGCTTGACAAACTGGTTTTACTTGTGTGCGTCAAACACTGTTTTCATTGAGTTTTCGCTCCTTAATTATGAGCAACGTCATTCCAAAAAACATCGAAGCTAAGAAATGGAGACTGATGACAAAAAAAACTATTCATTTTATGCATATTTTCGCAGCCTCACTAGATTAAAGAATTTTAGCTGAAGACATTTAGGAGGTTGACTAAATTATCAACAGAAAATGAAGAAACAACAGTTTGGATATTATGTTAATGTTTGGTGTTGGAGAGATCTCTACTGTAGTAAGCATGCTAAAACATACAACCAGATTAAAATGGATCAATTTTACAGCAAAAAAGCCTGATATACATCCTATTTTTCTTAAAAAGATGATTCCACTAACATATAATGACATGGCTTGACCTTACTGAGCACTTTGCCCAAAATGTACGTGTCTTTTTATCATCTGCACCTCATGTGTGTACCTTGGTTTAACCATTAGCAGAACAGCCCTGAAAGCAAATAAGTGGCCAACCAGGAGGCCATCACACTGCAGGGCACACGATAAATCCACAGTGGTCAACTATCATTCACAATATGTGTTCAACATTCAACCTGCTGCTGAAAACTTCTTCGTTCACCCTCAAAGTGCATTAGGAGTAGCAGCGCTTAATAATCTGGTCTTCTGAGAAACGAGTGAAGAGAACAAACACAATTTTTATCTCACTTGCATACACACGCATGCACACACATATCAAATCACACTTCATATAAAGTTCATTCAAAACTAACACCAAAAAGAGCAGATGATCGACAAGAAAACGCAAAATAATAAGACTTTCTTTGTTTTCAACACATTCAACTGTCCACACTATTATTAAAGCACTCTACCTGTTCTTTCCTGCCCACCACAGAAAACCACATGTTGCAGCCGCTTCCTCAGCGTTATCCAGACCAGTTCACACTGGGACGTCCAGACTGGGACACGCCAGGCTAAAATACACACCTCTTTTTATCCTAGAGACAGTTCAACCAGCTTACATGCACAGACAAGTCCGAAACCTCCCAGTTACACCTGCAGGGAGTAATCCATCCAGCTGAATGTTTAAAATCACTATTTACGGCTGGAAATGTGGGACAAAAACGTAGTGTGAATTCCTATGTGTGTGGCAAAAAGGAACGCAGGTCATTTTAAAACAGTTGGAATTAACAAAAACCTCCCATAAAATGTTTAAAAGAAGTATAAATTCCAGTACAAGTGATTAAAAAGAAGCAGTTCCCAAGTGCAGAAAAATTCCTCCACAAGTTCCTAATTGCAGCATGTTTGTTAAGAAACAGAGAATCCAGGCGGCCATCCAGAGGTGAAGTGTCGGCTGGGACGCCGGCTGGCCAGACTGAGGTGGAGCGCTGCTGCTGCTCCACCAGGCAAATAACACGCGCACACACACACACTCACACACACACCGAGTTATATAACAGGACAGAGCTCAGCCCAGTTTACCGAGAACTCAAGCAGCTGTTTGACAAAATTCTCTCTACCTGCCTTCCCATCCTACACATACACATATTTATCGCTCCTCCTCATTCGTCCACACAGCTTTGAAAATAAACAGAGTGAGGAGGTTTCCTCACTTAGTTCTTCCTTCCCGCTCTTCCTCCAAACACGCACACACGCACACACGCACGCACACACACACGCGAACGCACAGGAAAGCTCTTGCCTTCAGCAGGAAAAGCACTCTACTCTAAAGTAGGAGAGAAAGGGTCCTTATGTTTCAGCAAGAGAGCAAATTCAAAGCTAACTTAATGTATTTCATCATTAAAAAAGTCACATCCAATGCAGGTTACAAAACAAGACACATCATCTTCATCCAATAACAAAACTCAACAACAATCAGTTGAACCCAAGCCTTATAAGTGCAGCCTCCCCCCTCCCAAACAGGAAATTTGTGAGTCAAAGAGGACATCCAACTGTGCTGCACTTTTCCTTACCATTTTAAAATACAAGAAATACAAGACATCACGGTGTCTCTGAGGTGCATAACATAACATGTCCCTGTTCAGGGTTTGTTTTGAATAAAATTTACCAGGCAGTCTGTATTAGCAACTGGAGCTTTTGTGGTTGTTTTGGGGAGATCCAGGGTAACAATGATTTATCTTTCATGATTTAATTAAACTATCAAAGGCTCAGGATGAGTAAGCTAATGATCAGCCTTTCATATAAAATTGGGGGGTGATGATGGAAATACTGTTTAAACAGCTGGTAATTGTGTTGGACGATGACGGCTGAATTTATCAAGGTTTTATGCTTTTCTCTCACATGATGGACACCGTTTTATTGAAGTTTTAGTCGGCTTTACATGATTTTTTTTAAAAATGTGAATTTATTTTGTTGTGTTTTATGTGTCTAATATAGAATTTTGCATTTCTATTTTTCAGTTAGCAAGTTTGGAGTTGAGCTGATACAATATGTTTTGTGTTTTAGACCGTCTGATTTGAAGTCACTTTGGGAGATTGTTCTGTATTGTATAGAAAAACTGCTTGATTGAGAAAATAAATGACATATCAAAGGTGCATTATGTAACTTTTTAAAAATAGTTTTGGTTTTATAGTTCTATATTCTTTAACTTTAAGATTAGCAATGTGCCATTTTTGTTCTTGCATCTTATGTTTTCAGAAACTAATGTTGACAAACAGCTTTAAAGTACCTTAAACCTCATTTAAGCTCAAACCGAGAACTGCTACTCCTAGAATCAAGGACTCTGTTTCTGTTTAAAATAAATGCACCTTTAATTGACGAAAGTAGTAATTGCTTGCCAAGGCCTATCTTGTATTCAATATTATGACTTTTTAAATGATTAGCTTGTTAGCCATTTCTGCACATCATACCAGACATCGATTTGTTTTATAATGCCTTGAAAATTTAAATCCTTGCAGTGCTATCTGCAGTCAATAAATATGTGTCCAGCAATACTGAGTTTACCCAGCAGATGCCCCCACTGTTTACATGTCAACTTCTTGGACACTAATAAGTATGAAGTTGTTTTCTCAGTAAGTTGTGACGCCTGATTTAAACAGCACTTTCTTTAGCGTCTTGGACTGTAAGCAGTAGAAGATGAGCCAAAAAACAGCTTGCACATGTTTCTTTTTTGTTTTGTTTTGCTCACTTTCGATTGAGCACCTGCCCGTTTTGGTTTGGATGTGCATGTAAACACCTAATCTAATAGCAATCTAAATCCTATTCATCTCTATTCCTCATGGCCATTCAGTTAATCAGCTACAATAAGCATAAAAAGTCAGGGGTTTTTTAACAGCAAAAACAGTTGGGTATGTTTGCCAAGTTTGCAGCCACATGGGCAGCTATGATATAAGTTTACTTAGTGTACTTTTGTTTAATACTGGAATAAATTGGTGAGACGTATCATACATCAGAGGTGTGTGATCAAATAAACATGAGCGAGTGACCTGCAGCCCCACCCTCTGCACCCACTCTCCTCTAACAGCAAACTACAACGACCACGTTTTTGTCCCGGAGTCATCCAGAGCTTTCTGTGCAGTGTCACTGTTTAGTCTCTGCGCTGCTGTCAGACTCAACAATGAAAGCAGTCTATTTAAAACAGCAGCCTTTTCTGTCAGCACTGCATCGCTCAGCTTCACACACACATGCACAAGCACAAGCACACAAATCCAACGAACTCCATCTCGACAGCAGAGATAAAAACATCCAAGTTATTTTTGGATTTCCTGTCAAATTCATGCCAATCCTTCCCTCGAAAACCTTTAAAAAATATATGACTTCTGCCTTGAAAGAGAAGTTTTCTTACAAAAAAAGTTCTTGAAAAGCTCAGAGAAATCTGAGATCTGCAACAGATTGGATTCAACTCCTCACACACTCACACTTCCATCCAGGAGACATTTCCTACCTTGGCAGCCACGATGCTGAGGCCCATGCCATTGTGCTTCTTCAGGGTTACCGTGACAACCTCCGGCTCTTTCCTCATTGGCTGAAAAGAGAGATGGACAGGAAGGACAAACTGTGAGTAAGGATGAAACCTCTTCGATATGTCTTTGACAGCAAACGTCCTCTGGTGCGTTTCCCTCTGAGACTTTACGGAGGAAAAGGAGACGCTGGAGTAAAAAGAGGGAGGGATGAGAAAAGGGAGGGAAGGAATGAAGGAGGAATAAAGGGGAAAGGGGAAGACCACAGAGGAACCTGTGGTCGCTGGAATCGAGTCAAGAATGAAAACCACATCATGGCTGCCCCCCCCCACACACACACACACATATATATACATACAGAGAGCAGGCCTCATTGGAGCAGGGCTGGGTGACTGGGTGGGGAGACGGACAGAAACAAAGAAGGAGAGAGAGCTACCGAGGTTTCCCACAGCATGAAAAAATATTCTGACAAAGGAAACTCCCAAATAAATAAGCTTGTGTCAGACTTAGACAAAAGTATGTGTGCACCATAATGTGTATTTCTGTGTGTGTGCATCTGACCTGTGTGTAGCTGTGTGTGGCTGAACTGGGCAGCTGTCTTTTATAAATGCAGCAGGAATGAGCTGAAATCCTCATATTTAAGAAGCTGGAATTGGGCTGGCAACTCATTTTCCTTTGATTAACTTACCAATTATTTCCTTATTATTTCCTCCAACTAGTATATTGGATATTTTATATAATCCCCTGATATTGGCCTATCACAAAAATATTGGTATATATGGTGTTCGATATGAAAACGGTAATGCACAAAAAAATGCTTGGGGTAACTAAGAATTACTTCTCAATTTTTAGCTTTTTCTGTGCCTTCTTACTTTTAAACAGGTCTGCAAGTCCGAAATAAATCAGAAGGAACATCACTTGCTGAGATGTAGTTAAAAAAAGTGGGCCACATTTTTCAAATCTATGTTAAAACAACACTGGAATGAGCATATGAACATTAAAAGTGTCCATACTGGCCAAAAAGAAATGTCTTTAATAATCTATCTCTTTGTAAGTGTTGGGGAGCAAAATTAAAGGTCCTACTGCAAACAATAACTGTCTTAATCTCCATATGGTAATTTCAGTATTGTTTTAATAGACTTGAAAAAAATGTGAACTACTCCTTTAAGCTTTTGTTAAAGCTTTCTACAGGTCAACTTTTGTAAGGCTTTTACTGTATGGTAAAGCAGATTTATGCCTTCAGCGACAACTTAATTTCTGTTGCATTAAAGTAGGTCAACTTACGGATGTGGACATTTTTAGACTTTATGTCTGCAAGTCAGTTTTAACTCTGCGGGGGGATTGGTAGACGAAAAGACAACCTCCGTGAGTTGGTTAGTTTGAAAACTGGACAAGACATGCTCTCAGTTCAAAGATCAAATCTTTGGCATATCGCTTAGGTTGATGTGACAACCTTTACATTCATCACTGTATGAAAACATAGTAAATGAGGGTTGTGTACTTTTAAAAAAATAACTCAAAATGCCACCAGCAAGTAGCCCAAATAGCAAATACATACATTTCCACTTCCCTCACTCAACCACCCAGCTTGAGGGGTTGTTCAAAAATGTATATAATTACAGGACTTAAATGGTAGTTAACCTAAATAGCTGTGAGAAAGTTGTCAAAGCTGTAACAACTGACAACTGTATCTTCTCCAAAACTACATGGTGCCCCTTTAACATTACTATAGATATGTTTGTATGTGTTCAGTGACTTTTTTAAAAAAGAAGAAAACGTTACCCCAAAAGAGGTTCTATACTATTATTGTATTGGCGGTTATAAACTCTGGCATTGTGGCAACTCTATTTTGATGAGGATCATGTGAAGTGCACAAATTTCGATGCCAAGACACAAACAAACAAAACAATTATATATATATATATATATATATATATATATATATATATATAATATATATATATATATATATATATATATATATATATATATATATATATATATATATATATATATATATATATATATATATATGTATACATATATATATACATATACATATATATATATACATATATATATACATATATACATATATACATACATACATACATACATACACACATGGTTGTTTCATTTCAAGTATTAAAAGATTTTTGATTTACACGAATAATTGTGTTGAAACACTAGATTATGTTGAAAGTCAATCTTTTCCTAGTACGTTCAAATTCAAGCATATTCATTACCTTGAAAACAATTACAGTAAACAGAATTAAGAATTTTCCAAACTTTCAAGACTTTGTAAAAATAACCTGTAAACTACAAATTACTTTAAAGAATTATGTCTACAGCAGATAATTCTCAAGAAAAAAAAGAAAAAAGAAAGTGCCTCTCACTATTGGAGGACGACTAGTAGTAGGCAAAGAAAATGCACATAAACTGAACCACTGAAACCTGCAGAATGCTTCCATTTCAAGTATTTCATAATCCAAAGAGACTTCTCCAAAACTACCATATACCTATACCTGCACAAACACAGCTGGCTGTCATTTAGCCAAAATGCCAACTTTCTTAAGAATTTGTGTAAGATAATTTCAGGAACTAATGTAAACATTCTTAATGTGTACTATTAATGATGTGGAAAAACATGTAAACAAACTCCATCACATCCACTGCGCTGAAGAGGAAACAGAGCAGAACTGTAGCTGCCAGACTTCAATGAGCTCCATGAGCCTCGCCCCCTCCAGCCTGCATGAACACACACCATCAATCAGAGTGTGTGTTTGTACGTGTGTGTGTGTGTGTGTGTGTGTGTGTGTGTGTGTGTGTGTGTGTGTGTGTGTGTGTGTGTGTGCATGCGTGTGTATGTGTGTGTGTGTGTGTGTGTGTGGTCTTCCAGTATGAAGGCAGTGATTACAGTGACTTCAGAAGGGGCAATTTACTTTTCATAACAACAGTCACATACACACAGCAGCGCACACACAAACACACACACAATTTAATCAACACCAATCACACTGTAGAAGTTAGTTAGTGAGCCTGGAGCAGTAAATGACAGACCTCTTTTCATTGCAATACATACACACACACACACACACACACAAACACATAGAAACACACACACACACAAACACATACAGCCACTTCCTCTGTAATTGGTCTGTTTATCTCTGCTCTACTATTACATGACTGTAGCCTCGACATAATGCAGGCGTCTCTCTTTCTCACATACACACACAGGGACACACACACACACACAAACACACACACACACAAACACACACATACCCCCCCACCCACCCACCCCTCTGGACACAAATCAAAGCTTCTTCCAGCTTTAAACTTTTCTAAAAATAGTCAAACTATGTCAGCGGAGTCGTCACATCGTCACAGCTCAGCTTCTGTTCAGGAATTTTACCTTTTTTAGTCGTACATTCACCTGAAAACTGAGTTCCTGTACAATCTCCCTTAAACCCAGTAAATCCAGTATAATTTAAACCCGAATTAACCAGTACGCTGGGGAGAAGGCCCAGCCAGAAAAGGGTCAACAGGAGCAACTGAAAGGATCTTATATAATGTTGATGGAGACCATTAGTTTATGTAATCCATATCATTCTGGCTACCTCGAGCTATATTTTAAAACATTACCGGTACCTTTCTACTTTAATATACTACTAACATGCTTGTCATTCTTATTCACATTTTTTTGTAATATTGTTAAATGCTTTGTCTTAAATGCAACAATCTAAATTTAAAGCTGACTCACTTCTCATTTCTGTAGGACTTTATAAAGAGGTATTTGTAGACCAGCAGTTGTTTCCTTTCATCAGTTCAAAGGTATGATGGTATTTTAATGCCTTCATTAACAACATTAAAGAGCAACAGCAACAGATTTCAATCAAAGATCTCATTGCAGCATGGAGAATAAAGCAAGGCGTGTCCTTAAGTTACTCTGCTGTGTTCAAAGACTCTGCGGCCTCTTTTGTGGCTCCAAGAATTTGTGTCCTTGTTCTCTGCTGTCTCATCTGTCAGATCTACTGTACACTTTGGTCCCCACAGCTTCTGTGAGTCAGCATTTCTTAACCTGCTCACGCACACACGCACGCACGCACGCACAGACAGACAGACACACAGGGGTCTAGACAGTTAGAGTGTGTCTGTGTGTTAATGTCCTACCATCTCAGTATTGTCAGCAGCAGAGAAGTGGCTGTCACAGTCGGCTCCTTCAAAGTGGACGGTCCAGGTACCAGGCGAGCGGGGGTGGGGTACCAACCTACAAAAACCTGGTGGAGCATAGGCACACATGGTCATTTTACAGTACAATTTTCATAGTCATATATCTAAATTATGTGCATAGAAACACAAACTTCTGAAGAAAGGGGACTTCTCTTTCATTTCCCCTGAAATAATCATGTGGTAAACTAAACATTAAGTCTACAAAGCGTCCAATTTTTTGGAAATAAAAGTGGAAAATTTGAAAAGAACTAAATGCTCAGATGACAGAAGCTTCAGCCACGAAATCTTCATACATTTGCGACTATTTAGAAGTGCTGAAGAACCCCCCATACTTGTTTTAAGACATATACAAATATTGCTATCAATAATGCTTTCACAACAAAAAGCTTTAAAATAAACATAATTAATCTGTTCCTTCTTCCTTGCTAGTTTCAGACTCTGAATATAAACCACCCTGCACAGTTAAGGTCAAAGGTCTAAGTTATGAAAACTATTTTTGAATGGGTGAACTCTAAACATCATCTACTTGACCCCAAAAATAGTTAAAAACACAGCCAATTGTATTTTTATTGAGTGATATCAATAATGAAAGATTCTGCACAGGCTGCAGGATCACTTATCAAGCCACTAAATTGCATTTAAAAATATTGGAATTCCTTCTCTAGATAATTTCTTGTCATTCCAAAATGTGGGTTTTGGTCCAGGTGTCTTTACCTCTCTGCAGCAGCGGCTCCAGAAAGTCCTGCAGGCCATTGGGGAGGCTGCGCACCACGTCGCAGGAGTAGCCATCCTCAGGAAGGAGGAAGGGCAGCTGCAGGTCTGGATCCTCCTCCAACTGGACCTCTCTGCCATCACTCCTCGCCAGCTCATCTGCTGTGTTCTCTGCCACTGCCACCACGTGGTCTATAAGCTCCTGTACACAAACACACACAGCACACGTCAGACATGTTGACAGGCTCACAGTCTATGTTACAGATGTTAAAAATTCTGGATTTTGTGCATTCGTCTTACAGGCGGGATGTAAGGCTCGTCCGGAGCACAATGGTAGTTGGTCATGAGTGCGTGGAGCTGCAGGGAGTTGAGCTTAAAGCAGGTGTTGTGGATGTTTTGCACATCCTGCATGGAGTATTTGTCCATGGTCAGCAGGGTGGTGGCCTGGAAGAGACACACAGAAAATGCGTCAATGAGCATCATATCTTGCATAGCTTATAACATAATTACATTTCTATCCTTGTATCCTGCCATTATCCTGTATGCATTTAACTATATGTAGAGCTTTAATGAATCATTAGTTGAATTAATTACTTCAATTATTTTTCAAGCAGAGCTGTCAAACATTGCTGATTTCAGCTTTTTAGATGTAAAGATTTGCTGCTTTTGATTAAGAATGATTAGGTTTGGACAGCTGGTTCAACAAAAGAAGCAATATGAAGAAATCAATTTTGACATTTTACGGACCAAATGATGCATCATGAAAATAATAAGCAGATTCAAAGGGAAAATGTCTAGGACAGTGATTAACCAAAGACCAGGCCGTGGCCCATTGGTGCAACATAAAGGTACTGACAAAATAAATCAATGTTTTTGAATTTCAGTTTTGTAATCAAGTTTAGAATGACCATAAAACATTTATGGTCAAATATTTACTCAAGTAATCAAATAATCAGAACTGATAAAACAAGTGTGTTAAAAATCAGGCGTTGTTCTTCATTTATCTTCACAGAAACACCTCATCTGAGGTTCAAGTGTTTTGGATGGGCACCAGATTTTCAGATTTCAAATTGGGTCGCCTCATTCTTAAGTTTGGGCATTGCTGATCTAGAATGCTCAGGAATGTCAAACTTAATGTGATGATGTGATGCTCTTTCGTCAGGAACTGAAATAAAAAATAAATAAATCCAAGATACTATTGTAGTAACTGTTTTACTCACTGTTAATACAGCTAAAAAGCCTTTATTTAGATTACTTTTTCATACTGAAATTCCTGACAATGAAAGTTAAAAACGAGCTGAGTAGCAACTCACATGTAGCGGCACAAACAGCCCTCTTCAGCAGATTACTCAATCAGCTGCAGCCCTGCTTGTATTACAGTACACACAAACCTTTGAAGTGTTTGATTCAACAAAGACTATTTGAAAACTGGTTTATAAATGTTCTTAAACATGCAAGTTATAGCTTGGTGAAAGCTACTTATGTCATTAACAGGATTCCCAAATGATCATGTTATTATCTGCCAAAGCAAGAACAAGACTTTTCTGTATTTCCCACATTGACAGACTGTCTTCTTCTCACTGGTTTGAAAGGGCGAGGCTGTGTTATGTTTCCACGCATCACTTCAAATTTAACAATACAATAATCAGAATGTGATGACAGATGTTGGGCTGTTTGTTTACATTTCCAGGGAGACATCTGTATCAGTTAAATGTGATCAAACAACACTCACAGTCCAGACGCAGCAGATGAGATGAGAATTTCAGTGTTTAATTAAGAATTTTTTCAGATTTTAACTATAAATTGTGTAGTCACAAATATTGAATGTTCCAAGGAAATAAAGTGAATACCACTTTTCAAGGTTTCTGCTAAACAAACCCCACTGTATCTGCTTTTATATTGAGACAAAATCTAGATGTGATTGCCTGTATACTACTGGTGGGTTGTGTGGTCAATTAACTACATCCCCTTGTTTCCCTCTATCCTTTTACCTGCACAATTCTACTGAGGTGGCAGTCCGCAGCCAGCTCAAGTCCCTGTTTCTCTGCCCAGGCCTCGATGTGGCTGAGCTGCTGTCGGAGGATGGCCCCCCAGTAGTGACAGCACAGGCCCGAATCCGTATCCGTCACCAGCTTGTTGAAGAGCCACATGTTGATGAAGTGGAAGAGCTGTGAGAAGAGCTGGATGGTCAGAGCGGCGTTGACCCGACACCGCCGCAGTAAGGACATCGCCCCTGTCAGAGTGTGCAGGACATCCTCTGCACAGAGAAGGAACAAGAGACACATGAGGTTCATGTCATCTTCCTTTCTATGGCATTATTTATGTAAAGAAGCTCAAAGTGCACTTCTGGAAAAAGACAGAAGCAACAATACTTTGGATCCAGGATTGGATATATGGTCATGGACAGGCTGACAGAAAATCTGCTAACCATTCATTTCACTTTATGACTAAACAACAGAATAAATAAACTGTGATTAGAAGACGTAAGTGGCATTGTTATGTGTTACTGGCACTAGGTTTCTTCACATAATAAAAACATTGAAAAAAAATGCATGTGTCTTCACACCTGGGTTTTTGCAAACCTCTTAGCTTCATAGAGGTTTGGCCAGATAATACACATTCAGGTTAAATGAAGGTAATGAAAAGGACCAGTTTCACACCATTGTACGTGTTTGTATCTTACCGATCTTGGGTCTCTGTGGATTATGCTCCTCGGGGTCGTCCAGGAAGGCAGGCATGTAGTTATTCAGATCAGCCTGGAGACAGTGGACCAGGTACCTGCACCCACAGATTACAGCTTGTTACCGACAACCGATGTCACCATCAAACAACAAACTCATGTTTCAAGAACCAGAGCAAACTAGTTTTAGTAAGATCAGAACTTATATTTGCAAATGCAGCAAAGCATTCTGAGAATAAATGCACATATTTTTCTATTTCTGTCAGCAACTACTCTGTTGTTGATCGGTTTTCCAAGTTCAGCATGACGATCGAAAGTTTCATCTCCTGCACAAAACGTTCATGGTTGAAATGTTGTCATGCAGAATAAAATATGAGGAGGAAAAAGACAGAAATGTGCAGGTACTTTTTTTCATTTTTGGTAACACAGATGGGCTGGAAATGCGTTTTGGTTCCATTGTGTTTAACTACACGTATTTTCTCCCTTCCACAGAGGTTGGGACAAATTCCCAGACTTTTCCTGTATGGATCTCCAAAACTTCCATGATATACCAGATTCCAATGCCAGTCCCACATCCCCTCACACAACCACACACACACACTGACTTGAAAGCCATCTGAACCAGATGCGCGAGGATGTCCTGGGCGTCCAGCGTGATTCGATTCAGGTCTCGGTCCTGCTTGATGAAGTTGAGCAGTTCTGAGGAGTTGGCCATCCAGAAAGCCAGCGCTCCTGCGATGTTCTTCTGCTTCTGTAACGTACCAACCACGACCACACACACACACACACACAAAGAAGAGAAGACATATGGAGGAACATGTTAGAGCAGCGGGTTGAAGAACTGACTGGAGAGTTAAAAAGAAGGTAGGAGTAGGGGTTTCTGTTTGAGTGGCAGCCAGAAGGAGCAGTTGTTACTTCAGGGATAGACTCATGCTCCACCCACCCCTCCCTCTGAGCCAACCCAGTGCCGAGAGGAGGAGTGGTCACCACTGTCTCATTCAAAGTGTCTTCTCTTTTCCCCCCTCATCTTCTACAGTTTTACACAATGGGCAGAGAGACACTGATGACCACTCCTGTTTCCTCTAAGGCTCGCCTCCATGTACCAGGTCACCAGACACCAGCCTCCTCCACTAACGAGTTTTCTTTTTGAACAGTATTTAGACTGTAGACTTACACTACGGACTGTGTGTATTCAAACAGCAAGCAACAGGATCAACAAGTAACTAGAAATCAATTAATTTCCAATAGATCATGACATACAGGAAAGTTGTGTGGTCGACTCAGGTCAGATTTAAATGCTTTCTTGCCTTGTATTAAAGAGAACAATCCCACCAGGAAAGTAAAACATTGTTAACCAATGGAAGCCATTTAACACTGAATCTTTCCTGCAAAGATCTGGGAGTCAGACGGTCCCGTAAGGGTTAGCATGAGGGACTTTATCTGCAAGATTTCTTTTAGTAACAGCGCAGCTGCATTAATGCAATCAGCAGACTCAGTAAAGTTATCAATCAACCAAATAGCTTGCAGAGTGAACTAACTGAAAAAACAAGGATAATAATATCAGAGAAGAATTAATGACATAATTATCTCAAATGGCCGACACTGAGTGGAGGCTGTAAGGCTTTTAATAGCGCTCAGTTTCTGCCCCATATGTCAGTCTGCAGTCTAAAGGACAGTTTTCTGGTCCTGAGATCATCAGGAAGCACAGAGCTCAGTGTCTGAGGAGCTGATTGGTTAATATCCCCAGCAGTCAGAGAGGGAGGAGTGTACGATGCTTGCTTTCCTGCACTCATCTATCCCCGCCTTGAAAACACAAATTAAACTAAACAAAGGAAATTAAAACCCTTCATTCAGAACAGCCAGAGAATGAGAGATGGAGCCATCCAAAATGAAACACGACGATAAAACACTGAGGGAACATTAAAAACACAGACTGATGGTTGAACATATTAAACTCCAAACAGACAAATGAAGCAGAGGGGGTGGAGGAGGTCGGAGGGACGCGACTTGTCTCTCATCCACACTGTTGAGCAGGAGAAGCAAGACATGATGTCAAACAAAATGGATGCCAGAATTAAAGATGGAGCAATGATGGAAAAAGAGTGGTTGCTTTGGTTTCGCTCAGTTTTTTCTTTTTGGATATTGGTTTTAGTACCAGGCAGGTCCAGGAAGCTGAATGGAATTAGTTGGGTTGATGTTGCTGTTGTTGCTTAGTTTTCCAGCTGTGGGAGGACGCATTGTCATGGCTTTATTTTACATTTCTGTTAGAATGGAGAAAAAGAAGCAGCAGCAACAATGAAGGGCTGGTCAAAAAAAGCAGACAGAGAGCAGTAAAGAGAGAAGAGGAGGAAGTAGAGATGAGGTCAGAGATTTTAAAAGGAGGTAGCCGTGAGGTTGAGCGACATGATTTTTACCTTTTTAAACCATCAAAATGGTTCTAAATCTACATTTAAAAAGGACCATTGTGACAGATTGCAACTTTCTGACAAAACAACACATTATGACCAGAAAGCTTAGTCTGAGTTTATTTACCATTATTTATTATCAGCATTATTTCATTTATGCTGCCTGATGTGTGTTATGATGTTTAAGATACACACAGTAGAAATCGGTCAACAATTTATGGTTTAAATAATCTGTAAGCAACATATATGTCTTTTGTCATCAGTGTTGGTGACACATTAAAATCGCTTGTTTTGTTCAACCAAAAGTACAAAACTTTCAGTAATTCAGTTTACAATAAACAGTAGAGAAAAGCAGCAAATCAGTTAATAAATTATCAATATTGCAACTGTATGCCATGAAATGTTCCAACACTAAGTTATTTTCTTATTATGTAGTGAAAATACAATTCCTCAAAATAGGCAAGTTTAAGCTTCTTTAAAGGCAGAAAACTATGTCCAGATGTGATAACTTTTGACTGATATTGGAAGTGCAATATGACACTGAAGCACCACAATACTTAATTCATAGTAGTATTTTGACAACATATTTTGCCTTTAACATATATTGTGCCTTGTACAAGAAAATTAAATCAAATTCCAAGTAATTGTATAGTCTTAGTAAAAAGCAGGAAAGGTACTGAGATGTATCGTCAAACTAAATTTTATCCATGTCGCTCACACCAAGAGAGAGAAATAAAGAGATAGAGTGAGTGAGTGAGGGAGGTAGACGAGTCTGTAGCAGCCGTATCATGGTGTGCTATTGTGCTATCCTACCTGATCCCCTTCAGGAATCTCCTGGATGGAAGGAGGAGGGGGAGGAAGAGGAGGAGGAGGAGGAGGAAGAGGAGGAGGACACGTTCACAGGACAGAGAGAAAACACGTCAACAGCTACAGTATGGACACAGCCATGTAACACACACACATACACATAAACTTTGACACACACATGGTCATGGTTTACAATGTAAAGCCATCTTGAATCAGTTAAGGAACATCAGTGAAGGAGGTCAGCTAAGTTCAAGAAAGCATCACAGCGTCTGCAACATTTATCAAGTTTACTTTAAGGCTTTAAGAGATTTCTTTAATGCTGGTTTGAAAGAAATGTATCACCAAAACAGGAAAGAAACAGCAGCATGGTGACACTTTTAAATGAACTGATGACCTAAAATCTAACTCTAATTTAGAGTATTGTACTCTCATGTTTGTTTGGTACACAAGTATTCTGCAGGTTACTAAAGACTTGTTAGGGGCTTTTAAAAACCATAATGACTGCAATTCAATGCCCATTTCCAGTTCATAAACAATTAGCAGGAAAAGGTAGCTTCAAGAATCACCTGAGAAGTAAAAGTATTCAAACCCACACAACACATTGCAAGACACTAGCTGGTTGCAATCTGCTGGTGCAATCTGATTTATTCTGACTGAGCCGCACATTTCACACTAGACATTATCATTTCAATTTTAGTTCTGTTCTCCATTTTAATGCCTAAAGTTTAGGTTATTGAACATTTTAAGTTTTCAGCAATTTATAGAGCAGGAAATAAAAAGGATATATAAGAGCTTTCTTGTGAACAGGAACTAAACAAGTGTGACTTATTGTGAGCATAAAGCCCTTAAAGCAAACGCAAAAATGGAAAATGCATTCTTGATTAAACTAAGCTTAGACATCCATAACATTTTATTAGTGTACATTTGGAGAAAACTGCATAAAATGTGACCAATAGAGATTAAATTCAGTCTCTGCCCTCAATTAAACACAGTATGCAATGAGGTAATGTTCATGAGAAAATCTCTTCAACTGCTTCACAGCAGAAAAGATTAATGTTTTGAAAAAATTTGGCCAAACTTTCCAGTTTTCAAAAGACTAACACCCTTGTTGTGAAAACACATAGTTTATGGGAAATGTGGTCTCAGTATAGAAAACAACTGGGACCAACACAAGTGGTGCAAAATAGAAGTTATCAGATAATGTTGACCCTGTCCTTGAGCTGTAACACTTAATTTGACCACATATTGAGGTTTAAAAAGACAACATGTTTAGGGAAACAGCAATAAAGTAGTGCAGTTAATACACTTGATGTACAGTATGCAAATCACTGGATAAGGAGTCTCTCAACAACTCAATGCTGTAGGCCTGGTCTAAATCATGCAGAATCATGATTTAGTTTTTAATTTCTCAGCAACTCAGACATGCTCAAAGAACACTTTTATTAGTGTATTTATTAATTATGATGAGACAACTGGTGCAGGTTTTAAGCCTATCTGAAGTAGGAAGGTTTGAAATTCCTCAGAAGCTAAAGATATTTACCTGAAACTGCATAAAACTGAAATCCACACACACACACACACACACACACACACACACACACGCACACGCACAGCACACACACACACACACACACACGCGCGCACACGCACACACACACACACACACACACACACACACACACACACGCAGACATACGTAGCTTCCAGAACATTGAGTGTGTTTGTTTGTTTTCTGTCATAACTTCTCTGCATACCAGCGGCAATGAATAGTTGCCTGCGTGCTAAACAAATGAAAGTCAATGATACTAATAAAAGAAGAAATTGCACTTGAGTTTTATTGAGCTTTAAAGGGCCTTCAGGAAAAATTTAGAGAGTGTATGTGACTTGTTTCCCCACAATCCTCCTGTCCGTTGCTTAAATTTTTTTTAACACATGCATGATCTCGAGTCATATTAGACTTCATGCAAACACTTTTAGCCGACACTATGTTAAATGGGGCTGGGCATCAAACTTTAACTCTTAAAAATAAAAAACAAATGTGTCAGTAAAGTTGGTAATGGATGAGATTTTAATACCTTTAAATCAAATCTTTGTTAATCATATTGCATTTTTCAGTTCTTGAGACTTTTAGTGAATGCAACCTTATAGTTTTATTTTCTTCTGTAAGGTTTATGGATTTATGCTTACATTTATAATATGTGGTTTAACATTAGCTGAGTTTCCACCCAAATACATCACAGCTGAATTTTGAGAAAATATTTAAGGAAAATGCAATAAAATGCTTCCACCCACTATTGTTATGCTATTAGTAGGAGAAGGTTCATCAAGTACTAGGTGGTGCTATCAATAAAACCATTGCGACATTGTAGAAGAAAGCGCAACAAGATGCCATACTTTAATGTGCGGCAATTGAATCTCAAACAGTGAAAAACAATACAAAGCACAACGGAAATATGTCAGTTTTAAGATTCATCAGATCGGTGTGGAGCAATGAGAAGACCACTCTAATTTTTGTCTTTTCTCTCGGAGCGGAAACAGCTGATTGGTCATGCAAGTTAAATTAATCGCTACGTTAAAATGTATACAAAAAAGTTGTCAAGAATGCATTTTAAAAAAGGTGTTTCCATCTGCGATTCAGTGCATTAACTCCTTTTTCAAAATGAGTCAGAAATCTCCACAAGCAAGCATCTTATGAAGCTGAGGAAGATTTTTCAAAACATTTCGGAAGGCGATACTTCAAAATGGCCATAAAAATAGATTGATGGAAACACTCTTATTGCTGCTTAGAAATCAGCCAACATATCGGCACCGAAAATGAAACCTTTCTAATAATTTCCAGCTCTAACGATCAATGATAGTGCCATGCCAGCTCATGTTTAGTGAACACTATATGTTGTGCCACAGCAGGCATCACACCACGAGCATTTAACACTGACAAACATCAGACAAAAGCACAGATTGGTTCAACAGAGGTAACTGCGGAGAGAAAGCTGCAAGAAACACACACACATATACAAACATGCATACACACACCTTACAACAACTACAGGTGTAGACATGTGTAAGAATACAGGGAACAGGGGGAATTAAACAAAACACAATTCCAACAATTCACAAGCAGTATGAAATAACAGCATTATGAAGGAGCAAAGCCAAACTAACAGCAGCTGAACACACTGGGATAAAAAAAAACAAAAAAACAATGATATTCTGTTCAATATGACAGTCCACATACACCAAAAAAGGAAATAAAGTGTTACTGACCTGAATCACTCCCTCCATCATGCTCACCATCTTGTTCACGATGGCAATGACCTTGTGCGTCCTCTCAGACGGCGACATGTCAGGGCGGTAAGTAGGCGACAGGATGTAGCGGCAGGCCATGTACAGGACATAGGTGGGCGAGAGTTTGAAGTGCACCGTGGAGCTGTTGGTGTAGTTGATGATGGCTGACAGGAAGGTGTCTTCAGCTGGATGGAAAAACATAGAAGCAGATAATTAGACGTCACATACACACCGAGTCTGTTTTAAATAGGAGCCTAAGGGATCACAAAACTCACAGTAGAGAGTCGAGGATCAGATCAAAAAAGGGAACAAATGTCATTTTTGCAAAACACCAAAGAGAGGATTTCTTTTCAATTGTCTTAAAAGAAAACAAGACTCAGGATACTACCTTAACGAGCAGCTAGCTAAGAACAATATCTGGTAGTCTAGCTACCTGGTTTGTAACCCAGACATCATTCAAAAATCGGGATGTTTCACACTGTTGGACTCTGTGGATTGACCTTAGATATTAAGATGGTTTAATTTTGCGATAAATCCACGCTTCACATGCTCCATGTGTCTTCAGCTAAAAAATCTCAAAATTTCTTGTTACTGCTGACTTAAAACAACAAACTATTGAAAACTATTCCTTTAGTGGGTTCGTATAAAAAAACTTATCCATAGTCAGGGACTTTGGTGTTTTAAAGGCTTAATTCAGTTTCACCAAAGTCCTAAAATAACACACCAGGAAACAACTCAACTCCTTTGTTCTGCGAGGTAAAATATATGTTTTTGTCCAAGAAGACTGGTGCCTGGTTCCAGTTTTGCTGAAGTGCTGTCTGACGGCAACATAAAGAGGTGAAAGTACGCTAAATATAGCGTGCAGTCAAACAGATATTCATTCTTTTTTTGTGTGACATTTTTAGGTCTCCATCAGTTCTCATACTGTTTCTGCACATACAGGGTGTGCAGACAACCATCTTCTGTAGGTAATAAACCAACTATGGATAAGTACCCCATTTCAAAGGACTCATACTTTCCCTTTAATGTTGAAGACTTCTCACAGACAACTAGTGTAGCATTGAGCAGTTTCATAATATCCATGGAATCCAGCTGCATCACACTTTATCTATCATACTAAAGATGCATGACATTGAATAGAATAGATCGCTTTTGAGCTGCAACCAGCAGTTTGTATAAGTCACTTTAGTGGGATTGCTTGTCTCAGAACTTGGCTCCACATGTGTCATGTCGGATATACCAATAAAACCATTCTGAGCCAGACTTTGGTGTCAGTTTCTTTTAGTTGAACTCAGCTGGTGTAAGTATTTGATGTAAAACTGGTTGCAGCTGCACTACGACAACTCTCCTTATAAAAACCTGAAGATGACAGCAGCTCAGTGAGTATCCAGACTTCAACATTGCATGTGCGTCACTGTCTGCTTCTGAGAGCATATGGTTTCCCCCAGTGCATTGTGGGTATGGGACTCTCCAACCACTCTGACCAATCAAAAGCCTCTTTTCGCCGGTAAAACAGATGATCTCATACTTTGCCAAATATATACTCAGTGCACACAGACGCACCAAGGCCCAGAGCATGAGGAGAGTCAATAAACAGGAGGGTTAGAAAGACGGTGAGAAAAGTTCTGAGGTGCAAAGAGAGTGTGGGAAACATCAGGTGTCAGAAAACCAAACTTAGGGGACTTTTAAGACATTTCAAGGCTGTCTGGAACTCATTTAAACGATTTGAACAACCCCATCCAACCATTTTGTGATCATATTAATCTAATAAAAGGGAAAAGACATCGTTAAGATCAGAAGTTCAACTAAAACCAACATACTGGCTGCAATTGAGGTATACTTTTTTCGTTTTCTGACTTCAGTTTCTTAAATCTGAATATTTTCAGGTTTTTACCCTCTCCTCTACGACAGTGAATTCTAAATATTGGGGCTGTGGATGAAACAACACATTTGAGTCATCTTGAGCTTTAGGAAACACTGACCTGACATTTTCTCACACTTTAAAAGATCACGCCACTAACAGACAATTAACTAACAATGATCGACAGATTAAATCGACAATTAAAATTCCACAGAGTCCTTATAGTAAGTAAGCATGCACAATGCCAGTGCCTTGAAAATGGCTCTATTAATACCCCTTTTCCACGAACATGGAACCCGTTCTGTTGAGATATTTACAACCAATTTTGATCCATTCAACAACAAGGAATTGGCTCAGAAAAGTTGGTTCCCAGCTGTGACCAAAACACAGAGTTTCCTTGACCTGAAGTGCGAACAAAAATGGGTGTGTCCTATTCTACCGGTTGTTGCGCATTGTGTAACATAATGCATCGATGGCACGTCCTTGATTACACAGATTAAGCTCCAAAATTGGTGGGAACGCAGGCTGGTTCGCTAGATAGCACAACTTAAATCTGAACCGGTTTAAGAAACTTTGGTAGTTAGGTGGAATTTGGCATTGGTGGGATGCAGCCCTTAATGTTTTTGAATCCATGATAGTTTCACTCTTAATGTGAATGCATAGCTGAACTCCTACTCCTCCATCTTGAACAGTTTAACAGCAAGACAGCTCTTCTGAAAACAGCCTTCAATAAAAACAGAGAACCTAATTTAAGTGCTCCATGTTATCACCTTTAAATTAAGTCAAATTAACTGTTATCTTGATGCAATTACAGGAGACAAAGTTTAAAGGCTTTAGGCTGATCCAGCTGATTTTCTGCCAAATGGGACTGGCACTCGGTATAAAATGTGATGTAGAGGCTGACACAAGATACTCTTTCTCTCTGTCTCTTAATGGAGGTCATACTGAATGTAATGTGATTAGTCATGTTTCTGAAGTCATCTGTAAACGGGCACAATATCCTAAAATCTAAACTGGAGCTGTAGACAGCAGGATGAGAGGCAATAGTTACCCTAATCTTATATCACCCAAATATCTACTATGACATATTGTTGCATGCAATTCCTGTCAGAGCAGTTAGCTCAGCAGAAACAGCCCAGTGCTCTGTAAAGTGAATGAGTAGGGTTCAATAGTTTCCAGCTATTGACTGTTTCATTAAAACAATGAATGGAGAGACACACTCATACTCACAGTTGTCTCTGAACTCAATGCCGGCTGGCAGCATCAACTCTACTCTGTCGACCGAAATGTCCTGAGACCTGATAACACAAAATAAAACCATGAGAAGGGAAGATAACACAAAATACAGAGAAGAGGATCAGTCTGAGGAGCAGAGAGGATAAAGATGGCGGACAAAGAAGAAGAGGAAGGAAGAGGAGAAGAGTGTGTGACCTGCTGTCTTGCTGCTCTCCTCTGATCATAGGTTTGACCATCCCTCTCTCCATCTCCAGCTTTCCTGAGCTCTGAACACACAGAACACAGTGTCACGCAGCTTGCACATAATTTAATTTCACTGTGATTTAATTCACTAAAAATTAACCCAATTTACGAATGCACAAATATATTAATACAGAAATAATAAAGACTGTAAGATGGACTCAAATGTAATGAAGAAATTTAACATTATCAGACATACAATCAACTAAAAGCAGTCGGTGTGGGTGCTCTGTATTAATGCTGATCAAGGCAGGGACCTCATGTTTGACGTGATGTTCTGTGTTAGATTTGCTTGTAGGACTCCGAAACTACGATCAGCACCAAACACAGCATGCAACAGTTTTACAGTTTTGTGGTTCTCCAATAGATCAAACATTTTTATTTGTTCCATAGGATTAAAAATAGCCTGTAACATATTGTGACATACATAGACATGTTGGTAAAGAATAAAGATTTAAAGCTTTTGTTTGACATAAACTGTATATGTCTAGAGTTTTGGGTTGCTCTAACGTAGTAGGAAAATTGACCATTATGTTATCATAGATTTGCTTATCTACTGTACAGAATTCTACCGTAATTTTTTTTTTTTTTTTTTTTTTATTAAAGTCAAAGTTTATATTAAGTTTCATATCTGTTATATTTTGTGAAATTGGCATTGTTCAACCAAAAAAGCCTTCTGTTTTCTTTCATTTAGGAGATACAGTAACAACTACTAATATTACTACAACAACGACAACCACTACTACTAATAATAATATCAACAGTTGCACCATGACACACAATTATATTTTAATTTTTTGCATTATTGACTGTTGATTAGCATTTGACATATTACAGATTAAGATTGTATAGAACAGTGAATAACAGTTATTGTCAACCCCATTTTAGCCATTGAGCATTACTTTTCTCGGGGAAACATGTAGAACACAAAGGTATGTACATTCTCAAATAATTTTAGTTGGAATAAGACGAGATGAATCATTCCAACCTACTCTCTCCTGATTCAGATACATCAAACTAAGGTAATATGCTAATACAGTGAAATATCCAATACCACGGCTCTCTTTTTCCAAAAATATTAAATTTCAACTTTTCCTAATAAATTTGCATCACTTTTTAACCATCAGAGGAGCTTGTTGTACATACACATCATCTTCTACCATATCAAGGCCAATCTGCTTAGTAAGGTCAATATTGGCACCAGGAACAGTGCTGTAGATTGGATCAGTGCGTCCCAACAATAAAAACTTGTTAAAAATGCCTCTGGATGGAATGAAAATCTACATGATCCTGTTTGTAATACAAACTTCATAAACATCAAGTTAAAAAAATGCATTTGGGAAATAATCTATTGTTTTTTTACATTTACAAATAGAATCTTCCAACACTAAACAAGATATAAATACAGTAAAAATTCAAATGCTCTTTGTGTCTGAGAGTGTGTTACCTTGCTGGTGGGCAGAGCGGCTCCACTATGGACGTCTCCGTGAAGGTCGAAGGTGGTTTCGGGTACACTGCTGCAGCAGAGACACAGACATGCAGTGGTTCGGATTTAGGAACTGTTCCCCCCACAGCTGACTTTTCATTACTGACAACAAGAGCACAGACTTAATCCAGAAACACACACACTCACTTATCTAACCCATCGTCAGAGATAGAGAGAGAAAGAGCACGAGAGAAAGAGAGAGAGAGAGAGAGAGAGAGAGAGAGAGAGATGCAGTGTATGAGTGACTCACTAATACATGCAGACAGATAGTTTGCTTCACACACATGCGCACACACTTGCATAAGAGCCTAATTAGATATAGAGAAGCCATGGCACAGCACTCTTCCCACTGGTACGCTCTGTGTGTGTGTGTGTGTGTGTGTGTGTGTGTGTGTGTGTGTGTGTGTGTGTAATTGTGACAGCAGTCAGGTTTAAACGACAGGCATCTGCTTTTCACACCCCACATGACAGGAGGGCATCGTGTCAAATAAACAGCAGCATGCGAACAGAAACACACAAAGCGTCCGTGCTCTGTATATTGACAGGGAGGTTTTTGTTGTGTACACATTAACCACCAGCAGCCAAAGTAGGCTAAACTACTAACAGCATGACTCTCACACTGATTGAGAAACTGGACTGATTTTCTGTTGTAAAACATGTCTCCATGATTTATTCATTGGGTCGTTTTCAAAATTTTTTATCTATTTATGTTGATCATGACACAGATAAGGCTCACATTCAAACTCATTGGTTCAGCCAGTGAATACAGATCTAGGGTCTGCATAAAGTCAAAACTCGACCATGAAAACAGATTATAATTTTTCTTTTTGAATCATTTTCGTAAAAGTCCAGATTATGTGTCTTTGTAATCAATTGAAATTCATGACCTATTGTTCAACTGTCAAGTGTTTTGGTGGAAAATCAAAAACCAGCATTCCCTTGTAACTAATAACAAAAAAACTGTGACAAATTCTCCTGTTTTTTCCTACCAATCTGAAAAGTGTGAATGGATGTGTGTTCATCTCGACTTGTACTTTAAAGGGTACCATCACCAATTTTATAAATTAAAATGTGTTTACAGGGTGAAAAAGCTTTTGTGGCACCAAAAGAAGCTGTCTCACTCAGAGACTGAGTTGCATTATGGGTAATGTAGGCACCAAATTTTGAAAGCAGTCCACTGGTGTAGCATTACACTGCTATGACAGCATTGGACTCCTTACAGCAGAACCAGAGATATCACTTTTTTTATTAAACACATTCTTCTTCATTTTTCAAAACCCTGTACCTACATTACCCACCATACACTTTAGCCACTGAAAGCATCATTGGAGGCAAGTTATTAGATTTCATGCCGCTACCTCTGGAGTTACAAAGGGCTTTAGCATATGAAGCAGACAGGGGCGTGTAACCCTAAGCCATTAATTATACATTTGAATGTTTGGATGGCATCTAAGTAATCATATTAAGATAAGGGGAGGTTAGCAACACAAAACCAAAACAAACATGGTGGCGGATGTTCCTTCAGACTTCCGGTACGTTTGACGCGCTTCTGTCACTGACTAATGTCAAATACTTGTTGAGAGGCAGGAGATTAAATATGCTGCAAGATCATCTGTTCAACGGCCAGAACCTGGTGCCAAATATCTCTGATGTTCATAATCAGCCGCCCTGCCAAACTGCGGCTGCAATCGTGTTGAACATCATGACACTTCTCCGGCTCAAATGAATGAGGTATCCTTGTAAGTGTGTACAGCAGAACATCTGGAAAGCAGCCCGGAAAACCAAAGGGATCCACATCTACAACATCAGGCTTGTGTTCCAAACTGAGATGACACTGAACTGCGCAAAATGACAGCTGGTGTTAATGTTACTCGCCAGACAGAACAGAGACTTTTATGGGGAATTTTACTGTCCCATCACTTTGTTACACTTCTCTCTGTTGCATGGACGCTACCAAATGTACGTTAGAGCACTGCTTCCTAACCTGGGGGTCACCAAAGCTCCACAATGGGCTTCTAAGAAGAAAAAGTAATTGAAAGTTTTATCTATTAAAGCTTCATATATATATATATATATATATATATATATATATATATGTATATATATATATATGTATATATATATATATATATATATATATATATATATATATATATATGTATATATATATATGTATATATATATATATATATATATATATATATATATATATATATATATATATATATATATATATATATATATATATATATATATATATATATATATATATATATATATATATATGTATGTATATATATATATATATATATATATATATATATATATATATATATATATATATATATATATATATATATATATATATATATATATATATATATATATATATATATACACACACACATACATATATACACACATATATATATACACTGTATATATACACTGTATATATACTGTATATATATATAAATATAGCGATGCTAGATGGCTAGCATGTGCACTTCTCATATCTTAGAAATTGCTCCTTTAAGTATGTATGATTGTTATTAATAAAAAAGTGTATAAAATCTCATCTCTGATGTCATATTTTAAAGGAAATAATCAGCTCAAAATTCATCCATTCATTCTCATTCTGCGTTAACTTTTTGCACTTTCTGCCTTTACTATTTTGGGTAAATTGTATAGTTTATCATCTGTTCTGTACTTGTATTGCTATGCATTAAATATTTATGTATATATGAACTATCCATATGTGATTTCACTTAGTCGGGGTCATCAATTTACACAATGATTGGTCCCTTAAAGGAGCTCTGTGGACCCAAGTACTTGACAAAGAAATCCACAGTCCAGCAGCATTAAACAACTTAAACAAATCGTCCACAGGCTCGTCTAGGCAATTCAGAGAGACACGAAAGGTCCAATTTTTCATGTCACCTTACAATCCGCTCACATACAGCCATTAAAAAGGAGATTAATTCATGTAACTTGCTATGCAATTATTACCCAAAGCCCTATTAAAGAAAAAGGTCGGGAACCCCAGGTCAGAGCTTTATGCCCCTACAGGAAAGATTGTCAACTATCAATTTAGAAAGTTATGGACAGATAATGACTTAGACGTTGAGGGCACAATACAGTGGACCAATCAACACTTTTCTTAGATAACAAAAAATAAAAAAAAGTGATGGTAAACTAATAAATACCTGAGCCAATGGATTGGAAATAAAATAGTGATCATCTTTCCCAATAAATGTAAAAAGTAACAAAATAGGACACAAACCTAACAAAAAGTGGGTTTAGAGGATAATTATATCTTCCTCTCTGGTTGTAGGTGCTCATCAAAATAACGTGATGGAGTCTTTGGAATGCAAACCGGCACCACAGACTCTCAACCCTTCAGATAAGCATGGTGTGACAGCCTCCATACAGACCACATCTAAATAAGATTAACCTAATATCCTTGTTCAATCTGTGACTTAAAAATAAGTCGAATGTGAAAAATCTCTTATTTTGTACACCAAACCGTATGTCACATGTTATTCTGCGAGCATCTAACTTGTGTTCAAGGACAATTAATTTTCTCTTTTTCCACCACCACGACCACCACCACTTTAAATAACTTTAAAGGAGCTCCATACTACAGTACTAACACCACTTCAAAAAGTTATACAGAAGACTCACAAGGCAAGCTGAACAAGAGAAAGCAGAATGTGTAACTTGTAGTTCTGAATCATTTGAAAGGACGAACTCATGCAGAGACTCACGCACAGCTTTGTTACTTACACACCTCTCTCTTTCTCGCAGTGTTAGTCATCCATTGACTAATTAAAGGGTCATTCAATTCAAATTCAAAAACCTCTTTTTCTTATCCTTCACTCATCCCAAACCGTCTCTTAGCTGCTGAGCTCCTTCTTTCTTTCTGCCTCCTGTTAGTGTGTGAAACGACGGCGAGCAGGAGGCCACACCCAACACCATGTTGATCAGATTAGAGGGCAGCCTGCCTGCCATAACCCTAGACCTCCGCTCTTCCTCTCCTCTCATTTCCCCACTCACCCCAGCCGTCCAATCCCACACTTCACTCCTCCTTCTTTTTCCTTCCCTTCATCTCTAACTCTGACTGCCAACTACAAAACCTCATCTTCTCCTCCCTTCATCTGCAACTACACCCTTTCCCTTACCCAGACTTGTGCCGGCTCCTCATCATAGATGCCGGTTCTCTCTTCCCTCCCTGGTCGAACATTGGGTCCACAAACTTAAAGACGTGCGTTGAACCAAACTGGAGGGTGGAGCCCGAGCGTAGCACTGTTGTCTCGTTGACTCGTTGCCCGTCTACAAAGGTGTCGGCATCGGGGCCGTGGGGCGTCACAGTTACCATACCTTCACTGTGCATGAGGTTGCAGTGGTGGGGCAGAATCCCTGGTCCTAGCAGCTGGAGGAAAACAACATCAGAAACTAAACACACACATCATAGCTGCTACAGCAGGTAGCAGTTATTTATGATAATAAATTACTTTACAGCACTCTTGTTTTGACTCTTGTTTTGACTCTTGTTTTCCTTTGTTGCTGTTCTCTGACAGCTGCCAAACATTATTTTGTTGAAGTGTCTTAATAAAATAAAATTGTATTTTTTTTGACAACAATTTTTTTTGGTACAGTATGATGATCTCCATACTTTAATACGATTGGTGCAATGGCTGTGTGGGTGGCCACTGAAAATTCTCAACAACAAAAAAATTAATCAAGTGCCTACATAGAAATTGCAAAAGGTGCTAAGATCACGTTGTACAAATAATAGATTAATCAGATAACAGATAAATCCGCTTGTCCAATGGGGCTCTCACATTCTCATGAATGGGTCCCGAGTAGATGTCGGCGATTAATCTGCTTCGATATGACATCTGACAAACTTTGCATGACCGTGGAACTTGGCTCCACAAGTGGCAGATGGAAGCGATTTCCTCCATTATACTGTAATATCAGGCCTCTTAAGTGGAAATGCTGACTTTTATGGAAAAAGAAACACTTTTTTGCAACACACAAATTTTTGTAGGGTCAGTTCAGTCAGTTCCTGATGATCTATAATTACTTTGTAAATTATAATGTAATACAGATGTATCGGCTCCTTCCTGTTCCCAATTATCTTTATAACACTGGCCTTTAAAATCCATTATCAGTTGACCTCCAGCCGGTCAAGTATTGAATTTGTTTTCATTAGTGAAACATTACAAAACGAACAGAAATATAAATGATTTCATGTTGCAAATTGGGGATATTTAACAGTCTGTTCTCGACCACTGTCTCCACAAATATGTGCAAAAACATTACTCTTTTTGAAAAAACAGGAAGTTTATACAGTTTAAATTTCCTTAAACTTCCTAGAATTCAGATTTCAGTTTGAACAGCTGTGAGTGTTTATGTGATGTGGTTACCTGGATTGCTCCATCCTCTGTGCAGTCTGAGCCGACCTCAGTGATGCTGTGCTGAAGTCGGTACAGCTTTGGTTTGTCTCTTGAGTCAGACCCGTCTAGACACACAAACATTCACATTTAGCCCGTCAGGGTGGTCCTCACATCACATTTTAAACAGGAAGTACTGTTGGATGCACTTTCAACCTCATACACTCATTGACTGTCCACACAAAACTGACGACATAAAATCCATCCATCACTTCAGTAAGAATGTGTCAATACAAATTAGAGTACACTTGGATATGTGCTGCTAATGTGGCAAATAATGTGGGTGGCTGGTGGGGCTGCAGGGCAATTATTTATTATTAGTGAACAGCAGTTTAGTAGAAGCAAAGCATATTAGTTCACTGAAGAAAAAAGGGGAAACATTTGTTGCTCTGGAAAATAAAATTCTGGGACAAATTAATGGGTATCAGAAAAACCTCAGAACCACCTTCTAAAAATAATACCGAAACAAATCAACAGAAGCCAACACAACAAGACAACCAAGACAGCTTGGCCTTTTACAGTCATATAATGAGGTTTGAGAGGACATTTTCTCAAGAAACTTTTACACCTACAGGTGGTGAATTGAGAACGGACTACATGAGCAATTTAGCTGGCAATAAAAATGCATATGAAGCTATAAAAGGTTACCCTAGACTACTTTAAAGTCTTTGAAACATAAAAAAGTGCTTTGTCACAAAGGTGTTTGTTTAGAATCTGCATCTGCTCTACTGTTAAAGTGTAATAAACCCGAAATTGTCTTTAATGGGATATTTCGACAATTTGGGAAATAAACTGATTTGCATTCTTTCTGAGAGCTTGCTGAGAAGATTGATAAGACTTTCATGTGTGTATAGTTAGGATTATTTATTTTCCTAGAATGGCAAAGGAACGAACCGCCCTACTCTGCCTGACATTGGTTTGGTCTGATATTCTCACCCTAACTAATCACGGGCAGTCCATTCCCTCGCCATCCTAGGAGAAAAATGGGTTTACAGTCAACATGAAGCTAAAACTAGCAGCCTGTTGGATTATTTTAGTTTAGCGTAGGTGGAGTTTATAACCAGAAAGAACCAGTCCAGCTAATGCTGCGTTCACGTGCTCGGGCCGATGGAAAGTTTTAGTCAACAAATCATTCTGGAGCGTCACAGCAAAACAGCATCACAGCAATCCCCCTCATTCACGTGGGGTAAGGACTAAGTCCCTACTTACTTCAGTTGTTTAGCATAATGCTGCAACATGGTTTTGCCTTGAAGCACCACAAATGTGGCCTACAAAACTTTACCTGACTTTTAATTGGCATGGTGAGTGAGAATGAATGAATGTTAATAGTTGGGTGAACAATTTCTTTAACATATGCTTATAGGGGAACCTATGCAGTAATCCTTCTAAGGACCACAAATACAATACAGGCAACACCAACAGGGGGGGTGTGTTCGGTTGTAATTGGGAGTTGGGGGTGACCAAGCATCCTATTAGCCATTGCAACAGAAACAGAGGAGGTGTGGTGGATTTTTACCTTCGTGGTGCCGATAGGCGTAGTAGGCATAGTGATTCCCTCGCCCTAGGCAAACAGGCAGGCAGGTGCAGAGGTAGAAGGACACATGCACAAGGCCCCACACACACACAAACACACACCATGCCATAAAGAAGATGGGGAAGAAAACAGACACATAGCAGAGGGTGAAAATGCAGCAAGGAGGAAAAATGCAGCATTACCTTGTTAACCCATTAATTGCATGGACACAAACACACTCATCACTCACACTTGCACATATGGAATATTTTTGAGGGCCTTTGATTGTAAACAAAGCTATACTGTTGCTGTACAACCAGTTATAATATTAACAATGTGATTGTCTGGATTTTATTTAATTTAACATCCACATTTTCTGGCTTACACATGCTCAGACAGACCTCATGAGTTTTGACAGACATGAGGGCGAGTGCATCATTCCTTTTGTTATTGAGCCTTATACACACTAGAGCCGAATAATAAGTCAACTAATTGATTAGCTGTCAACTATTAAATCAATCACCATTTATCATGACAATCACCTAATCACCAAAAAAACAAAAAAAACAGCCAGGTTTTCTGATTACAGCTTCATAAGCTTGAATATTTTCTGGTTTCTTTACTCCTCAGTGACAGTAAACTGAATAGATTTTGATTGGGAGGGAAAAAACAAGATGTTTGAACATGTCATTTTGGTCTTTGGGAAACACTAATCGACATTTTTGAACATTTATAGAAATTTTATAGACCAAACAACTGACTGATAAATCAATTATCAGTTAAGGAGAAAACTACTGGAACAAACACACACACACACACACACACACACAAGCTCTCTTTCATACAAACACACAAACAGACCCAGCACCCATTTTTTATGAGCCACCAAATAAATCCCCCATCTTGGCTGTTTTCCACAGACATTGACCCTTCAACCTGGCAGTGGATGAAGTAGGTGTGTTAGTATATCCCTGGAGAAGTGTTTGGGTTAAAATGGGAGCAGATAAGTTAATGGCATGAGGCATGTGACAGACAAAGAGGAAGCTAAAGAGAGAGGGATCAGTGGTAAGAAACAAGCTGTTAGGGCTGGATAACATCACATTTAGCAAGACTCGGGTGGAGATAATTTTTTCAAAATGCTCCTGTAGGTTTGGGTGTATTTTAGTATCACAGTAATGTCGCCGTACAGGTTTTTTTTTTTTACTGCATTCCAGGAGTTAAGTGGTAGTGACTTACCTTTCATTGTATTCAGAGTGCTTCAACCTGCTCAATCTACTTCTCATTCAGATATAAATCCACCATAAAACAGTCTGATGTCTGTCAACTGTAGTCTGTGTTAAACTGGATCACTACGTTTACACTTATTCTGATGCAGGATTTGTTGCAGAGATAGTTTGAAGTCAGTTGAACTGTGCATTGGATGGTTGATAGATATTTCAGACATTACAAAAAATAAATCTGCATATAACATGTCACATCACTTTCCTTACATCATTTAATTTTAATCTTGAAGAACTGCCAAATATTTACCTTGCAATTCATTGCCTGAAGGGAAAATAGTGTCTCTAATAGTATGAACATGCTCCTATAAATAGGTACTACTTAAGAAGAGCTAAAAGATGCATTGACTAAGTGCTTCTTTTGCAGTTAAGAATACTGCATAACATATGGTCTGGCAGCTTCAAGGATTCAGAATAAAGCTGTAGTGCAGGCAGATGCAGCATACACTAAACATCCATCCATCTCCAGTACAGATTCGAGTGATTCTTGACCTCCTGCTGTGGCTCTTATATACTGTGGAAATCCTGTGCAGGTAGGAGCAGAAACCACAGACAGCTGGGATCCATAATGTGGCCACATGTGTTTCACTCACCTTCGCAGGGAGAGAACAGCCACTTCACCTTGGAGTAACCCTAAATGCAATTACAATATATCTTGCACGCCACTACTACTACCGCTATAGATACAACTGATGGATATTAGAGCTAACTCTGTGGTGTTGTGTGTAGATGTGAGTGTTGTGGTTGTACCTGGGCTTAACTCCACCAAGTAAGGCAGTTTCTCAGGCGGCAAGGAGCTGCTGCTGCCTTCTTTTCCTCGCAGGCCCTTGTCATCAACTTTCCTTCCCTTCCTCCCCACGTAGTCGGGGGGTCTCTTCTTCAGCTGGAACACGAGCGCTCCTGAAACATGATACAATAACCTTTTAGGATCTCCTTTTATAGTTTTTTTTTTTTTTGTCTCAACATAATGACAGTATATTGAAATGTTGTATCACTTTACAAAAAGCATATTTGGTTAATGACAGATCATTCAGAATTAAATCAGGTGGTATGTATGGTATGTATTTGTGTACTGCCGTCTTTAAATTGAAAAGGACAAGCCCAATCTGTACACAGTGTGCTCATGCTAACAACCAAGCTCCTCTCTGATGCTGAAAAGCAAAGAACGCCACAAAATCAAGAGACGAAGAGCCACAGACAAAGTTGTAATGATTGTTGGTCAGCAGGAGGGGGCGATAGTAACCAAGAATAAAGGAATCGAGTGAGCGAGGGGCATGAGCATGTGAGCATGAGTGTAAAATTCAAGCACTTTTCAAGTCTATTCAAGAACCTCTACCAACAGTTTCCAAACTCTGGAAGTGTTTATCATCACATCTAAATTGTGATGATAATTGTTTTTGGGAAAATACAATTTACAGAATTTATCTATGCCCACAGCAATCAATGACTGAATTTGTGACAAGCTGCTCATTTTAACTTTGATCAAATGTTATGCTCCTGAGTAATATGATTGAAAAATACTTGATTTTCAAAGAGTATCTTCCAATCCAATAATATTTAAAAATATAAGTTAAAATAAATTAATTCTCCACATTTTCAAAACTCTGGACAAGCCCAAATGTTTCTGTGTGAGTTACCTCTGTCAGCAGGCCAGTCTCTGAAGATCTGCAGTGGACACTCAGCATCGTCCAGGATCACCTCCTTGCTGGACTTATCGTCTTGCTGCACAAAAAACAAGAAAGACAACCATCAGTCAAGTTAAGCAAATAAAGATAACAAAGCCCAACAATGACAGGACCACAATTTATAAGACCTTTTTCACAGCGGTCATATTGACATGAAATATAAGCTAAGCACAGGTTTAATTAATGACAATCAATGAAGGTTCCGTTCCATTTAGTGTAGTGGAGACTTTCTAGTGAGCCAACATGCACAATAGCAGCAACTTGACTCTGTTTGACCTGACTGGAACAGAATCTTAATGAGAATCATTGGTAACACCTGTGTTTACCCTACTGTTTGATGTCAAATAGGCTGCGGTGGAAAGGTCCTATTAGCGTGTTTCTCATATTTTGGGAGATTATATGATTGAAAGCTAAAGATTCTTAGTTGAAAGGTTTGATTCATGTCTTCTGATTTGCTAAAAATGTGACTAATCTTAATTTATCACATTCAGTGGTATGGCATATGTATTTGATTTTAATCTTCGGCCTCTGTTGGTGCAGAACGTTAATTTATAGGTATTGATGTGAGCTATTAACCAGTATATGGACTGTATATGACCCGGTTATGAAAACAAAGAACGGTGCTGAATTAAATGATGTTCTCCAGCTTCATTAATATTGCAGTTTGTTGTATTTCTTTACAGGATATCACAGCTGCCCTACATATCTACATGCTGTTCAGTCTCATCTCTGTTAACATCCCCTCCCCCCGAACATAAACACACTAGCTGACATGCTACTAGCTACTACACCAGTGCTTATTCCTCATGCTCACTAACCTAATGGACTTTCTCTGTGCTTTAGTCTCATCAGCAAATTGCTACTGACTATCAGCAGTGTGTGTGTGCGCGTGCGCGTGTGCGTGTGTGTGTGTGTGTGTGTGTGTGTGTGTGTGTGTGTGTGTGTGTGGTCTCTGGAGATTCCACTGTACTGGCTGTGGGAGCAGCGGTTATTTCATATGACTGTCCGTAGCCAATGTCCATCTGAGGGGATAGATATGGGAGAGGCTGCGGGGAGGGCAGCCAAGTTCACCGTCACAGTGACACACGCACACAAACACACACATAATGAAAGACACACACTTACACATACACACACAGACGTGGAGCATCTGCTGCTGCTATAGCACTCAGTCTGAAAGCAATTGAATTGCATTCCTCCCAAAGGTTTTAGTGCCAAGTAGCGTTTTGTTTCAATCTGCCGGGGCAATGAGTGTGTGCATTTATACGTGTGCGTGTGTGTGTGTGTGTGTGTTCCTGAGCATGTGGCCACGACCTTGGCTGTCCTCTGCACAGCATCTCAGAAGGATGATGGAGGTGTTTACAGATGAGATAGGAAGATAGCAGTTGGAAGTATGTAGGTGTCGAGCGGCGAACAATAAAATTCACTTTATATCAAATCATGACAAATGATGTGCCACAGTCAAATATGAGTGTACTCGGTGTGACAAAGTATCTTTAAATGGTATGTACTGCAGCTGGAGGGACTCGCAAGTCAAAGAAAAAGAGGTCAAAACTATCATGTTCCTCAAATATAGACTCAACTTTGATGGAAAAAGATTAAATTTGATGTTTTTGGTATGTGGTGTCTATCTAAGAGGATGTTTAATGGCGGAGGAGGTGTTTTATACCGTTTAGCATGAGATTAGAGGATTAGGTTCAAGGTGAAGGAGTAAGGTGAGTATTGTTACCCTGGCAATGCAGTATTCTCTGGGGTTCTCCTTCTCCAGCCCGTACTTCTCCAGGGCCTCCACCACAGCAAAGTCGGCCGTGTCCCTTGTGGAGAGCAGGATGGTTTTATATGGGATGTTGGGCTTCAGACTGTCGGCGTATATCCGCAAAGTGCCTCCTGCAGGAAAGTGCAACACACATTTTGTTAGCCATTCAAGCCTGCTAACAATTATCTACTTGCTATTTTAACATTATTTGCTCCATCACTCAGAGAGCAAGAAATAACAACTTCAAACTGCAAATTCTGATTCTTAAAACTGACCACTTGGCTAGGGCTGGGAATCAAAAACCAGTCGAGACACAATTTCAAGTTTCATCAAGCTATGAAATTACAGCGAGCTCAACTGACCCATCGGTGTGTTCAGACTCAAGATAATTGAACAGTTGCATTTACACAGAAAACCTGTGCGCACCTTCTGTTTTTCACAGAGAAAAGAAAATCTGACTGATAAGAATATTCGATGATTGAGCTGTTTCCCCGAAGCTTTTTGAAAAGTAAAAGCATCTAGAATAATATTTGGACAAAATCATTGAAAACATTGACCAACCCCAAAGAAATGAAGCTAGTATAAGGAATCATCAGGTCACTTTTGATTCTTTCAAAGTACAAAAAAGATTAAACTTTTCTTAAGTGTGTCCTACCATCATTCTGTATGGGGATACTGACTTGAATGTGTTACATGTACATAGATGTCAGTTTTGGTTGTATTTAATTTTATGTATACGATTCAGTTCAGTTCCTTGAAAAAAAAGCACTAGCAGCAGGAGACTGGAACATGTACGACACTTGTAGTTGTGTGACTGTGAAGTGTCATCTAGAGACGATCACTTTCACACACCAAAAGGAGTCTTCTGCAAAGCAACAGGATTCTTCAGAAGCATTACATAAAATGAGCTGGTCTAAAATAGCACTTTCTGCTGGGAGAACGTCATTGTCTAACCACAAGCCGTCTTGTCCCACCGTGTGTGCGTGTGTGTGTGTGTGTGTGTGTGTGTGTGTACGTGTGTGTGTGCACGTGTGTGTGTGTGTGTCTGCCTTATGTGGACAGTGGTTAAAGCTGTTTTTAGAGTTGGTTCAGTGGTCCATCTGTCTGTCTGGCAGAGTGATTAGGTAATGCCTGAGTCACACACCGAAACCAGTCAGCGTGTTTGATTCATTTACTGAAACGTGTACGTACGTCTGTGTTTGTAAACATGTCAGCGGGAGATTTTCCCACAACAAATGGTCTTCTGATGACCAGCTGATGTAAACATGATGCAGAGCGGTCAGTGAATGAAGCATGAAAATACATGTTAACTAGTTTATTACAAGTCAAAAATGTGAATATCGAATTCCAGTGAGTGTTCATTCATGTACGGGTTGTGATTACAGCTGCAGAACACCTCCACCAGCTGTTTCTTCCTACCCTCCCTGCAGATTTCCTGAGCTCTGTCACACGGGATAAGAAGCAGCAGTGAACTGTGATTTTCAGGTCACTCTGCAGATTTTCTCAGGGGTTCAAGTCAGGTTTGCCTTAAGCCAAACAAGGACATTCAGTCTCGTTCTGAGGCCAATTCAGCTCCGTCTCTGGCTGCTTTGGTTCGTCCTCGTTCGGAAAGGTGATTATTTTCGCGATGCCATATTCACTTTAAGGGCAATTTTTTTAAAAAAATATATTTGGGTCCATTTAACAGCAGCCCTGATCAGTTTTTCAGCTCCTACTTCTGTTAGGCTTCCCTCTATATTCTACAGACGATGTGTTACACAGAATGTCTTGGCCAGGAGGAGTGGTCCTTGTTTAAGCCAGGTTCAGGAATTAGCCATTAGAAGTTTAGGTCTCACATAGCCAGAGAAAAAGGTCTGGCTGCACCAATTATAATTCTAGTATCAAGGGGAGAAACCCAATTTTTCATACTCCTCTAATCATCTGTGTGCGATACATCCTTTTCTCCACTTGTTAATTAAGTTTTTCCTTTATGGCAATTCAGAGGTATGGAACCAGGAGAGTCCATCAAGCTAAAGACTTACATTTTTGCTTTATTTATCAAAATAATCTCGCTGCTACTTATCTCAGACCGCCTGAGTGAGCTTTGCCATGATCTTGGAACAGCCATCACATGTCTTTTACTTAGCAGCTGCTTCTGTCTCACTACTACTTAAGCTCCTGGGATTGTTTCTTCCCTGCACTCATCTGGATTATGTAACTACATAAGAGGTCTATAGTGAAATCACTAGCTTAGGTTTTGCTCTGACAACCACTGAACTATGAGACCTATGACATTGAACTCTGCATGGTGGGATGATCAGAAATCAAGCTGGGTTTGGCAGATAAGGGCCTGGATTTAAGAGGAATGTGCTTTTTTTTCTTTGTTTTGTTTTTATTTGTATATTGTTTATACATTTGTAATGTATGTCCAAAAACTGAAAATAAATAAGGAGTCTGGAAATACGAGTAAACAGAATGTGTGGGATTAATTAGAAGTTTGAACAAACAGCTTAAGTACCTGAGTCGGGCCTCCCATCACTGCTCATGAACTCTTGCATGCGTTTCTCCAGCTTCTGCTGGCGTCTCCTCTTCATCACCACCTCTGGGTTGGAGATTGTCCTGGTGAAGCTGGTCTCCGGCATGTCCTTGTAAACTTCAGCAGCCAGACGACTGTTTTCCCTACAAATGAGGGAGACGAGTGACACAATATGTTGAATAAAAAAGATAGATGGAGGAACAGAAAGGGCAAAGTTTAAATGACTCTTTCCTCTTCTGTGCTTTTCTTGGCATTACAAGAAAAACAAGAAAATACAAGATCCTCTCCAAGGACTGAGAGGATGTAAGAGCAGGACAATAAGATGGATGACTGTGAGTGTATGGTTACCCGTCCTCCCGGCCGAGCGTCTGCTCGTCTCCATCAGGGATCCGGGCGAACTCCTTCTCCCTCTTCTTTTCCTTCTTCTTCTCCTTCTTGGACAAAGTCCTCTTGAAGTTCTGGATCACTCCGTCCTTCTCCTTCTCTGGGCCATTACTCTGACTCTTCTGGGAGAGAGGGGAAGAAGAGTCAACGAGGTCCTTGAAGGGACATGTTAAAATCATTTGTAATCACTACAGTTAAAATTAAGCGTTTTCAAAACTCTCAACTTTTTATGAACCCTGTACATACAGTCTATTGGTCTCCTGTCTTCTACAATTGATTTCTCATCGTGGAACAGTATTGCAAAATCTGAAAATGTCTTTTTTCACAGGTGATGATTGACTAACCGAATGGAAGAATCAGCCCAGTAGTAAACTGACTGGTTGACAGTCAAACAGGTTAAAATACAAGACAGAGCGGCTGACCTTGGGAAGGATGTCGTTCTCGTTCTTCAGGACGAAGCGTCCTTCTCTGTCGTCTTTGTTCCAGTTGAGCTGAACAACAAGAGGCTTCTCGTCCAGATCTAGCTGACGCTCTTCTAACACAGAGACACATAAACCAGTTCATCTTACAAGCATCTATTCAAATTATTATGATTCCTAAGACTGAAACATTAGTTTAAATTGTCAACACCTTCACTCTGCTTCTTATCTTAAATGTATGAGACTCACCGCCGCTGACATGGACCTCATACAGGGAGTATTTTGGCGAGGAAAGCATCCTCATGTCTGGTCTGAACTTCTCTGCTAGTGTCTCGATAACATCCTGCGTTGTCGCTGTGCTCGATACTCTGATGCACTTGGTGGCGAAGTTACCGGCAACCCGGTCCTGGAAGTAGAACCGCATCACGCCATGGAACTCCAAGTCCTGTTCAAGAGACAGAAAGAGATTGAGTCAATAATTTGTTTTTTAAGGCAGCAACACACCGGCCCAACCGTTGGACGTCTGAAGCGTTTGGAGAGACTCGGACGAGGTCGGGAACATTTCTGTTCGGTGTGTTCAGCTGCGTCTGAAGCTCTCGGAGCCGTTCGGACGTTGTCTGCTCCGACTGAGCATGCGAAGTCTGAGGAGGAGGGCTGTCGGACGTCTGAGCCATTGGATTCTCTGATTGGTTGTGTGCCAGCTGAATGGCCGTTCTGATTGGTGGTGTGCTTGCGAATCAGCACGGTGTGTGGGAGGGCGGAATACCGTGTGGACTTTGTTTTTCTATGGACTCCGTTCCGTCATTCCTCGTCTTCGTGCTTTGCAGGCAGTACTGGCACGTGACTAGCTGTTATTATGTCTGTTCAGGACGAATTAATTTGTGTTCGTTTGGTAATGCCTCGCTGCATGTTTAGTATGCAGCTGCTTTTATCTGAAAGTTAAGTTTCGTTTTGAGCGAAAGTAAAGAGAGCTGCGTGCATAAGCCTCTCGTTTACAACTCACAACACAAGCGCCAGCTGCTTATTGCATCTCGCGCAAGCGCAGAACGTACACGCTGCTGTGGAGTAAGCAGCACGTCGAAGCGGTGTGTTTCAATGCAACTTTTGTGCCGAACGGGTCAGACGAGAGGCAACAGAGTGGTCCGAGAGTGGTCGGATAAGGCAGTTGGACGTCTCGGCGGTGTGTGGGGGCCTTTACACAAACTTTTAATGGTGTTGGACAGTTAACTGCAGGAATGTACACTACACTCAAAATGTTGACATGCAAACTATAACCTGTTTACTGTGAATATGGTTCAGTTTATTCAAAGTCAGCTGATTTAAACTCTCAATATCAAAGCAGGACTGTGCAGTAAGTTGGCTGTTCAGCAGCTTTGACTGTCACGAGAGGAGAGAAGCAGCGCTGGCTGAGAGCCAGCAGGCTGTTCAGTCATTCACTGACCTGACTGTAAACCTCTGCACACTGTAACCAACTTCAGTAAGTCTGATGCCAAGAATTATATACTTATATACAATTAAAAGGGAAAAAAATCGACTTTTATCAAAACTTCTATCTACTTGGGTTTAAAGAAGATTTGTTTCAAGTTATTTCTTATACATTAACACTAAAAGACTACAGCTGCAATGATTTATCGATTAGTTAGACAGTCAATTATCAAATTAATTGCCAACTATTTTAATAATCGATTCATTGGGTTTGAGCTTTTTTTTGTTATGTAAACATTTTTTGATTTCAACCCCTTTCACACTTGACAAAAACCCACTTACACCTACCAACTTTTGGCTTTTGTCTATAGATACAGTTAAATATGAGTATTTTCTGGTAACTTCACACAGTAAACACAATATCTTGGGGTTATGGCCATTTGACAATATTATCATTAGCTGCAGCCCAACAAACAACAACGTTTTCTCTCCAAAAAAAAGTTTCATAACTTCCTGACCTGTAAAGTCAAGCATTACCATTTATTGCGTTTTAACTTTTTTACTTACTTTATCACATCTCACTGTGTGGTCAAAGGAAACAACTTTCTTGCACATCCACACACTGGCACACACACACACACACACACACACACACTCCTACAGAGTCAGAGTCAATGCTGGATGTGGAAGCAGCATGCTCAGGCAGGCACCCGGGGCTATCTGCACTGTATGTGTATACAGCTACAAATGTATTACCTACATATTGACATTCCCCTTTGCACAGAGTCTACAATAGAACAAGAATGTCTTAAAGATATACAACCGGTCCTGATAAAGTTGTATGTAACAGAGATGACACAGCAATAAAACTGGCCGTTATATTTCATTTTAACTGCCATTGAAAAGGTCTGAGAAAGCCTTAGATCTACATGGGAGATTGCAGACATTGGAGAGCAGAATGTGCTATTCCTCTTAGTTCTAATGGATAGAGGACATGATCACGCTCTCAAGACAAACAAATCTAAAGCAGGACAGAGACGGTCCTGGACCACGCCAGTGAGGCCAAACTAGATATTTCACCATCAAAGTAATACGGAAGCAACCATGTACACAATAACTGAAACGCAGTGACAATATGAGCCAATAGAGGTCATCTTCACCTTTAGGGAAACATTGATGGACATTTTTCACCATTTTCTGACAGTTAAGAGACCAAACAACAAACTGAATAATCAATAAATTGTACAAACAAATCTCTAAAATTACCTCAACAAAATTGCCTTTACAAGCTTTAATGTAGCAAACACAAGAAGATTATTGTATTGACTGTGTTCATGTCATTGTGTCCATCCCCAAAAAGGATTTTTAAGTAAAACTATGACTAAAACTGTGAGTTCTGTAAGGTTTTAATTCATCAAAATATCTTCTAGTTCATGATGTTACAAGAGGATGTTGTGCTGCAGGAAATCCCTGACTGTGGTTCTTCTTCTACGACGCCGGTGTCTTTCCTGTCAGGATGCCAAGAAAAGCAGATTTGAATTTTTAAGAGAACCCTTGCAAGCTTTACAAAAGCGTAGATAACTGGCCAAGCGACTTTCTAAGGTGACAGATCTAGTCTGTGTATTTGTTAGTAAGGTACAGCTGAGACTGAGGAGTGTGTGAGCAGGGTGATCCAAGTCAAAGATTTAACTCAATCAATTCTACACTGGTAAAAGTCTATTTGCGGCCTCCGTCAGACGGTAAGAGGGAGTGAAGACTGAAAATGTGGACAGAAACAGTGAGAGAGAAAAACAAAGAATCGTTCACCTCGTCCCATGTTTGATAGAGACACAGTGAGGCAGAGTGAAAACATTGAGCATAGTTTCGATAGGCAAAGGGCGGAGCCGGGAATGTGTGTGTGTTGTGATTTACTGCTGGTATGTGGGTCATTGAGAATTGCCGTCGTCGAGCTTGCGTAAGCGTTGGTAACTGTTACTGTGGAGACTCTCTTCCACTTTGCGTTTAAACAAAGCCCAGCTAAGAGCCAGCAGTGGATAATTAACACACTGCCCGGTACAATCACAGTCTCCTTTCGGCCACTGGGAATGGACAAGTACAACCACATGGAGTTCAAGTCCTGCTCCCACATTCCTCCAGGGAGATGGTATAGTCCAACAGATCTCCAGGTTATGGTCCATTACAACAACCCCATGTGCGTGGTAATGGTCCAGTCTTGCACTCACTGATTTACAGCCCATGTCCAATGCCTGAAACTTCACACCTGTGCACCATGGTTCAGTCCCGCAGACCTATCACTCAAGAGAATGGAACAGTCCAACTTAAACCACCACGTATCATGGCCATGGTCCAATGCTGCAATCCATATCTCTAGATCATGCTCAAGTTGTATAAACCCATTAGAGCTGCAACTAATGATTATCTTAATTGTTGATGAAACTGTAGACAATATTCTCCATTTACTGGTTGCTTGTGGAAAAGATTTGATCAGTATTTCCAAAAGTAGACTAGACTAGTAAATCTGTTATTGATTATCTTTGTGTGGGCTTTCGCTTCACTTACACTGATTAAGTCAAACCTGAAATTCTCTATGAGTGAATCATGGTAAGTGTTGTTTGGAATTTTGTGGTTGCAGTTTTGTATTACTGAAGTAGGATGGATAGTTAATGGTTTAACAATTAACTACAACAATCACTAGCATGAGGACTCCACAGCATATTTGGATCAATGCAACACAGACACAGACGACCAAAACACCAAACTTGATTGTGACGATGTGTATTTGGCATTAAAGCTAAGGGTTGTTTTTAAAATTATGTAAGCTTAAGTCCACCAAAATAAAAGCAGTGAAACATCTTCAGTAGAAAAGAAAAGGGACAAAAGTCAAATTTATCTGGACTGTAAGGACACAAGCCTAACCTTGGACTTCTTGCATATTTAAAACTTATTTAAGCATGTGGGCTAAATGCTCAAAACTGCTAAATGTAAAAATGTGAGAGCAAAACAAGAAAAAAAAACTGTTCAGTTTATCCTTTTGACAGCTTTCATTCCAGTAATCCCAAACAGCTTTTTATTTCGTGGGCACAAAATGTTACTGCAGCAGTATGTCTCCAAACAACAGCCAAGATAAGGCCTGCTACACGCTGTCTGTCAAACACACGTATCACACATATACAGCACACAGACAAGTCGAGGCAGAGAGGCATCAACTCAGGTTTAGTGACATCTTTGATGTTGAACCACTTCTGTCACTGTTTATATGCGTTTATATAACGAGTCTAGTGGAAGTACGCACCTCTGCCTCTAAGTTCAAGACTAATTAACTCATGCGTGTATACTAGACATACAGTATATTGTACTGTCTGTCATATTGTACCAGGCAAAGGCATCAGTAAAGGAATGCAAAGAGAGAGCAAAGGTATTTGAGTGATACCTATGACTAAAATTGTGAGGCACACACTCACAAAGTAGGGCAAAACTGTAGATAGCGGTTATCAGGTAGATAACCCCTGATGGAGATCAGGGAGGGAGAAAGTGTGTGTGAGAAAGTGTGTGTGTGTGTGTCTCAAGTGTATGTGTTCAAGCTGGTGGGTGACAGACCATAGATATTAATGGTAAACCCATTACCCAATATTAAAAATGTCATATTGATAACATTTGAATACTGGTAACTTACTTTTGCTAGCTTAAGCAAATTCTTTTTTCATTACCTAGTTTGCATTAGAAACGTTAGCTAGTGCTAGATCAAAAACTCGGCTTCTATGAGACTAATCTGCGTGAACATTGGTAACATGAAACTGCAATACAGAAATGGAACTCTTTAAAACAGAACGTTTGGAATAAAAAAAGACTATTGGCTGATACATCGTTACAGTCAAAGTTTTAGACTTAATATCAAGTATAATTATAAAAATCGAGCATCTGTCTGATCAGTTATTACATCCCCTTAATAAGTAATACTACACACAATAGCTCATTGGTGCATGTGAATGCATGTGAGATTCTTGTTAAAGTGAGACAGTGTAGAGAAAGCCCACAGCTTGAAGATAACCCTGAGCCATCCTGCTCTCTGACTAACGCCTCAAAGTCAAAGGTCTCTCAGGGGGAGGTCAAAGGTCACGTCTGTGTTCGTATGAGAAAGTGACTTCACTTCAGCAACTTCCCTCTCTGGCTGTAAAAAAAAAAAAAAAAACAGATCCCACCTGGTGCCTGTCTCTCAAGTGTGTGTGTGTGTGTGTGTGTGTGTGTGTGTGTGTGTGTGTGTGTGTGTGTGTGTGTGTGTGTGTGTGTGTGTGTGTGTGTGTGTGACAGAAAGAGAGGTAGGAGTGGTGGATTAAACTTTGAGCAGGCTGTAGTTTTCCTGATTGAATTTGAGGTATGTTTTACCACATCAAACATGAAAAATATGATAAAAATCTTTGAAAATTGACTAATTTGTTTAAACATTTACCCTTTCATCATCAGCTCTTTATGGGTTTGACTGGGTAGTGTCATGCCTCTTAACCATGGAATGTTCGTATGTAAACACACACAGATTTTTCAATAACTATAACTACTGCTTCAGCAACTTTAGATTACGGTATTTTCATCGCCAGAACACTGTACACAATAATGAATTGTTGATTAATCTGTGGATTTATTTCTCAACTAATCAATCAGTTGTTTGATGTACAACATGTCAGCAATGGGGAAAAAATGTCAGTGTTACCAAAAGGCCAAAATGATGTCAATGTCTTGTCCACAACCAAAAGACATTCAATTAACTCTCCTAAAGAAGGACACCAGAAAATAACATTGAAGAGGTCAGCGTCAGAGGATTAAAAAAAAAGAATTACTCAATCGCTTTAATTGATGATCAAAATAGTAGGTGATTAACCCAATAATTAATAACGAATCAGCTAAAAGATCCATTTTTGCAGCTCTATGTATCTCAAGTATATTGATCTCTCAAGAATTTCATAAATAAAATAATAAAAAGAAGTGGCATGAGATTAATGAAGTAGTTTGCAGATACAACATCCAAAGTATATATATGAATAACGTGATAAATTACATGCACTGACTGTGATTGAAGACTGTATTAATTTTGCTCATCCTAAACTGTGCATTATATCACTTGAATACAGCAACTGTAATTCAGTGATAAAAGTCACTATTTCTGAATGTTGAGTCAAGGGTATCCACAGAGGTAAAAGTGGATCCAGCAAGGCTGGTAGAAAAAACATAAAGACCACTGGAAGCTGCTTGCTTGCTGAACGGGAACATATTTATTAAAGCTTCAGGTGTGCAGACTAGACAAATAAAAAGGTGCCTGAGGAGGAGCACTGAGCTCACAACACTATCAGCACATTATGTAACAGCTTTTCTAACGTTTATCTTTTGCTCTGTGTGCACCTTTGTTGATGGATCCTTATCAGAAGCTTTGAGAAATATTTTCACTTTTTGCAAGCAGGAAGTTTTTAATTGTGTATTGTCCAAGTTGGTAATTTCAAAATGCAGAAGCACAGCCTGATAACTTTTGCTAATATACAAACGTAATATAGTGAGTTTTATGATAGAAAAAGGAGCAATTCTTAAATCACCACTTCACAGTTATCCATCACCATCTCTACACTCTACACGTCTCTCTCGCTATTTATCATTCTCCCACATCTCCTTTTCACTCTAGTAACAGCAGCAGGCCTACAGAGCCTTTTTTAAACCAAAGCTACACACACACAGCTTGGGTATATTTGTGTGTGTGAGAGAGAAAGTGGGCGAGTGGTGGGTAGGGGGTTATTAGGTGTTCAGGAAACTAACCAGAGCTCCATTTCCGAGCACGTAAACCACTTCTAGTCTCCAGTGTGACACTTCAGTGCTGAGGCTGAACATAGCTGCATGTCTGAGTGAATTCCGGTACAAAGGTAAGGATAACATTTAAGGATATGGTTGATGTTTATGGTTCATTTATACTGCAATAAATCAAACTTTACACAAATTTAATGGACTATAAAGTATAAGATCTAAATGAGATCCAAAACAAATTGGTTATTTTCATTTCTTTAAGTTCCAGTGAATTAAATCAAAACCAACTTCATCAATCAGGTCGCTAAAAATATCATTAAATAAGCTGATTCATTTAAATATTTCCAGCAGTTACACAGAAATTAAAGGGTTATGCTCTGCTGGCAATATGAGATGTTCTGTAACAAATATCTGAATGTTTAATTCTAATCTATCAAGCTATATGTGCAGAGCTTCAATAGTCCACGCCTGCTGTGCATGTAATGAAACCAAATTGGATTACTTTCTGTGTGTTCCAGCTTTAACAACACTGTTTGTTTGCTCCTGTAGAGAAGAAAATGCATTCAAAATGTCCCTGAAGTAGCAATATGATGTGGCTCTGCTCTGACAAACACATCAAGTGCATATTCAGCTTCTTGGCATTTTCAGAGGTATATAGAGATTGACAGGAAATGAGGACATAGAGAGACGTGTAGCAAAGAAAGCCAGCTGGACGAAAACCACAGATAGTACCCGTCTTATCCACTAGACCTCTAGGACAGTCACTTTAAACTCAAATGCAACCTAGTCACAACCTGAAGGCATCGACATTTCATACCGGCCATCTCAGCCCTCCAGTGTGAGCAGCACATGTTTCTTGAGGTTTGTGGAAGACGCAGGTGTACAATATGTATTGGGGGGACCCCTCCAAAGAAAACATGGTCTATTTTTTCAATTTCCCCAAAATCTAAAGCGCAAATACACACAACCTTGGACTAATATCATTAATATATCTGTGTAGAAAAAGTTGGAAAAGCAGCTTCAAGATTACAGTCAAGTTACTGAGCAAAACAGCCAAACAGCAAAGCATCACCCTCAGTTCTGTGGTGTAGGAAAATAGAATACAATAAAAAAAAGTTGCTAAAGAGGATACCAATGATAAAATTGTTACCAAGAATAAAATAAGCATGAATGAAACAAGTTGTCCAACTAGAATGGCCCTCCAACTCCAACCCAATGTCCTATTTGTTACCCTACAGTAGCTGAAAAAAAAGACTACTTTGCTAGATCGAGATTTACATTAGGATCAAGTTCTCTAATAAAAAAATCATATCTCAGTAGGGATAGAGTTCACTGGGATGTAATGGGAATGCAATATGCAAACAATTAAAGGCAATAACATATTTCCTGTTACATAAAGCACCAATCTTGAGGCAGTGTCTCACTCTCTTTACTTTTTGAATATAGTTTTGGACAGTTTCTTTCTCTTTAGAGAATGCAGCTTATCACCATGTGTAAATGAGGCATTGCAGTCCCAACTTCCTCCTGAGCAACATGTGGCAGTTTGGCTAAGCTGCTGGTTTGCTTGATAACAAAACCGTAGCTCTAAATACTGCAGCTATGTGTTTAATTAAACACCAGTACTGGCAAACCAAAAAAGGTTAAACCCTAGTTTCCATGGAGACACCAGATACTTGAATTTAGATTTTTTTTTTTTTTTTGGCATTGAAAAGATGAATTTAGAGAGAAGGGAGGAGAGGAGCTCTGTGGATGATGGCTGTTTAAGAACAGATTCCAGCTGCTGTGCGTCATCTCAGTCTCCACACACACATGAACATGAGCCTAAAAAAATGAACTGAGTTCCTGAGTCAATATTGTTGCAGCCCCACCTGAAGTAACACGGGGGGGATTCCTCCCTAAGCCTGTGTCTAAGGTCAGCTGGACCGAGGTTTTCAACTCAGGAGTGGGGAGGGGAAACTCATCCCACATCGGATCCCAGCAGAGACACCGCAAAGACATCAGACACACCGACAGAGCGGGTAAAAGAAAAGGAGAGGAGTAGAAGGGAGAGAATCCCATCACATGAAGCAGGAGAATTACTTTCCTCTTGCTTTAAATAGCCAAAGGAAGTGAGGCCCACAGCACATTATCCACAATATCAAATATCTCACAGGTACTTGCGGTTGCAGATCCACCTCCTGCTTTACTTTTTTAGATTTTAAAAAAGGTTCGTGACTCGGCCTCAAGCGAAACTACCAGTTTAAACCATGAGCTAGAAAAAAGTGTGGAAGTATAGTTCAGTCTATCCATGAGTTTAAAAATAAACATTTCAGGCAGCACAGATTCAATTCAAGGTACAGCTTTCTTAAGTTTTGAAAACTCCAGGCAGGAGGATGAGGCTTCCATTAATTTGTTTCAATAAATCTGATGCAAATGCTGACCTTGTCGTCCATCCATCCATACTGCATTCCTAATTCTTATAATAATTTTTCAATGATTATTGACAACAATTGGATTCAACACAACGGCATTAAACCAAAAATGTGAGACACATTCTTCTAATTGCATAGTATATAATAAAGGTTATTTTATATGAGCACAGGTTGATCGGTTATTGTCAGTGGAACAGATGGAGGAAACCTTGAGCTGCTGTTGATTTATTGCTGACCTTGCTGACTGTCTGTGGGGAGACACATAGTTAGAATTAAACCTATGATAATGTCAAGGTCACTCCCAACTTTTGACAATAGAAATAAACCGAATATTGAAATAATACAAAGCAGCACATTTCCTGTCATTACATGCCAACACTGAAACTAAATCAAAGTCAAAATCTATTATGGTGACAGAACCAATCTGGAATTTTACTGAATTTCTTGCAGAGCAAACCCAACCTGAACCACCAGGACAAAGACAGAGAGGCAGCCGAGGCCTGTTGTTCGTCTGAATGAAAAGACTGCATGCACACATTTCCTCTGTGGCTGCAAAGAAAAGCCTCTTTGTTTCAGGTGAGTTTCTGCTTTGGTATCGAGCCGTCCAGTCTTCAACCCCCTCCACCCGGATCACCCTGTCATCCTGACAGAGTGAGGCATAGTGGGAAGGTATGGTATAAATCGTCTGGACCCGGTGGTGACGCCTGGCCACAAATCAGACCTGCTCACTGCCTCAGCGCCTCCATGAGCAGCCCACAAGGATCAAGGCTGGCAGATAACTGCACGGCCACTGGAAGGAAATCACTGCATCCGAGTGAGTGTGTGTGTGTGTGTGTGTGTGTGTGTGTGTGTGTGTGTGAGAGAGGTAATTGACCACCACAAGGCCGTTAAGGGCTGATGAGTTTGTGTCCGGTCTCAGACACATACCCAGACACAGAGTAAACATAAGATACATGATGTATGGCTGATATGGTTGTCAACACTACCCACAGATCGGTCTACTTACACACACACACTGGCTCCATGTTTTTCATCAACTGCAAATCTGACCACTCTCAAGTCATAACTTCTCTGCATATTGTGCTTACCCACAAAATGGCAAAAAAACAAATACTCTTAAACAGAATTTATACCAGAAGAAACCAAATGAAACCAAACCTCAAAGGGGTTAATGAAGTTAGCTTACAAATGACAGAGCTGACATGTTTTTGGATGCTTGACCAGCACTGGCTACACCCTCACAAACACTCCTTGGCTGCACCTGATTGGACGAGTGCTACTTGTGGTCTGTCTGTTCCAGGATTTCAAACCAAACCAAAAACCGTCTCTTTTGGAAACTTTCTCTTACATTATGAAAATAGTTCAATTAAATGTGTAGCTGAAGATATTTTAAGGCAAGAAACAAGCAATGCAATTGCCAAATTAGTCTTCATTTTAGCTTGACAACGTTTTTTATGGTTCTTAAGGAGTTTCCCAGAGCCGTGAGTCACACTGGACGTCGCAGATTTGCATAAAGTAGCCCACACATCAAATTAAACTAAATTAGAAGCAGTGATAAAGCAAAAGAAATAGATAAAGTGAAGAAACAACATTTTGATTTTGTGATGGTTTGTATTCACTTAGGACAGTTAAAATTGTTTTTTGGGACGGTTCATTGACACAAAATGTCCAGTATCAGACTTGTTTTAATCTCAGCAGGACTGAAAGTAACGATTATTTTTCATTACGGAGTCCAAATTAACATCTTCTAAGACCTTACTTTATCCAACAGTCCAAAAACCTTAAGTTATTCAATTGAAAATTAAATAAACAGAAATAAAACAAATCTCTACATGCGTTTTTGCTTGATAATAATCAACCTTTCTACCAATTAATAACTTAATTCAACTTTAGCAGAATTTACCTACTACACTTTGTTGGGTGAGTGCAGGCCTACCAGATCTTTATTTTGCAAACTCCATTCCGATGGGGAATTGTCCAACTATCTTTGAGCTCTGACTGGTCCCACAAACACACAAAAACACACTGTTAATAAGAGGAGGCCCAGGCTGCTGACCGTCACAGAAGAGCCATTGTTCTCCAAAGAACATCACCGGTTCAGCTCAAAGTTAAAGCACAAAAAAAAACATGGCGTGGTTCTGCAAGTCTGAACGGGATGAACAAAAATACAGAATGATTTGTTCCCAGAATCTGAGGAGTTCATGCGCTGCTAGCAGGATCTAGACTGATGTAGGTCTGATGTTGGCCTCAATTTTATTTTGATAAATAAAATGATGACAAGAAATTGGAAGTTGATTAGAATTAGTTAACTAAAACTAGTAATAATAAATCATTAGATAAAAACTTAATAATTCTAAAATACTGCAAAGTCTTCTGCACTATAAGCTCTATAAAAAAGTTTTCATATTGGTGCATGCTGGACAGCATTTAAGCTGATACAGATGTTATCTATGATAGGCCAATGTCAGCAAAACAATATATTTAGTTGCCTCAGTACAGATACTAGTTTGGGAAATGCCCCTGATAATGTCTAAAATGCTGGATTCAGTATCAGCACATACATAAATGTATGCACTGATCAAATAACACATTATTTATTTATTAGAAATGGGACGTTGCTACTTCCCAGTGTCAGCAAAATCCATAAATGCCAAGCGACTTGTGTGACTTCAAACATCCATACAGGGTAAGCGTTGTACAGCTGCTGAAAATTAGAAATATGCAAAACAATTTTCTTTTTTTAACAGACTATTGTTTCAGCAGTTGGTATCTGCCAATACATTAAAGTCAAGCATCTGTATAGGGAAGAAACAAATGGTATCAGTACATCTTTAATAAGCTTATTATACCAATTCAGGCCAGACTCTCTCAGCGGTTTTAAATATAGAGATCACAATCTGAAATTTCACAGTGCTTTCATTTCCTTTTGGTTGGTCAAATCTAAATATAGTGCATAGTGGACCTAAGTAAAGGCAATCCAAAAATATCAGCTTAGGTACATGCAACAGCCGTGAAAAAGTCAAATCAGTCCAGCTCCAGTGGAAACGTTCAAAGCGAGACTCAGAAACTAACTGGATAATGAGAGGAAGCATTCACTTCTGCTCCATTTACTGATATTTTCGCTCTCATTCTCAGTAACTATAAAACAAGAGGGGGGGGGGGGACTTCAGAAAAGGCCATAAAGGTCACACATGCTACTGGGCGTGTTTGTGTGTGTATCTATGCCTGTGTGTCTGTACAAGAACGATCAATAACAGTCTGCAGTGGTGTACAGGGGGGCTGGTTAAACATGGCGCCTTGTGATCAGGGCTATGGAGTTACACACAAACATGAGTGCACACACACGAACATGAGCACAAACATGACCTTACCAGGCGTTTCTGAAGGTCCAAACGTGCAGAGAATAGAGAAGCACTCCTAAGAATACAGCGTGCACACATGCTAACACACACACAGAAACACACTCGGGATGAGGCGTTGAATTATGCAGGTCCGCCCACATCTCTCTTTCTCTCTCTCAGCCTTCCAGTGACTTTGGTGCAAGAACAGGGGGGAGGAAGTTATGACAAACTATCATACTGACCAACAGACCAAAACAGTCAAACAGTAACACACCTGATAAACTACCTGAAGCAGATGACAGGATGTTTGCCGGTCAAGAAGTCTACATGTGTCTCTCTTACTGTAGATCCAAGGTATCAACAGCAATTAACTGCTGGGTAATGCAGCCTTATTCGCACAAGACGTATTATCTGGGGTCCTTTTATGATTCTAATATCCACAGAGGTCGTCCGTGTGCTTAATCCTGCATGAATCCTGAATGAGTAAGTCCTCTTTCACAACAAATAAGCTCAAATTCAGAGGTCATCTGATAAAATTGGATTCTTCCCTTGCTCTATGATGCTGAGAGTTATTGAGGCTACAGTGAACATTGTTAATGACAGCTTTGGTAACATATCGTGGCAAATTCTGCAGAATCATTAAGCTACTCAGCATGAAGACCAATTTGGAACAGGGGAAATCTGAAATCAGTAGACTGGAATGGAACAGATTTTGCTGTTGTTGACTAAACAGTCTCAACTCAAGGTCGACTTACTCGCTTGTTCTTGAGATTTTCCTCATGTATTTTGGTCTTCATCAGCAGACAAAGGATGCTTAGAAGTCATAGAACTGCATGTCCACAACTTATATTGTTCTAGGAGACTTTTGTTGTAAGTAAATTCTCATGACTGTGGATGTTCCAAAATCAACAAGGCAAGCTCTATCTGCTGAAGATTGTGTGATCGGGTTGAAAGTCCTGGAAGAATGATTAAATGGAACCCAATTGAGAACATGTTACCTGCTGTAATGTCAAGCTCCTTTGTGCATTCACTCATAGTTACCAGCTTACTAAATAGGCAATGATGCAATGTTAGAAGACTGCGTGAAAAAAATCAAGCTAAAAGGAGAGGAAACACTGGCTTGTTGGGTGACTAAAAATCACGACTCAAAAAGACTTTCAATGCTGTTTTGTGTCAGTAAGAGCTGTATAGATTAGCCAGTTAATCGAATGAAAGAAAACTTATTGCCAACTGTTTTGATAATTTATTGATCTTTTCGGTCATAGTACAAAGAAAACTGTTAAACACTGGAGGGGTGAAAGTCAGGATTTGTTTTTTTTCTCTGTCAGTGAAGACAGAAAATTAAGAGACTTGAGTGTTTCACTGAAGATGTCATTTTGGCATCTGGAAAATTGCCTGAAAACTGTCTAAAAATAATAAGCAATGTCTAAATAATGAGTTGTAGTCACAAACATTCTACATAAAAATGTTTACCAAGCAAACAAGCCAGATAGAGATACTGAAAAATTGCATAAAAGTGCAAGTAGGACTGAGGTACAAATCCTATGACACCGATGGGTGCTTGTCTACTTCCTGACACTGACAAACAGCTGACCCTCCTGTGTACAGTAGAAACCAATGCAACTCAACACCGACAAGCTACTCAACACTGCTATGGCAACCATTTCACAGCTGGGTGTCATGTTGCCATGGCACTGGTATGCTGGCCATGCCCAGTTCTCAGGTGTCAGGTGGACAAACAAAGAAAGGAAGGAGGGAGCTAAATATGCTACTGAAGCAAAAGTGGTCTGAGTCCAGCAAATAAACAAAGATCCTCCGAAAAAAGGCTTTGTTTAATCCAAATTCATTATTCCAAATGAGAGCAGAAAGACGTTTGATTTTCAGTTCTGCAGATCAGGACTGAAAATCCCCACTAACACTAAAACATTTCAAACAGCATTTTGAGGATAGAAGCAAAGTAAGCATGCCAGACTGCAATGTCACTCCTCCTCCTCCTCCTCCCTACTGATCCCCAGCTCCTATTTATCTTCCAACTCCTGCTCTTACTCCTTTCTCCTCCTCGCTGACCTGAATCTCACAACCCTGACGATAAAAACTGGATCTGAACGAGGAGCTCAGAGCTTCAACAGTGACTGGCTCTGACATCACATCCTCGTTATTTTCATTGATGAGTTTCAACCTTTTCCTTGTTGTGTCAACACAATCTGTAGTGCTTCAGTCTCTATGTGCCCCACTGGGGTCAAACTACATTCGAAGGATTATCACAAGGCTTTTCTATGCTGAAAAAAACAGGATGACAGTCAAGAACAGTTTTTTTGAGCAGCACATTAACAAACAAGGGGTCAAACTACACAGAGAACATGACGCTGACCAATTTGACTATGATGAATGGTGCTTTTAACCAACTGTTTTAAAGACAATTTTCAGTTCTGAAGCAGAAGACATCTGTTAATAATTGCTTAAAGGTATTCTGTTGAGCTTTCTTACCTATAAAAACATGTTGGGCGAATCTTGCATGTTATCGCCATCATTTTTGATCACCAGAAAAGAGTGACACTGGTAGCCAGAATGTGTATTTTGTCGTCTGTGTGCTTGCACATGTGTACAACAGAAACAAGAAAGGGGCCCACTCATGAAAACACTGCTCCAAAGCACAACGAGATGCCAAAAACTCAAATGCCCATCGCAAGTTCACAGAGGCCGAGGACAGTCTTCAAACTGCTCGTTTTGTTTGACCAAAAGTCCAAACCAAATAAAATTCTATTTACAAAGATACAAAACAGAGAAAATCTGCAAATACTCACATTTAATGAGCTGGAACCAGCATGTTCTGCATTTTTGGTTAATAGATGATTAACTGATTACAAAAAATAGCTTGCAGTTTTTTTTCTGTCATTTCTGTTTTAAACTTGAACGACAAGAGTTCTGTTTTAATCAACAGCTGACCAAAAACCTGTATCATCAAGAAACACACCATATTTCCCCCCCTACTATCTCCCAAAAGAAAATATAATTAGAGAATTCTTCACTTTCAGAGACATTTACGTTCAGGGATCTTGAGGAAATGTGCTAGGTTGCTGCCAACAAGTGAAACTATAAATGTAATTTGTATGAAGGACAGATTTTGACCTTAAAAATCTGAAATCAGACAAATCCCCCACCAATCTGCCCCTTAAAGCAAGCACCCTAAGGGAAGATCGTACAAAAGGGTTTTGATCTTTGCAATACTCCTTGTGCCTAAAGCATTTCGTAACATATCAAGGGTTTTAGCAGGGTCTGAAAATGTGTCTGAGTGGATTCAAGAACTTCTGCAGAACATGAAAAAGACAATTTATTTGTCTTAAAACCTGACTGTCATCATAATGTCTGGGGTGGATTTCTAACTAGCATTCAGAAAGCCTTGAAAAGCCTCGATGAAAGTCGCAGATGTCCTGAAACTGATGCAACTGATGCCACAAGTATCCAAATAAGCAGGTGACATCATCTGGCCTTCCCCAAAAACCCAGAAAACTCAGAGCAGGAGAAGTCCTGGACTGAGCCTCATTTCCACATGTGCAGGATTTACTCCAGCAGTCTGTCACAGAAAAGTTTCAAATACTTTCCGTTGGTTGGCTAAATTGCCTGGTATCAACAGCATTTTGTGGTATATTCTGCCACTTACAACACTGATGGATAATGTAGTTCATCTGCATCAGGCACTACCTCCTTGGACAAACAACTGACCAGGAACAGTAGCTTGGACTGCAGCCCATCCCGTTCTACACACACCTACAAACACACTCAGGTCACACACAATAACATCAGGGAAACTGGCAAACCTTTTAGACTTAAACTGCTAATGAATGCAACACCGACACTGCCTACTTTGTAACCGTTGAGCAAATTCGAGGCTAACTTTTGAAACAGTGTCGAGAATTAACTTCATGACTCACCGGCCAAGTTAAAAGATAGATGAAGAAACAGCAAAGCAGAGTTTTTACCAGCAAAAATAATTTGTTGCTTTTGTGCATCAAATATGCATTTATATCAGCACATTTCATGGATATAATGAGGCATAATGTTAAACAAAAACTTTGATCAGTGGTTAAACAAATCAAGCCTGGATAAAACTCAGACTTTTTGCTATTAGATGTACAAAAGGATCAAATATAAGAGTTACTTTGAATGTTCAGCATGCTTAATTAATCTAGTCAACTTAAAAATCATCGTACTTCTAACTTGTGAGTGGTTGATGTCAGCTAAATAAAAGGCTAGGATTAAATGTATGTATGTATGTATGTTATCTCTTTGAGGTCATCACTCTGTAGTCTTGCTCAATGTCCTGCCCACATCACTATCTGATTGGTTACACCTCACAAGAAGTAGATGGCTTTGGGGGGCCACACAAAGTGTAGTTTCGTCAGAAGATAGCAGAATATGTTATGTTCTACATGGCTGTAATCAAGTACAAGTAGAGGTCACAAACCGGAATCAACGGAAGTTTGCCAACCGCCAATAAAGCTCAAAGAAGAAGAAAAATAGAAGAAAAAAAACCAGATTCCATAACCATGGACAAGGGACACTGATTTGGGATTGGGGATCTAAAGGTAACACTCAGGAAGACCCTGAGGGCAGTAACAACTTCTTCTTTTTCTACTTGCAAAAACCACTTCAAGCAAGCATAAACACTTCTTTGTGAAATTGAGAACATTCAATGATACTCTGCCTTTTCCATCAACCTTTTTAAAAGTGATATTGCAAAAAAGCACACAAAATACGCGAGTGGAAACACAGCTTATGAAAGACAAGTTCCAAACTAATTATTTGTCTTTCTGTTCCTTGAGAGAGATTTACGCCACAACTCTAAACTCCCAGGTGCACACACTTAAAGAGCAAACACTCTCTCTCTCTTTGGGCTTACGTCAGTAGCCCTTTTTACACAGTGTCACCGCATTATCTCCGGAGCGGTGGTTTGCCAATTCTCCGCCGATGGGGATTCACACAGAGCGAAGCATCTCCACCTTAAAGACGAACCGTTGTGTAATTCACACAGAAAGCCGGCGCTGCGGCTCCTAGAGGTGTGACGGTACACGTCATGATGATGACGTCGGTGTGTTTCCCAGGTGTTTCCCAGGTGTCCCCCCTGTCAATTTAAACCCGCAGACAGTTCCATAATCATATGCATGCTGTTATACTGTGTATTGATTGAGATCCTGACCCACCAAACTTTCTGGAAAGTGACGAAGGTACGTTTTTCGCGCCAAATTACATAATTAAATAATCGCCATCAGTAAACTGGAAGCTGTCTGACTCACGCGCGGGGACGGAGGCTGTTTTCTGGGGGAAAGTTCCCTGAAGCCTCGGTCCGGAGGGCTGACTGTCGCGGTGATTTATTTTCATCACAAACACTCTGTGAGTTAAAGTTAAAGTTTTGCTTGTGACAGACGCTGTTTCTCAGGCAGAAATGTGACCAATAGTTGGTAGGATGGGCGGGAGGACAGATGCTTCTCCGCGTATATCTGCTGTATTTTTTTCCTCATATAAGTTGCCAAAGACAGTTACAGTTACTACGTTACTGTTGTTTGGTCATGTAACGTTGCTTTGTGGGAAATTTCTCTTTATTAAGTTGAGTCAGTTATCAGTCTGTACGACCGACACGCCCCCGCTCCACGCCACTGGCTTATCCATTCACACTGGTTCAGTTCACCAATAATACGGCCCTGAGACTACCTCCAGAGGCGGATCAGCGCTGGGAGAGAAATTTCACCCCTCACCGCATCTGAAACTTTCACACATAGGAGGATGCGGAGAATTGGCGCAGGATATCCGCATGCAAACGGCAATGTGAATAGGGCTAGTGATGTCAGCCCCAGTCACACATCACCACTGTACTGCTGTGTGATTGTTAGTGCAACTGTGTGAGTGTCTGTGTGTGCGTGTCAGAGCCATTCTTACAAAAACGGGGTGGACAGCTAAGATCAACAAATATGAGCGGGTGGAGCAGTGAGGAGGGAAGTCCCCGGCCCACTGAGGTCTCACAATGTATTATATTATTGTATTTTTTTTTGTTTGAATTCTCCAGCAGGCCCTTCCAGGCAGGTGGGGCTGAGCTGAGACAGGGCGAGGCCAGGGTGCAGCTCCACTGGGGGGTCTGGTAACAACCAGCAGATGAGAGGAGTGGAGCCAGGACAAACATACAGGCCTTTTGCATGTTACTTTAGGCTGCAGCAGCGATTGCGGGCTGTTCATCTCCGACAAACACTGACAGCGTCTCAAAAATATGTGCCAAGCTACCTTACTGCCGAACAGTAAATAAAAGATTAGATTGTGTTCCAGTGGCTGTTTATGTTAGCTATAGATTGCTCAGTTTAGTTTGACCAAACTACTCTGACATTAAGTTGTACTGCTTTGCTAACTTGAGAGTGAAAGGAGCTCCGGTCTAATATAACCAGAAAGATGTCCATTCAGATTAGGTAACTATATCAAATAACACTGTATTTTAAAATGCATTTTGGATGAGACACAAAATGTTAAGTGCTTGCTTGGAAACATGCCCTGGTGTACACTTGCTTATTAGTAAAAGTGGCATTAGTTTTTGTTTTTTTTATGGCCAGTTCAGGGGCAGCATAACAAGAACAAGACACCATCTAACATATTATCAACTAATACAGTTGTTATGGTGTCATTTACAATGAAAAAAAATCTTCACATTTAAGAAGCTAGACCCAGCAAATGTTAGAGCTGTTCACTTCAACAATTAATCGATCAAATGTCTAATTGTTAACCACTAACAGGGCTGTAAACTACATTTTTGGCTCACCTGCCAAGGGGAACAGTAGATGAGAGAATCTACCGGCCAAGTAAATTTTTTACCGGCCAAATAATAAATTGCCTCTTTTTGTCGCATATACATCCGTTTCAGTACTTTTCATGGAGATAACAGTATGATATAGCAATACATGCTTAGAAAAGAGGCCAAAGTATTATATAGAAATACATTTTAATATTATTAACTAAATTTCATAACATTGCTTTTCTTTGGTGTGTGTCCGTCAGACGGAGCAAAACATGACACCCGTCGAGTCGTCGTACTGAAGCCATTCCCTGTCAGTTTTCTACTTCTCACTGAACTTCCTCACTTTTGCTTTTTTCGTCAATGTTTTGCCTTCTTTGTCAACTTCCTTTCCACCTATCTCCTCTGTGTTTTTCCTCTTTGATTCAGTCACACCGGGAATGTGCCGCCACATTGCTGCGCTCGAATCACAAGCCCTTTTTAGATAGAAAAGGCGGCACATTTGCTCCAAGGTAAGGGCGGCAATGTGCCGGCCTGTCTTTCTAAAAACGGAGGCATAATATTCCTCCTTCTCCAAAAGCCACCTCTGGGGTAGACGTAAACATGTGACGTGACGTGAAGCTCGACGTTGGGCTGCGAACAGTGACAACGAATATGTGTTGATCATTTTAGGGAAATATCATATTCACAAAGCCAAATTCAGTAACTCTAAACCTTCTTTTATTTCGTTTGGTAAGGAAACGGAACAGTACATCAAAACCGTCTATAATGTAAAAAATAAGAAAGCTGCTAAAACCATTCAGTTATGCTCTATTTTTTATGTATCTATATGAAACTTCCCCTGGCCCTGCTCTTGACTAATGTATTTTCTGTATTAATGACTCTACTTGCTTGTTTTTATTGTTTGTAAAGATTTAATAAAGAAAAAAAAAGTGACAACGAATTTGTCTTCAAAATAAGAGCTTTACATTGTCCCCTAACGGAGTTTAGAACTGGGTTCTTAGCGGGGGGCTTTTAATTTGAAAGTAGCGACCATTCCTACTAGCTTGTGCTACAACAACAAGCTAACACAACCAAACAGCTACAGAGACCGAGGAGACGCTGCATCTCCTGGATCTCAGTGGCTGTCCGGTTGCTCATCTTAATGTCCGCGGATGAAGTGATGGAATGACTGCTGTGATCAGCTGTTTCCTGGTTTTAAAACTCCCCGGCTGTGGGTCGCACAACAGTGCAGGTCATTGACACCTCCGCCCATCTCAGTCGAGGTGGAAATAAGTGCACCCTCCGAGGCGGAAAATCGGCAGACCAAAACAGACCCCCAATTGCACTGTCTAAAAACGGCTACAGTCACTGCGCCAAACTTTTAAAGACTCTAACCTCTCGCAGACACAGAACAGCACTAACTTTTGTTTAGAGTCGTGTGTCTTGCCACTCAGTAAATCCAAGTCCAATGTTTACTTTCCTTTTAGCCTTGCCTTGGTCACCTCCATTTCCTGACTCTTTAGCTGCTAAACACTCCACTATGTTCACCAGCTAGTCTCCAACTTTAGCTATCTGATAAACTCACTATACACTAACTTTGTAGCACCAAATAGCAAAGCGGTCACAGCCAAAAGCTACAGAGTAAGACTGAAAATCAGCAAGGAAACTTTACAATTTGATAATAATTCTCTGTAGATTCATTACTATGCAACAACTCTCTTAAGAGCTAAAAGATAGCATGCATTATCAAAAATGTACACATATGTACATTAATCCATGTGTGTGCATTAATTTCATCAACAAAAGCAGAACAAAATGTTGATGTGAATGCAGTTAGCTTAAGCTTAAACAAATTCCTTTTTCCCAAAGAAATCATGAGAATGTGAAGTCCAGTTGAGTCCATCTGCACATCTGCTGTCACACGTTTGGTATGTTGATTCTTTTCAGAGACCAGCGACACCAAACCAGCAAACATTTCAACACACACACACACACACATACTAAGCCAAACATTCTGAGGTCCCAGTCTTAAAAACTGTGGAATGTCACTTGTGTGCTCTGTTGTTGTTGTTTAGTACAGCTCAGTGTGTGCGTGTGTGCGATTTGCGGAGGGCTTGTTCTGCTGGTAATTAGGTTTAACCCATCAAGAATATTTTACACCCGACAGCAGTTTATCCAGGCAGATATCACAACGCAACCCAATGTTCCACACTGGCCTCATTCAACCTGTCCCAGTAACTGGTGGGAAAACACTCAATGTGTGGATGTGCTAATAAATCTCACCAAAGGAAGCTACAATTTGCACACTTGTTTTCATCTTCTCTTGGTCCAGCACTTGCCTTGAATGGTATCTGGATGTACATGACTGCTATGTATGGATCGAAAAACATCAGATCATAACTTTTTTTTACCCTGACGTGATTTTAGTTCAACCCCCCAGCGTGTCTGTAAAGAAGGTCTGAAGGTACATTACTGGTAGTTTGTTAAACTCTAACCACTGATGTCTGAGTACACAGGGAATCACATTATTTCATGTTTTTACACGGTCCCCTTCAGATCATTTTACCGGGGCTGGATCAGATTATTTTCAATATGATTACTATCAGTTACTTGATTTATCATCCTTGGTTAAGTTGTATAAGATTTTCATTTTAATATGATATAAAATAGAGAAAAGCAATTTAAAAAAATGGCATTTTCTGCCATTTTTGCATACAGAATTACAATTAATTCACTATTGAAATAGTTGCCAATTATTTTTCTGTCAGGACAACTTATCATTGCAACTCAAGTTTCCAGAAGGTCCTAAAGCCAAAAAAGCAACTCAAATCTGAGTTTGTTTACATAAATGCACTCCAACTAGTAATTCAGAAGGTTTGTAAACATTTTGTTTATACATTGTCTTTTATGATGAATTCTCCTTGTGCGACTGTTGCACATGCCCTTTAATTATAAAGGTCATGACAATCTGCACTAACATTTTAGATAGCTAAAACACTTTCTTGCAGTAAACTTTATTGAAAATATAAAAGGAAATAAACCAAGAAATGCAACAGTACGATAAAGTTGTTTTTAATGTGGATTTTTATTTCCCAGCCACCCAAATCAAATATTTTGGTTGCGGCCCCTTCTGCAGCCCCCCTCTGACCACAAGCAAACTGCCAACATGTGGCAAACAATAGGTTCTACTGCCAGTAATGACACAGACACGTCCCTCCTTATTTTCCCTCCTTGTGGGCCACAACTTAGACATTGATCTGCCGCAAAGCACCACGGGAGCCGGCAGCGAGCGCTGCTAAACACTCACAGTCATTGGTTCCTGATTGCTGTCTGATCCTGTGAGGTCAACGGGGGGTTACCTCCTGTGTTATTGGCCCGCAGGGAGGCGAGTGGGCAATGACTGACAGGTAGGAGAGCATATCAGCTGCCTGAGAGGACGACGCGAACCAATGGAGGCCGGAGGAGAGAGAAAAGGGGCAAGGCAGGGAGGAGGTGAGCCAGGCCTCCGAGGGATTAACACGGTCTGACAGGCTGGCCAGGACAAACACACACATACACACACACACACTCAGCTTTTAGGGCGGGCTGCTCTGCTGAGCACACACAATACACTGCTTGTTTTAGAACAAGAGGAAAGAGAGAAAAGATAGATAAGAGAGAGGCCAAATCACAGAGAAGGAATGTGTGTTTGACAGAGGCAGAGTGAGCAATGAGAGAGCGAGATTATGAACCACAGGTGCTTCCACAGAGAGAGAGAAACTCCCACTGGGGCCTTAATGTGAATTCCAACAGTCTTCCATGACTTTCCCAATTGTCTCCCTTTCCTAAACATCTCAACCCACTGAAAGCTCTCTACTGTTTAAACCTTGCTGGAAACAAATACTTATCTCACTTTGTTAAATTTCTCTACATTTCCACAGAGTCTATCGAGTTACTTGACCTTCTCCGTCTGGAATCCACTTCCCAAAACTCCATTTGCATTCCAGGAATTCCATGACCAGTAGGATCCCTTAAAACTGTGACATATTACCCAGTTGGATCCTCACAAGCTCCTCAAACGCACACACCCACACCCATACTCACACAGAGACCATGCTGATGTGTTATTCTGGACTGCTTAGGGAGGCTTCTTTAAGGAACACTTATATGCATATATTGATCAGATTTTGGCGGCCCATCTAAGAAAATTAACTGCCTGCAGCCAAAGCAGAGCGAGGTTTCTGCAAGATGACCAAGTTTAATTTAAGGCTTAAAGAACCTGTAAATTAAAGTGAGTATTGATTATCTGATAAAGTTTGCAACTTAAACAAATGTAAATAAAAAGTGTGCAATGTAGTTCTGTGTAACTGGGATCAATTCTCATACTCAACTCTGTACTGAGAAACCACAACACCGAGAGACTGTGTAAGCAGATTTTAAAGGTTTTTTGAAGCGTTTTTTATGTTTGGTATATACTTCAGTTGCTGTTTTGCATTGCCTGGATCAATTCCTCTGCTGTTGTTTTCTCTGATCTCTGTGTATAAATACTATGCAACTAAGGCAGCTAATGTTGGGCTTGATGGCACATGCTGAAAATGAACACCACCTGCAATTAGATGTGTATTTGCCTCAAAGTAATCACCATGTACTGCTCCTGCTTCTAAACAAAAAGCAAGCCTGTGGAGACTTCAGGAAAGATTAAAGCTACAACTACCGGATAATCTTTTGTCCGACCAACTGTCCAAAACCCATTTTGCGAGGCCCACTACCCCATGTGACCACCTGTAATAAATAACATTTTATTTATTATGTTGTGAATTCTTCATGCATATTCAAATACCTTTATTCTGAAATTTTGCTTTGAAATTTAAGGTTTGTTTCTGCTACATTCTCTCTCTCCGCTCATCCTCTACTGGTCTATGTTTTTTTCTGATTATGTTAATCATAATATTAAATATGGTTAAATTACCACAATAACTCCATCCTCTCTCTCTCATGTACTTGATTCTCTCTCCCTCTGTATTTCAAGATGTACTTGATTTTTCTCTCTGTATTTCATGGTGTTGCACTGTCAAAATGTTAAATGCATCTACTGTAGCACTGAAGTCGGTGATGACTAATTTTCTGCCTGTTCAGAAAGTAGACCTACTAAGTATTAAGATAAAAAGCTAGCCTTGCTATCTTCAATAAGACAGGAGTCATATTGTGTTACAGCCTTCTCACTTCAGAATCCTTAAATGCTTTTAGCTAATGGTGGCTATCCGTAACATCTAACTGATGGGCATGCGATTCTTTTTGTGAGCTTTATTTCAGAAACTAGAGAACGATACAACACGATGCTGTAGGTTTATGGTACTTGCACTATTGAGGAAGTGAAGACCGTAAAGCTAAAATCAGAGATCGACAGAAGGTGCCAACCCTACCCCAACTCACTGTGGAGCATTCACAGCTCCAAAGAAGTCATGTCAACCTTGGGGAAACAATGCTAACAATTATTTGCCTAAACCTGAACAGATTATGACAGATAACTGAAAAGCTATGTTCCACATAGGTCACCAACTCCAATCTCGACCCAATCAACCACCACGACTTGCTCCGTCTTCGGACTTAATCGCTTTTAGCTCGGTTGCAATGATGATCCTCGAGCAACATTAAATCACGATGTAGTACGAACAACACTAACAGATAATATCAGGTATCAGGAGGACATCCTAGCATGCTGAAAATAAACAGATGTGATAAATATCCTGGCTATCAAGCGTGACCCCATCATTCTTTTTAACAGGCAGCAGCCAATAGCGCGAGGCCAACTGCATTAATTACAGCTGCTACAGCGAGATTAGATACTGAACTCACCAGCAGAAACATACAGTGGATCCTGATTTACAAAAATGTGGATTTAAGAACAAAGAACATCACTGCCTCCAATTCATGCTGTCAAACTGGAGCAAACTGTCAAGACTGAGAGAACATGACAACTGAGCAAGCAGCAAAATTCCAGCAAACTAAGTGTTTAAACCACAAAATGCCAACCAGTGACAAACACTACAGCTTCCTTAAACGAGTTGCATCGAACATGACTGAGCAGAGGTTGGCTGATGGAAATGGGCTGCAAGGTTACCCAATCATGTCAGTTCGCCTGCCTGTGTATCTATGTGTGTAACTGTTCGTGTGTGTGTGTGATAGACATAGGTCGTAACTCTGCTGGACAGGCTATAAGGGGTGTGGTCGTGATCTTTCACCCTGCTTCGTAATGAACCGCTGTGGAGAAATTACTCACAAGCACACACACAGGTTAGCCATGAAATGTGACAGACACATCTCAGACACATGCAGGGCTCAAATTATCTCAGGACCACTGAGTGTTTGGAGGAAGAAGTGCAGACAAGCTAGGATTAGAGCATCCTTGTGTCTGCGAGGTCAAATCGGGAATGACTACATATGCAGTGGCAGCCGAAATTAAAAATTAACAACAAAAATGAACAAAATAAACTCCTGACCTGTCCTCTCAAGAGCCCTGAGCTGATTTCTGATTAAAGTAGCAAAGTACTTCAGTAAAACGTGGGCAGTTAATCAAAGGGACCGGAGGGCTTAACACATAAGAGTTAGGAATAATACAAGTATGAGAGAGATTTGGGCTCTACTCCTGCTAGTGTGTGTGTTTACATTTTTCCAGATAACGCTCCAAGCTCCTTTCCATTAACATTCGACTCAGCCTTCACCCATTTTCACACAGTGAGTTATTCATTCACCCTTTTAATTAATCACTCTGTCCAGAAATTCTACTCTCAAAGCAAACGTAACGAAATGTAAAAGATAAAACAGAGCAGCATGAGCAGAGGAATCAGTGTATGCGGTCTCTACGAAGCCACACTGTCAGGGGGTTCATGTTAAACCCCATTTGTAAATCAGCACGTGGTTTGAGATGCATTCTAGCAAGATGTTACAGAGGGGGAAAAGGAGTGATCGCAACAAGACGCGTACATCATTTTTACTCCTTCCAAGGGGAAATACATCAATAAGTCTATCGTGAGTGCACTATCAAGTGTGCATACATAATTTTTGTATTTTTTTACTGTTTCTTCTGCTGAGCACCTTTTGTTTTTGTGCTTCGAACGGAGCACTTGTATACACTTTTTGGGAAAGAGACAAAGACAGACTGCAATCAGGTGCATGTTAAAACAGACATGTGGATTATGAAGTTGTCTCAAATCCCATGTGTTTTTTATTTAGATACAAGCCTGGAAAGTGTAAATGTAGCCTTACCATATCTAGGAATAGCAAAACCTTGACGAAGACGCAGATTTTAGCTACATTCAGCCGACTCAAGAGCAGCAAACCAGAGCTGCATCACAATAAATCCAACACACTATAATCATACCCTCACAGTCTTCTTTTACAAGCCTGTCAACTACCGGGTATGTGTGTGTGTTAGTGAGAGGCCTCTTTTGCAGAGCTCCTGTAGTCTGCGCTCATCACAGCTACCGCGTTACCATGGTGACGGAGCCAGCTAGTGGCCACATGACATGATGAGGGAGAGACAGAAAGAGGGAGGGAGGGCATGTCCGATGAACACACAGAGGGACAATGCAAACAGAGATAAATGCACCGAGCGACCGGTCAGCTACTGTGTGTCTGTGTGTGCATGTATGTGTGTGTGACCTCACGGTATTGTAAGTTGTGGCTGAGGCCAGCAAATCTGTTAACCAGGCCTCCAGTGTGCTGCTGCCAAACAGGCCGCTACTATCGCCAGCTGCTACTGAAAACAGGTACACACACCAGGCCGACACTGACCTTTTAGTCAAAGTCAGACTCGAGACAGTCAACAGTCTTCAGCAGTGACAGCGTTAATCATAAAGGTACGTAACTTCTTGTCATAGACCTTTCATGACAGTCCAATGCCATTTCACAAAGACCAAAACACAGCATAATTCCCTTCATCTGAACCCCACTTAACTGCACAATGTGTTTTTTTGTTATATCTTAGCATGTTCAATAAAAAGGTAATCTTAGTTTATAGACTGGCATGTAGAAGAAGAAATGACAAGAAAATTGGGGTGAACAATATACTGATACATACCATGTGATAATATAAGGGTTGCTTCCCACAATTTCTCTTGACTCTTCAATAGACTCTTACCACCATAAATGACAAAGACAAGCAAGAAATCCCCACAGTCAATGAGCAGGAAACAGAAAATGTTTGACATTTTTGTTTGAAAAATGCCAGACACAATTAATCGATTATCAAAGTACTTGGTAATTAATTTTCTTTCAATCTAATATTCAATCGTTGCAGCTGTAGACTGAACACAAGCAATTCAGAGCTGAAACAAACAACAGTCAATTAACCAGTTAGTTGGTGGAAAATGAAGTCATTTCTCAAGCAAAATAGCCACACATTTGAAGTTTCAGCTTCCAACCAGCCTAGGAACATTTTTTAAAGCAGGGGAAATGACTGGTAGATTAACTGATAATGAAAATAATCACACATTGCAGCATGGCAATATGAATTTTTCTACTGTCAAACATTTAGCAATACTGTTTAAACTGAGGCATCCATCTCCTTGCAGCTGTGGGGAATGCTGCAAATCATTGTGCAAGTTGGCATTATATCAGTATTGGATTTTTGTATTGATTTTACATCAATGAGATGGAGTACCTCAAATTGTCAGGTATTTAAATGCATACATCAGACAAAAACTAACAGGCTGTCTCGTTATTTAATCCACAGAGTTTGTGAAGAGATTTTTCTGAAAGTTTATAACAATATGATGCTTTATAAAATCATATATTGCATACATGATTTCATCTTTATCACCAACTCCTAGTCCAGAAAAAGGAATATGAAAAATTAGCCCCTGCACACTGTCAACTGGTGTTATAGTTTTCATTAACAAGGCAGTTGACATAAAGCATGTATATTCATAATTTACAACACTAACAACCCACCGAAGGGACTGTGATATTAATTATGCAGAGAAAAAATATCTGAGAAAAAGTCGGACTGAAGATGAGGGTTTTTAAGGCCTTAATGCATAAAAGTTTCAAGATAAAACTTTATGGGCAATGTCAATAAAAATATGAAGAAAATATAATTAGTAATGTCAATAAACATCTAGAATGAAGACGAGCTGCTGTACGAAAACAAATCTCTTAGTATACTAACAACAATGCCGATTAAACGAGTTTCTCCGCAGGACATGAATCTGGTGAAATAAAAGAAAATCTGACCAAACATCACCCTGAAAACAACCCAATCACTCCACCTTCACCACAGGAAACACACTATCTCCACACAACACACACTTCCTGCTTCCTGTGCGGCAGGGAAACAGAGGGAGTGGCCGCTGATGTCACAGTCAGTCTGCTTACATGTTGGATGCAGGTCCCATAGGAAGTTTGAAAGAAGGTGGATATGAGCTTACTGGTAGTAAGTACCTTTCACACCAAATTCAGCCTCTCAGAAAATACTCATTTCATTTTGTGACAAAGGTAATTGATGAGTTTGTGGTTGAGAATATCATGACTACAGTGAGAGGAGGAACCTGAAATGCAAGCAGGGTTTCTTCAGGTTTCAATAAATTAAATTTATGACTTTCAAAGACCTTATAAGACCAGTATGAGTGAAATTGTATGCATTTTTCACACCGGTACCGGCAAACCCACGAACTCGTTGCGCTCCAATCATTTCTGGCCGGGCTGCACAGTTTGCAATATGGTGGGTTTTATTTTGCAGTTTTGCTACTGCGTGATGAATACAAATGTTTCCCCAAAACACATTTAGAAGAGAGACTTTAGATAATCCAATTTCATGAAAGTAACATTGACTCCGAGAACCTTCAAAACATACATTTTTATGGGCAAAAATTTTGATTATTCTTAAGATTTTTTAAGGCTTTGAGGACCTGCAAAACCAATGAAAAATAAAAAGAATTGCTTCCATTGTCTGCCATCCTACTGGGTTTGCACCCCCTTATATGGAGCAAAGGAAACAATCCAGTACTGCGACTCTACTGGGTTACAAACCAACCCTGTCTCTCTGTCTTTCCACCTCCCACGGCCACAGTAAAGATGCCCAACTGAAAATGTCACAATACATCAACACACTATTCTCCTATACAGCCATGCAAGGCATCATGGAGATGAGGAATGTATTGAGACATGCAGGTTTTATTTTTAATCGTAGAGTCTTTCACCTATAAACTACATACTGTCCTGAATTCCCCTCACATTCAGCCTTTTCACTGGAGGTTTAGTCCATTTAACTAAGGCAAAAGGTGTGGGAGATCTTCCTCCACGCCTCTTCAGTTTGTTGTGCAGCATGTGCACTGCAGTTGCACACTTCCCTCTCATATGTGACTCATGTCACTGTGTCACGCCGTGCTCTAACAGGCAAAGCTGTCATCAATTATTTTTTACTATGTGACCTGCAGGTTACAGTGACACAAATTCAAGACATTTCAAGACCTGGGCTGAAGCTGCTAGCATTTCAACAACCAGAAAAACCAGAACTGGGGTGAGAAAAACAGAACAATCTGACAGTCAAAAGTCGTGAATCTATAAATAAGCAACACAAGGTTGAGGATGTATCAGGACAGAGTACATTTAAAGACAAGATGTTTGGGTCTTTTCAGCTGAGTCGAGTTGATGAAAAAAAAAACATCTGTCAGACTGAGTTAACCTGGTTCTGTCTTCCAGGCATGGAGGTCTAACTGTGGACAACTGGAAGCGAAACTATATAACAGGATGTATTATTAATGCAACTTAAAAGCTCTCAAGTCTATTTAAAGTATTCATTCTTTTAAAACTCTCATATTTAGATCCAAAACTGTTCGTTGTTTAAAGCTCCTGCAGACACTTTGCGACTGGGTGTGTAATTGTAAGTAAACAACTTCATGCATTACCTTATATGCTAAGATTTGGCAGCCTGCAGAGATTTTGCAGGGTCGGTGTTCAGTGCAATTGATTTCATGGTGGTGAAGACCTTGTGCACAGCAGGATCAATCGAGAACTGGATGGACAAAAACACCGCTATTCCCATTTTAAAACAGAAGCAGCTTGTGCCAAGATGAAAAGTGGAATAAAGCTAATCTAAATTAGCACCAGGCACACTCTCATCATCATGCCACCTTTTGGTTTGCAGACTCACATTTTGTAGACTCAAGTTTGGCATTTCGTCGCTGCATCTTGGTTTATTTAAGCCAGAAGTGACCGCATTTGGAAAAGAGGAAGGACCAGGGAGGATATCTTGATTGGATCACAATAGCCCGAAATCATACCCTGCTTTAACTATTTTGGTCTAAATCAGACTATAACTTACAAAATGATCATCATGCTTTATTAAAGATGACTTGAAAGGATCAATTGAGACCATAAACTCAACAGGAAACTATTTACTGATGTAATAAATCAACACATACAATATCACAACAATATTTTATACAGTAAAAGGTTAGGACTGAGGAGAAGAGCGTGAAGGTGCAGTTCAACTGATTCAACTCTAAACTCAAGCATTTTCTTGATAAGAGATGAAGCCAGGTTTACATGATTCAGCACTAATTCAAGAAAAGTCACACTTCTACAGGAAGTGTGCTCATTATTTATCTACACTTCAAACTGCCCCTGCCAGGGAAAGTGTTCACATAATATACGTCAGACCTGTCTCATTAACGACAACGTCACATGTAATCACTGTCTAAAACAGTCCTACCTGCTTATTACAACACTATCGCAGTCATTTCCTTTTGCCTAATTGTATCTCTAGATGAGGGTGCATCGTGACTGAAGTTAAGGTGATACAGTCAGCTATTCTCTAACATTTATCTTGCACTGTATACAAGCTCTACTTGTCCTGGACACTGTGTGTCAGTATGTACTGCTTATGTTTCAGATATGTTCCCCACTGACACATCACACATATACTCACATACATAGCTGGGTATGAAAAACAAGATTTCCCTCAGAAACTCGATTTTGAATTCTGCCCACCAGTTCCTGAAATGTCACTTTGGATCTACTGTGTTCTATATTTAAAGTTATATTCGGGAGAATCTTGACAACAACTTTTCTGTTATGCAGAAGGAACTGCTGGATAACAGCTGTCAAGATTCAAAGTCTTATATACATGAAACCTTGTGTTTTGGGGAAGATTCCTGCGGATGCTGCAGACTGCGCTCACAATTCCAAAAAAAAGCTCAGTGCTTCTCTTCAAACGGGACTGAGACCATTATTTTTAGACGACATGCAGCAATGCCACCATATTCTGAAAAGCAATTGTCTGACCTGGATGTAGGAATTAAATGCTGATTGTATATCACAACTGTTAAAACACACAAAGACAACTATTTAACCAACCTCGCCTACTGATCTCATCTCTAATCCCTCTCTCTGGAATCAGCGTGAACCGACACAACCTAAGACAAAAGTAAAGCAAAGTAAACTTTCCCACAACCTTTTTATCCAAATAAAACAAACTGTTGGTGAGATTGCATCTGAATTCCACTACATCTATTGTGTCACATCTTTCAAGCCTACTGTTTATTGAATTCTGCAAAAAAATAATAAACCCCCACCTGCCTACTCTGCCTACAGCGAGTCCGCACGTGACAAGTACCTGTTATGTTATAATGAGCCCCTCTGTAAGTCCCACAGCAGGACTTATTCAGTTTGGGTTGCAAGATTAAAAAGTTTGAGAACCTTTGCTCCAGACTAATCAGTCATCCACGGCTAATCTAATCACACGAATGATCTCACTGGTCTCAGTGGCAGTTTGGTCTTAAATTCCGAAATTAAACATATCAAATAAATGATCAAATCTGATGGTTGTTTGTGGTAAATCATATCTAATATCAGTGTGAATCATAGATCGTACTGTAAAGTTTTATAACAAATGCAGCATATTTGATGCCCACGCTATACTGGAGCAGTCCAGACAGTGTGAAGGACACTTGTGCAGCTTGGGGGCTCTACCAGCTGACATATGGGGAGGGTGCGGTGTGGCGTTGCAAGGATGGCCATGCACCTGCTTACATTTAATCATGTTCTACTGGACTAAACGGTGAACAGTCTCCAGCACCACTGCTCCTTGTACAGTGAGAGAATTACGGGCTTGAGAACTTCTGGACAGGGTTAATCATTCCCCTCTGAATGGAGAAGTTGTGTGAGCAGTATACAACCCTGGCCAACGGCTGGCCAGCTTCAATCCTGATAAATTAATCGGCTCAAGACGAGGAGAGGGGACCCTGTGGCCCCCCGACACCCTTATCCAAGGAGAGGTGGGGGGTGGGCTACCCGCCGAAAAACACTGCAGCTGACGCAATCAGACACACAGCAATAAGTCAAAACTACTTAGGCATGAGATGCACCAGTTAAGGGTTAAGGTTAGATGGATATTGACTAACTCCTTAAGGGACTAGATTCATCACCCAGCCCTTGCAGTTCTCTAGTAGCTAGCAAGCTCCATGAAGCCTGCAGGGAGGAGTTCCTTATCATGTCACGTTGTTAGTAAACAACCACAACCTGGGTCCAGACGGTAGATTTAATTACACCACAGCTCCTCAATATGTTGCAGGGTCAAATTATTGCTGGTCAAACAGGCAGCAAGCATCAAGCTAGCTCCTGTGAGGACAATGCAGGACGATATAACATGGTGTGTGTATGGCACTGACAGGGACACTGACTGTGTTGTGTTGGCTGGTAGCATCCGAGCATTGAGCGCCCTACCTGGTGCAAGCATTTACACCCAGCTTGTTGCTAATACTTTAAGCTTTTATCTATTTGCCCTGCGTATCAAACAACCTCGCCGTGTTACTCGGTTTGTCAGCCATTGCAGCCAGGCACCGCTGCAAGTCCGCTTCACGACCAATACACACAGCTAACACTGGCATAGCTGGATTTATTACAACTTTGGCTCCCCATTCAAAAAGCAATAGTATGTATTAAACAGGGATGCTGCTTATTGGACTTGCAAGCTACTTCTGTGTAACACAACGTCAGGGTTCATGTTTGCTCTACAGGTAATGTGCTTGCTAACTAGCTAGCTAACCCCGATACGTGCCGTTCCCTCTTGTATTGGGAGACAACACGCCAAACTCCATTCAAAATCTGGCAATTCAGTGCTGCCGTCTCTTATCGCACACGTACACATTTCACCTCAAGATATTCATAAATCATTTATATTCACTTGAAATTCGGCATACATATTATACACAAGGCACAAGTTGGTTTGGTAAACTGGCAACTTTGATAATTATTCCTTCTATAAATCTATAATTACTTCCCAAATATACAGTTGTGGGCGGTAGCTAGCAGCTAGCTAACGTTACGTTTGTGTGAAATGTCTCTGGAATAAATTATTTAACCTATACATGGTGTAGATATGTGGACACGTTTTTTATTAGCTTGTTGAGTCGCGTAAAATCTCTAAGATGTATTTGACTTCAACGCATTGTGTTGTGTGTATTACGACAAAGTAAAATCGCAAGATTTTTCAATGGAGTTTGGCATTCATTCTCTCCTTGCACGTACGGGGACTTACCACCGAGTAAACCAAGTAAACCACGCTGCCCACAACAGCTTGGCTTTCAACATTTCTTAGCCCAGTGTCAGCCGGTGGTAGCTCTACGGTCTCCCATTCACCCAGGAGAGGCCCGGCGGGACCGCGGCCTCTCCTGCTACTCCGGGGTGGTCTCCTACCTCTGTGGGCCGGCTGATCTCGAACAGGTCGAGCCGGTTGGCGTTCCAGTGGTTGATGATGTCGGCCAGTTTCCTCCTCTCCTCCTCCCTGCTCCCCGACATGGTGGACAGGCTTTCTGACCCTCTCCGTCCGTCCGTGCTGTTGAATAAAACTTCCCGTAAGGTTAGTCCACAGGAGAAGAGGGCGAAGGTTCAGGTCTGCAGTTTTATCGCCAGTACTCGGTGCGGTCCGTCTCTCTGCTCACCGACCGACCTGCTGTCTGCCTGATCTGTTTCTGCTTCGCGTTCCCGGTGCGCCTCTGCGCGCTCCCGATACACTCTGGATGGACGCGTGTGCGCGCGCAAACCTGTTAACCGTTTGAGGGCCAATAAATGTGATTCATGACGCTGCTTTTCTCAGCAGGGATAAAAATAGTACATCAAGTAGCCCAGTTAGCAGCATTACGTCAATATGTATTTATTATGGCTCCAGTTACTCTAATTTAAACGTCCGACCTATTTCTATCACTAACATTTATGGACATTTTACTTTAATAAATTTGAGTAAACAGAGGATTTTGTTTTAAGAAAAAAATCTACATGTTAAATTGTTATTTTTTTATTTTCTGATCACATACAATACCATTTTTTGTAAAAAAATGTTGCATGTTTCCGAAGACACTTTTACCAACTTTTAATCAGATGAAACGAACAAAAGCTTATCAAAGAGAGGTAGGAGCTACAAGCTTATACAAAACCTCTTCTAAAATCTCAGGGAAGGTTTTTACATTCAAATAAAATAATATTAGAAAGGCTACAACAAAATAAAGAAAAAGAAAATGAAGTTCGAGAATCTACTACTATTTTTAATTTACCTATTAATGATATTACTGCATTTTGATAGGTTGTTAGACAGATTTGTTAGAAAATAAATACATATAAGTCAGGGTATACTAACTTGTTTTGGTCTATATGGTCAGAAATAGTGCAATTACACTTGCATTCTCTTTTTTAGATCAGCATATTTTTTACAAACTTTTAACTTTATACTACATGATAAATATCATACTAATCTAGGGTGCCCCAGTAGCTCAGTTGGTAGAGTATGCAACCCTGTCATCTCTCAAGCTGTCCTGTAAATAAAGCCATTAAAAGTTAAATATATTTTTATTTTAAATACATAAAAAAAAATCTTTTTAAATTGTATCATACAAATGCAAGTTGTACATGTCCATGGTGGTTGTAAACATGAGAATTATCCTTCTAAAAACAATATAAATAATAATCTGCCTATTCATAGCCTATAATCAAGGCATCATGCATGGTTTTCTGAGAACAATGTGCTCAGTACTTTTCAGTTAATCAGACATTGATTTTTCTTTATCTAACTATTAATTTGCTGCCTTTTGTTTCTTGTTTGTCTTATAAATGCTGTTTCTCTTTAATCTTAAACTATTAGTTTGTTTGATTTTGGTTTTGTTTCTTTTAAATGCAACTTCAATTATGTTTTATTTTAATAGAATTACTAATGCCTTGTAAAGCACATTCAGTTGTCTTGTGTCTAAACTGGTGTTATGTAATTGTATAAATAAACCCACCTTGCCTTGCACAACTATAAACTTATTAGAATCATGGTTTAATCATTTATTTATGACAAGAAGTGCAATTCCCTCTATAACACTGCAGGTGTTCAGCCCAAACAAATGGGATTTGTCAGTCTGGAATTAAAAATATTTGTTTCTCACGCAGTGAGAGTGAGAGGAGCATTATTTGTGTTTTCTGTTGTCACATTGTCTCTTAAATCAGTTCTAGCCAGCAGGTGCTGAATGCCACGCAACACTGCCAAAATCCCTGTATACACACACACACACACACACACACACACCTCTGCACTGTATCCTGAATATTAAATCAGTACAAAAGTCTGTTGTTCTATTTCCCTCTTACACCAATGCATTTAAAAAAGCAGCACCATAACAAGTCTTTAAATCTATCCTAAAATCTGTATTTCTTCATTAAAAACAAGCAAAACAAATCTGGAATGGGATAACTATAACCATTGTCTAATACAATCCACCTTACTGTATGTGATGATATTTCAATTCAAACAAGATGTTGATTTTTAATGTTTCAATTTTTCATCTGCAGGACAAAATTTGGAAAACACAGGAATGTATGGTCTTGCCCCGATCAAAAAATTGTGATTTTTTAAATTACTTTTCAAGGCAGTATTTCTTACTAACCTCTGTTCAAACAGACACACACACATGCCTGTCTATATGAGCGGGATGGATGAGCCATTGTCCGCAGTCCTACATAACTGATAACGTGCATCCTTCCTGTGGGCACACAAAAACATAATCAGCAAATACTGGTTTCCTCTGTGTGTGTGTGTGTGTGTGTGTGTGTTTGTGTTGACTGTGTGTCATTTAGGGTAATGGTGCGTCTGTATAAATGAGCTGCGGAGTGCTCCATCTATGTAAACACCATCTCTTTATTAACAAACGACTGTCAGTGACTCTGAGAGGTCACCAAATATCAGGCAGATCCATGTGAAATGTCGGGAATACAGTGGTGGTGATCGCAGCTACAGAAATAGCAGTGATACAGCAGCGTGGTTAGTCATGGCGGCCTCCCACCTACTCTCCCAGACAGGGTGTACAACAGGAGCCCTCGTTTCTTATAAACACATTAGTCACTGTTACTGAATTTGTGGGTGTGAGTGCTGCGCTGACATCATGTGTGAGTAATGAATAAAAAGGCTTTAATCAGTCAGCTCATCTAACTGTACACAGAGGATTATGGAAACATGTAAACAACAACAAACTAAAGAAACTGAAATAATCCTTAATGGGCACCTTCAAACAAAAACTGTCCAGAGTCAAGTCCCAGATCAAAACAGCCAAGTCCAGAGTCAAGTCCAAAATGAAGACAGGCAGGTTCTGAGTCAAATCCAGAGTCAAGACAGGCAAGTCCCAAGTTGAGGCTGACTAGTCCCACGTCCTGAGTCAAGTCTCAAATCAAGAAAGTTGAGTCCCAAGTCAGAATAAGAAAGTCCTGAGTCTAGTCCTCAATTAAGGCAGAAAGTTTTGGATCTAGTCTAGTCAATACAGGGAAGTCAAAAATATGCAAGTGAACGAGTCTGAAATTGTCATATTTGTGACTTGAGTCTTACCAGAGTCATGTGTCATGTGATTCAAGTCCACACCTCTGCTCACAGGATTAGTTACAAGTTTCTTTCAGGTTAAGACTGTATGTTAATCGTAAGATCATGTTGAAACCAACCTTTCTTGCTTGTGACTCCATAAAAAGACCAGTTGTCATGTTTCCGATGTCAATGAGATACTAGCAGTTCCACTTTTACTTCTCACACGATCTCATTTCAGTAACTGTTCGACTATCCAATATTTAACAAAAAGAAAGACTTTGGAAACACAAATTTGTGACCATCAGGTTGCGATCCACTGAACTAAACTACCTAAGTGTACATACATTTGTTACACATTTCATTACTCCACAATAAAATGCAACTTTCACATGATGCAGTAACAATCCAATAATGTCTCATAATTCATTTAAAAAGCACTTCTACTTTTAATCCATTAAGTACATTGTGCTGCTAATGACTCTGCTTATTTTTGAACAAAGAACCCTTACTTATAATGACATATTTTTCCATTGGTTTAAAGCAAGAGAACAAATACACCAAAGAAACTTTCATCCCTGGTGAGAAGATGTGTAAGTCTTCGTCTTTAGTGAACCGAAATCAATGGCAGAAGTGAGAAACCACAACAGGAAACCAACTTCACCAGATAGCGCTGCCACTTCCTGTATCTACGATTGTGATATTATCACTTTCAGTCACACACTCAGAGGTCACAGCCAGAAGTCACACTGATTGTTACAAATCTGTTCTGACAAAGAACCGCACCAGTTTCCCTGCTGTCAGTGTCTTAATTCCGATATTTTTTATTCACTGGTGATTACTGGTAACTGGAAGCTTCATTTCCTCTGTCAAGTTCTGATAAACAGCCACTGGGATCATCGTCTTTCATCATTTGCTTCGTAGCGTTTCAAACAGTCAGAGATGAGAATCACAGGCGGGTTTGATGTCCTCGTCCGCCTACATACTTACCAACTATTATGTCTCCTACTCGGACCACAACAATCCTCTCCCATCTGTCAGTTTTTTAAAATAAATGATGATAACATTCAGGAAGTCAATGTGTCTCACTCCTTATCTTACTTACAGTAATAGTTTGAAGCAGATTACTAAATCTCTAAGTAGAAGAAAAGCAAAAAAGTCAGGCTGATGTAAACAAAATGTAAAGACAAAACATCGGGAGCCACAAACGCAAGCAAACATTTGATAACGGACATCTGAAGAGGCGGCTCAGCACACTCGGCACTGAATCACAGAGATAGCGAACAGCCTCAGTTTTAGTACAAACCTGCACGGAATGAAACGATTTGGAAAAAGGAAGCTGGCTGCGGTCTGAGTTCATCAAAAAGAGGAAGCGGGGAGGTGAAATCATGTAGGGAAAACATGTTCAGGGAAATTGTTTTGTTCTCAAGGACTTAACTTGATTTGATGTTGCTTTTGTATGTTCTAACAAAAGAAATCCTAAAATCAAGCAACAGGGAATAATATTTGGGCATGGTTTCCCTGCACCAATATGGCGGCCACATTGACGCACCGCTCCATCACTTCAGTTGAATGCCTGGTCCAGGCTTAAATACCTCAACAACCATTGGCTGGATTGCTTGTAAATTTTGTACAGACATTTTGTGGTGGCCAGAGGAAAGACTCTGAGTGACTTTAATGAGCCTCTGACTTTTCCTCTTGTGCCACCATGGGCTTGACTTCTGTGGTTTTGAGTGAAATATCTCAACAACCACCGGATAGATTGTCATGAAATGTGGTACACACATTCATGTTTGCCAAAGGATGGAATGTAATCACTTTGTTGATTTTTTTTAACCTCAAACTTTTAATTTGGCCACAGTAAGGGAGTGTTCGCAAGCGGACACAGTGAACAAAGGTGGTGATCACGATAGACATACCTTCGAAACATCAGCCTGTTACCGTTGTTAGCAAACATTAGCATGAAGCCTAAAGCACAGAGCTGAACTATCTTAGCATCTGTGTCAAATCCTAACTGTCTGTTGCTCTAATCTTCCCCATGTTTCTGAGAAGAGCTTCGCCACTGAAATGTTAATTACATCAACGATCTGAGAGGAGTGAGAAGTGACCTCTTGACTTTGTATTTTATCACATGTTCACGAGCAGGAGTGCTGCGCAGTCGCAGGCCACTCCCCACGATTTAATCATCATCATCTGTGTGTGCATCTAAAGGGCGTTTAATTTATTGTCGGCATTGCTGGATGGCCGCTTTTTTAATCATCAAATCTATACACAGCAGAGGCCAGGATGAAAAAAAAATACTGTTTGTTTCAATTGAGGGACATAGTAATCAACATGAACATACACTACAGCGGGTGTGCCAAATAATAAGAATAGATGGATCACGATGGAGGATAAAGGGGGCAGAGGAGTTGAAGGAAGAATGCGACCTTATGTGAAGTTAAGCGATGATCGACTGTATGTTAGACCTGCGGCCCGAGGTCAGCACCTGCTCACTGTCTCAATTCATTCACTCACTTTTGATCTCAAACACAAAAGCACAGACTATTCTCCTGGTTTCAGAGTGCACCAGACCCCCCTAATCTTTATTCCACTGATTTCTCAGGGAAGTGAGAATATCTTCGAGCAAGGAGGATTTAAGTAGCTCAGATAATCATCAGTGGACCACGCTTCTTAGTAAGATAAGTGAGTAAAATGTCAAACTTTAACGTCTTAAGTGCTGAGAAAGTTAGTGCATGGGAAGAAAGGATGTTCTGGATGGAATGAAAAATCAGTTTGTCCTCTCTAAGACACCTGTGGCATACTAAATCAGGCAGGGGGATAAAGTAAACTACAGTAGGGGATAACATAGAGAGAAGCAGAAAAAGCACCTTTCTTGTCTTACAATTGCAAATAGTTTTTGATTTCATTTGTTGTCTCCATGTCTGAGATATCTCCCTTCACTCCTATAGAGTGGAGGTGAAATGACTTAATGCTCATAGTGTAAAAAAGTCTTGCTAAACTAAGCTAGCCGTTTCCTGGCCGGATAACAGACAGACAGGAATGGTGTTGTATAATTAAAAAAAATTCAAGATTAAATTTGTTGTCATTCAGACTATACACAGGAAAAATGCAAAGTAGAATGAAATTACATTAACTCAGCTAACAAATGTGAATGTGATTAATCAATGTTGTTACGACCACGGGCCTAGGGGAAACCGTGGCGCAACAAGAGTGTGAGACTCCCCTCTTCCCATCCTCAAAGCACCAGCAGCAAAGAACATTTTTAACAAAGTTTTATTCAAAAACAACACAATCACACATGCTGGCAGTCTGGGACAGCAGAGGAGAGCCTCGTAGGAACTGGGCGGAGCCGGCCTTTAAACTTGCAGGTCCAAGACAGCAGCCAATCAGCTCCCTCGGGCAACCTGCAACCACTCAAACACACCTGCAATCAATCTCACATACTCTCTCAGGTAAAAAGAGGGTTATTAAAAACAGACAAACATTTATGACCTCTTGGGTCGTAACACCTCCCCCCTTAAAACTGAACATTTCTCCCCTAAAGAAATGTTCATGTTAGTGCAGTCAGGTTTGAGCAATCATAAGTCTGTTCCCCCTTTAAAACCAATCTACATGTAGAAAAAACAATTCTGCACAGGACCAAAGTCAAAGACCAAATTAGTGGGTGCCACTCCCACAAACAAAATGGCCACCACCATGAGGCGAGAACACAAAAGCAAATACAATCCAACTGTGGTAACAAACACACACACCAAAAACAGTAACAGGTGACCAACACAACCGTGGAGTGCAACAGCCACTGCACAAAAGGTGTCACTGTGTAGCCACTGCTACACACAAATGTTGCCAGCTTACACCTAAGCTGCAACCACAAGTGACCCAACAAATGTGAACTGCCACTACCACACCCAAAATGGACACCTCGTGATCTCAAAACCGCACGTTACTATTTAATGGAGTGCAACAGACAGAGACAGAGTGACCTGACAAACTGGGAAGACACACCCACCACTCACGATCTGGGGAGCGATGCCATCCCAATCACACTAATTAATACACTAAAGCAGCAACACCTACGTGACCAAACCAAAAGTGGACTGCAACAACCACACACAAAAGCATCACACTGTAGTCACCACTACACAAATGTTGCCAGCTTACTCTTAAGCTGCAACCGAAAGTGATCCAACAAAAGTGGAGTCCAGTTCCACAACCAAAAGGTCACACAAAGTTACCGCACACAAGTATTAATCAGGGTCACACATCACAACGTGACCAACACAAAGCAACCAACACAAAGCAGCCATCTCACACAAAACTCTGTTGCTGTGCAAAGTATAACCCAAAGGAAACAAACTGCAGAGACACCCCAACTACCTGCCTACAAAAGGTGGCTAACTCACCTAGCTAGTCTTCAGTGGCTTGCCGAGCTCGAGGCGGCTTTAAACGCTGAACTCAGTGCATAACCGAAGACCAGGAATCTAGCCAACTGTCAAGCACTGAAGCGTACCCCCACTCAGGATTACCACCAAAAATAAGAAAGGCAAAATAACAAACATGGCAAATCCTTGAAAATGCCCGGCAGCTTTCTGGTTAGGGTGCTCAGACGGACACGAAACATGCAGCAACAACTTAACAAAAGAGATGACCACTACACTTAACTAAAGGCCACTTACACAAACACAAACTAAACCACATCTACCTCACCTCATGGACATTCAGATCCCGGACGAGCCCCCAATTGTTACGACCAGGGCCTAGGGGAAACCCTGGTGCAACATGAATGTGAGACTCCCCTCTTCCTCCAAGCACCACCAGCAGCAAAGCATTTTTCAATAGATTTATTAACAAACATTTTTCACAATCACAATATGCTGGCAGTCTGGAACAGCAGAGGAGAGCCTCGTAGGAACTGGGCGGAGCCGGCCTTTAAACTTGCAGGTCCAAGACAGCAGCCAATCAGCTCCCTCGGGCAACCTGCAACCACTCAAACACACCTGCAATCAATCTCACATACTCTCTCAGGTAAAAAGAGGGTTATTAAAAACAGACAAACATTTATGACCTCTTGGGTCGTAACAATGTGTTAAGTACATACTATAAGTCCAATTAGTAGTGTAATAGTGACCAAACTAGATGACACTAGCAAGCTTGATGTGTCGGTGCGAGCATATTTCCAGCTTGCTCGCCAGCTGTAGTAGTTCAATAATGGTGCGTTCTATTTAAGGTCAGAAGGTTGGAGTTGGAGACGGGAATTGTGTCATACCCAAGTTCTAGTAAAGTTAGCCATTGTAAACAGTACCACTTAATAACGCATAACGATGAAGTTGGACAGTACTGTGAGTAAGACTGATTTAATGAGACACAAATAGGCCCAAAGTGCTAATCAATATAGACATCACAGTTTTCACATAAGCCAAGCAGCCATCTTGGATTTTGAGGTCTTACTTTCCAAGTCAGAAATCTGAGTTCAGGGGGCGGTCCAGTTGAAATCCACCTTGAACTCAGAATTCCAACTTCCCAGGTCAAGTGGAGCGTACCATAACTTAATTGTATTTCAGACTATACACAGGACAAGTGTATAGTAAAACAAAATTACTTTGCATCCAGCTAGCAACCAGCCTCATTAGCGACCAAACAAGCTGACACTTAGCATGTTAGTAAACTTAGACAGTGAGTGGGAGCCTGTTAATAGCTAGCTAACAGCCAGCTCAAGAGCTACAGAAAACCAGTTCTAGTCTGGCTAACAAATGTGTTTGATAAATACTACAAGTATATACTGTATGTCTCACTAACGACCAAGCTAGCTGAAACTTAGCAAGCTACTAAGCTTGGACGATTAATGGAAGTGTGTGTCCAGCTAGCCAGCTCACAGTGGTTCATTAACTAGCCATACAGTTTGTCATTAAAGATTAACTTTATTGATATTCGGACCAAAGCCTAACCAGGAGTTCAGATTATAACGCAATCATGTTGCGTCCAGCTAACAAATGTTATAGAAAGATGGGCGACTATAACACTGACAGAGTAGTGAAAAGTAGTTAATTATATAAATATACTAAACACGAAATATATTATACACACTGAACGCAATTTAACATCTGAAAGAATAAAATTGCACATGCCGGGTTAAAATCAGCCATTAGACCACTTCTGATTGGATTTTGTTCTAATGCAAGACCTCAGGGCTGAACAAGGTAAGAAGATAATGCTCTTAGCATTACAGTAAGTCAGTGAGCCACCATAGATATTATTAAGTTCTTGTCACTCCACTCCCTCAGAAAAACCTCTCAAAAACACTCAAAGTCTCCGTTCTGTGTGATCCCTTTATATATCTTAAGTATTAAAGACATGTGATCAGACAGGCAGCTCAAAAATGCACCCCTCTCTCTGCGTGACGGCATGACTCAGTCTGTTATCTATCAACACACCTTTCTTTTTTCCTGTTCTGCTCTCACCATCTGTTGCTCATATTCCAAGAGAAACATGTATTTCTCCCACACGGTGAAACAGGAAACATCTGCCGCAGTGTGAAATGTGGCCATACAGGATACGAGCAGAGGTGGAGAGAATATTGCATGAATTTAGAGGTGTGAACAAATGACTGTACGCGATTATAACAGAAATAACACAGCCAGAGAGTGAACAGTTATATTGAATCTTTCCAATACATCTCCCCCTCTCGTATGCAAACTGCTCACTTCTATACAACGCTGATGGGGTCATGTGGCACAAATACTCTGGATTAAAGCCAAGTCTGCTTAGAGAGACATCATGTACACTGTCAACATGAGCAACAACGTGATGTTTTATTCATCACGTTCATCACACCGACACAGCTAATCTGTCTATCTAACTGACAACATCTTGTGTATTTGCTGATGGGGGTCATTCATATTCATCTCAGGGATCAATACAAAGCCTTAAGAATGGCAGGATCAGCTCCGATTCAAATCCTGACCTTATCTGATCGATCACATGTGTGAGCTTATTAACAAGGTTACAATTATTCATTCATTCATCTTTTAATGCCAGCGCTGCAAAACAAAATTGAGTTTGAGTCTTTTTTTAGCTACATCAAAGAAAAAGGAACAGTTGATCCTGATGTAACCACTATTGTATTTTTAAGGTGTGTGAAGACTGAATGGAGAGCAGTGGATACGGCATCCTCTGTGGATCTACTGGTTCTGACAGCATACTGGTGAGGATTACTCACAGTGAATAGTTCATATGACTAACAGGATCAAAATGAAGCAGAAGCTGGTTAGTATGCTTTACTTCTACAGATATCTCTGTAACACAGTCAATATATATATTTTTTTTTTTTTTACATTCTTTGATCAATTTCACTCTACAATTCTTACATACAGCTCCTTTAAAGTGTCCCTGTAGCTCTTTCAGTGCCTCAGTGTAGATCTGAGGAATGACGAGCATAACTTGTGCTGCAGTACTGTGCAACGACCACCAAAAATAGCCATTAAAGACACGGAAAGCACATTTTATCCGTTTTATGAACATAGGCTCAAATTTTTATAAAAAAGAAAAAGATTAACCTTCTACATGAAAACAGATCAATAAATGAACCCCACCAACATGCAACAACATACAGCCTAACATTGAATGTGTTCTACAATCTGCAACATCCACGCACTGCTTTGAGTGGAAGCAGCACATACTGTACGTCCACAAGACTGTGACTTATTGTTTTATCCTTCGGCTTTGTCATCACTCTCCTTCCCAAGCGACAAATATCCTGTCCTGTTAACGGTGACACATTGGTTTCTCTTGTTCACCAGACAAACCGGCTATTGTTGGCCCGAGAAACTTAATCATATGTTGTTAAGCCTTGATGAATGGCTGTGTTTTATGGTTTGAATAAATTGCTATATAAAGACATTTCCTGTTTAGCTCGTATTACTGTAATAACAAAGTAATTCAGTGTTATCCTGCCTCTTCGAGGCCGGAGCTTGACATTTCAGCTGTAACGGATAATTTCAGGTGAAAATCATTTACTGCTTCTTGGTCATGTGGTGTTCGCCCCCCCCCCCCCCCCCCCCCCGAATATTTCCTGTGTGCTTTTTCAATATTATGTTCTTCTTTTCTGTTTCTGTTGATTTTCCCCACCAAAGAGCTTTACAACACCGGCTGAATAGGCATCATCCTCGTAAGCTGCTTAATTCACTTTGCTGCATTTTTTTCAGTGTGCAGGAGCAGCAGCTTGAAGATCTCTGCTTTCACAACTAGACTTGGTGCTGAATATTAATTTGAGTCAATATTAGGAAAAAACTAAGTATATGAATGAAATGAACGAATTTCTACAGCGCTTTTCCAGTCTACTGACCGCTCAAAGCCGCTTAAAAGTATCATGTCTGGTGATGCAGTAATCTGATACTGTTGGAGAACCTTGCAGGTGAAAGCAGGCATAAGTATCAATATACAAAAGGATCTTTAAGGTCATTTCAGCATCCATTTATGGGAAATTGTGGTTGTAGAAATGGAGGACTCTGAAAAAAAGAAAGTGTATTTCTTTCTTTGGGCGCACACAGATTCAGTTGTAAATCTACAGAGTTTAATGCATCTGGCCCGAGGTTTAGAAGAGGTGGTGTGTGTTTTTGATTTCTTGGAAATGGATAAAACCCAGGAGCAGGGATGAGCCAAACAAGAAAACATTCTTGTGTAGTACGGAGCGATCCTGCACCTTTTCAGCTGTTTGTGTGTCTGGTGGATGGATAGCAGAGCTGTATGTACTGTAAGTGCCACAGGGGCTTTGCAGCATCTGTTGATCCGTCCTGTTGACTGAACATCAGGAAACACACACAGCTGATGGATTTCCCTTCTTATTTTTCTTCACAATGTTATAATTTTCATCATACTAATGCAGCACATTTATACATCATACTGTTACATTCAGGATCCTGACAATCTATTTCTAAATTCTATCTATCTGTACGACTATTCTAGTCTCCAATTTTTACCTGTATTTATCTTCGTGTTTCTGTATTTGCTTTCATAAAGGATCAGTTTACAGTACATTACAGTAAAGGCTCTGTAAAGCGCTGTAATGCAATCAGTTTCTCTTCCTGTCTGTTATTAGGTAGCTGGACCTCCAGCCTGGCTGCCTATTGTTATTTTGTGTGTTCTGTTTCCTCTCCTTTTCTTTGTCTTACGTCTAAGCCTGCCAAGTAGATCCTGGACAGAAACGCAAACTCAAAGGGAGGAAATTGACTAAATGGTATCAATACACTGACAATCCCACATTTAAAGGGAATACTTTGACATAGGGGAAAGTATGGTTTTTCACTTTGTGCTGATAATCAGATAAGAGATTTGATACCGCGCATACTTGCCTATGAAATATGAAGCTAAAGCCAGGAAGCAGCTAGCTTAGCACAATGACTGCAGGCAGAGGCAAACAGCTAGCCTAGCACATCAGGCACATAAACCCCTATATGACTTCAGCTTGCTGTTTTTACACCTTTACACATATTTTGATAGTGTCAGGCTAGCCAATCTGCTACTGCAAATGAGACAAACTAAATTTGGGAGATTTTCTCAAACACCTAAAATCCTGGAGGGCCACGTATTGTCGGATCTGCCCACATCCATATTAATGCTGTATTTTCAAACAAAGCTTTCTCTCTTAACTTCCTTCATCCGTTCAGTTTCCATCACTCAATTTTATTCTTCATGCATCCCTCTGTTTGCTCAAGCAATCTTGAGCTAAGCTTCTTGTCCAATGTTCTATCTTTACGCCAAAAAAATGAACTTTTTTTTGCAAAAAGAAAAAAAAAAGCCACAAAACAACGTAGCATTCATCACTGCCTTTTAGAAAAGCTGCTGTGAAATCAGCCAACATTCCCTGCTTATAGCTGTTATGTACTTTATTTCCTTACTTTCATAAGGACGGTATGTTGCTTTTACTTGACAGCCCATCTGCTCTACTTTATTCGATTTGATTATATCCAGTATGAGACTATATGTGGGAGCCAGTGTGTAACAAACGGACCCGCTAACTTCCACGCTGTTGAACAAGCAATTAAACGGCAACAGAGTGAAAGTGGAACATCTTTGTTTTGTCTCACTGCACTGACCATCTGCAATCCACCGAGACTTATTAAGGTTTGCTGTAGCGCTCTCAACACACTGATGCAAAGCAGCAGGCAAGAAACATGCTGGAGACGAGGAGACGGGAGTGAATCTAAAAAAGCAGAGAGAAGGAGGAGAGGAGGTGACAAACCCACAGAGAGGAGCTGAGCTTCACAGATGTTTTGGGGCGCTCGCCTCGGCCACTGACAGGCATCTGGAGAAGGCATCAGTGGCCGCGGTCGCTAGTGTGGAGAATTCTTTTCTAAACGTGGTTTCTTAAAACAGCTGCAGGGCTGTTCTGGGTTGACGCATGTTAACTTTATAACTGGGCTGGAATAATCTGGTGGAGCACATACATGGATTATGAAAAACAAACACGATTAAGTGAAGATAGCAGGGTACTATATCACAGGAACACATTATATCCTTATAGACATGTTTCAGATGCTTGACAACAATGATAGACCTACTTTTTAATGTATCAATGAATTGCTTTAGTTTCTATGGATGTCCCGATCAGGTTTTTTTTTTACCCCGATCCCGATCCAAGTCCTTTGATATTTAGTATCTGCCGAGTCCCGATCCGATACTTAGCCTTAACTAAAATTCTCCTGGATAATACAGCTGCATTAGGAAAAAAAGTACCTGCATCAAAGCTGTTCCTTAATAGGTTTTTTTTATTTTGTTGAAACAAAGTATATACTTTCATATGGCTCTTTCTTATTCTGCATATGCTTTTGCAACATTGGCCTCCACCTTCCTTGCGTTACCAGGTGAGTCTGTGATGCTGCACTGTGACAGCAGACCCTCGTGTACAGCCAGCTGAAGTGTGTGTGAGACCCAGCTACATTTAGCAGCAGTTACTGGCTACTTTAGCAACAAAGTTAACGGCATCTGTCCATCAGGAAACTCCCAAACTGTTGGTCTTCTTTGTTGATTTATACTTATTACAAAGATTGATTAATGAAGAAATACAATTGTTTATTTGCTTGATTTATTAATAGTGATAAAAAGTGATAGATGCTGTGCTGGATTCTGGATTCTCCATCTAGTTTTTATTATATCCGAATAACAAAACTGTGTTTTCACATTTCGGTGATGTAATCTGGTTGAGACTACTCGTTCAACCAACAAGGCCTTTGGCAGTTCGCCAGCTTATTTTCATAGGTTAGTCAAAGAGAGAAGATATGCTGATGACTCCCACAGTACCTGACTGTGCTCTCTTTATGGCCCTGTTCCAGGACAGTTTACTGACATTACATGACATCATGGTGGAGGAATGACAGGGACACTTTGTCACTTGAGAGTGTATACGAGTATATGGGAACATTATGGATTGCTTCACATTTTTTATCATGTCAGAGCTCAGAACAGCTGGCTGAGATAATAAAGCCTGTTCCTCTCTTATCCTTGCTGGACGCTCTAAGTATTTAAACTAAAAAACATGCAAACACTGGACTCCCTCTGCTAGACAGATGGATGGACGCTCTGGCTTCTCGGCCAGTTCTTGTGTTTTTCTCCGGAACAACATCATTCCCTGATGGGGAGAGTCCTCATTTGAACCAGGTGCAGCCGTCAGTCAGCGCTACGAGCCAGCAGCAAACTGCAGCCCCACCTCTGGTCTCTGGCTCGGCGCCAGCATGTTTTGTGGCTGGAGTGATGGTGTCCAGCCAGACCGAGGTCAGGACCAAGTGTTTCTAGATAAATCTTGGTGGTGTTCTCCTTCACCTTGTTAAAAACATTCAGCCCAGTGGACTGTGAGTAAAACATAACACAAATATATAAATATGAAAATAAATTCTTGCAAAATGAATCACATTTGTTAAAAACAATGAGCGGACCACCCACAGTATGAAGCTCATTACCATTTAAGGGTGAAATGGAGATTACACAGGTCACATCACTCAGACGCCTTGTTTGGTTGTAAAGGTCATTTCATTGAATGGACCATGGCAACAGTGACCGTGGCAACAGTTCCCACAGTCATTAAAGTGCTGTTACTTCCTACATGCACCTACACAAGTACTCATTCAGAACTTCACACATGTTTGAGATTAAATCAGCTCTATTGTTCATATTAGAAAAAATGTTTAGAGTAATTGTTACAAAAGTTTCTTTAATAGATTTGCCTAGCTTTAAATATCGCTTTTTTCTTTCTCTCGTTGATTTATTTATTTATTTATTTATTTTTTTTTTACAATTTTTGAGAGCTATAAGCATCACAAACCTAATTCTGGTCGTACTGTATTTGTAGAGAAAAAATGGATATAATAAATTGTTGACTCATAAAACCAAAAGCACCTGCGTGTTACATGAACTGGCCCTTTAGATACGTTCTTATAGGTAATTTGGGGATATCCGGACAAACGACCTTTGGAAATGGAGATAACTATACAGTGCCTGATGACATCCACCAATATTACACATTGAAGTGTGTTTACAGGTCTTGGGGAGTACAACCGCATGTGTGAAAAAGAAGTATAAAGCTTCCTGTGTCTGCAGAGGAAGCTTGATGTAGTACAATAAATTGGCTTATGTGTAGAATGTGAACGTAGAATACATCTATAGATATAAAAAAAGAGGCATTATCTCTGGTTCTGCGGTGTCAGTTTAAGTCATTTGCTTTTAAACTGTCCATAAGGAGTCCGACCTGCACAGGAGTGAAATGCTAGACCAGTGGATTTTTCAAAAGCCGTCACCTACATTACCCACGATGCAGCTTAGCCACTGAGTGACATCACTGGAAGAAATGTATCAGATTACATGCAGCTTCCTCTGGAGCCACAATAGGCTTTATACTACTTTTTTCACAGATGCAGCAGTTTTCCACAAGGTCTGAAAACAGTGTTTACTGTGTACAATTGGTGGAGTTCTTATGCTTCCAAATATTCTGTCAATCAACTCCAAGCTCCGATGCAAATACAGTAACTCCATCAGTATCTAGATGTTGTGTGCACGTGTGCGTGTGTTCATGTGTTTGTGTGTGTGTGTCAGCCTCCACCACTCAGCACCACTCCATTAAGTCAGCTTTTGTCACGCGCAGACTGTGACAGTAACACACAAAGGCCCCTATAGAGACCAGTTCTATTAAACCATGGAGTCAACACTCACACATGCACACAAACACACACACACACACACACACACACACACACACACACACACACACACACACACACACGACAGGCCTTGACTGAACTAAAACGTTCACACTTGTGAGGTAAGTCTGACTGCCAATCATATCAGTTACCCTTCTCTTCCCTCCTTAGTTACTGCTGGTACTCAAAGTTTACAATGCATAGAAGATTAGCAGATTTATCATCCACATTAGTACTCATTTTTTAAACAATCTGAACCTTGATTTAAGAGCTGCTTCTCATTTTTAAGCATGTCGCCATTGATTTTGCCAGCTCAAACAGCAGCCATCACTGGCAGGTTCTATCACCTGTAGCTAGCTAGCTTATTCAGCTAACATTAGCTACACGATACAGTTGAAAACACTGTATCTCATGATACTGACTCATGATCAGTTCAGCACACTTCTTTTAGTCCAAAAACCTACTGCTTGATGGCTACATACAGGACAGTACACGACGTCATATCACGCAAGAAGACAAAAGCTACTCAGACTTTTTTGTATTTAAAAAACAAGAGTTACAAGAGAAAAGGCTTTCAGTTTACCAATGAGTTTAGTGAACAGAAAATGAGTTTATCTTGGGTGGCTTGAATCTAATCTTCACCAAATTCAATATTTTGGCTATTAAGACAGAGTTGCTAATGTTAGCCAGAATTCTGATAGAGTAGCATCGAACATGGTCTATAGATCTTTTTTCTCAACACAGACAATCCACATTTGGTAGTCTGTGGAGGGAATGTTGTTGTTTGGTTACTTGTGTAAGTTGCAAGCTAGTTAGCTAGACTTGCTAACATTTGCTGCTTGTGTAGAAGTTTTCCCTTAGCAAAAAGTAGTATACTTGAAGTTCATTTTATTAAGTATGCTTGAGTATAAGTATAAGCATAGCCAGTATACTATGGACCATGTACTTGTAGCATACTAGAAAGTATACTAATTTAATACTTCTTCGGACTAAATTGGAACATTTTAAGTTTATAAAAGTATACTTTAAGTATACTTTATAAGGTCATTTTAAGTTTACAGAAGTACACTTTGAAGTATACAACAAGTACACTCATCTATATACTACTAGTGTACTAAGTATATACTTCTAGTCCACATTTTAGTTTATTAACATGTAGGTTCATAACAGGGGTAATACCTCAATGTAAATGTGTGTAGTGAAAAACATTTTTATTCTGCTAAATACAATGTAAGTACAAGCCAATGACTTGACCTTATTCTGTACTAGAGATATTGTAAGTATTAGCAATTGTAATGTGGTAAACTCTAGCAGGAGATTCACCAGGTATTACCACACATGCCCACACCTTAACAGACGGCAAGTCTCTCCTGGAAAACACCCCTTCACTCATGGTGCCAACATTTTTATCATCTTTGTTAATTCGACACAATTTAACCACATAACAAGGATGTGAATTAACCTGCAACCGTCTTACACATCATCTTATTCACAAACACATTCACGAACCATAATTACACCAACAACAACAGAATACCCAAGAGTCTTTGCGCCACAGTCCACAGTATACTAAAGTACAAGTATAAGCTTTAGTATTAAAGTATAAGTCTAAGTATTAATGTACTTAGTCTTAGACTATTCTTTGTACTTTACAGTATAAGCCAAGTATACTTCACTATACTTTTCTTAAGTATATAAAATGTAGTATATAAAAAGTACACTTCAAGTATACTGCCTCAATTTTAGTATAAGATTAGTATACTTGTAGCACACTTGAATAAACTACTTTTTGCTAAGGGTTATCAGTTTTGAACTTTTATTCTTGCGCTTATGGTTTTCCAAACAAAAAAACGTAGACCAGCCTTCAAACTCTTTTTCTCTGGGATTTCCCAGCTGTCTATGCATACTTTGTCAAAGTAGCTAGTTTAGGCTATTTAATTATGTGACTACGAGGCTAGCAACAGGAGCTTCTATGTTGGAGTAATGCGTGACCACACCTTAGTCAGAATAAAAGGTGGTTTTCCTGTTCTTCCCATTCTGCTGACAGTGTTTGAAAGCAGCATTAATACATATTGACAGGCCTGCCGTGCCAGAAGTTTGCTAAGCTATGACTGGACAGCCTGTTAGCATGTTTTGCATCTTTTGTGCTATTAATATGTTGCATTATATAGTGAAAATAATCATACCCGCAGAGATCTAACTGTTGACCCAGCTGAGTGTGTCAGGCACTCTGGACCGTGTTTGTGTATTACAGGTGAGATGAGGGAGAGACAGAGGGCTGCGCTGCCAGTTAGACAAGTTTCAAATATTCAAACTAACAACAGGTCACACAGTGCAAATGCTGCCATACCTGCCTGCAAACTTCGTGGCTGTATGACTGTGTGTGTGTGTGTGTGTGTGTGTGTGTGTGTGTGTGTGTGCGAGGGTGAGCAAGCAGCAGAAAACCAGTTTGTGCAGAATCAGCTGGCCGGCTCATTCCAGAGAACAATGGGATTAAAAGCTGTTTGGCATCCGCTTGCCGAGGTCATTAGGACTTAAAGAATTAAAATACAGTAAAAGTAACACTGCTGTAAATCTCTCCTCTGTTATTAACTTTTCTCAATAGAATGCTAAAAGTAGAAACATCCTAATGATATTTACTTGCCCCTTATGCTGAACTAAGTTCTTTAACATTATTATTCTTATTATATTTTTGTTAGTTTTGTTCACATTTCCTACCTAGTCCTGCCTACCTTGCTGATTGGTTTGTGGGGAGGCGGGGCTCTACAATCTGTGCCCATTGGTCCATTGTCTCATACTTGGTCTATGCATGTTCAGCAAACCACAGATATGCTGATATGCCATGTTTGATATAACAGAAACCTACAAAGTCAATATTTTAGTTTCACTGGTGTAACAATCACGGGTGACACTTTGAGGGCTCGGGTTTCAAGGCTTTAGATTTATAGCTAAGCAGGCTAAGCAATAATAATGGTGTTATTAGTGTTTACTCACTAAAGTTGCTAAACCAGATCTTCATAATGAATGACACAATTGCTTCTAGAAAGGAGATTACCTTGGACGAAAAAGTTGACGCAGCACCTCGTGAGGTTCAGTGATGCAGACATCTGCTCTGAGCAATCCTGCCACCTCTTTAAAAGGTTCTGCAGCAACGAGCTAAATTAGAACTGTAAGTCACACCATATTTTTTCACAAATCATCCTTACAGTGCTAATACTTCCACACAGGATTAGATGGTCGCAGTATGTGTTTTGTCTCAGATACAGATGCAGGCTATAAAAAAAACAAAAAAAAACAGAAAAACCCACACTTTCTATTAATAACTTGTGCATTTGGAGGACTGTGCAGCTCTGGCGGAGGTGTTCGCACTCTCTTCATGCCGTCTAGTTTACCAGTAAATCAATAAAAACAAGGTATTTTTACAAGCTTTTGTCAAATTCCGTTCTCCCCTCTGTGCACACAATGCCTCCCGCCTGCAACATCGTTAAAAAAAAAAGGGATTAATTGGCAAGTATTTCCTCCACCTCTCTACTTCTTCTAACCAAGATCAAGATGAACTTTGAATCCGGCAGCTTCCCTGATAATCACACTGTCTCCTTTTTGCCTCTGCCTTTAGAAATCCCAAAACACTCCTGGTCCTTTGCCATCCCTGCAATAAAAGAAAACACTTAAGCTGCCTACGTTTCCCACAGTCCTCAGCTGCAGGCAGGCAGTAATTTGCCTGTCTAATTAACCAGGCTATTTAAAGCGGTGTGTGAGTGTGTGAGTGTGTGTTAGGTGGGGGGGTTGACACCATGCACTATTGCTCTATTATACAGCACTTAGACAGTATACACAAATCGCAAACGCCCTGAGCTTCACACGAACACGGACATAGAAACACACATAAACACACACACACACACACACACACACACACACACACACACACACACACACACACTGAGTAGCTCCCAGCAGCTACAATAAAGCTGTCAGAGTCTGTAGCATCTCGGGGATGAGGGGAGAAAAGGAGAGGATTGAGAGATAAATGGAGAGTGCACAAAGGGAGAGCTGAATTATTCATGGAAGTTTTTTTTTTTCTGTTGGAGCTTTCCTTTGTCATCATCTTTCTCTCTCTCTCTCTCTCTCTTTCTGGATTTCTCCTCCTCATGCATGGCGCTGAGCGAGGAGGGGATGTACTCCAACTAAACCCTGATAACAGCTACAGTTTCTATTGACTCCAAGTGTGCCAGAAAACTGTGATATGAAGCTGCCTGTACTGCATGTTCTGTGAGCTCGCCCTACATGTTCAGCTTGTCCTGATTTAAATATCGAAGAGCTCGTCAGAAACCGCAAGAAACATGGGGCCACTTTTTTTGCTTGTTCTCGTGTTTTTTTTTTAATTGTGGCACAATTAATTCCCTTTTTTTTGAAATTGTGTACATTTTCGCTCTAATAAAACATATTCCACATATTTTTGGGGTAAATTTCTCTTTTATATTTTTGATTATTTTTTGTAGCACTTGTATTTTCTACTACTCTGTATATTTTGACTGTAACACAACACAACAAGGCAAATTCAGTGCAACAAACTGGTTAATAAAAAATAAAAAAATAAAAAATGGTTATTTTGTTATTAATCTCTCCAGATTGTTTTGGTGTGAGTTGCAGAGTGTTGGAGATATCAGCCGTGGAGATGTCCGCCTTCTCTTTGATATAATGGAACTAGATGCAATCAGCACCTGATGCTCAAAGTGCCCAGAAAAAAACATAAAATGCATTTGAAAAACTCAACAGCAATGTCTCTGTCCAGAAATCATGATCTGATCTCACTCCAGATACTCCACAGTCCTTGTTGATAGCAGCTGGAACTATTTTCTTTCCATTACAAGGCGCTCATGAATGAGAAGCTAGCTCACATGAAAGCTCAGCTGAGGAGGACTCCATTGAAGCAATGTTATGTAGCCTCGAGCCTGCAACAGTCAATGAGTGATCATATAGACAAGTGACCAACTCTCTCATCTTTCTTCTCTCTCCTTTGCCCTGAACACAGCAGCCTCCCAGATGATTTGTGCATCATGTAGCCAATGAGATTTAAAATCCAGCTATATATAGTTGATAATAATTTTTTAATCCCTCAACTTGGAAATTATGCAGTTTTAGGTGTTTAGCTCCTTGAATGGGCTGTTTTTCCAGCTAAGCACTTGTTTTTGACTCTTTTATAAGCACAAAGTTAGTGTAAATAAGGACATGAAGAACTATAATGTATTTTTGTCCCTGATACTTTCAGTTTTGAGGTCATAAAATTACTTTCTTTCCCCCAGCGCCTGATTATTTCCTCAGAAAAGCATGTGTTAAGTGTCCGTATCTATATATCAAATTTGAACTATCTAACTATTAAGACTATCTGATATGGACCCATTGTGTTTTCCAACTAATATGGGCAGTTACAGGTCATCTACAGGCTTATTTTTATATAAAGAAATGTAGGCGAGAAACATCCCAAAATAGTTCAATGAGTTCAAACTCACAGAGTTACAGAGTTGTGTATTGTATTGTATTTTGCTGAGTTGATATCGTCTACTTTGTCACTTTTGTTTTTATCTTGCTGCATGGTTCATTAATTTAATCTTATCTGTTCCCTCTCTAGACCAAAACAGAAGATAGGGGATATGGAACAATGAAGCTTTTATAATTCATTCTCTACATTTGTCTGTAGTGCAGCCACACCACCAGAAACTAATCCTCAACCTTTGTGAAAGAAAGAAAACAAGCTGTTTTTATCAAATCAGATCAGATTTTACACAGTTCGCTTACGCCTAAAACTATTTTTTCATGCTTCTCGTCAGACTGAGAAAAGTTTTTTCTTCACTGTAAAAGCCTCTGAACCCGTTTCCTCTCTGTGTTTTTGAGATGCCAACAAATACACACACACACGCACACACAAACGCACACACATTTCTCTCTCTGTCTGCTGTGTGTGCGTAAGTGCATATGTGTGTGTGTGTCATTCAGCTAAATAAAGCCGTGGAGTGTTGGCCTCAGCACCTCTGCGTTGCCTGTTCATTGTGCTGCTGGGAAAGCAACAGTAGCAACCCCGCGGATGATGCACCATGTCAGCAAACACATAACAATAGATCGTCTGGTGTTTCTCTCTCTCACACACACAGACACACACACACACACACACACAAACACACACACACCCACACACACACACACTGAGAGTCACAATGGATGTTTTGGGAGTGACTCCCGGCTGTCACTGGTGTAAAACACTAAGCCTGTTTGCAGTATGTAGACCGGTACAAACAAGACTCACACACACACACACACAAATGCTGCCAGGGATGAAAAACAAACATCCTTCTGAAGCAGCAGTAGCTTTCTAGGATTCTTTAATGCATTTTCCTGGAGTACGACTGAGGCAACGATCTGTCTTTAAACATGCTCAGTATAATCATAGTGCCTTAAAGTCCTCCTGTCATGACATGTCAGGCTATAACAATCAACCAATAATATCTGAACCAATCAGCAATGAGGAGACAGGGTATGATGAAAAACAACAAGCGTCAGACAAGTGTCTCATAACCAGGCCAGTCACCAGGATATTATGTTAGCAGTTAACAGTTCTGCAAACCACAGATACGTCCAAGGTCGACATTTGGACCAAACGTAGCTTCGTCACATCACATTACGCTTATTAGCTGACTCACACATCAGGAGGTGGAGGGGATGGCGATGGAATTATTACAGCCAACAAGGCCGCCAAAGGGCCAACCGCAGTTTGAGTCACACCGATAGATCTTTGGAAGGACACCTGCGGACATTTCCATCTGTTGCTGTCACGACAAAACCGGCTTTTAAAACTGGCTTTTTTTTCACAGGATGCCGGATCATCTTCATCCATGACGTAGCCGACCAATACATTTACTTTAATCCAAACCATGATGCGGTTGAAAAACTGCAAAAACGCTTGGCTGAGGTGTATATTAGGTGTATATTAGACATTATTATATTATTTCTTTCCAGGGGCGTCACTAGGTTTTAAGGGCAGGGGAGGCTTAGCCCCCAAGGGATGCACAGGATGTGAGCAAACGTAGCGCGCAAGCACAAAATTTCACAAACAACTAACAAAGACTGAGAAATTATTTATTATTATTATTTCAGTCTGTTTTTTTTACCTTTTTCTCCCTCAGCATCTCCTTCTGCCTGACCTTTCAAGATACATTGAAACACAATGAGTTGAATTAATAACTGATCAACATAGAGGCTAATGCCATGACTTTCACTAACAACACAATAATTGTTTGCTCTCAAATATTTTAAAGTCGCACAAATTACATTTTGGGCACATATGTGACTAAAATGGTTGTAATTTCAAGCCCTAAAAAATATTACTTAATTACTTGAATTAAAGTAACATCAAGATACTCTTGAAAAGGTTTGGGTCAGGCTAATTTGGATTTTAAATATATAACGTGGCTTTCTCCACTTTCTAATCATTACTATCCTCAATAAAAGCTCAAGTTAAATAAGTCTTATATGGTGCACCTTGACTGAAATGTTTCATATTTCATATTCATACTGAGTTCCATAAAATTTCAAGACTGTCTGCATCACAAATGACTCTGATGATCCTGTGAAATCCTTTAGACTCCCCTTTCCAGCAGAGGTCTCTCCCCTCTCACTCCCTGTGCTCCTCTGCCCTGACGCCTACAGGTCAATAGGGGTGGTGGAGTGATTAATATTAGTGTATTATTATTATTATCCACTGATAATAATCATATGTGAATGAGCTCAGCTCCTGTTTCATGGAGTGCATCCGTGTGTAAAGTGAGAAACACAGCTGATGCTCTGGAAGGAAGTCACCCAAAAATAGTGTATGGTAAAAAGAGTGCACACTTAACTCTATAAAGAACTAGGGCCTTCACAATGCAGTTCAGACTAACTAGCTAGCTAAGTAGCAGCGTTCTTTTAGAGCTGGAATGTCACTTTTGACTGCGAAACAACAAAGGTGAGACGTGTGCAGAGATCGTCTATAGTGTGCAAGCTAGGTTTTTATTTGTCAAACAGGGAGCACTTGGTTCATTAATTACATGCGATTTCTGCTGTTAGCTGGGGCCTGGAGCTAACTAATTGTTACTACCAGCAGTGATGAATACTTACTTTCTTGAAAAACGTTCTTCTATCCCTTCTTCTTTATTCACGTTCTTCCCCTCATGCTGTACAAGTCTCTGTGTGCTTCAAGGAGCACAGCTGCAGGTACCTAGTGCAAGCAAGGTCGCAAGGAAAACGTGGACTGGATTTTAAGTGATGTGGGTGTTCTCTATATAAACAAGTGGAAAGGATTGGATAAGGACGCACTGAAGGGGTTCTCTCTACCTTACACTATGAAGTGAAGGGAAACTGACAGATTTATGATCATATTTAAGTGAATAATGACAGCTTATATGATTATTTATTTAAACTCATATTTTGGCCACTTTATATTGAATCTGTTGGCACTTTTTTGTTAAAAAAAAAAATTGAAAAAATTAATAAAAACACCGAATTATTTAGGGGGGCTTAAGGAGAAGGCCTAACGAGGCCACTGTTTATTTTGTCAAATTTGTGAGGAAGGCTAGTCAACTATGTGACAGAACAAGTATAGACAAAAAAAACAGGAATGTAGGTGGATTTAGAACTAAGCTAGTCGACATCAAAGCTGCATTTCAGCCTTTAGTGTCAACATTTCCTCCATTAATTTCATCCAACTACAATTAAAATCCTTGTAATGTATCGAAGTCAACAAAATCCATAACGGATGTGTTATGCTGAAAAGATCAGTAAATGTATTGACTGGCCAATTGATGCCAGTTGCCAACGATTTAAATTCTCAAGAAAAATGCCAAACAAATGCTTCTCAAAATGTGTACCACTTCACTGCATCTTTGTTTTCTATTTTTGCAAAAAGAATTGACTAAAATTAAAATTAAATAACAGGAAGAAAACTGAAAGAGTTAAAAAGAAGGTGTAACTTCCACATACTTGACACATCAAACTACACTCTCAAACATCTGTGTGCTGGCGAGGAGAACGCGAGCTCTGAGCCAAACGGCAGCGACAGAAAGATGAGCTCATCTCTGTTTAAGCTGCAGAAAATACTGAAACCGCTAATGACGGCTAACTGCTCAAGTACCCACACGTGTCAGCGCGGCTGGCAGAGGCTGACACCTAAATACAGTGTGAGAGGCTGCGAGCTAAAAGTGAAGCTCGCCGCAGACACCCGCTGCTAAAAGCACAAGGCTGGTTTCCCTGCCCGCTGTGGGCATTAAGGTTGTGAGCTGCTGCTGTGTGGTTGGTAGATCTGAGTCAGACCGACGCGTATTTCAACGCATCATGAAATCTTTGAAAAGGTTATCCTTTTGTACGAGTATCCTGTTTCTTTAAGTGAGTCTGGTTTTATACTTGGAAAATGAAGATGAAAACATTTCAAATGAGGCTCTCAACTGTGAGCAATAATATCTTGAAACAATTTTTTTTATGTAGTTGGGTTTGTTTATTAGAGCTTCACTTGGACATCAGGCGTGTTATAGATCAGCAAGTATTTAATTAAGCAAACTGGAACCCTCGAATCGGTGGGGGGTCCTAACGACCGGAGCAAATCCATACTTCCTGTTTAGCACACTGGCACAAACAACAGTCAGAGCTTTTCCTCTCTGCGCTCACACCAAGGCAACCCTCCCATCCACCGGAGAAAACACACCGGAGCGACTGAGCCTCAAAAGGCCTGTCAGGCTTTGCACGCTTTGCAAGTGTGTGCGCACGAAGTAGCATCTTCTGGCCTGACAACATCACAATTCTGGGATTATACAGAAAACTAAAAGAAAAAAAGTTACTGCTAAGATAAGGCAGAGATGACTTGACTTGTTTCTGTTCAAATGGTGCGTTGTTTCAGTTAGAAGGAAATCAGTGATGTCTAAACTGTCCGTGCCTCTGCCGGTTTTCCTGTCCGCCCCCCCGCCTAAACTACGACCTTTACCCTTTGACTTCACCTCAGGTCTCCCTCTCCTCATTCTTTCTTTGCTAAGAATGCACTTTTGAAGACGATAAGTTAATACAGACTGTAAACAAACTCTCGACATGCTGGCAGCGTTAGTCAGACACACCCAGTCATGTTCGACACATTTCCCTCCGAGAGCACGCCTGAAGCGTCAAAACTACTTCTGACCGTAAGTGCATAAACTGTGCTGCAAATATTTTAGCTTCCTAAATGTGAAGTTCTGGATTCACTGTCGAATCACTTGTCCTGTTTTAAAAAGGTGGATTTGTTCAAAATTTTCATTCAAAGGCTGCGATGTGTCAACCGGTGTCGGCCACCTCTCTGTCTCTATTTTTTAGAGTCTTTGTACTTGGTGGGAAAATCAGTCCACAGCCAAACTCCCCCCCCCCCCCCCCCCGATGAACCCCTCATTTACTCTTTATTGGGTCCAGCGACTTCAATTCCAAAGTGACCAAATCGCTGCAGAATCTTATATGTGGAGGGAAATGGATCAGAGGCTGGAAAACTGCTGACGTAGAGCTGGAATGACGTTTGATGCACAGGTAAGCTGTCTATCACGTGGAACAGCTAACAGCCATGTGAGCATGTCAGATAACGTTTGTTGTTGGGTCATTGTGTTGGTAGTGATGGTGTGATGGTGTACACTGAGGTGCAGTAAAGTGAGCTACATACAGTAGATGAAACTTCGAATGAACTTTGAACTTTGCTACGCTGCTTGTGGTAGAGCTGGAAAATAACCTCATGGGCGGCCAAAACATTGATATCCATAATCATGTCTTGTCTTAAATACTTGAGCTTGGTCTGGGTCTGTATTTTCAGCAGAATGACGATCACTAGTGTCGCTATGATACTCTCGCTCCCTCACGACTGTCACTCTCACCATGAAGGTGACACTTCTATACAGGCTACAAGAAAGAGTAGAATTTAGTGCCTACTGCCTTTTAGGTTATATCAAAATATACTATTGGCATTTTTTGCCGTTGTAATCAAACCCCAAATCATTTCATTTTAACAACAAATGATGGTTTCTTTACGACAGAACACCGTGTTATCATCTCACGCCCCATCTCTTGTTTTATGGTATGCACTGATTCTGTGATACAACAAGGTCAAATTTAAAAAGTTTGACAACCAATTACAGCCAAGCGATTCACGACAGAAAAAAATGAACACAGGCGTTTTGTCTGGGCTCATTTGATTATGATGTGTACCAAATTTTGACGATTGGATGCAATTTGTGGCAAAGGAGGCAAAAAAAAAGTGAATTAATGGTAATAAAAAATGTTCAACACAGGTCCTGACAGGTGTGGCCTGCGTCAGTCAGATTTTGTACATGGTGATGGACAAAAATGCACAGAGAAAGCAAAGTTTAGGGAGAACCTAAATCTGAAAGCTGATTATTCTATCACTATCTGTGCAATCGACATTTATTAAGTGATACGTTAAAGGGAAAACTACTCAGTTGCCAGTTGCACATTTGGAGTAAATTAGAAAAATCATATTCAGGTGTTGAGTCAAGCATGTTCAGGATAAACTGACCAGAAATTTGTATGGCGTCTGTGTTCAGGAGGAAAGAAAACAAAACATGTTATTGTAAATAATAATTGACCATTGTCGGCTACACCCAGTGACATCACTGTCCAATAATCAAAAACTAATTACTGATTACAAACAATGTTTTTGTCTGTCTGGTCAGCTGGATCTCTTTATTATTTATGGCTTAGAAGAATTGACTTTGAGTAATCCTGGCTTATTAAAATCAGATGTTGTCTTTGGTGAGTGTGCTCCACCCCCGATATGATTCACATGATGCAGTTTGATTGATTACATACTTACTGGTTGTCTAAGGAAAGCCTTTAACCTCAGCTGATTCTAATAATCATCATCTGCAGTATATCTGTTGTTTAGATGTTAAACGATGACCATCTTTGTTCCGGAGGCGTTTCCTGCACCGACTGGAAGAAAATGAGAGGGGAACCACTGGATACTTCCAACTTATTTGTCATAAAAGCTGTCAGATTTAAAGATCTGGAGGCTGCCGGCATCTTCAATCCGGCGGGATCAGTATCGGTCTCAGACTTTAAAAAACTCATATCAGTCAGAGCTCAGTCTGGTTCACACACAGGTCTGAGATTCCAGGAGGGATTTGGGGCGAGAGAGCCGCAGGATTGGGTGAGAAAAGAGAGCAAGCAGGAGGACGAAAGTGTGTGTGTGTGTGTGTGTGTGTGTGTGTGTTTGTGTGAGAAACTGTGTGTGTGCGTGTGAGAGAGTTTTTTTCCCATGACTCTGTAGCAGTCAGTCAGGTAGCGATGTGGGATTAGAGAGTGTGACCCAGCTCAATCTGGAGTAATGAATTCTTCCTGCACAGCACTCACCGGCCTTTATCAGGCATTAGTCCCACTTTACCAGAGACCATCAAAAGAGAAAGAAAGCCTCAAAATCTTCTCTTCTTATTTTCCAATTTTCTGCGAGGGGTTTGAGTCTAAATCTGCAGCATATTTATGATTTATGGTAAAATGCATCTTCCAGCCATAACACAGTGGGGATTTAATGTATATCCACATCATTTGCAGCGTTAAACACTGAATGAATGCAGCAGCAAGATCCACCTCAAAGGACAGACTGAGAAAAGGGCCTCGCCTGCAGAGAGGCACTCGAACCGAAACATTCCTGGAAAAAATGAGCTTCAGTAGACACAGAGTTTGATTGGCAGCTGATGTCTTTGAAGTGCTTTGCAGGAACAACACGGCATGAACACAGCACTTCAGATTTCTTCAGTTTACATTCCTTAACGTTCAACTGTAGCTTTTAGTGCTGCATTAAATTAAGGGACTAACTTTGTATTTCTGAACAATACACAACTCTTGATGAACTTCAGGCCTTCAGACTAAAAGCATACCATTTGAATCTCAATCCCTGACTCCAGGTGTGGTGCTCCGGGGATTATTAATGAATAGTAATGACATACATTTCATTGATTAACATTAATAACTTAATTAATAATCAATAATCAATTCATATTCAACAATCAATTTCAACACACTAAAGCACCAGCAGCTCACGTGCAACATTCAGTCGATAAAGTTGGGGGAAAAAGTAAAGCAGCATCTGAACACGCCATGCTCACTAAACTCAGATCAATATGTGAAACTAGAACGGCCCTAACCCCACAGACCAACATATTCCATCCAGCCTAGTCCAACATCAAACTCGACAGCCTCGCTCTAAATTCAAATGGCTTGGCTGTAATTTAAATGGGCATCATGTAATTTTGGAAAAGAAATTCAAACTCAAAATGTTAATATTTACAATATTAATGAGGTAATAAGACAAAGTCGTAAATATGTTTATTTTTTCCATAACTGATAAACAAGCTGTTTCCAGAGGAAAATAAGGTCCCGAAACATGATGCTAGTAAGGTGGCAGGGTCCGCCACCGATAAACAATGAAGAACAGTATTAAACTTTCTCTTCTGATTAGACATTTAGACATAGGTGAAAACATACACACTGCATAATTCTGAATTCTTGCCAAAAAAAAAAATTCAGAAAAATTGAAGTAGTGTAATATGAGAAAGATTCTCACCAGGCAGCCATATTGAAAATAATCCTGGCTACCAAAAACAAAGGCAACTCAGATTATAACACGCACAGAGAGAGAATGATGTCATTCTCTGTCCAGGATCCAGTTACTCCACTATACTCTTGTATATCAAATTGTTTTTTGTGCTGCTGTGTTGAAAATATCATGTATTTAACCTTTTACCAATACCACGACAAGGTAAAAATAATCCATGACGGACATATTGTTTCATTGTCAAAATATACATTAAACTGTAAAAAGTACTAGCAGCTAAATTGCCATCAAATCCATCCACCTCCATTTTTTGGGCTTCAGAGGTGGATATATCAAAATAAATTCTTAAATTTAAATTCAATTTAAATAAAAAAAAAAATCTCAATCACAATTTTTTGGTAAGTATTGACTAAAAATATGAGTTAACGTCATGGCTCCTGGTGTTTACCCCGAATTAAACCTACCCATCAAACATCGCTACACGTGATCAAAAAGTAATGCTGAGCAATTCCACCTTTAAACTGCCGTGAACACAGAGGCTCCATGGAGACGTATTTAAATGTTTGTACCAGTAGACTGAGTGTTTTAAATTCCTGTACAGTGATCCATGAGAACAACATGTTATAGTATTAACCAGGAGACGGTTAATGATTAATATGACACACTTCTCTTTAGTTTGTGTGTAACAGAGTCCTCTAGTGGCTTACACTCTCTCTCCCTCTCTCTCTCTCACACACCAACACACAAAAACACAAACACACACACACACACCGCAATGTGTATTATTAAAGTGCCCTAAGCTGGTCTGCTCACAGAGCTTTGAGTTCATATCTGAAGCAGAGCAGACATACCTGTCTGTCTGCCACTCTAATACCTGTAATTCTCTACCTCAGGGTCCGACCGAGTGTGTGTGTGTGTGTGTGTGTGTGTGTGTGTGTGTGCGTGTGTGTGTGGAAGACGGTTAGCCAATAAGGCAGCAGTAAACTATAGTTAAACCAACCAATGAGACGTGTGTTTTGCTGTGTGACTGTATAGCTGCAGTCAGCTGTCTGTTGTTGTTGTCAGTTTGACTTTCTCAGTCATTTTACAGGAATGCTGAGCACTCACACAGTGGCACATACATCGCCTCTCTGACCCGTCTTTGCTCTCTTCTTTCTGCACAGCGTGTCGGTGTCTAAAGGGTTTTACAGTAACACGTTATTAATTCCTCTTGGTGATTAAGAATCACAACGCTGTCATTACTGAGACCAGGATCTGAGACCAGTCTTTTACTCAGTGTTGGGTCTGATCCCGTCACTCCTCACGCATCTATTCCATCACAGATAAAGTATTTTTCAACAGTGCAATGTTTTCTTTTTTTCTTATGGGAAGATAGGCAGGAGATTCAGGCATTTGTAAGACTCAAACCACAGGATATTCCTAATGAAACCTCTGGGCAATTTTCAGAAATGTCTATAGCAACCAAAACAGCTACTTAAAGCCAAACCATGATGTTTTCCTATCCCTAACCGAGAGGTTATGGTGCCTTAACCTAACTAGATCATAATCACACACATAATCACTTTGACAAGTGGGTGGCGTAGGGAGGAGGTAGGGATGGAAGATTGGGTCCTGTTTGTTTATTGTAATTTTTTAACCTACATATGCAACTTTAAGGTGCACTATGTAGTTTTTGGGAAGACATATTAATCAGAAGAGAAAGAGCCTCACTGACAGATTTTTCATGCGTAAACAAACAAACTAACATTAAAGGACAACACAGTTTCATACTGTTTTACTTTTTTTTATATATGGCGGACCCTGCCACCTTTCTAGCTTCAAGCAGTGTTCAGGGGGCGTTATTTTCATCTGTGAACAACAACAAAAAAAATGTATATATATATTTCTGAGTTTGAATTGTAACCTCATTAATATTTAAAATATTAAAATTCTGAGTTTGAATTTCTTCTCCAAAAACTACATAGTGTTTTTTTTTAACCTCACGAAAGCACGTTACTTTAACCTGAACCATGATCTTTTCCTAAACCAAACCGAAGCCCTCCAACTTATTATCTTTTCTAATATCTACCTTTAAATTCAGCATGGCTGTTTCTTTAGATGATTTATAAAAGGCAGCTGCGGATTGGAGGGTAAACTGTAAAAGACTCCCGGTGAGGTGAAAGGTGCATGCTGGTGTGTGTGCAGTTGAATGGGGAAGAGATAGCGCGCTGTATATAAAACAGACATCTAAATCCTCTGCTGGGTGTGTGTGTGGGCAGCTCTGGAACATACTTTTCACCTTATGGCAGGATATTTCTCAACAGAGATTACCGATGGGGATTCTTACAGGATGATGCTGGGGGAAGCTGCACAGTCTCAACACTTCAAGTCAAGGAGAATGGATGGAGAATTACATCAACAGTCTTGTTATCTTAAAGTTGTATGCTTTATCAGGTTATAAGATGTCATCTCAGTCATGTTATTTACATTTGCCAGTGAGGATACATCTTCACACCCTTGTTTTTGAGTAACAGAAGCAGACAACAATGTAAAAAGTCTTCAGTATGTATTAATTCTGCATTAAAATGTCTAGAAAGGATCAACCTTCATTATACATGTTGCTGTTGTTGTTTCAAGTTATGTACTGTAACAAATAAACAGGAGTGATGATAAATTATCTTTTTTAATTTAAGTTTCAAAGTAATCGCTGAGCTCTCCTGCCATCAGTAAATTTGTCTCTGGATCAGAGCAGAATCTGACATGACTCAATGTGTTACTTCACAACACTAGCCGGCTCTGAGCAGGCGCAGCAGCTATGCCTCCCTGCACGATCCTGCCCTCCAGACAACCCTCTGCAGATGTTCTTTGTTTTGTTTCCATAGAGAGCCCCCTAGTGGCAGAAGATTAGAAAGCAAAAAAGCATTATCAGATCAATTCAAAAGTAAAAGTACAAATTATGTAGAATAGTCATATATGAGCAGTGATGAAATGTTACTAAGAACATTTATTCAAGTACTGAACTTAAGTATAGTGTCATTTTAAAAATACTATACTTGAGTATATGCATTTTCTGCAAAAACTTGTGTCTTTCTTCCAAAATGTTGTGCAGTAGAAGTTTAAAGTATAGAACTACTCATGTGAAGTACGAGCACCTTCAGAGAGGTGAACTGAGTGTTACTGTACAGGAGGAAACATGCTGAAGTGTCATATAGGCAAACCCACAGGCTATAAAATCAGCTGGCCTCCACCCTCTTCTGTGGTTAAATAGTTACTAATTCACAGTGACTATAGGGGTGTGGTTGTTAGTTACACTTAGTTAGTTACATATTAAAACAATTTAAATCTTAACAAGAGTTTGAAAGGGTTAGGCTGTTATATGAGGTTAGCTGATGTTTTTGATATCATGCAACTTGTGGGACCACTGCTCAAAACAAACATATCAAACAGGAAGATAAACAAATATATAATATTGTATATACATGCAATATATATGTAGACATATATATGTATATGTGTGTACATATATTTGTGTATTTGTGTGTGTAATAACAGATGCTGACACAGATTCAAAAGATGCACTACGTGTTAATGCATATACATAATAGCTGTATATATGTTCTGTAATTTGTGTAGCATGGAGGATTTTACATACTTTCATTCCCTTATACAACCTTGAGTTGTATAATGACTATAAATTACTTGAATGTTTATCATCCCAAACATACATTTTCTAAAGCAGGCCTGCCCAAACTGGGGCCCACAGGCCAAAGTTGTACAAGGTACAAGGTTTACAATTTATTTTTTTGGTAAAAATCTATTGAACATTCATTTTTAAAAAATAAATAAAATAAATATACAAATTAATGTTAATGCTGTTTTCTTAATTATCTGTTGTATTATTGTGAGGTAAAAGTGTTATTTAAATAGTCAGGATCCCTAATTATTAATCATTTCTCATGGTCTGAGCACAGCGGGCAGGGTGACTCTTCAGTCAGTCAATTAAAGATACCTTCAATCTGAGAACCACCTTGCATCTTAAATAGGATACGACACAATATAATAGATGTTTGCTTTTGGCTCACGACCTACATTAAAGTTTTAGCTTGAAGGCAAAATGTGGTCATCCCTGTTCTAAAGCATGCCTTTCAAACGTTTATTAGGTTATCTACAGTAATACTTCAGCTGTCAGTCTTCAGACTTTATTTGTGGACTCTGGCTCCCTCTATTGGTCAAAGAAAAACTTCCATTAAAACAGAGAGTCACAGGTGTATTTGAATCTGGAGCACACCTACAGTTGAAGCAATAAGTCGATGGAATCTACATGTCTGGACTTATTGATCATTATTTAGTGTGTATATAGACTGAACCAGTATATCAAGAACATGTCCTGCATAAACTGTGCTGTATGTTTCTTTGTAATGATCGGAAATGCTCAGTTTAAATAAAAACAAAATAAAAAAAACAGTAACCATATGAGACTGTCATTTTTAACACCTCAGATCCAAATCATGGGTGTAGTCCTGCAGTATATTAAGAACATTATTGGTTATCATAAGCCTTTGAGTCCATGGTTTGTGTATGGTCTGAAGTGGAAGAACCAGCTCAAACCAGTCTATTTTTATGTTTTTTTTATGTTTTGATCATAAATAATCTCCATTGAGTTTTCAGTGAACGCTTTGCCTCAACGCCCCAGAAATGTTTTGCGGCGCACGTATCTTCACCTGACTTTCCATCGGTATGGAGGTGAGTAGATAATGATTGAATTTCATTTTTTGAGGGGGCAAAACTTTACCTTTAAGAGAAGGTTGACAGAACACAACTTGCAACCAGACAAGCCAGAAACAGCTATGACAAATCAGCTGAATACGAAGTTCAGAAAATTCAACCGACCCACTGGCCTGTGTCTTAACAACAGGGTGGAGGAGTCTATAAAAAAAGATACACCTGATAAAGACAACGCAATATTATAATGACACCGCTCATTTAAATTCCACAGTTTCTGTATGTAAAGAAATGTGTAAAATCAGGTCTGTTCAGCGGACAGGAAGTCAAGTCCAACGCCAATCAATTGGACAGTTTACTGTAGATAATCCATATAAACGATCATTATACTTCCCCAAGTAAACAGTTCCAAAGTCAAGATGTTGTCAGTGCACGACAAGTTGTCTCCATAGATACTATCATTTTATGATAACTGCAGATTATGACTCAGATGACAGCCACGCATTTAGGGTTTCTTCATAAACTATCAAGCTGTATCTTGTATTTTAAAGTGTGACCTGTCACCTTTTCTTTTTTTCTTTTTTGTGGCAGTTTTTCAGAATATCAAAATATGTGTTCAGAGCTCTATGGCGTTTGATGTTCACAGTAACCTTCACTCTAACCGGCTTGTAGCGATTTTTACACTCTTCGATGTTTATATCGTGGGGAATCCACCAGCTTCCTCACTGATACCAAGAGGTCCTAACTCCCCTGTGCTTTAGCCAATTTGAAATCCTGTCTTAACAAGCATCTTTTTACAGCTGGTTTTGAGTCTCTACCATTATTAAAGCTGCAATATTAATTTGTAATGAACTTGGTTGAGATAGCCACTGATTGGACAGCATGTACGTCACTGTTCTGTTACGCTGAATATGATAAATATAAAGATAAAGTCCACCGATGAATAATTTATCTGGAACTATGCTGCTTCTCTGTGCTGATATGGACCGGTGGACTTAATTGGTTGACATGATTAGTCTTGTCATATCTTCATTTCCTAATCTGTCATAACCTATTTTCTAACAGGTGATACTGATAGATGATTGACCCCTTGAATAGCTTTTGTAGAACTGACTCCTTAAGGATAACATACATGGAACCTGATCACACTTTCTTATTTCTAAACCTCTTTAGGATGGAAAAGACTCTAAAGCAGCATTCAGACCGTCACTGGACACAGAAATGCTTCAGCGCGAATGCTCTGTTGTTTCTTACCGAGTGCAGCTGAGATAACAGAGAGTGGACTACAGTGTGCTTGTGTTTGTGTCACATCCCTCAAATGACAACAAGCTATCATGTTGTAAAATTGATGAGCTGGCGCCGTCGTAAAAAAACGAGGTATCAGAAATGACACGCAGTAAACCTTTGCTCCGTGCCACTGCACTTAAGATATGCGGAAACGTGTGCAGAAAAACACTGAAGAGGAAGAAGGAAGGTTTGTGGTGTTTACAGACATAACACCTTCAATGATTTAAAGAAGAGAGGGAGCTGAGGAAGGAAGGTGTTGTCTGATACATGTTCTGATAACGTCCAAATTTAACTTGTGGGAGGCAATCCAGAGGTCAAGTGATAAGGGATCCCCCATGTAACACTAAACATCATATGCGTGTGTGTGGGGGGGGGCTGGACTTTGTTCTCAGCTGTTTGACTTGACCAGTGTGACTTAATCACAGACAGTCATTCCCAGCAGAGAGAAACTCAGCAGCTGCTGTGTGAAGACATTAATCCAACGACAAACCTGCGCTTCAGTTTAAACTTTTCCTTTTCATATATACATTCTTTTTTTTTTCAAATTTTTAAGGCCTTGTTCTTTTTGAGGGGCAGCCATGATCAGCCGTAACTTCAAGAACGTGTTGGTGGTGTCCATCGGGTTTCTGTCCCTGTTCACGGCATATGGAGGCCTGCAGAGTCTACAGGTAGGTGGAGGACTTTATCTTTTATTTTTGTTACATTAAGGTCAGAATCATCATCAGAGTCAGAATGATTATTCATTACAAACACTTCAATGAAGGAGTCACGATCATGGGTATTTGAGGGATTTAATTCACGAAGGAACAACTAATAAAAGAATTTTCAATGAAATGCTTAGAATTTACTCACCAGTTGGTAAAGTTAATGGGTTTTGTCCAGATTAAGAGCTTTTTAATATACCCATGAATGGGAAGTAATCTCCCTTTAATGTCATTATATTGGAAAATTAGTTTTAGCTCTTAAAACGGACATAATTGTTCATTAAAATCTAATATCTTTAAATCGCTTGAGTCAGTGTTGTGGAGGCTTTAAGGAATTTATTCATGGGTTGATTCATGGAGGGACAATTAGTAAGGACTTTTAAAAATGGCTTTTGTGCTCCATTTAGAGCCTTACTCACAGTCATGAACTAAATGACACTATACAATCTACGTGTCTTAAACGAAAACATGGCGAAAAGATTATTTTTCAGGACCTTTTTAGCTGCAGCCAAACTGGAAAACAGACCTTTTGTTTCTTCACTGAACAGAACAATCCAACGATCAATAACCCCTGAAGAATTTCAGCCTTTAGTAATGAACATACCTTCAAAATTGATAATGCATTCATCTCATAAATCATAATATTAGATTTATCTCTATATGATATGATATGACACAAGCTACAAAAAAATTATTTGTAAAAACTATCGCTATGAGCTGATCTGTCATCTCCTTCCACCATATTTCCATATTCATGTGCTGAATCTGCGACTCTTACATGAACTTCTTCGTTTATAAACAGAAATCTGTTTTGGTTGAATGAAAATGTAAACATTATTACTGGCACATTAATCAATGATACGAATGTACATGTTTCAATCTGATGCAGTGTGACTTCCAACCTTGACAGAATAAAAAAAATATTCTCAATTTATAACAGTCGGCCTCCTGCAAAGACCCGCTCATATTCAAACCTCCTTGAGTAATGTTTGGGATTAAAACTTTTCTCGAACAAGGCCCGCTCTCATCTAACGGGTTTCTGTCGCTGTCTGTGCAGAGCAGTCTGAATGCAGAGCAGGGGATGGGGGTGGCGTCCCTGAGTGTCATCTATGCCTCCATCATCATCTCCTCCATGTTCCTGCCTCCCATCATGATCAAAAATCTGGGCTGTAAATGGACCATTGTCGTGGGCATGGCCTGCTACGTCTCCTACTCCTTCGGAAATCTCTTCCCCGGATGGTAATCAACCGAGTGGCTTTCACTGATTTTTTTTATATGCATTTTTAGTAGGTTTGACTCTGTATAACTCTAAATAACAACATTTCATTACAAAATAAATACTAATAAATACTAATAAAATAAGAAAAAATGCAAACTAAACCACTTACACTACTCCCTTCACTCCTGAAGTGTTTGCAAAAAAAGTTTCACCTCTCATTCATGCAGGCTTAAGTTTAGGGTCGGGGTAAACTTCTTCCTGAGGTCAAAGGGCAACAGGACAAATATGAAGCATGGCACTATTTCATCACATCTAATAATTAGTTTTTTGACTCCACTCAAGTGCTGTTAAATCATAGAAATCTAATTTGAGATCCACAAATAAAATTCCCATTCATCTTTATTGTTTTGTAAGACAGATTTTCCAAATCTGGTTCAGTCTGTGTGGCTGAACACCAGAAGGATTGGTAAGAACGTGTTAATTGTAATTTGTAATTAACGTAATTTGGGTGAGCTGACCCCCAGGCCCGTAACTTGGTGCGATAAGACAAGCTAAGCTACAGTGCAGTGGTGTCCCATGCTGTCTCACAGAGCTGCATAAAAGCTGAGTAAAAAATACTTAAGAGGACGTCTCAATCAGAAAACAGACTAGTTGTGTGTATTGTTAAAGCATTGCAGAAACGCCTGTTAAACCGTATTTTAACCAAACCAAAAGTGAGCTTGGATGCTATCAGAACTTCCCATCACAGATATCGTTCCCATCAGAATTACAACCAACCCAGTGAGCAACGATTTGGCGATTTGTAGGTCAAAAGACCGAAGTCCAGACTAAACAACTGCCGTAGGCTCTCGTTTAAATGAAACTACAGCTTTAATGATTAGTTGATTAGTCAATTAGTAAAATTGGCAACTTTTTTGACAATCGATTACTTGTTTCAGTCATTTTTCCAGTAAAAATGTCAAATGCTTGCAGTTTCCAGCTTCTTTAATTCTTTCAGTCTTTTGGGTTTCAGACTGTTGGCTGATAAGAGGAAAAATTTGAAGACGTCCCATTTTTCACAATCTTTTGACCATCTATAGACTGAACAACTGATTGATTACTTTTGAAAACAATCAGCGTGGGGTGACAATGACGATTATTTTCATTTTCATGTAATTGAATAATGATTTAGCTTGAAAAATAACCAATTCAATCTTTATACAAAAAGAAAATTAAGCAAAACACACATTGCATTGCAACCCATGGCAATGTCTTCAGATTGCTTGTTTTGTCCAAAAAGAAATGACATTTTTAAAGATATTTGATTAAAATGAGGTATAACACAGCAACAAGAAGTGAATCCGCAAATTAGTGGCCAAAATTATTCAAATCAATTATCAAAACTATTCATGAGTAACTGAAAATCAATGAATCAGTGAATCAACTATGACTTTGGGAGTTTATCAGTGCTACGTGGGATTATTATAGAAATGCAGCAAATAGCAGCAAATTCTTATATCACTACCACTGGTACTAGAACTACTGCAATGTGCTTGCAGAACAACGCAGATTAGTGTACATTAGGACTTTAAGCAATGCATCAAAAACCTAAACCTACCTGTGCTCGCCCTCAGGTACACCCTCATCCCCACCTCAGTGATCCTGGGCTTGGGGGGCTCTCCTCTGTGGTCGGCTAAATGCACCTACCTGACCATCTCCGGGAACGTGCAAGCCGGCAAAGACGGCAAGAAGGGCTCTGACGTCATCAACCAGTACTTTGGCATCTTCTTTTTCATCTTTCAGTCATCGGGTGTGTGGGGAAACCTCATGTCGTCGCTCATCTTCGGACAGGACACCAATATAGGTATGAAGACCGCTGAAACTGGAGTGTGTGCACTGTTAGAAGAACTGCAGAGAATTCAGACGTGTGTTTGCAGCTCAAAGCAAACGCCATCTAGCTCATTCCATAATTTGTTTATTTTTATGTTTTGTGAACATGATGAGGTCGTTCCATCGTCATAGCCTTTTTCAACACCACAGCACTGTGAGTTGTGTGGATCTACTTTGGTCTTGAATCTTTGCCGATCCCCGACACCTACAGTGCTACACAAACCCATCAGTGTGCAAGGTCTAACTCTTCCTGTGCTTAGAGATGATGATGCATGCTCTTCTGCTGCATAATGCTGCAGTTTATCACTTTACTGGTGTCAAGGCTTTCCAGCTTATCAGCTTAGATCTTGACGGGCATTTGCTGTTGTGCATTTCTTGGAAGGACAACGCAATAGCTATTTATTACAATACTGTCTCCGTATTGTTTTATGGCAGACTGTTCAGATAGAAATGGAATTATGTTTTATTAGAAGTATGTAATTGGAGAGGGTTCCAAAAAGGCTCCACGTGTTTATAAAATACCATATCATATTTATTACCATCGCCATTTTCCTGCAACGCATTTACAAAGTTCAACAATAACAACCGGTAATTGACGGGTAATTTGAAATATTAAAATACAAACTAACATTTCAACATATCAAATGGATGCTTATCATCCTTTAAGAACCTACATATGTGAGAATTTTGATAATAACATTTCCCACAATTCAGTGGGAAGCTTATGTCTTTAAAGGGCAGTAAATGTGATTTTCCAAGAAACACTGGCAGACTCCGCTACTGCATAAAAAGTAAAAGCGTTCCCCCTATTATTACAAAAACCTGTAATCTGTCTACAGCATATCTTTTTCTTTATTTCCTTGGCGGATAGTAGCAGAGTTGGACAAAGAATCTAAATGTTTCACTTTTCACTAGTAGAAATAGAAATACCACAATTTAGTGTGTAAAAGTGTTGCATTAAAAATCTTCCTTTAAGATAAGATGGCACAAGATAAGATAAGATAAGATAATCCTTTATTCGTCCAACAATCGGGAAATCTGCATTATTATAGCAGCAAAGGGTAATTAAAGGGACAATATGTAAGAAGATAAAAATTAACAAAATGTATCAACAGAATCTGAGCAAATAGCACTTCTGACGTTATGAAGTTGTGTTAGAGATATCTACTGAAGCTACCACACTAACAATAAAGCCACGTTAGCTGCATGGCTAACTAAGCTAACGAGCTAAGGTCTATTATTGATGCAGTAACATGTAGGATGTATTTCAACATTGATGCTGACTGCAGAAGAGCTCATATTGTTATATCTTTATATTGTTAGGTGGTTTAATTCACATAACAATGAACTTTATTTTACATTCTTCTTATCTTAAGTAACCAGTAACTGCTAGTAACAAAAAGTGTAGTGGAGTAAAAAGTACAGTACTCACACTAAGTACAGTACTTGAATAAATGTACTTGCTTACTTTTTTTTTTTTCCCCGGATGAGTAGTACTCATTAAAGTGAGAACTATTATTGTTGTGTATTGACAGCTAACATCCCAGAGGAGGAGCTGGAGACCTGCGGAGCGGCTGATTGCGGCCTTGTGATCTCTAGCAACAGCACGACCACCAGACCTGCTCAGAAGCTCGTGTGGACACTCGTCGGATGCTACATCGGTAACACCACCATTTACTTTGTCACCACAACCAAGTCTGTGGGAAACCAGTTGCTCTCTCTCTCTCTAGCACCAGAATACTTTTGCAGCTACCTAACATCGGTGTCTCGTCCTCCCCTGTGTTGTGTGGCAGGCGTGGGTGTGCTGGCCATGCTCATCGTGGCAGTGTTTCTGGACAACATCGACCGGGAGCAGGCCAGTCAGTTTCGTGGGAACCGGGAGCCGTTTTTTCATACCTTCCTGGCCACGTTCAGACTGCTGAAGGACTGGAGGCTTCTGGCCCTCATCCCCCTCACCATGTACAGCGGCTTCGAACAGAGCTTCCTCTCCGGGGAGTACACCAAGGTGGGGAGCTCTCCGACCTAACCCTAACCCCCTAACCCCTAACCCTAACTCTCCGACCGCGTTATTTTACATGAAGTCTCGATTCTGTTTACGTGTCACATCCCGAGTTTCACCTCTACTTCGTACATCCACTCTACTACATGTTGGAGAAAAATATTGTATTTTTTCACTCGTTATATTTATTTGAAAACTTTAGTAACTGGTTAATTTAATAACTGCATGGATCATCAGTACCAAAAGAGCAGGTTCTAGCACTGTGCGTATGGATCTGACCACAGTAATACTTTAACACGGCATCCTTACTTTTACTTGAGCATGACTTCTGAGTACTATTCACAACACTCACTTCAATGACATGAATCCCTGAAGATCCACCCACTTTTACTCCTATTCACATGTGGATTCACACTTGGCGCATAATTAATCTGATTTGTGTTTCTGTGCAGAACTACGTGACGTGTGCTTTGGGGATCCATTACGTTGGCTTTGTGATGATGTGTTTCGCAGCCACCAACTCCCTCTGCTCCTTCCTGTTTGGGAGACTCGCTCGGTACACTGGTAGAGCTGCACTCTTCTGTCTGGGTAAGATCTCTTTTAATGCTTTCACAGACACAGTATAATGTGCATGGGAGGATTTTTAGACAAAAAATAAATACCCACTGCTGTTTTAGAGAGTTTTTTACTGAGACAGTTAGGATTCATCTACCTTGGAGGTGTTTGTCTGAAGCTTAAATGTCAATATGTGAAAGGAGAAACAAAAGAGTTAGAGTTCCTTACTTTCTGTGAGAATTTCCTTAATTTACCAAAATTGAGTCCGACCAGGTGGCTGTTTTGGGTATTTTAAATGAGGATTTGGCCTTTATGAACTTTCAATTTGTCATCAGCAATTCCTGCATTGTAATCTTCACACACTATTGGTTACTGGGCCGAAGAAAAGGGCACTTTTATAAATACAATTATACAGTAAAAAGGGACTAAACAATACACATTAGAGTATCAAACACCTGGTGAACCGCTAACATTTGTTTGATTTGCACATCTGTCCATTTTTCAGCCGCCGCGTGCAACTTCGCCTGTGTCATCGCCCTCTTGTACTGGAGGCCTCATCCTGACCAGCTGCCCGTCTTCTTCGTGTTTCCCGCTCTGTGGGGAATGTCTGACGCTATCTGGCAAACTCAGACAAATGGTAAGAAACTCCTTTGTTCTCCCAAAGACATGGATATCATGAATCCTCAGAGTCATTTGTATGATAGCTGTTTACATATTTTAGGCTTGAGGCTCCTTCAAATTTCTTATTAAGATCATCACATAAGATGTGAACACAAATGTTGGATTTTGCTGTGTTTCCTGCAGCTCTTTATGGCGTCCTCTTCCCCCGGGACAAAGAGGCGGCGTTCGCCAACTACCGCATGTGGGAGTCGCTCGGTTTCGTCATCGCCTTCGCCTACAGCACCTTCATATGCCTTGAGTATAAACTCTACATCCTGCTGGCCGTGCTGCTGCTGACCTCCATCACCTACCCCATCGTGGAGTACTACGAACACAAGCACCCCACGCTGCCTGTGGAGGAGGGGGCCTACCTTAGCAACAACAAAGCCATGGAGGCAGACAGCAAGATCATCTGCCAGACGGAAATGTAGAGACTCAATTACAAGTGTTGTTGTCGTGTTTGTTCGGTTTTTTCACATGCTGATCAGGCCACTGAGCTGCAAGTCAGGCGTCTTACTCTGGAGGCAAACTGTTCAAATGCCACACTGAATTAACTTAAAATGTGTGATGAGAATGATGGAGAGGGTCAGGCAGAGACTCAACACGAGAATAATAACACTTCTTATTTCACAGCAAGTCTTTCTAGCTGTTTTGGGTAAAATATTATAGCTGATATATCTATATGTGTATAACATTATAGGTTGAACATGCAGGATATATTCTGGTTATATGCAGGTTAAATATATTTCATATTTATCCAACAAGCCCAAGTTATTTCTTCTTTTAAAGTGTTTCAGGTCAGCTGTTGTCTGACAGGTCTGGATGAGCCAACGAGCGACCCAACATTATTTGTACAGCTACAAAGTAGAATTGCGTTACATTTTTTTATGAATGTAACTACTGCAAGTGATATTTTTCTTATTGAAATTGTATACTGTAAATAAAAAAAGGAGTTGAAAACTGCCAAGTGTAAAATAAATGTATTCATATTTTCAGCTTTGTGTAAAAAAAAAAAGAATTGGAGGATGGACCTCTACGACATGAAAGGCCGTGGTCAAAGCAATGAAGCTGACTTGTTTTAAAATAAGACAACGTGCATTATTACTGGTGGACGGGAAATGTATCACTGATAACTTAAGTGTTACTGGGTTTGATTTTCATAAAATCCACAAGAACTGCAAAAAACCTTTAGTTTCTTTTCTTTTCTTTTTTTTATATATTTCCTTTGTTATTGAGAAGAAAATCAGCAGACACAAAGCTTCTTTAATTCTGAACTTTTGTTTTTGTAACCAAACTAAACAATACAAATAAACAAAAACAGAAGAAAATCAATGAGACTGTTTCATGTGAGTTGATGAATACAATCCACCCTTTCCAGCATCTATCAAACATGTCCGTCTCGAGTCTTAAAGCAAATGTTTTTTTTTTTCCATTACAAAAATATCATGCATCACATTAAACCAGTCTGCTAAAGTGGGTGGACCTTGACTTACCCATTTAATGATGGCTTTATTTCTTTTTTACTGGCAACAAACATTATTCTAAACATGTACAATTTAGAAAAGCCAAGAAGCTGTTGTGGCATCTTACCTGAGACATCTTCTAATAGTGGCAAATCTCATTACAATCCCAAAACACAACCTCGGTCCCACAGCCTCTCCAGCCTTTTTGCATTGCCCTGGACTGTTGAACTGGTGTCATCAAGTATCTGACCCTGTTTTTCCAGTTAAACTCTCTACAAGACAGTGAGTTGGCTGATTTCCATTGCTTATCATTGAAGTTTACCACTCTTTCAATGATGATACAAAAATGTCCCTCGCTTTCCCACTTTTATTCAATGTAAGATGTGTTCAACCTGCTTATCTCTTGAAGACCCCAGTATAGTTTAGGAATAGTTTCGGGACCAGAATCAACTCTGTTCTGTTCTTCTTTCTATATTTGTAATCAAAACTGTATTTAAAACAATACTGTCATTAACCTGCCATGCTTCAAGTGAAGATGAAGTGTTTGGATGAGGATCTGAACTAAGATTTGATGTGTTGCAGTGACACTCTTCTTGAACTGAACTTGCCGTAGAGTCCAAAGTAAACCACACCATCGTCTGCAAACATGTTCACATCAACACCGCCTTCATCACTTCGTGGTAATAAAAGAACAAAGACAACATGCTGCATTTCAAATGGTGCTTTTATTGCAATGTGTTGCATTCCCACATTCATAGATGTTATAGATTTGTTAGTCAAAGCATCATTTCCTCAAGGTTGGCATCCTCACCTTGGAAAAAAAAAAAAAAGCAGAGGGATCAAATGCACGAGGTGTTTGTGTTTTGAGTGTAGTAGAGAAGTGTGTGTGTGTAAACTTGAGCAGCCACGAACATATGAATGAACAAACCTCCAAAAAATTTAGACTTCCAGTAGATGCAAATAAAGAGAGTTTTTAAATTGTCAAACAAAAATGAGTTTTGTTTGTCTATCAGCCTACAGGGCTCTCACTCCCGACAGGGACTGGACCCGGCCTGAGACTGATTGTCTACAACATTCCAAAGAAAAGGTAGATTTCTTTATAGTCACGTTACACACCTGAACAGGGGCGGGGGGTATTAAAAGAGAGAGAGAGAGAGAGAGAGAGAGAGAGAGAGAGAGAGAGAGAGAGAGAGAGAGAGAAAAAAAGAGAAAATATAACATGCATAAAATTCTCCCAGATGAACATTGTCACTCATATTGTCTTGTAATAGCTGCTCCGATGCCTCTTTAAAAACAAACTTTACATGAGTGTAATATACAAAACTGGACAAAAATGAGTAAAATGTATAATATATATTTATATATATATATTTATTTATATTAATTTGTACACGGGAGAAAGTGGAACCTTGGTCATTTTTCTCGAATTCTCCAGAGAAAGCATTACCACCCCCCAGAAAACAACACAAAGTGGTGAGTTAACAATAACAAGAAGCCTTCTTTTAAAGTCTCTCAACCATATCCAACTTCAGTCCCAATACGGCAGCACGTACAATACTTAACTGATGCTGTAGTAACTTTCACACAGAGTAGAGATTAGTTCGAACACCTGCATTAGGAATGAGTGGGAGTTAAAGGACAACGGAGAGTCTTAGCGGTGCAGATACCATTTTGGACCAATGACGAGTGAGAACGCTCCATATTTTAAAATGTAAAATTCTGTTTTAATTTTTTGCTTTCAATTTCCCACATTAGCACAATCCTACACATGGCATTGCCCCGATCCTGCACACAGTAGTGGGCAAATTTTCATTTTGGACCGATGAGGAGTGACATACTTCAAAAAGTTTGAATAATACTTGAGAACAGACAAAAGCAATCCAAACTGAATTTGTTTTATTTATTTATTTATCTTTGCCGATCGTGGTACAAATACCATTTTGGACCAAGGCAGACTTAAAATTAACAACATTAAATTGTAAGTTTTCTCTTCTTTTTGGGCCCAATCTTGGTATGAGCACATTGAGACTCATAAATACCATTTTGGACCAATGAGAAGTGAGTATGCCTCATACTTTTGAGTATGTTTGAGAGAAAAAGACCAAAGCAATCCAAACATCATCCTATTGCATTAATGGAATATATTTTAATTTGTTTGTTTTTCTTTTTTTTTTTCGCAGTGAATCTGCACCCGGCATTGGCCCCCCGACTCTGACGTGAGCGCACCGCTAGATTCTTCCACATCAGGCAGCACAGAAGTGTGACAAGACAAGCAAAAACAGAGAAGACAAGCGACACAGTTAGTGTGCTGTCATTTTATGTCAGTGCACAATTGTTGCTAGATGTAGAGGTTAAGTCTCACACAACCAGACCTTTTTGACTTTTGCTGATAAAAAAAAAGAAAAAAAAAAGTGAGTGTCCACCTTGGTTTAAGGAAAAACACGTTTGACGCTGCGGGAAAAGTGAACGCAGAGCGGTTGGCGGCAGCTACAAGAGCTAAGTGTTGACGGTCGCTGAAACTGTGTTGTGAGTAGGAATGTTCTGAGAGGTTTTTTTTTTTTTTTAAATAACAGTACGCCTGGTGTCAGCTGACAGCGCAGACGCGAGGAGGAGGAGGAGGAGGGGACGTCACCTGAAGAAGATTGGCATAGTATTTATACTGAGGATTGGTTGGCGTAGACAGAGAAAGACAGAAAGAGAGAGAGAGAGAACTACAATACAAAGAAGGTAAAGTGTGTACAAGTTTTAGTCTGGATATTCCACTACAGCCAAGTTCTTCCTTAAAGAACCTGAGAGATTCATTGATTTTCAAATTAAACTATTAAACATTTTCTTGTTACATTCAGGGGGACTTTTTCTTAACCTATCTCCAAATATCTGATCGAGACAGTTTTTCTGATGGCCTTGTCACTCCAAGTAAATCTGATATAAAGTGCAAAATTAGATTGTATTTGCAAATTCCTGGAATAATTCTGATTTAATCTTCTATGTGTGTAAAAAAGTCTTTTATAATACAGTAAACTTTTTTTTTTATAAAGGTGAAAAAAGGTTTTAAAAAAAAACCCTGGTTAACAAGGTTATTATTGTTAAACAGCAAAGGAGCAATCTTTACTGCGGAACGTATATACACGAGGCACCTCAAGTTTGGTATAAAGTATTCAGTTGATGGAAACAAAAAGATCAAAAGCTGAGAGAGGTCATCAGATATCGACTGAGAGGGGAGCTCCCATTTAAGGGGCTTTTTCTTTTTTTTCTCTTTTCTTTAAACTTGCCTATGAAATTAACGATTTAGTGTCGCTCCAGTGTTGGTTCTACATACCCAAAGTCAACGTGAGGAAATGCTTTGTTTCAGTAAGGTGCATAGCTATCGGTTGCAAATGTTTTTTCTATTCTTCCTGTAAACAAGTGATAGCACTTCAGGCACAAAAGACCTCATTGGCAAAAAACGTCGAGACGTCTCGATAAACCGACCGAGCTTTGGGACATCACGCAGAATGTTGCCGAGAGGCCACTTGGAAAAAAAAAAAGGAAAGACAGCGTCGAGTAAAGAGCGAGGAAAAACATGCGAGACAACGTCGAGACGGCAGCAGAATGTCCCTGTGTGTGAGAGAGAAGTTAGCAAAAAAAAAAAACAAAAAAAAAAAAAGGAGGGGGCCGCTACATTATGTCTTGTCCAGTGATGATGAGGTTTGCATATGATATCCATCAAACATCTTGAAGCTTTGGTCATTTTTTACTATTGACAAATGCAAAAGAGGCTACATCAGTCAGACAGTTAGGAAATAAAAAAAAATAAACAAAGCCCACTAATACACAAAACAACCAGGCAATGCTTCTCCATACAACCAAGGCTCCACTCTCCCAGATCTGCTTTAAACTTTTTTTTTTTTGACAACAGAGAAAATTAAATAATATGGCCATTTTTTTTTCTTTTTTTTTTTTTTTTAAATTAACCCGTACAAAAAGCCAGTCCACACTGCTTCTCTCTCAGTAAAATCACATTCAGCAGTCGCTAAAAACCATTCTCTGGCATAGTTTATCTGAAAACACCCACAGGTACTGTGCAGGGTCTAAAGAGTAAAAAGAAGAAAAGAAATCAAACCAGGACATCTTCGACTTTTCCATCTTAGAGAACACCAGATATACAGTATTAATCACTTACACACATACATACACACTCACTTGATAGTCATATACATACATACATCATCAGAAAAATAAAAAAAGTAGAAAATCAAAAACATAAAATAAAAACATGACGGAGGCGAGTAGTATTTTTTTTTGCGTTTTCTTTTTCTTTTCTTTTTTTTTTACCACAAACTCGGAGCACTACTTTTTTCATTTGATTCTGAACAAATACATATTCACATTTCTCTGTTATATACATTATGTTAACATCTTGAAACCAAATGTTACAAAAAGAACCTTGTACCTGTTAATTGTAGTGAGGAAGGAGGGACTGTTGTTTTCCATTGAATGGCTGTTGCATAAAAAAAAAAAAAGAAATAAAAGATTACATATGCATTGGTTGTATTTGGCATGTTGGTTGTGTTGTCGCGGGAGGAGAAGCTGAGAGTTTCTGCAGTTGACAGGAGTTATAGAGGAAACCATTTCCATAGGAATGCCTATTCCACGCAGAAGAGTGAGAGGAAAGGAGGAGGGAGGTGTCAATACTGTACGTGTGAAGTCATCAGAGCCGATAAACAAGAAGAGAATCCTTCCAAAATAATACATTCTACCACCTTGTGCAGCTTCTGTCTGCTCAGAGTGTTTTTACATGGACCGAACAGCAGCAAAAGGAGTGTCGGACCCGAGTTTTCACACCGTGAGAAACTGTAAAGAGGAAGGCAACAACATTTCTGAGCTTCTTCGCTCCAAACCGATGGCCATTCTTTTTTCGTTATGCTGCGTCGTACTGGGTTTAAAAAGGAAAATTCAAGCACTTTTTAAAAATATAATACATTCTACAGTGAAATATTTCATAATCTTTATTTGTATCGCTTGTTTTAGGTTTTATTCTTGATCCCTTTTCTAACTAACCACATTTAATTGTTGTCTTGGTGTGCATTCGTCTCTGAATCCAGTGTTGTTTTAATATCCCATGTCTTTTTTTATTTAATCACTTGTAAGGCATCTCGAATGGCATTTGGATTTATTTGAATGGTGCGATTTTCGTTTGACTGACTACTTGTAAGTACCTAAACTAACAACCTCCAAACTCTTGAAGCCTTTATCATCACCCCTTAATTGTTACAACAGATGGAGCGCAAAGAATAAAGTTTTCAGGACTCATTAATATACTTTTATATTAACCTTGATTGTATGTTTTGATTGTGATTTTTTAAAATGAGGGCCAAATTTGATATAAATGAATATGACAAGTGGTTTTGTTTAAAATACTAAAACATTTTTGGTTTACGTTAGTGATCGTGTGGATCAAATACCAGATCATGGGTATTTTTAAGGATTATAATCAAATTCAAGCACAGTTCTCATCTTGAAATATCTAGATAAAGCCTTTTCCAGACTTTCAAGACATTAACAAACCCTGCTAGTAAGTGCTACAAGGACAAAGATTTTGGTTTGAAAGATAAAAGAACTGATGGCCTAGTCCTAGATCTGTCCCTAAACTTCATGATTGGTTTTAGAGGCTACGAGTGTTGAAACAACTATTTTGATCATCAATTCATTTTTTAAAAGTAATTTATCAAGTTCTAGCTTCTCCGTTGTTGAGATTTACAGCTTTTCTCCTTCTCATGTCTTTGTAAATTTAAGATTTTGTTTGGTTTTGGACAGCTAATCAGACAAAATAAAGAATTAAAAAATGCCCCCTTGGGATTCGGGGAAATGCAGAAGACCTTCACAGATGTCAAATTGCAAGCTCTTTAATCATTAGCCACCTATTTTGTTTTTAATTGTTTTTAAACTGAATTTCCTTTGAGTTGTGGACAAACAGGACATTTGAGGTCATTTTCTTGGGCTCTCGGAAACACTGATCAAAACACACTGATCACGGTTTTCACCATTTTCTGACATTTTACAGATCAAACAACCAAACGATTAATGGAGAAAATAATCTACAATGAAAAGAAACATTAGTTGCAGCCCTAAACCTCAGAAAAACATAATTTTCTCTTTGTTTATACGAAACATAAAAAATGCTCAGCACACTGCAGAGTTGATTAAAATGTATGCAACATTGGCGGACGTGATCTTTGAGGACTACACTGACCGATCAATCAGAAACAAGCTGCCCACAGTGTGAAAACACGGTCAAAAGGAAAACATCATCAGACAGAAACTCTTGTCCAATAAAACAATAATGAGGTAATAAAAAGGAGCTCGAAAGCCTACTCATGATTAAACCACATGCTTCTAATAAATATACACACACAGAAAAGTAGAAAAAATAAAACCATCTCCAGGAGGCAGACTTTCCTCCATTTAGGACTCAAAATTAAAAAGACAGATTAAAGATGGCGACAGCTCCCGGGGCCTCTGTTCTGCACATGAACACACACTGAGCGCTTCAGCTGAGCACAAAGTGGTTCTCACATCATACAACATTGGAGGAGTTGGTGGGTGGAATGTTGACCTTGCATACTATCCCTCTATACGTGGGTAACATTGCATACGGTGAAGTATCTCTGTAAAAAACAGTACACAGGAAAGCCCTATTCCACTGGAGTAGCTGGATGTTGTTGATCTAAAAGTGAGCGATGAGTCGTGAAACTCGCTGACAGGGTGATGAATACTGTCTGAACAACTGAACGTGAGGTCTCCACGGATTCCACGACTGTCTCCGATTTCTTTACCAGGACAGAAGGATGAAAAAATATAGAAAAAGTAACCACAGGACAAGGATTCACACAGGAATCGTTCGATCAGGGAATGACTGCTTTTGAGCGCAGATGAGGATCTATGTGGTCGTTACAAAACACTGGACATCGTCTATGATTTCTTGAACTGATTTAGAAGGTCCCGATTTGATTCAAAAGCAATTTGGTTAGAGATATTTTATTTCAAATACCAGTTTACCTCTCGTCTCTTTAAAGGAATTCAAAGATTTGCGCTTTTTTCACAATATTTTACCTCCAATTTGCACATTATGCAGATGTCTTTGCTATTGTCTGACACTTTTGTGTCTTTTTAAAAAGTTTTTAAATCACAATTGCCACCAAATATCTGCCTTCAGTGGAGCAAGGTTCACTCATCTCTCACAAGGCCAGATCTTGTTCCCGTGAGGAACATGACCAACTGGGGTTAAAGCTCCCATCAACTCTGGAAAAACACAAATATTAAATCAATCGATTTTGGGATTTTATAAATCGATACTGGATCACCCAAATGAAGGTCGATTTAAATTGGAAATTGGAAATTATTCCTGTGTGAAAAGAGTCCTTAAAGCATCCTACATTTGTAACCTTTGGTTATTAGTGTGTAAGACTGAGCCCTAAAGCAAACGCTAATATTTCATACATCTGGGATCAAGATCCAATCTGTCTTTATATGTAAAGGATATTTAGAGGCAACGTCTCGGCAGGTTTTTTCCTTTGTCTAAATTCCCGGTAAAGTGTGAGCTGCAAGATGCACATCTTTTCTGTGTGTGCAACAGAAAAAAAGAGTGGACTTTTCGTTTGTTTGTTATCGCTGAGAGAGACAGTGTCTGACTGAGCAACAGTAGTCAACAGAAAACTGCATGTGTGAGTGTGTAGCCAGTGGAGTGAAGTCTTCATCACGGAACCAGAGGTGGAGGGAGAAGAGAGTTGAATCTCAAAAACAAAACAAAAAAAGAAAGAAAACAAATCCTTGAGGGGAACAACACTGAAGTCTTTTTTGTGACTCAACCCGCCCTGTTTTCATTCAATTTCATGACAGCTTTAAATTAATCATCAATCACATTGTTCACTTTGTTAGGAATTTCTATTACTAAAGCCTCTACTTAAATGTCATTATATAGGAACAATACCCAAAAAGCGCCTTGTTTGCTGCGATTTGGTGCGTGACGTCGGATGCGGCTGAGTACCGTTAACATCTCCAGAGGTCACACGACCGCAGCAAAGACCGCGGTATTATTAAGCTTTCTTTTATACAATGGTTACAAATACATGTACTGTCTGAGAGGTTTTCTTGAAAGTATTGTACATACATAAGAATAAAAAAGAGGAGATAGCGAGAAAAGATGGCTAACTTACGGAAGGCCCGTGAGAAAAACACATTCTAAATATTCATAAGAAAAAGAAAAAAAAGAGTGATAAAAAATTAAATTCTCTTCCGTGTTTATGACTCAAGAACAGGTGACGGGTGAAAAAATGTTATGCCAGGATAATCTTTTGAAGTGCCTTCATTCCCCTCCCCCACCTGTTGGGGCTCATATAAAAAATAAAAAAATAAACTTTTGGCAGTTGACTATTTAAAATCTATTTTTGGTCATGATTGGTCTTTCAAATTTTTTTTAAGTGCTTTCACTCTTTAACACAACATACTTAGTTTATGTTAAAGTGCTGAGAGTAGTTTTCCTGGCAAAATAATAATGATAATAACTCCACCCCCAACGACGACAAATTATCCACACAAAACGTTCTCTTTTTTTCACCGGTTCACAAGTCAAAACCACAGAAGAGAAAACAATTTATATCCGACTTAGAAAATGGATGACTAGAATTTCTTTTTCTTATTTGCCTCTCGGGGCTTCCGTACTAACTAGCTCCCTGGTTACAAGAGAAAGCAGAGCAATCAAACCCATTTTTTTTCCCATAAAGTGTAGCACTGAACGGGATGCCGTAGGGAGCAACATCTAGCTATACTTTAGAATTTCTTTTCACATTTCAGAAGACGGAATAGCTTCCTCCTCTACTGCAACGTGTAGCCGTATTACAACATCATGATGCCAAAAATAATCTCAAAAATTTAAATTTAACAAAAAAAAAAAAAAAAGAAACCTGGATCGAATCACTTTATACATAGTTTTGCTGTTCTGAGTCATCAATGAGTTACACTTTTTTTCTTTTAAAGGAAAGCAGTTACAAGAGAAGAGTGAGCTCATCCCCAAGTCTTTCTCCTTCTGTACTGTACAATACTACCCGCCTGCATGGTGCACATGGCAAACAACACTGATAGGCCGAGAGAGATAGCATGAAAGATACAGAGAGAGAGAGAGAGAGAGAGAGAGAGAGAGAGAGAGAGAGAGAGAGAGAGAGAGAGAGAGAGAGAGAGAGAGAACCCGACTGGGCTCTGTATTCACAGCTGCTGAGGTGAGGGGTAAAATGTGACGGACAGACAGTTAAATAATCATAACAGTCTTTTTTTTATACTTTGAAAAATAATAAAAACAAAAATAAAAATAAAACCTCCTCCCGGGGGAGAAAGACACGTAAGTTCCAAACTGAGCAGCATTCCGTCTGTCTCCCATCCATCCATCAATCCCTCCATCCATCCATCCAGTCTGGCTGTTGTCAAAGCTTGTTCTGATGATCATGAAGATGATGATGATGATGATGACGGTGAGAGCAGAAAATTTTTTTAAAACAAAACAACTCAAAAAAAATAAACCAGAAGACGTAATAGAATAATATGTAGAAGAAGAAGCAGAGCTTGGGAAAAACTCAAACTTCCACCAGGCACTGTAGCTGATAGAGAGAGACAGTCACAGAACCAGCTGATACTGAGCTTCTATCCCACAATGCCACAGAGGTCTGAAACCTTAAACATTCCCACATCGCTGAGAGACAGGTAGAGGAAAACAAAAAACAAACAAAAATAAAAGCCAGAGGTGCTGCCGTGTGGGATACTCCCACACATTAAAACGCAGAGCTACAGCTGTATGCTGCAGCTCACGCTCCCAAGATGCACTGCTGCTGCTGCTGCTGCTGCTGCTGTTGCTACGGCCCGACTGAAACCGTCCGATCAGAGAAACAAAAAAGGAGGCCGGCCCTGATTTGACAGTGACGACAACTTGGCAAATCTACAATGGTGTCGCAGTTGTTTTCTTGGGTCAGGAAGCAGGAAGTAGGTCACCAAGGAATGAGCAGCAAGACAACACTGCCTTTAATAGGCTGAGGCAGACAGACAGGTTGTCAGACAGATTAGACAGGCAGGTTTAAATACACTGCTGCTCCTTCTGACATGAGTCTTTTCTTTAAGTACTGGGCGGTAAAACAACCAGCCCCGGATCTCCCCCCCAACCCCGCAGAGAAGTGGTTCGGCTGTGTAACTCCACCTGACAGACAGCCGAACCCCTCCGAGCCTACACACACACTGTGGCCATCCAAACATCCATCCTTCCATCCATCCATCCAAAAGGTGAGACAGAGACAGCAATGGGTCTGGTGCACCGACCTCCGAGGAGGAGGCGTAGAAGTGAGAAGTAGAGGGAGTAGGAGAGCTGAAGGGGTGGGGTTGTCACTCGGTGAGCAGCTGCTGGAGGAGGCTCTTCTGCTGGGCCTGGTTGTTCTGGGAGCCCTGCGGCCCGGGGCCCTTCTGGGGGGCCGCGGCTCCGATGGTGCCCTGGTTCAGGTAGGAGTCACTGCCGACCAGGTTCACTGTACACTGGACGTCCGCGAACACCTGAACCTGCTGCACCTGCAGGGACAACAGCGATATAAAATCCAAATTGCACTGTTCACATTGAAGCCTCGTCTTTAGCCCGACAGACTCTGGAAGTTCGAGACCGATAATTGTTTGAATTGGATTTTTTTCGTTTTTCTCATAAGGATTCCTCAAACTGAGTTGTGATTTATGTAATGTGTAGGACATCAGTGTTGTTGGGTGAACAGACTAAGTAATATTTCAATCTAGTTTAGGGGTTTCCCCACCAACTAACAAACTTGTGAGGACACTAATACACACCTTGCACAGCAGGCTTTTTAGAAGAAAAGTCACTCACTATCTGTAGAGCGCTGTGTTCATTTACTGCTAATTCAAAACAAACTTTAACAGGTAAAACACGAGTTAACAACGTCACATCCTCCACCATCCTCTTGACGGTTAATTCTCCTTACTCCTGTCACGTGATAAGTGAAATCCCTATTACTCTGTTGCTGGTGCTGCTGCTGTAGTTCATGGTGGGGGCGAGTATTGTATCGTTATGCCCAAACACCATGAAACACAGACTACTGTGGCAAGGCTAGTCAGGTCGGGAATTAGTTCAGAACAGTTTGAAATTATGAATAATATATGTGGGATATAATATATAATGCATAATAATTGTGATCCAAGGAGCTCAGATCAATATTTTGTCCAGACAGAGAGAACAAGAAGACATCATCTAGTATGCAGCAAACCAAGTCATTCCAAGCTGTATGGGCGGCTGTAGCTCAGGGGGTAGAGCCAGCGTCTTGTTATCAGAAGGTTGTTGGTGCGGTTCCCCTGGTCTGCATGTCAAAGCCAGATACTGAACAATATACTGAATAAATATCACAGACCTACCTATGCACCTATCACTGATGAAGGAGTAATAAATAGCTTGATTTCTTCCCGTCTGCAAAGAATATAAACACTGATATAAAGAAGCTTTGAGGAAATTAATTGAACTCGTTTTTAGAGAAAATGTGAAGTCGAATTCAAGTTATTTTTTCATCTCTGAAGCTATATTTATCAAGATCTATGGCGCTAAATCCTTCACGAAGAACCAAATAAGTTCTAGATGTGTCAGATTATGAGTAAAAATATCAATTTATAGAAGTTAAGGCTTTTATGCTCAAGGAGAAAAAACATTATTTTTATTAATTTGATTGCTGCAAAACATTCTGCAGCAGCTATTTGCACGAATAAATCTTGCAAAACAACACTGAGTGTTCAGTGCACATGTCAACCCAATCCAGTTTTAACAGGAATTCTTCAAGAAATCCATGACACTAAGGTCCGAGGTGTGTTATCGAATGACCCACCAATTTTCTTTCAATTTCTCATTACTTATCAGCTGACTGATATGCAGAGACCAATACATCTGTCCTATGGTAATAATATAGATCAGGCTGGTGTACTGGTTGTACATGAAACGGGACATTTGAAGGTTTCAGAAACAAACTTATAAACGTATAAAAAGGCTGCTTGTATTTAAGACAAATTAAACCACCAAATTAAATAATCAATTCTGATAAAAATCAGTAAGTCCATGATAATCATATTAAGTCATGACACTAGGAACAGAAGAAGTCTGGTGCCTCAACTAAAATCCTGTATAGAACTGACAGAAACTGAGAAATCCATTCAACAATCTCAATTTGTAAAACACAGCACAGTACGCGAAGTAAAAGGGTAGAGGGCAGGCCTGTTGTTAGACCTGGGCATTCGGGGCTATTGCCCTGGATGTTTTGGGAATAGCCCCGGATTTCTGTGCCTTAAAAAAAAAAATATAATAGCCTCATGATGAAAATAGCCCCAGAGGTTTTTATGTGGTTGCATATCGAACGGCCACCACCCTCAAATGCAACATTGTCACCAGCGCAAATTGCGCAGAAGCTGACCTGGCTTTCCTTTTTAACATATATGGGCAGAGTCAGAAAAATTTGTTGCAAATTCAACATTAGTGTTATTCTTTCCCCCTCTATGCGTCACGGATATTACCAGAGCCCATCTATCAGCCTACTGTTTAGTACCATTGCAGCGTTTATAGAAGTTAGTTATTATGGATGTATGGAGGTTCTATGGAAACAAAAAGTCGCAGCCAGAGCAAGAAGACGTGGAGAGACAGACATCATCTCCCTCAACCCTGGAGGAGGAGCCGGGGTAGCTTGCTTGCACAGATTCAGCAGTCCCGCCATGAATTCAACCTTTATATGGTCACCTTGACATCGGGTAGGCGCATGTGTTAATTATTCTAATTCTGATTTCTAATTTTGCCCGCTGTGGTAAATCAAATTGGAATTGTGGTCGTGGGTGTAGTCTGGGGGTGTAGTCTGGGTGTGTAGTCTCTGTTAAATGATGATGTTTTTCTCTTATATATATCCCTCTAATATCATACATAGCCTACTGTAGGCCTAACGCAGATAGATAATGAAGCCAAGAAACGATAATAGGGAATGTTCTACCTGCTATAATAGCCTATGCACACAGCACAGGTCTATAACAGGCTATAATATCTTTAACGTAAACATTACTCAGTAGGCCTATAGGGAGGGCAAATTAGCTTTATCTGTGATTAGAATATGAGAATGAAGACCCCAATGATTGGCCTTCCTTCCCTTCTCAAACTAAGTTGAAATTGCATCTTTAACAGCCCAATTTTCGAAATTTCCCGGGGGACAAATCCCCGGACCCCCGTTAAAAAAAAGACAATCTGTGGCCAGTGATGCCGATAACGCGTAACTCTAATCTGACCACTTTTTTTTCCGTAACGAGTTATTTAACACGTTTTTATTTCCAAACCAGTAATCAGATTAAAGTTACTTGTTCAAGTCACTGTGCGTTACTATTATTTTTGTCATTTTCCTCAGTAAAAATGTGTATTTTTGCTTTCTTCTTGAGTCTCGGGGAGTGATGTCACCTGTGCGACAAGTCACATTTTCAGCATGAGGACAACTCACGTGTCACACCACGCAGCGACATAAACACAAACAACAATGGAGGGAGGAGAGAGATGCGTGTTTTCTAGCTGGAAATACAGTCATTATTCTGAGTTTGTGTCAGCTTAAGATGAGAATATTGTAGTGGCTGGGGGAGTGCCGATTGCGGACGGTGAGCGCTGATGGTGCAAGGACTCATGGGAGCGAATTCTCAAGTGCTCATGAGAATGTTGTTGTTCGGATATGCTTGGTTTTGTTGCTTTCTCTACTTGTCCCGAGTGTTGTTGTTGTGTCCTGTTGTGTTCTGAGGATGTGTGATGATGAATTGGCATAGACATAGATTTTGCGGTCTGCCACCATGGTGGGGTGGGTGGTGATGTACATCAAATGTGTATGCTGATGGGGTGTGGATAAACTTGCAGCTCTTAGGCATTGCTGCGTGAGTGGCACGGCGTCTGCGTTGAAGTTAATGATCTGTCTCGTGAGACCTTCTTCCCAGCAAGCTCGCCACAATATTAAGACTCGTTGTATACGCTGTGCTGGCTGTACCTGGCTGTAAAGGAGTACTAAGTAAATAGATTACTTTTTCAAAGTAAGTGAGGCAATCCTGTCTGTGGGGCTAAAGCCCGGATTTTTCGCACTCCTGGCGACGCCCCTGGTAGAGGGATATAATAATGCAAGGTGAATGGTATTTATACTACATGGCAAAAGAGAGATGAAGGTTAGTGGTCAGAAAACAGAATCCTGGAGGTTCTCGGTCACTAACCTGCTGGTCGCTGCACACTGAGCCCACACTGCTGAGGTTACTGCTGCTCATACCAACAGGCTGCCCAATGGGAGGTAACGAGCCGACACCACCCGAACCTCCGGCCATGGAGACGGTGATGCTCATGTTGTTATACACCCCCTGCTGGCCAAAGGGCTGTGTTGCATTCTGTCCTGACTGACTGAACAGGCTGTAAACAACCAGACAATTACACTGTTACATTGAAGGCCGTTGAAAGGGTCTCTTTAATATATACAAATGTAATTTACTGATACATAATGGGATAATAAACTGTGTCGACTTCCTCACCTGTTGCTGCTCATGCCTGTCTGTTGCCAGCTCTTCATGTCTGGTGACTGGTAGCCAGGAGGTGGGGCTTGCTGAAGCAGAGGACTCTGGGAGGTTGAGTTCTGAGGTGACAACAACGGGCTGGTCGGGCTCATCTCAGGAGGGAAAGGTGGATCTGGCTGGACCAAAGCTGTGAAAGAGGAGAAGTGAAAAACTGAGGTCATTGTAGATAAATAACTGAACTTTTTGACAAAAACTCCAACACAGGAACGAAATATGACACAACATATAATCTGGGTTTATTTTTTGTCAAATTTCTCTAAACCATTGCTCATCCACTGTAGCTGGAAAACTTCTCAAAATGTGCTGCTTTTGTTCTAAGCAGCTAATGCAAAACTCTGAAAGTGCCTTGAAAGTGCAGAAGCATTTTCAAGGCACTTTCAAAGTTCATTTAAACCAAGAATTGCCATTCACTGGAAGCCTCACTTGATACGATGTGGCCTTTAGCCTTCTTAAAGAAGAATTTGAAAAGGTAAATGACGGCTGTCAGGTCACGAAACTAATGATCTGTTCGTCTTTACAAATCAAAACACGATGGCTGAAATAATAATGTCTACATTGAAAATTGAACGGAATTGTGATCTTTAAATGGAAACTAAAATTGAATTATGTTGTTGAACTGTGGCATCACTAGTTTTGATAATGATTATTTCATTATTGATATTTTTGACCCCAGTAAATAATAAGCAAATATGACAAAGGGATTGTTTAAAATTGTTTTGATTTACATGACTGATATAGAGATAGAGATAAAACACCCAATTGTGTTGAAAATAAAGCATTTTTCAAGGGATATATTCAGATTCCTAGTATATATTTCTAGTCTTGAAAACAGAATGGTTAAAATTAAGCATTTTCCAAATGTTCAGGACATTGTATGAACCCTGTAGTTCATCATTTATTCATAATATTCATCTAAAATTGGCAACAAACTGAAAGGTGAAAAACCTCACCAGGAAATTTTACAACTGTGAATTTCAAGGCATTCAATAACTTCATATTATAATGTTTAAGTATAGTTATCTACAATAAGCAGTAGAAAAACAAACATTTTGATTTGATGGGAAAAGGTAGGATATTATCAGTTTGGTCAAGTAAATAATTGTGGTTGAGGTTGTTTCCTTGAACTCACCAGACGCTGCAAACTGCTGAAACAGGCCCGGCTGCAAAGAGGAGTTCACTGTGCTGCTGAACTGGCCCTGCACGCCGCCCATCAGCGTCTGGTTGTTCAGGGGAACTCTGACGGACAGCTTGTTGTCCAGAGGGCCCCCGGTCATGGGGCTGAAGTGACTCGGTGAGGTAGGGGGTTTTCCCGTCATCGGGTTGTACCCTGGTGGGAAGTTAAACTGCTGCTGCTGTTGCGGTTGCTGCTGTTGTGGCGTTGTTGGGGGACCTTTGGGGACCCTGGCAGTTCCAATGGATGCCACCGCTCCGGTTGGAGCTCCTGCCATGTTCTGTCTCATCAGCAGGACCTTCTGCTGGAAAAGCTGGCGTTGACGGTGCTGGATGCTGTAGAGTTCCCTCTGACGCTGGGCCAGCATCTGGGCATTCAGTGGAGGCTGCTGAGGGAAAAAAGAGCTTATTACTGAGAACTTACTGTCTATTTTCAAAGTGAATACACAACAAACCTCATTATTCATTGATTACAGCAGCTTAAAGTGAATACTATAGACTGAGTAATTAAATCTATGTAAACAAATTATTTTGTATTCTTCCAGGCTCTGTGGAAAACAGCAGTGAGTGGTTATAGGTGAGGCGAGAGCCTTTCGCTGCCACTGTGACTCACTTGTGAGGGCATCTGAGGCTGTTGAACGCCCTGACGAATCCCGATGTTCACATGCTGGGCTCCTCCTGGAAACGGATTCATGCCCGCCATCCTGTTCTGGAGCTGAGAGGGAAATAATTAGAGGTCAGACAGGTGCAGAAAGGTGAAAGGATGGTAGGAAGGGCAGGATTTAATGAGACACAAAAAATAGATACAGACATATATAAAGAGAGGCAGCGAGGAACAGGAGCTAAGTGTTAGTGGTAATGGAGGACAGGGAAGTGGAGCGTACTTTTAAGAGCATTTCAATCAAAATCTAAAAAAACTCAATTGGATGTCCAATTACGTTATGGTTGGCTTCAGAGCCGGAATGCTACAAGTCAATATTTTGTGCTATTCATTAAACCTCTCAGCATTTCACAGCCGGTTGCAACAAGTAAAGGGTGTAGAGCTCATGAAAGCACTGAAGGCACAGAGAGTGTCAAAATAACTCAGTTCATTTCTTTCACTTGCATCAGTAGCTTTTGAATCCAGTGAATACAGTTCACCTAGTAAGGTTTCTGCACAGATTTCTCACTGCACAGCTGTGACTGTACACTACAACGGCATAATGGGGCCATTATAGATAAAAAACTAAAGTAAAAAGAAGAAGAAATTAAAGAGCGAGGGATGGGGTGTAACATAAATCACACATTTATGAATACAACCCTTGAATATTATTTGTGATTATAAAGTCTTTAGCCAACAATCACCACATTATCATACAGCCAGATTTGCAAGCACTGTGGTTCCTTGACCAAAAATAACCCTATTTTTTCTGAGTTTTTTCCCCCATATTTTGTTCAAAATTCTCTAATCTCAGAGAATATCAAACAATTTTTTCCTGTAAATTTACGACTTTAATTTTAGAAATTCTTTCTTTTTTCTCGCACATTTATGACTCTATAATCTCAGATAGTATCAGATAGTATCATCATTTTTGGGGTGTAAATTTGGGACTTGATACTAAAAAAGGTCTGAGTTATTCCTTGCAAATGCATGATCTCAGAATACCCAAGTTTTGTCCTGCAAATCTGTGATTTAAATCTCAGCAATTCTGCCTTTTTCCTCAAATATTTAAGAGATTTTAGTCTTTAGAGAATATCCAAGCATTACGCAGGAGTTTTTCCTGGCACATTTATGAGTGAATAACCTCAAAGGGATGACCAAGTTTATTTTTGCAAATTATAAACTTAAATCTTTTGCAAATGTATGACTTTATGATCTCAAAGAATACCCATCCAATATTAAACACAATTGGGCCATTGCAGTAATCCTCAAAGTGTGCAACCTTATCCACCCCAAATAAAAAACCACCACCTGTGTTCTCACCTGCTGTGGGCCTTGAAGCCTCTGCTGCAGCTGTAGGCGCAGTTGGTTGGGAGGTAGCCTGAGCTGACTTCCAATCCCCTGTGGTCGCGCCATACCCGGCCTAAGCCCGATGCCTGCCGTCCCACCTGGGAAAGCGCCTCTGGGGGCCCCGAACCCCAGGCCCTGTGGCCCCACCGTGGCCAGCTCTGGAGGAAACTGAGCTTGAGAGGCTGGTGTAAATTGGGAAGGGTAGGTGGGGAGTTTAGGGTCCATGGAAACTGGGCTGGCAGTGGGTTGCTGGGCTGGGAAGTTTTGGGCCAAAGGGTCAAAACAGCCACCCTGGAAAGAGACAGAGTAAAAATACAACAAGGAGTTATTAATGAGGTGCTTCTTTATGTTAAATGGAAACAACTCATAGCCATATCATTAAAAAACAAGATATAAAACAACTGACATGTAGAGGGATTAAATTTTCCTTTTATATTTTTGAAATATTTTTCTTCCATTAAATGCAATTTGCATAAAGTTACATTTCTGATTTCTACAGAACTTTCTGACTCTCACCTCTTCAATGACATCACCCTATTTATTACAGCGAATAAAATAAGGCTTAAAAGCCGGTGAAAGCCCTTAAACAAACTGCCTTCTGAAGCTCAAATTATGGAGGACCAAATCTGTCCAAATCAAAAATAAAAACAACTTGATAAATAAATTAATATGCCTTTAATGCACAGGAATAAATTAATGTACACAATTAATTTACCCCCCTTTTATTTCCCCAAACTATTTATTTATTTATACATTTATTCCTGTACATTCTTCTGATGTTTCTTTATGCATTTCCACTTCATTATGCACATGAGCCTATGTACTGACTACAAACAACACTGGAAGTATGCATTTTGGTGGCAGAACTGGAGTAAAGTTGGGGATTACTCGCAGCTCAAACACCTTCTGTTTTACTTGAAAGAAGTCCAGCAGGGTTTTTGGTAAATCCAGCTGGATGGCACTAATCAGCCAGCTAAGGCTCTTAATTCAATTCTGCAACAGCTTTGTTTGCTGTAATTAATCACAATACCCCTGTACAATTAATGGTCTTAAAATTATATAATTGGGGCACTTTTGCTCACTAGACTCCTGTGTACATCCACTGCTCGGCTCTTGTAGGTACTCCATGCTCACCTGTACAATTTTATCGATACCCAGAGCTTTATCGAGCTCGGCCAATTCACTCTCATCAGTCCCACTGAGGAAGGAGACGAGCTGCTCTAACAGAGCTTTCTCATCGCTTCGGCCTTCGGGTGTAGTCGGAGGGCCCAGCACTTCATCCAGCGTACAGGGCACACACTGCCTGCTCACACAGAGAAACACAACGTCTTATGGCACAGGTACACATTATCACATTAATGTCACTGGGTTAGATCAACTTTCCTTGTGTATGTGTTTTCTCCCACAATTTCTATACAGAATGCAGTGTTTTCCAGACCATCATAAGGCTTAGGTGCAGCACACAATCCATTTTGGGGAGAAAATTAAAAACTAATTGAATGATTTTCCAGGTCTGGTAGTTGTAGTTCAAAATCATGCAAAATTCCTTATTTTTTTGTGAGAAAAATAAATGTTCCTTTATGGGAGGCCCTCAAACTCCTCTGTGGAATAGGTACACTTAAGTTGAGGGTACAGTAATATTTACTCTTGTGGTGATGCCAAGGGAGCTTGTAAAGGTGTTCCAAGGCCATCAAAGGACAAGGTGTCAGACAGCGCCAGAGGCTGGAACTGGGAGTCTCCAACGTCCATCTTGGTTAGGCCTGAAACAGATTAAAAGGAAGTAAATCCACAAGTAAAACCTTATAAATGAGCTATCAACACTGAATGTGAACTAATCAGATTCATGTACAGAATATGTAGCACCTTGCAGTAAGTTAACATCAGCTTGAAATCCTTAACAAACATGCAACAATAATATAGCATTGTGCTGCTCTCGTCTACATTATAGTAAAGCTATGTCACTTGTGGAGTCATAAAGGGAACAGAATACAGTCTGACCACACCCTATACTGATGCTGGTCACTTATGTAGGAAAAATGAAACTTTCAACCTATAGAGGTCGGCTCAACAAAGATTAACTGCAACTGAAGATTTAGCATCAAGTTACAAACAAACAGGGTTCCCACGGCTGTCATGAGATCACTTTCAAGGACAATTTTAGTAAATTGTTATTGTAAATTATTAACTGCTATACTCGACTGTATTAGAGCATGATTTCTTGTATATATTACTACATGCACAGTTATCCTGAGGAGCACCACTGGCCCTCGAGACTGACAGGGTTATTTTCCCCTATTTTTGGTTCAACTGGTTTTTTTGGTCTATTTTATCATAATGCTTGTATAACATCAACCCTTTAATACACAGTCTCGTTATATACACTACTTTTTTCAGGACAACCTCAGTTATCAGAATATATAAGCTGTGGCGATGTCACATGAATGTCTAAATAGTTATATGAGCATAAAGGCAAAGGAAACAACTAAAGCAGAAATTGAATCTCAATGAAACTGATTCAAATTCGTACAGGAGCCCTCGTTGGACCTGCACATTGATTTTGATTTCTTTTGGATGGATGATTAAGAAAAACTTAACTTGTGCATCAGGAGGGGAACCATTTTTATGTGGGAGAGGTGGCTGAACATTTTGTTTAAATAAACTTAATTTTGCAATGAAATAAAATGTCTGATCACTGCAGCTGTTCTTTTGGTGTCTTGTAAACCCACAAGGGTTGGGCACTCTGCGTGCGTGACACAAAAATAAAAGAAATCACATTAAATCATGTGTACCAGTGCTTGAACTGAATGCGTTAATAACTTCTGCCTCTGGGAATGGGCTGCTGTCTCCCTGTCCCTGCGCCTGTGTCTGGCTTGGAGTGGGGGGGTTGCAGAAGTCAAAGGATGACTGACTCTGGAGGCTGCAGCCAGAGGGAGGACCGCCATCACTGAGGCCTGGAAAACAAACACAGGTGCATAGAAAATGAGGAAAAACAAAAAAAATATAATGATGCATCCACCGTTGGTGTATAAAACAGACAATTTGAGACTTATTAGAGACATTATAAATTCTCTTCTGTTCAGAAATATTGCAGAAAGGTAAATTATTCTGGTTACATATGTTGTCTTGTTATGCTGCAATGCCTCCTAATAGCCACAAGGTGGCATACAGACCAACAATGTGTAGGTAAATGAATTAATAAATATAGAGACCTGCCTGAACCTTACTACTATACTTGATACAAGTACTACTACTGGATATAAATAATACAAACAAATATAAATAACATATTTGTTATTTACTTGTTATGTATAAAAATGTGCAAATAATAAACATTTCTACTGTACTTTAAAACCCCAGTAAACCCACGAATGACACACCAGATGTTGGCAAATCTATTCTCCGGGAATCGCTTAAAGCTTTTCTAAGAGGAGTGATCATTTCATACTCCACCTGGGAGGGCAGGAGTAGAAAACAGCGCTTTAAGGATCTCACAGACCAAATTCATCAGCTGGACTGTAAAATATTCGTCTGCGTCCACCCCTGAACTTTTAAGGGAGAGGTCAGCTCTGCAGACAGAGTTCGACTTATTGACCACTCATCACACAGAGCAGCTACTGCTGCAGTCTCGCTCTAATCTGCATGAACACTCAGACAAGGCAGGCAAGGTTCTTGCCCAACAGATCAAGCAGTTCACACCCTCTACCCTGATTACAAGTATCCGTAAATATGATGGTCAGATCTCTAATGATGAGCAGAAGATAAATAAGGAGTTTAAAGTATTTTATTCTTCCCTTTACACCTCTGAGGTGGTCCACGACCCTTCTAGGCTGGAGTTGTTTTTTCAGAGCATGGATCTACCGCAAATAAGTGAATCATTCATGGAGCAACTGGAAGAACCTCTGTCTTTGGTGGAAACTAGATCAGCTCTTTACAGCATGCAAAACGCTAAAGCTCCAGGACCTGATGGATTCACATTCGAATTCTTTAAGAGATTCTGAGATAAGTTGCTGCCAATTTTACTCACTGTTTTTGAGGAATCCTTTGCCAAGGGCCAACTTCCATCCACGTTCTCTCAGGCCTCTATCTCAGTTATCTTGAAAAAGGGTAGGGATCCCCTTAGTTGTGGGTCTTACCGCCCGATATCACTCCTGAATGTGGACTACAAATTGCTAGCTAAGATCTTAGCTCACCGCCTGGAAGCTACCCTACCTTCCATTATCTCTCCAGATCAAACTGGTTTTATAAAAAAACGCCTTTCTTTTTTTAATATCCGTCGACTTTTAAATATTATGCAGAACACAGATCCTGATCAGCCGCTACCCGAAATAATTATCTCTCTGGATGCTGAAAAGGCGTTTGATAGGGTCGAGTGGGGCTACCTTTTTCAGTGTCTAGAGAGATTTAAATTCAGTCCAAAATTCATATCGTGGTTAAAATTGTTATATAAATCCCCAGTGTCGTCAGTACGCACTAATAATATGGACTCCCAATATTTCCCGTTGCAACGTGGCACGAGGCAAGGATGCCCAATCTCACCCCTTTCTATTGCGATAGCTATCGAGCCTCTCGCAGCATCACTGCACTCTTCACCTGAGATTCGCAGCATATTCAGGAGTGGAAAGGAACATAAGTTATCGCTATATGCTGACGATTTATTGTTATATATCACTGAGCCCCAGAATACTTTACCGCATATTATAACTACATTAGATTGTTTTACCAACCGTTCTGGGTTTAAGATTAATGTCTCGAAAAGTGAACTATTTCCTGTCAACTCTGCTGCACAATCACTCTCTTTTAACTCCTACCCTTTTAAGGTGTCTACTGATAAATTCACGTACCTGGGTATAGGTGTAACTCGGAAAATCTCAGACCTGTTTAAACTTAATTTTGCTACTCTTTTAGAGCGCACCAAGTTGGCCCTTGACAGATGGTCTACACTTCCTATCTCATTAGCTGGCAGAATTAACCTAATAAAAATGAACGTATTACCCAAATTCTTATACCTGTTCCAAACTATACCAATCTTTATCAACAAGTCTTTCTTCTCACATCTCAACAAGATTATCTCTGATTTCATTTGGAATAAGAAGCCGCCTCGTATCCGTAAAGAATTTTTGCAAAGGCCCAAATCGGTGGGAGGGATGGCTTTACCCCACTTCCAGCTATACTATTGGGCGAGTAACCTGAGAGCCTTGGCTTATTGGCTTCAAACCCACGCTAACAATGAAGTCCCCGCCTGGGTCCAAATGGAGCCTGATGCAAGCCTCCCAGTATCCCTCTCTGCCTTGCTGTATTCAGCAATGCCTATCACGCCACGCCGTGCATCTACTGCTCCCCTAGTTTATCAGTCCCTGCGTATATGGGCTCAGGTGCGAAAACACTTCGGCTGGCAGGCTGGCTCACTTTGTGCCCCAATCGTGGCAAACCATCAATTTCCCCCCTCACTTGAACATGACTCTTTCTTAGTCTGGCGTGAGAAAGGTATTGTTTCATTTAAAGATCTGTACATAGCAGATACTTTTGCCTCATTTGACCAGCTCAGAGCTAAATTTGACTTGCCAAAATCACATTTTTTAAGATTTCTTCAGGTCCGGGATTGGATTCGTAAACAAACACGTTCACTTCCTGCATCCCTTGAACAACAGCCCATGGATACTTTGTTTCCAACATCTCCATCTAACAAAGGCATAATATCCGCTATATATTTGAAACTTTCATCCCTGCAGTTGACATCTCTTGATGCATTGAGAGAAGCATGAAGAGATCTGATCTGAATTTACAAATCACAGATACTGAATGGTCAGACATTTTTTCGAGAATACACTCCTCATCAATTTGTGCCAGACATGGCCTACTTCAATTCAAAGTTGCACACAGACTGCACTTATCTAAAGCCAGAATCGCAAAGATGTATCCAGCAATGGATTATTTGTGTAATAGATGCAATTTTTCACCTGCAACGTTAGCTCATACATTCTGGTCTTGTCCGAGACTCTCGGGTTATTGGTCTTCTATATTCGATGCCCTATCAAAGATATTTAAAAGACCAATAAACCCAAGCCCTCTCACGGCCATATTTGGTATTCAATGTGAGGGTGATCATCTTCTTAGGGCACAATCTGATTGCATTGCTTTTGTCACCCTCTTGGCGAGAAGAATAATCTTACTTAATTGGAAGCAGGCTGCTCCACCTTCCTACAAACACTGGGTTAGAGATACACTACAACTCCTACAAACTAGAAAAGATTAGACTGGCTGTACGACATCCTAACGATAACTTCCGCAGGATATGGCAACCTTTCATTACATACCTGCTCGAACAAACATGAGGTTTTGTCCTATAGGCCAGCTATACTGTCTTTTACTATTACTGAAAGCTACATGTTTGTTCTCTCACACACACCGTACGTCTTGTCTTTGTTTTTGTTTCTTCTGTTGTCGTTGTCTGTTCAGGTTGTTTTTTTTTGTTTTTTTTCTGCTTGTCCCCAGGGGTGGGGGGGAAAAAAAAGGTTTGTTCTGGCACTCATGTATATATGTTGTCACATCTTCAATTGTGAAAACCAATAAATAAAGTATTAAAAAAAAAAAAAAAAACCCAGTTAACAACGTTTTAAAGTCCACTGGCAGTACCATTCTTTACTCCTTAATCGTCTCTGCTAAGTTGAATATGTACCTCTGTTTGGAGTGCCAGGCGGCTCTCTCTTCACATTTACATTGCGGGGAGTGCTGGCCTCGCCGGGCTGGAGCTGAGTGGGTGACTGCAGTTTGAGCTGCGGGGAAGGCGAGTGGAGCTGAGGTGACGGCGAGTGCAACTGGGTATGGGACTGGGGCTGGGACAGGGGGGACTGGAGCTGAGGCGCGGGGGACTGGAGCTGAGCTGGGGGCTGGGGGGCCGGAGAGTGGAGTTGGGGGCCTCCTCCAGGGGTTGTTATTGAATCCTCGCTGCCCTGCTTGGCCCCACTCGGGCCTCTGAGACCAGGCAGCAGCTGGGTGAGAGGGTCCATGTCAACAGGGCCACCAGACATCTAGGGGCGGGAAACAGAGAGTAGAGCAGAAATAAATGAGAAGGGATGGATATGAGGAAGATGGGGGGGAAAGACAGGATGAAGGAATGAATGGTGTAATGGTATGAAGGTAAAGAATTAAAGAAGAATGGATGGGAGGAGGGGGGCAGAGGATCAGTGACAGAGAGATGAAGAGAGACAAAAGGTCAAAGGCCAGTGAGCTTCAAAGGCTGCAGCTGGTAGCTGAGCCTACAGCAGAGACAAAGTCCAAGAAAATAAACATTCAACATGATTTACAACGGCTGTCAGGCAACTGCCAATGCAGGAGCGAAGCTCAATGGAGGAAAATTTCAACGCTTAATTGTGAAGTAATCTTTCTCACAGAGTGTAAATTTGGAAACAACAGTGGCGAGCATAAATGAGTGCCACCCCTGAAGAAGGATGCACATTTCAATCATCAGGCCGTTACTGTGGTGATTTGGCTGTTATGACTGTTGGAATCAGGGGTTCTATAGGAAAGGATTTGGTGCCACTCCTGGTGACCTTTCGAAGTTCTGGTAAAATATTATCTGTGTTTATTGAACTTAAAAACAGTTCATGGAGACCATTCACGGCATGCATCACCAACCCAAAGCAAAGCTCATTTCCAGATAACAGAAACCCTGGTCTGTCTGGCCCGAGTTGGACAGAGTCTGGAGTAGCTGAGATCTGCTGAATGCATGTTCAACCTGTTTTGATTAATAAAAGACTGCTGTCACGGGTTAATTTGCTCGTCATGTAGCTCTGCATGAGGTAATGGTTAAACTGGCTAAAGGTCTTTAAGCTTTGTCACACCAGTCCGACAGCAGTTCTGAGCAGCTCTGCTGCTGTAGTGCATGTCCCTGAAAATGGAACGGTTCCCAATTCAGTGTTGTATCACTCAGATTTAAGTGGTTGTGAAGATAAGCGAGGCCTCTTGAGTACCCTAGGTGAAGCTTTTAAAGAATAGATTTGAGATTTTGAACATCTAATAGCAACAAACAATTTTTTGCTACTCAAAGATTCAATGGAAAAATAGTGTCCTGTTCTTTGCTTTCATAGCCGGGTGGCCATGCATACACATTAGTAGTATTCAACATGGCAGCCTGGTAAGAAGCTCAACAGCTAAACCGTGCACTAAAATAGGTTTCCAAAAGATTGGTGAGAAACAACAGGTGAGAAACAAGCTAGGCAGAAACTTGATGCATACTTGATCATCACTGCCAAATTTCACAGTTTTTCTTGAATAGTGTGTGTTTAAATATAGGTTTCTTTAATTTTTCCCCCCATTTCATTAAATGAACTGCACCTTTGTTTTGGTCCAAGATGCTGGTGCTCTAATGTGATATCTAGGAGCAGTGAATGACATGTATATCATCTTCAAATTCAGTCTGAACTTCTGATCTACAGCCTCACAAAGGCAGTTACTGATACAGAAGCTTAAGACATTCAAATTAATTAAAATTTTGGTTATGATTACGATTATGATCCATTACCATACTGGGAGGACAGGAGAGGAGAGTCAAATGCTGTTTGTACCCACCCACACATATTACTGATAAGAGAACTTATCAGGCATAATAATTAACATGACCTGTGTGGGTTGATAGGGGACATGCAGGATCTTTAAAAGTATTTATTTTTGAGATTTTTTAACCAAGTTATATACCAAGTGAGATATTAAACGGTTTTAAAATGATGAATGAAGATGAATTACCTAAAACATAATCAAGCACATTTTTTAGCAGCAGGTTCATGGGACTTCTGTTATCTCTTACTTAACTTTTCTGTAGTAGTAAGAAGATAAAATCTTTGTGATATAACAGATCACCAAGACATTGACAATAACCGTACCGAGTCTCGGCTGTCCCTGCGGCTGTCTCGCCGGTTCTCTCCGATTGGGCTCGATTTGGGACTGACGCAAGCGGTGCTGCTGGAGACTCCTGCAGGTTTTGACCCCCCTCCTATGGCAACAGTCAACCCCGAGCAGGTCCCTCCGTCCACGCTGGCTCTCTTCTCCACTTTAACTCGAACCGTCTGCAGGCTTAGAGCTGATGGAGGTGGAAGGTCGCCCAAGTCCTGTGAAAACAAATTACACTTCAGGTAGTTAAAAATATGGATTTTACAGGGTGGATGCCAATGCTGACATATAATTTAGTAGGGATGTAAAATTGATCCATTTAGGGATTTTTTTTTGAGAATGAAATGAGTCCTAAAAACATGTCAATGAAAACAAACAAAACCTGAACATTGTCGGTACAGAACAAGATATAAAGGTTATATTTTATGGTCACCTTCTCGTCTGTATCAAGGAGAAAGCGTAGCAGTTGATGGTCCTGCGGCTCTCTGGAGCTAGACTTGGCAGCTGCTGCGGTCAGAGCAGGACTGGCGGGTGGCTCCCTCTTGATCTCGACTTGGTTTTTGTTTACTCCGTCCTCGATGTTGGTGGAGGAGTCATTGGGGCTGCTGTCCTGGAGCAGCCGGTGCAGAATCTTGTGTCGTTCTGTTAGAGTACTGTGGGAGGCGGGGCACTGAGGGGCAGCAGGAGGAGGGTTTGGAGGATGAGGTGATGAGTTGCAGTGGATGCTGTTGTTGTTGTTAGATTCGGCTCCTGTTCCATTGCTATCCAGGAGCTGATTGGGTCTGGGGTTGCCCAGCTGTGAGGCAGAAGGAAGGGGGGCTTTTACAGAGTCCTCAGCCCCTACTTCTCCTCCCTCTGGTGGTTTTGTTAATGGCGGCCGATTAGAGAATCCGGAGGGTGTACTGGCTTGTCTCTGAGGGACAGGAGAGGACAGGGAGAAGGATCCTGTCGACGCGCAGCTGGCACTGCTACTACCGTCGCCGCCAGACTGCTGCCTGTTGAGGCTGCCTCCGCTGCTTGGTGCCCCAGCTGGGGAATGGAGGCCTGGTGTGGAAGGAGAGAAGGGGTTTCCCGGTATCCGAGGACTTCCCCCTAACCCAGGACTGGCCCGTGGCATCCTGGGTGAGACAAAAGAGGTAGGGGTGGCTGTGAGTGGGCTGCTCAAAGGAGAGGGGCTGTTGACCTGGGAGCAGGTCCGATTGGGCGTAAGGTAGCCTGTGGGTGTGGCTGGGTTGTGTCCGTGGGAGGAGGCGTTGCTGTTGTTGGGGTGAAGGCCCGAGGTGGCAGCGCCTGAGCCTTGGGTCCAGTTGCTGCCGGTAAGAAGGGAGGGGGAGCGGGAGGGAGTTTGGGCAAGGCTGCCGAGGTTGGGTGGAAGGCTGGGGTTAGTGTTTTCCTGAGAGCTAGCAGTGTTGTGTTCCCTGGAAGAAAGAAGAGAAAGAAAAGATGACTGTAACCTGAGAAGAACAAGTGGAAGAACAACGAGACTTTCATTACGTTTGCTGTGCTAAAAAACAACTTTTGGAATTAAAAAGGATTATAATGTACAGCTGAAATACATGGAAGTGTGTTTTTTAGTATGTGTAACGTGTCCTGCACAGTACCTGTCAATAGTGTGAATGCCCATGATGAAGGGCTGTACGTCAGGGTTGGGGGGGCAGCAGAATTTGCAGCGTGTCTGAGCGCTGAGCGGAGTGCCATCGCTTAACGTGAAATGGTACAGCGGGCTGATAGCGGTGCCGTGGGTCATCACTTAATACCAAAACACACATAAACACACCGAAGGCAAGAGAAAGACACAAAAACAAAGTTTAGACTTTGGTCTCACCTCTTGCTTTCAGGCTTTAATTCCCCCAAAGGCCCAAATGACAGAAGTGTTTCCATTGTTGGTACTATCAAAGTTTGGTCTATCTAATCTTTATCCTCTTATCAACATGTATTCACTTTATATCTAAGGATGAAAAGAAGGTTTGCACTTAAAACAGCAGCCTGACCTGGATGGGGAAAAGCTAATTTTTCTGTGTTGGAAAAGAAGATGGTCTTGGATGTTTCTCCTGGGCTCCACCACATCACATAACTTTGGTTTGGATTTACTGGATCCACATCTGACCTGATGTCGACATGTAATAAGAGTTTCAACATGTAATAAGAGTTTCTACCACCTGTGTTGAACACGTGGTAGAAACACGATTTTGAGCACACGATTTTGATATTAACTGGTTGTGCATTTCTCTGTCAATTAAAACGCTTGTTTTTGTCTGTTGTTATATAACAGCATATCAAGTGAATCTTTGTGTTTTGGTATGTTGGTCTGCCCAAAGTAAAAACTATTTTAAAGATGGTTGCCTCTAAATTTAGGTTCTTACTATTTCCGAGGTTTCATGAATAAAACAATCAATCAATCAATCAATTCATTAGTATCTGCAGCCCTCGACTGGAGCCATCTAATCCGATCCCTCTTATTCCGCTTGCCTTTAAAAACTTTTCCTTGTTTTCTTATAGAAACATCTGCATATACAGTACACTTCCTCCAAAGCAATGCAGAATTTGAATGGGTGAACTCTGGTAACCTTGACGAAGCCTGCAGAGAGGGTGTCAATGATTTCTGGGAGTAAAGCTGGACGATCAATCTTGGCTACTCACCCTCGTGCAGCAGCTTCTTAGCGTGGGAGGGCTCTTTGCCCTGCGGCTGAAAGAATGCGTAGATGCACTTCCTGACCAGGTCCTCCCAGCCAGGCCGCCCTGTCGCTCGCAAAGCACTTGTTTCTATGGAGATGATCTTCCCTGGAGCGGAGCACCACACACACACACACAGAAAAGATCAGTATACACAGAATTTAACATCTGCAGTAGCCTCCAAACATTCAGGAGTTATACTGTGAACCACCATGAAGAATTCTATGGTTTGGAGTTGAAACATTTCCTAAAATGCTCCTCAAATCCAAAAATGCATCATATTTATATAAAATAAGAAAACAAATGTGGGACATGTTTAGAGTGTCTGTATATTCTGCTGCTTTTCTGTAGTGGTCACTGTCTCTGACTGTGGTGATGTGGAGCGCATCTCTAAAAGTTCCATCTTATTCCAACCAATGGTGAAGCTGACTGAAATGACTATAAATATCTAGAGTTTACAGCAGCTGATAAAAAACTGTCATGGGATATAAACACAGCTGTCGGGATTATGATTGTACTTTATGCCAAAGCTTTGGCAAGTTTGGAGGCAGACGGACAAATACTGGTTCTGTTTTTATCAATCATCTGTATGGAATACTTTAACAAGGGGTCGATCAATATGGCTATTTCAGGGTTCATACCCATTCATTAGAAATCAAGGAGAGTGAAAATCGATACTTTGGGAAGGATGGTCATTTGCAGTAGAAATGAATACTTCCTCTCCAATACATTTATTCGAAAATGTACCTATTGGTTACTTTGCAGATTCAGATTATTCAGTGTTTATGGGCTATTAATTGTGACATGTTACCAATCAGATATTGTTGTAGGCGGAATTGTGTGAGAGGATGCTGCACCGGAGCTGAAAAGTAGCACGTTTTTAAATTAGATTATGTTATGGGCAATCTGACAGAAAAATCACAGATACTGATGATTGGAAAAATGCTGAATATCAGCTCTCTACCCCTAATTTTAACTTTCAGCTTCATAGCCTGGTTATTTTCACCATCTGCAGTCAACTACAATAAACTCAGCGAGATTGTTTATATGTTCAGCAAGATTGCAGGTCAGCAACTACAGTCTATCACTGCTTAGTAAATATGAATCATTACCATGAGGAAGGAGGTTCAGGGTGCCTCCTTTTATGGGCTTAAACAAACAAATCCTCGTGGTATGAGGCGTGTGTCAATTGCATTTTGGTGTATTTATATTCTTTATTGTTGGTGATGTTGTGAAGCTCCTTGTTGTTAAATGTCTGTCTTTGATCGTAATTGTTATGGCTGTGTTTGTTTGACAGTGTCCACCGACAGAAAAATTATCTTCCAAAAGGATAATAAATTAAATGAATGTGTGCCTGTGTGTGTGTGTTACCTGTGGGGTCCTGCCTCGTGATGAAAGACTCAGTGCTGAAAGCCTGGGAGCGAGGTATCCGACAGGCAATACAGATCAGGCAGCTCTGCAGGTCTGAAGACAGAAAGGACACAAGTGGTGAGGTGTGTACATAAGTGTCTGTCTCATTATGTAAGCCAAAGAAAAACAGAAAATCAAAACAAGATAATTGTTTATGTTAAAAGAACAGATGAGACTTCTGGCGCAACAAATTTCAAAAATTGCCACGGAAAAGATGCAACATGATCCAGGTTTACATTACCACCCAATTAACATGAAATACGAGATTTATATTTATTTTTATATTTGTTGTATGGCAGCCTGTGAAAACTCAAAAATATGATCATAATTTTGGTTCCTCTGTCTGACTATAAAAAGAAACAACCAATGAAAGGTAGAAATGTGTGAGGAGTGAGCTGTCAATCATATCTGAGATGCAAACAGACGTTGGAACTCTTGACACAAAAGTAGAGCGAAGCAAGATACTGTAAGTACAATTCTATGATGCACAAGGACAAATTTTTATCAACTTTATAGCACAGTTAATAATTCATCCAATTTTATGAAGGCCACGATAACAAAGAATAACAAAAAAATAAAAAATATGAAATGTTGAAATTCTGTTCTGAACTTTGCTCTAACCCTAATTAAAACCTTCACTCAGGGGTAAAAATGAAAAAGATGTGTTAAAAAAAATCAATCAACAATGTGCCAAACCGATCTGTCAAAGTGGATTCATTCCTGACACAGCCCACACTCTGTGCACAGGAAAAATAGAGGTAATATCATCATAAAAATGGCCAAAATGTGTTTTTCGATGAGTTTAACGTTTGTTGATTTTTTGGTCTAAATATAGAGTACTTTGAAACATCGAAATAAACAGCTAAAACTGTTCGATATTGTAATGTTTATCTCCACTCACCAAAAGGAGAGAATTTCAATGAATCATGTGTGGAACATTTCAATGATTGGGTTTCATGATCCCGTATTGCAATTTTCCACATGAACAAACGATGTTAACTGGGATTCACCAGCATATATTGGAGCCACCACGGCTCAATTTAGAAGCAGGAGATGGTTAAAGCAGTAATACTGAGTTCAGCATTTAAAAACAAATGTTTTAACCAAATGCAGTAAACACAGAGGTTTCAGTTCCCAGATTTCAAGGACTTTTAGCTTTTGTTGAATTGGGAAGGAAAACTAGACATCACAAAAATGCTTAATACTCAGACAAATAAAAGAATCTTGTAACAACTAACTGCAGGAACTTGAAACTGCTTTTTTTTCCTGACGAGGTTCAATCAAACGATCACATTAGGTTGGGAAAATAAAAGAGTCGACAATACAATAAATACATTTCATATAACAGTGTTTAAGATAATGGGAACAAAAGTCTTGAAAGAAATAAAGACAACATAAAGGTAAAAAGATTAATTATCATGTTATGATCAGCTCTTCTTGCATTATTTCTCTTTATTGATATTGGCTTTAACAAATGTACGATCTATTGTCTGAGTTTAGAAAAAGCCTGCTGACTGTGTGTGTGTTTATGTGTTTGTTCGTACCGTCTCCCTCCTCCTGCATGGTCCGTGGTTGTGACACGGTGAAACACTGCATGATCTCATATTGCTGCCGAGCCTCGGGATTTTCTGAATCCACTTCGTCCGGCGGCCTCTTCAGCATGCGACAGTTAAAGGTGTGGCTGTTCCTTCGACCAGGTTCCTGCGGCCACGGCACACCGTTTACTGGGCAAAAGGGGGAAAAAAAAAACAGAGTTTAATATGAGGACTAAACTACAATTTCAACTTATCAACACAAAGGAAAGAAATACCTCCCTCGGGAGTATCTTAGAGGTTACCAGTGGAGTTTTTGTTTTGATGAGTGGGCCAATGTTTTGTTTGCTCTTGTGCGATGCAATACAAAACGCTGCCAATGTTTTCACACTATTTCAAGGACTTACTGGTGACTGCAGTTATTGCCACAGTCACCGCTGGATAGAAAATGGATAAACAAACACAGAAATGCACCAGCAGGAAAGAAGACAACTAATTTCAAATAAAATTCTAAAATTGCCTTACAAAAATGGTTTTGTAATATTTTATGAGGAAAGGAATACACTTAACATGGTTTTGAGGGTAACAACATGGTCAACACAACTGATATCTAAATGCTGGATGCAATCAAATTAGGTCAAATTAATGTTACCTCTGTTACATTTCCTCATTACCTTGATTTAATCGCATAGTGTTCATTTTCTTCCACTAGGGGTCTTTACATGTCTCTATAAAAGCAAGGTCTGCTGTCTGTCTGTCTGTCTGTGTATGTGTCTGTGCCTCAAATATCTCTGCGGATCAGGATCAGACTGACCTGAGATTTTCAACATGGCTGCTGTTTGGTTCAGTGGTGTGCAACTTCGCATTTGTTTGGACTACAATGATACCATGAATAAATTATTTCATAAATGCAAATGCAAATGCAATATATTTAACAAACCATTTTTTATTACTTGTAATGCAAATATTTGTTGTTGTCTGCTAAATATGTGCATACATTTTAAAAATGTACAAAGTTATATGTAACTTTTTACATTTAAATGCAGGCAATGCTCAGGTCTGCCTGAGCTCCTTCCAGCTGAATGAAGAGCTGCACTTCCTGCTCCACGTTCAGCTTCTCCTGTTTTGACTCATTAAGCAAAAAACGACTCCACTACACACTAAACACACCATACCAAACACTACATAACACAATCTGTATTATTTGATAACTGCTTCTGCAGATGAAAATTCATAATCGTGCTGCATCTCAAGTGAGCAAACAAACAATAGTAAACAATAGAGTGTCTAGCTAGCTGGTTGAACAACTTTCTTCTGGTGTCTCCCATGTTTCCCCAACGTTAGCACAAGTAGACGGGGCAACGATGTTAGACACACCTTACCCAGAATAAAATGACAGATGACTGAGTTTGAACTTTGTTGAAAATATTTGGGATGATATAACAATGTCTAGTCATTTTAAGACATTTTAATGCAGAACTGTTACTTATTATGTCTTTTAAAGATTTAAATTCTTCACACTAGAGCTGTGCTGGTTTTTTTCACCAAATTTGCAAGTTGCAAAAATAGATCCTGTTTTGCTCATTTTAAACATATCACTCATCAAAATGAACAGCATACTTGTGATTCATGTATGAGTTTGCAAAAGCCAAGCAGAACTCAAGTTTATCAGCAATTTGTGAGATTAGAAAAATTGGGAAATGTGCCACTGCCAAAATTTTAGATTTGTTTCAAAATTAGACCTACAAACTGCTTTTTTGAAAATAAACTTAATTGTTTAACCTGTTATTCACTGTAAAGCTTTCAGCAGGTTTGAACAAGTTAAATTTTTTCCAGACCTTTAAACAGTAACAGTAAGGTTGAATATGTAATATGCTTATTAAAAGCTATATTTTTTCAAAAATAATACATCCACGGGGCGTTTAGAGGGGCACAGATTAAAAGTAATGCGTTTCCTTGAAAAATTGTATTTAGTCTGAAATAAAGAATTTAAGAAATTTTGACGGGTTCGACAATGACTTCCTGTTTACATCGTACCAGTCAAATAGCGGCCGGCATTGCGGGTTGCCAATTTCGCAACCTCGGCAATGCTCGGCAAAAAGCTCGGCAAAGCTCGGCACAGCTAGGCTGGGTAAAATGGCGGAGTCTGCAAGCTCTTCAGAGCCCCAGCGAACGGTGCATTATCTGTCCCAGCAGCTGAGTGACCAGAGAAGAGCAAAAACCAGAGTAAACATCGGTGAAGCATACGCTCGATGGACTCAGGTAAAGGATTTCCACGGCATCAAAACATACGCGGAAATGGCGAACTTTCTCCTGGATCGGTAAGCTAACTCGCTTGCTAACTTAGCTAACTTTACCTGTCGGTCAAACTCCTCTGCTATACTTATTTTCATTATATCACGTTGATCCTAGATATGAGAATACTGATCGTGACCCATTGACCTCCACACCCAGTAAACGGAGGAAACGGAGGCGGCTCAATCCTCCTGCCCTATCCAGTATTGCTGGTTCACTTTCAACCTGGCAACCCGACAGCTGGAATTACTTTTTTGTTGTCGCGACTACGATCTTGAGACACTAGATGGCGGCATTCAGCTCATATTCCATATTTCACCTTTAAGACATTCATAGTGCCAAAAAAAGTACAAAGGTTATGATGGGAAATCAGATTAAACTTTGATATGTTGCCAAACAGAAACACCTTTGTGTACCGGTTATAATTGTTTGTAGTTTATCACATGTTAATAGGTACCCGTCACTTTCAAGCGTGCATCATCTTTCTTTGTTCTGGTGTTACTTTACTGTATATACATAAGTGATGACTGATGATTCAGATATTTAAAAATGCTGCAGATTGGTTTTCTTTCAAATGTTTCAAATCCTTCCAGTTTGTAGCTTCTAAAAATGAATTTAATTCGCAGAATTTATGCAGCAGGAATTTGCAGATGCTTCACACCATAATAATAAGAATTAATTCAAGTGCAAGTTCTTTACTGTCATGCACAACAACATAGAGTTTCCAAGAAGAAAGGGAAGCTGTGGTGAATGGCACAAAATTAAAAGGGATTATGAGTTCAACAGAAAATCCAACTGTTGAACCTTGTTGTTGTCGGCACTATGTTATCTTTGTCCTTCCCCCCTTTTCATTATAATCTCTTCTCAAGGTTGTAGCTAAAAAATAAAATAAGGTTAGTACAGATAGTCATTGATTCACTCCTCCCTCACTCCTTTAACCCATCCACTCATGCTCTTTACTCTCTTTACTCTGTTTACCATTTCCCCCCTCTACGTGTACATATGCAGCTTTGTGTGGAGCACATACAGCTGTATTCATTTATTATTTCGACAGTTTGTCACCCACGTTTCTTCACAGCTCTTCAAGTTAGCGTTATATACAGTGTATTCCATCAATTATCCCAGTTAATTGAGGACTGTAAACTGATTTTTTAGTCAAAATTTATCTTCTGACCTTTACTGCCTTTTCAGTGGGTTCGTTGGCATGAAATCTGAAGATACTGTAAATGAAATTATCAAGTAGCTTTTAAAACATAATTCCCACTGGCATCTTAAATCTAGGATTTAAAACATTTGACAGATAGACGGTTTTCTCAGCTCACTCACCGAGGCTTTTGGGCAGCAGATTGCGGACAAATTCATTATGGTCTCCCACGTGGAGGATACTGTAGACACTCGAGGTCATCAGCTCCTCCTGGGCGTATCCAAGGTAACTCGTCACGTTCTCGGAAACGAAGACTATGCGGCCCTCTCGGTTGACAACGAAGAAAAACCCATCGAGGGCCTGAAGGAGAAGGAGAAAGAGAAAGAAGAAAATGTGATTGTAGGTTGTGTCTTGAGCAAAAATCCCAGCAATGGTGGTATATGTGTGTGTGTGTGTGTGTGTGTGTGTGTGTGTGTGTGTGTGTGTGTGTGACTGTTCACCTCTAGCAGCATGGGCCCCAGTGCCTCTTTCTCCACCAGCCCCTGGCTACTGGAGGAGATGTCGCTCTTCTGCACCTCATCATCTGGAGACAGAAGAGCTGCTTTCTCTGTCCGGAGGAAACAAAAAAACTGAATTAAAAAAAACTGAATACAGAAGACATAAACAGTGTTTCCGCTGCAACTTTCTCCAGGCACTAGGAACTTTTGGAGGAACTCAGTGTGTTTCCTCCACAGGGATCAGCATCTAAATTAGGTTCAGTGTACATTATATTACCACCCAAGAAGTTCCTGCTCGTGGGGTCGTACTTTCCAAAAGTACAAGACTGTTGGGAATAGGACTTGCATTGCTGAACAATTCTGATTGGCTGAATACTTACAGCCGCCATTTTTAAACATCTTCAGCCATGAACCAGTTTGTTTTTTGTACATCAAGCTTAAACACATCGACAGGAAGTTACTGACAAAAGCCTGTGACATACAGTCATTATTATTGTTGAAAAGTCACAAATGAAAATGTTGAGTAATAACAACATTGTCGTGTTTCAATTACTTTTTCATACATCAGTGGAGAAATTAGCCTCATCTTTGCTTGTCTTTAGACCTCGATGAAAAGGCAGACAACAACTGGCTGAAGAAAGAAGCTTTTTGTTCCTTGAAAAAGAACGTTTTCTGATACTTTTGCATGGAAATGTGGCCACAGAAATGCCCCCTAAGAAAACATGCTGTATTCCAAAGAATTCCTTTCATAACATGCAAATGTAGTCATCTGTAATTCATCTAGTCACTTCTTGACCTGAAAGCCATTAGTAAGCAATTCTCAAAATTCCACACATGGCATATTTTATTCATTATAAATCCACATAAATAAAGAACTGTTGTACGCTTTTGTTTGTTAGAACGTGTGAGTTTAATTTTCAAATCTTCTATCTCATCATAAAACAAAAAAAAATTCAGTTTGAGATGAGAATTATGCAAACACAAATAAACTCCATTTTAATAGCTGAAAAACGTCTTTGAGGGCTTTGTGTGTGTGTGTGTGTGTGTGTGTGTGTGTGTGTGTGTGTGTGTGTGTGTGTGTGTGTGTGTGTGTGTGTGTGTGTGTCCCTCACCCTGCTCACGCCGTTTCATCTGCTGGATTTGGTCCACGGTGCTCTTGAGGATGTGGCACTTGTCGGGCTTGACACTGAGACTTGCGATGTCGCCCATGTTTGACGACAGCAGCTCAGCCAGCTCCTCGATGTAGCGGCACTCCAGCTCCCGTCTCCGCTTCTCCAGACTGCAGGGGGACAAAAAGGACACGTACGTAGACAACCATGAGTTTCAAACATGTAAACCCTGGCCAATGGATGTTTTAAAAAAAGTTACACCAGATTCACAGTGTTAGAGGTGCAACTAATGATTTTTCTCCAATATCAATTGATCTTCTGTTGATTGTCTTAATTAGTCAACTGCACTTTTGGTCTATGAAAAGCAAAGAAAAGAGTTCCCGGGTTGATATGGGCTTCATTCTCCATTTTTTGTCAAAGATATTCAGTTTATTACTATGTAGGACAGAGAGAGGCAGCAAAACTTCACATCAGAGAAGCTAAAATGTTAAAAATGTGTTAATTATTAAAACAATTGCATTCATTGATTTCCTGTCAATCAATCTAGTCTGCTATTTAAACCTTGACCATGACAAATATAAACTATGTTGCTGTGGCACATTATAAAAGTAACACTGTGGCCTTGAGTATTATCCATATTACATTAGTAATAAAACATATTTCTGATTCCGTATCAGACAGCGGTTAAAAAAACTGAGTTGATCAAACAAAACAACATCTAAAAACAAAAATTAAGATACTTTGTAACTTAGTTTGGACAAAATCATCTGATCTCATATTTAAGCAAATCCATTTCCTCCACAAAATACATTTACACTGCATGAAAAGTTTTAAAATAATCTGTATTGGAACAAGTCAGTAGTTTTATTTGTGTAGCGCTTTACAACAGACTCAAAGACACTTTTACAAAACACGCTGTTATTATCATTGTGTCAAACTGTTGAGTTGCTGTGAGTGACAGAGCAGTGAGGAAGTACATGGAGAAAAATAGGAAACTGGTGAGAGAGCGGAGGATGTGCTGAGACAAGAAGAACATTAATAATTGTCGTTTTACAGGCTCTCCTGCTGAGAGAACGACGAGGGGCCACGGCGGGAAATCCCCAGAAGGAAGACAGAGGCATGGAGGGAAAGTGGAGTTGAGTTTATTGCTGCCTTGGCTGAGAGGGGCACTAATAGTATAATATATCTTTAATAAAGGTGAAATGATAAGTAATGAATTGATTTGTGGATCCACAAAATTACTCAGTAAGTTTTCCATTTGATAAATTCTACAGGTTCCAGCTACTTAAATCTAAGTATTTAATTGTCTTCTATGAGAGTAAAGTAAATGTTTATGTTTTAGATTGTTTGTCATAAAGCTCGATTAATACTGGATTTTAGAGGCAGATACAGATAACGTTGAGGGCTTTAAGTGCCTAGAATGAATCATCTACTAATAGCTGTTATTCACATAACAACAGAAACATCAAATATAAATACATTTATAAATAACATTATCAACAAGGACACCTTTAATTTGTTTGATAAGGATTGTTACAGAATTATATATATTTTCAGGTAACAATCCATGTCATGGAGATTATATATATCAATGGCCTCTGACAAATATTTTAGTCTCTAGGGTGAAATCTTTTTGGTAATTATACTTTGATGCGGTGATAAATCTGAAGTAAGCTAATGTCACCTGATATATTGGCAGAGCAGATTGATCCGTCAAGCCCTATTTGGTCACAACTGCGTTATTTTTTCCTGATAAGATAAAATAATACATTATAAAATTAAAATAATCGGTGGATTACTTAATTATCATTAGCTGCAGACTTGATCTTTAGTTAAATTCACTACCTCGGATAAAGTGCAGTTTACTGGAGCATTCAACCTTCTGTTCATCAGACTCACAACATGACAAAAGTGAACAACTGGAACTGGTTTCTTAGTCAAAAAAGAGAAACAAAAGAAAAAAAAAACAAAAGAACAGGTGGTTTAAATAACACCACAGTGTGCTGTTTACGTTCACAGGTTTCTCATCTAAATGCCTGTTAAGTTTCTGTAACATGTAAACAAAAAAGTTGCCATAAGTGAGTGAGCTCGACATCGACACAAAATATTTAGAAACAGGCTCAAATCTGCCTTTAACTCTGCTCTCTTCTGTTTCTACGCTCAGCCTCGAGCTTCACTTTATTCTCCAGTTTCAATAACATACGTCCAACCCGACGAGTTACAGCAAGGTATGTGGTAAACATGAAAAAAGGAATGTGTGTATATGTGAGTGTGAGTGTGAGCGTGTGTGTGAGACGACAACAGCAAAAGTAGGTCAGTGCATTGGCCAGCCAGAACACACAGGCGTGGTGGCCGAGGGAGGGAGGGGTGAGGAGGGGGAGGACGCTGCTCTGTGAATGCGCAGGTCAGTGGCTGCTGCGTGTAGTCGCTGTAGAAATGCTAGCAAGGCTCTTACATCAGCTTACATCAGCTATCAGGCCTTATAGACTTTCTCTCTCACAAATACACTGAGAACATTCATTCTTCAACTGCTACAGGACCGACCTTAAACGTACAGCTCCATTTAACCCGAACCTTAAAATCAAGGCCCTAAACTGAGACAGGATTTCCTTTTTCTCAACCTGCATATAGTAAACACGTCACACATAAGACAGCACTGAAAAAAGGCCTCTCAGAGTCTCCACTCTGCTCCAAGTACCAGTGACTGATAGGCCTCCGTGAGCCACGGGTCCTCCAACAACACATCGTCACTCATCAAGCCACTCTTGAGCTCTCTAGAGGGAGTAAGTGGGTTTTTATGAGGCCAAATTACTGCGAGGAGCATGAGAAGTGAAGGGAGATGGGATGAAGCTTTATTTAGATCCACAGAAAATGGTTTGATTACAAGGAGTCATTTGTCATGATCATGTTTGGAAGTTTTCATTCAATAATCTGACGTTCGTCATCACGCAGTGGCCTCACGTTACACACACAGCTTTTTAGGAGTAACATTCAAGCTCTTTTCAAGCACTTATAAGGTATTTAACCAAAAACTTCCAGGCTCTTAAAGCCTTTATCATCATCTTAACGTTACCAGCCTAATAAAAAGTACCCAAAAGTCATACTTGAGTAAGAGTAAAGAGATCATGTTACAAAGCCTATACAAACAGTACTTGTGTAAAGGTCCTTAGGTTTTTGATTGGAGTCAGTGTTTTTTCTTTTCTATGCAATTGCCAATAACATATTTATTATATATATCATATATATATAATATATACATATATTATCATATATATTAACTTTAAAATGTGCTGCTTTGGCTCTGACATCACATGCAAAGTTGAGTAACTAGTAACTGAAATCAGAAAAAAGAATATCGTGAGTATAAAGTACAATATATACCTCTAAAATGTAGTGATCAGGAAGCATCAAGGAACAGAAAATGGAAATACTTCTTCTTTACTTCAGAACAGTTCTTCAGTAAATGTACTTAGTTACATTCCAACACTGATACAATACATTTATCTGTATCTATATATATGCTCATATTAATGTTGTTTGTATGTTGGGATTCACCAAATTTTCAGCCACCGAATATTTTCGGCCAAAAATAACAAAAACATAACACATTCAGTATTTAGCCGAATAAGTAAAGAGGCTGATGTTTTTGACTGAATGTTTATGAGAACTTAATGCGCCCGTGGTGTATTATAATACATCCATGAATGCTCCTACTGATTAAAAACAGAGCGGCAACTCAAACTGTGGGATTTAGAAAATAGCAGGGGTGGGTGGATCATTCCAAAAATATCCATACTACCAATACTGTAGATCAATTCAACCATCAATTGAATCGTTACTATGGGATCACTCGCAGTCTCACTTTTCAACAATGTATATTTGATCATCAAATAGAGCTATCTAAAACCTTCAGTCGCTGTGAACACATGTTAAGCCTTCTCTTTGCTTCTCCACTGCACCGTGTTGTGTGTTACTGTATGTATTGTATGTAATGTAATGCCACAGTCATAAAAAAACAAAAACATGAGGTTGGACCTTTACCTCTGCCCTGATGTGTCGCATGGTGAGCCCTTCCTCTTGCGTGACTCCAGCGTGGCAGGGTCCAGGGGGTTTTCCCCTACTGCACTCATTTTCAGCTTCAACTGACCTGTAGAGGATAAAGAAAGGAGAAGGTCACAAGTAAATCCCAAAAGCTGGACCAGTTAGTCTGGTCTTTTTTCCACCAGAGTGGAGGATACTGAGGATTTCCCCCCTTTTACGGAAACTGTCGCTAACACAATTTAAATGATACCCAGTCATTTTAATAGCTGAGGAGGCACATCATCAATAATATAACAGCTGTTACTGTCATACACTAAATATAATTACATTATATTTCATGCAGTGGTGGAAAGTAGCTATGTACATTTACTCAAGTACTGTGTCTAAGTACAATTTTAAGGGAAACGCGACTTCAGACATCCGCATCAAAACATTTCAGAGAAAATGTTTGTTCTTGCTCCTCCACTACATTTATATGACAGCTTTAGTTACAAGTTACTTTCAAGATGGCTTCAAGGCTTTTAAAAAACAACACATTAGGTAAGGTTTCAGCAATGCTTTCCATCCGTTTTGGTTTCCGACGTCTTACAAAAAGCAGAATGCAGTCGGGGTGGAATTAGAGATCTGAGTTATTAACAGTGCCACTAAATACTTAACAGTGTTTTCCACTCTAAACAATGACCATTCATTTTACATTGTGTGGTAAACATAGGACTTTTACTGTGAATGTAGCATTTTTACATTGTTGTATAGATACTTTAACTTGAGTGAAGGTCTTGAAAACTTCCTCCACCACTGATTTCATAATGCCAGGGGTGAGGTTAACAGAATTCAGAGAGTTCACAGAGTTTAGTGTGTCAAAGTCAAAGACACAAATAGTTACATATGGTCCACACTTAAACAAATAAATGTGGTGGTAAAAGGAAGTAAAAAAACAAGGTTATGTCAGAAATACTACAAAATATTAAAATTCTTCTTTTAGTAAGGTAACTCAGTAAAAGAGCCTGATATTGGCCTATCACAGATATAAAGGTCTCAACACATATGTTGCATGTTATTTTCAGATTTGAGAAAGATGTTTGGGTTGGAGTGAATTTTTTCTGTTTCAGTGTGCTGACGTCAAAGTTTTTTGTTTAATGGTAAAATATCCTGCCACCATCGAGTACGAATCTGGTTCACAAGTGTTTGATGACCACATTTAAAGGGATAGCTCTGGTCTGATGATGTGGGGTTGTATGAGGAACATATCCCAAGTCAGTGTGTTACCCGCAGTAGATGACCGTCAGCTCTCCACCTGTGTGGAGAAGTAGTGAGTACAAATACGGACGTTGTACGGTTGAAGGAAGGTAGTGTTGTTTGATGGCAACATAAGGCACCAAACATGCTCAAAACATAGCATACACTAAAACTGTATATATAAAATACGTCTTGTTGCTGGTTCGGTTTACAGCAGCATAAAGCCCGGCTTCCTCCCGGTATTACTCGCTGCTTCTCCACACAGGTGGAGAGCTGACGGTCATCTACTGCAGGTAACATACTGACCAGGGATAAGTACCACATACATCCCCACATCAAAAAAACCTGAACTATTACTTTAAGAGCTCATTGAAAAAGAAACAATGTGTTTATAGATGTATAATGTGTATACAAGCAGATTTTTTTAACTCCCTTATTTCTCTATCGGCACAAAAAATCGAAAATCAGTTGGGCTCTTTGTAAAATAATATGCTTTATAAAGTATTTATTAGGCAATTGATAATTGTAAAGTTGCAATCTGTGTGTATAATACTTAAGTGGTTACTAAATACTGTGTGGATCATCTAGACATTATCTGGAGTGAAATAACTATTAACTAACTGAAAATGCACCATTTATTAATGATGGTTATTATAAAGTGTGACCATTGCTTAGACATCTCTATGGCAGATGGCACTACAGTTAAGAGACAAAGTACATATTTTTGATTCTGGGGTGAGCTGTCCCTTTAAAAGTCATACGACATGTATAATACTTGAAGCAGAACAGAAATATGTATTCAGATGTACTCATACACACAATATGTAACTTTTGATTTGTATGTGGATGCCAGCAGATGCTCATAGTCACATGCAGTAAATTCCAGTACAGTGTGTACCTTTACAGCAGCTCTTCAACAAAGACTACCATAACACTGCTGCTGCTTCGACCCCGCAACATATTTTAAACACTGAAGCTTGTGGTGATATTCTCACTGACTGCGTGATACTAAAAAGCCTCCCTAACACTTTGTTTTAGGCGTTTCCTCGTCAGCCTCCCTTAATAGACTTGTGCCTTTTTCTTTATCTGCAAAGTCTACAGTCTGCATTTCTCTCGCTGCATCAAGAGGGTGACCATGGCAACAGGAAACGCTGCAACGTTTAATGAAGCACATCGTGCACAGAGGATAGTTAACAGGGCTCCTGCACAACCCATTAAGCGAAATATTAAAGATAAAACCTTTTTTTTTAATTGACATCAGAAATTGAATTTAAGACAGACACGAAGCAGCAAATTAATGATTTCCTGTCATGTTAAGCAACGTTTAAAGACAGACAGGGTTTATTATTCCATTACTAACCTGCTGTTCTGTCTCTTTACAAAAATCTAGCTTGCAAAATAGTTTAATCAGTAATCAGAAACACACCCGCACACAAGAGCCAAAAATGCACACATGACGAACATGAACTCAAGTCTTTAAAGCTCTAAAACCCACATCCATGCCTGCGGTACCTAGATAAAATCTGTAAATCACAGCCATACACACCAAACTTTAAATCCGTGGGCAAACGGCAAAAAACAAGATGCCATTGTCACAGCGTCGGGTCCCGCCGGAGGGCCGTGCTGCTCACAGGACGCTAATCTTTCCTGACTAGCCTCGTTTACATTTCACCTCAAATCACCCCTCTCCTCCTCGGCCCTCCTTGTGTTGCTGACACGCAGCGCTTAAAAAAGATCCATCCACCACAGTGAGAAATGAGAACACTGCTGCACATTAGCACTCAATGAAAACACAAATTACCCTAGTTTTCGGAGGAGCGGGCTCAGTACAGTATGTGCTTAAGTAACAGCTGAAACTGTAAGTATGAGTCAGTCAATCATACTTAAAGAAAACAGATTTATGTAAAGTAGGTTCAGCAGCAAACAACATGCAGCATGAAGTTTAGGAAACAGGGACGGAGCTTACAGTATTTGTGTTTGTGAATGTGCTGTAGTCAATTATAGCCTGGACTGTTGAGTCTGGATTTAAGGAAATAGTTAGCCACATTTTCATTAAATCAATGTTTGTTATGCATGTGTATATGGCGGGAATAAGACGACAGCTCCACAGTGAAGCAATACTTCAGTCAACCCTTGAACAGAGCTGGTTATTGTTGTGCTACAGCTTCCAACACCACATTTCTCTTGGAGTAACACATTGCTGAGTATAAACATGTTACAGGCTGCAACTAACAATTCAACATCATTAACGTCCCGATCCGCAACATCATTGATTAGTTGCTTAGTCTTTGCAATGCCATTATTTATTAAAAACGCTCACAGCACCCAAAGTGACATTTTCAAATTAACAGTCCACATCCCAAAGACTCTTTGTTTACTATCATAAATGACAAAGACAAGCAGCAAATTATTACATTTAAGCGTCTTTGCTTAAAAAAATGATTATAATACAGTTGGCAATTCAATCGCTGTCCATCAGCGATTCGATTAGTTGCACACACGTTCACGCAAAGTGTTACAGCAGAAAACAATTATTTCTGTTTTATTTGATTAATCTCTGATTATGTTCCTGATCAATCAGTTGGCTGGTTCAGAAAATTTTAGAAAATGGTCAAAAAAAAAAAAGGTATTTGAATTGAATATCATTAAGCACAAACATACCAACAATTATCATCATCAGAGAGACTGCAACAGATCATTTTTGGCATTTTTATTTGAAAGAATTACTTAAAATGAAAACGTAAATAAGGCTGTGTGATATGACTATATATATTTACATCATTTGACAATAGAAAGACTTTGATCGTTTCATATTAAGTAGTATTAGATTTTCATTGCATCCACCTGGTTATCATGGCAAAACAAATTCACAATAACAATATTATTTCAACCGAATCTACCTTTGACTGTTACTAACAGCTTCACATATAATCATCCACACAGGAGGAAGGAGAAGGAGGACTCTGTCTAACCATGACTGTTTTACATTTTGTTCAATGCCTCACTGAAAATTTGAAGAAAGGTCTGTATATATAAAGGTGTAATAAGAAATAGTCTGTTCAAGCGGTCATTTAATATAATCCTCTAATTTACTAATTTACAGAAAAAAAATCGTCTTATTTATTACTATCTGGATATGAAATGACAGATAGGCTATACAATGTTGGTCATATCGTTCCACCTAACCAATAATCAATCAATTTCCTGTTGATCCACTCACATTTTCAGCTTTAATGTAACTTTCCAGAATGACTTTGCCATCGTAATGTGTTCATTTATGGACCTGACAAGTTGAATGTTGCCTCGGTATAACTGGCAATAGGTCAACAATTCCATTGATGGATGAACGCATGATATACAGTAGCTATATTTTATGACATACCAGCTAAATGTGTCTGCTGCACCCTGACCCTGCATTGGGTGATTGAGTTTTTTTTATCAAATCAAACATCTAGCTGTGTGTTCACACTGTGAAAACATGTCTAACAATACATTGTGAGGAGGGAAGCCTGGCTGAAGTGTGTATTGTTGATAAGCTCTTCAGCCGTTCACAACAAGCTATCAACAGCCATCATCATATTTCTGGACTTTCCCGTTTCCCTTCCATTGTGAATGTTTCATGAACTACAGCTTCTCCCACCTGTAGGCTGTTTATAATTGCTGATCTTTAGCTGCCCTTTCACCCCATTTGTATTTCATTCTTCTTGGTGGACTGGACAGCCATCAGACGCTACATATAAATGTGCCCAAGAAGCATTTAAGAAATCAGATCGTTTAACACACTTAGAGGTGGCTGGATTCTAGCCAAATGTTGAAAAGGTGGCAATGCATCTGTCTTTCAAAGATGCATACATTATCTTTACTCCTCCTGCAGTGTAACTACGTCAGTAAGCTGTCTGTGGAAATAGCCACCCATTGTCTGATTTTCTAAATTTATCCATGATCTGTCTCCTCTCTCCTTGTGATGACAGCAGCTGAAGTTACAGTTTAGTAACACTGAAATTAGCTGTTTGCACTCTGTCTCATTAAAGTAACAAGGAAAACTTAACTCCAGCACCAGTTTACCTGATGAATGATCTGTATGGATGAGACAGCACCAAGATCAGTGAATTCATGTGCCTAAGTTACACTGCAGATGGTTGTTAGTTAAGGGTTAAGGCAAGCTTCACTGGTATTGTTGTGACTTAACTGCTAAATTGCAAAATTCATCTTCTGGGGTTTTATGCGTGCATTAATACCTCCTGCTGGACTGGAGGACGACCAAACCGGATTTGCATTTGGCCCAGTAAAACAAAGACAGAATGTAATCAGATTTGTGATCCGGCCAACGCGTGTATGTGGCCAAGTGTAAATGAAAGTATCTTAATGCTCATCTGCATTTTGTCTGTTTGCTAGACAAAAAAATCTTAAATTATATAACTTTTAACTATATCACTCATATTCACTTATACCTTCATCCGCTCCGATTCAGTTAATCCTTGAAAACGTTTCCGCAGCTGTAGTCATGCTTCTTTGCTCTTTAATTGTCTTTACTGAGAAAACTGCGAAAAGCAAAGGCAGAAAATATGATTCAAGTGACTCAGCTACCACTGCATTATTGATGCTTATCAAGACTGTCAACACTCCTGCTGATTTGTGTTTGTTACCTTGAGGTGCTGGAGTTTCAATAAAAGCTAAGGTAAAGGAGATTGAGGCTAAAAAAAAGTCTTTGCAAAGTTATGTTTTCAAGGTAGAAAAAATATTCGATTCCGTCTTGTACAGCAAATCTACTGTACACAGAGGGCTTACTGTATGTGATATTATCTGTACGTCTCAAACAAAAGCGCTGCTGTTTTCTTGACGTTTCATTCATTTGCTGTGGTGAGCTTATCTTGACGCACTATAACCGCAAAACACAAAAGTATCATGTGAGGCGTCAGGAGTTATAAGGCTAAGTAGCTATTCTGAGTTATGAGGAAAAAGAAATGAGGAGGTAAGATGAAGAGGCCCAAGGACTTTTTTACAGTTTGAGTAAACAATCGTCTTCCATCATGCAACTAAGACAGGCGATGTCTTTTCCAGTGTGTGCTTGTCTTATCAGCATACGGAGCGCAGCACAACAAAAGCAGCTTGGGCCCTGATGTCTGTAAACAATACCAGTAATCTGACATGAGGGACTAAGCCTGCTACCAGTACCAAACAAGTTAGACATAATAGCATGTCCACAATGCTAAACTGAAGTAACCTAAAGTTCTCAAGCGACATAATAATGATAGTTTGGAGCAGGAAAAAGCAGACTGGTCAGTCGATACCACCCTCCAGAAAATGATTTTATTCTTGGCACTTAAAAAAAAAAAACAAGCTTAAGAACAGAGCACGGCCTGGTCAACATTTTTCTGTTCAAACCCAACCGAGTCAAAGGTATTATCTGAACCTGACCCACACTCACAACAACTTCACAGCGAGTTGCAACTGCCTGGTATGCGCCGGTCTGCAACGTTCAATTTAAACCAATGCGACTTGATGTTGTCTTGGTTATAATTTGAAGGGTATTAAAATATGATTGGGCACCATGATAGTGAGCTAATTGCCTTTAACGTTTTGATAAAACTGCCAAAACTAAAGGTGTGTGCATAGCAAGTGTGTGGTTGAGCGAGTGATAGAGGGAGAGGAGAGGCTCATTTATGCTCTGTGTACGTACAAAAAATAGATCTAGAATAGAACAGGACTGTTTCAAAATGAATAAACTTTCACTGGCCACATACTTGCATGCATCCTTCATGTAGGTATGGATGTTAAGTAGTACAACCAATAGAGGGCGCTGCTCTGAGGTCCCCTTTTACTTTTCCTCCGCCAACGTCCAACTCACATTTCATTCCCGTCCAATCTCCTCCCAGCTGTTTCTTTAGTAACTGTTTGTCTCTGTGCCCAAGCGAAGTAACATCACACAGATGTTTAAAACTCTCCTACTCACATAACCTCTCCTCAGAGAGTTTTTAAATCGTCTACCTCTTCTTCCTGTGGCCGCGTCTTGCTTGACCCACAACTACCAGAAGTACTGCTTCGTTGGTCCATATCTGCAAGCTTCAAAAAATGCACAGAAACCCGGAATAAGTGCATGCAGGGTACGGACAGAAGGATTAATCCGTATTTGTATATGTATTTCATGTAGAGAATAATTAAGCCTTAAATGTGAATGCAGGCAGAGCAGAGGAAACGCAGTATAGTTAAAAATAAGGTCACACAGTTACCAGTGTTATAAATTGTCTGTTGTCGCTGATTGCAGTCAAGTACAGTGTAGATTTCTGTGAAATGGCATTGTTCTACACACGTAGATAGTAAACCAAATCAATAAATACATACAGCCTTTTCTTTTTATATCTATGACGTGACCAAACCCAACCCGAATCACAACAAAAATGTTGTCCAAACCTGGCCAGCTCTGGCAACAACAGGTTCAGGTTGGGCATCCATGCTCTTTTACAAAAGAAAGCAAACAACAGTAGGACCAACCAAATAAAATGTCTCATACACACATTTACGATTCTACTTATATTTTCTATTTTAGCTTCTACAGCAAAAATCCCATACGTTCTGTTTTCTCTCTGGATGAAAAATACTAACTAAAACACAGCTCACAGCATTTATCTACTGTATGCATGCAGCCAGTCAGTACAGTAAAACATTAAGCTTAGTAAACAATGTCTGCTGCTACACTGATGTCCTTTCAAACTGCCATTCAAAACGCCCGTATTAACCCACTGCAGTATTTAAAAGCTATATGACAGCTTTCACAGCTTGCTCTCATTAAAGCATCCAGCCCAAAACAATCATAATTGGATCTGTTAGAGCTGCAGTGTGAGTGTAGCCTCGTCACACTTTCACAAACACCTTCCTCACAGTAAAGAAAAAAGAAAGGAGGCAAAAATAAAAAATAAAAAAACGAGAAACAACTGGGAGTCTTAACCCACACACCTGTAGACCAGGTCAGCCTCCCACACCTTCTGACCTCACCCCCTCCTCTCTATGGCGTGACGTATGGAGGAGCCTTCAGTCGCCAAAGAGGAAGAAGGAAAAGCAGCAGCGGCAGCAACAGCACAGCAGAGTAAGACCGCCGAGAAATACAGTCCTCCACGGGCTCTCCATTGCAGCACGTTTCGCTGGATTTAGGTTCGTCTTTTCTCTCTCAAAGCTTCCACCTCCTTCGGTTTCTCATTCCAAGAGCTTTACTGATCACTTCACACACTCGCACATACAGTGTGCACACACACACACACACACACACACACACACTCAACAGTGGCAATGTATGGCTTGCAGAGGGGGAGTGAGGGAGAGACCATGAGTGAAGGATGAGAGAGGTACAGGGAGGAAGGATTGAACGAGGGACTCGCACAAAGATACATACATTATCTTTATTGGTTTACTGAATGAGCATAGAAGCAATTTCCAGGTCTTTATTTAGGCTTCTTTTAGAGCCCATTTTTCAAATGTGATGGGTTTCCTGAATGATGACTAAAACGCCACTTCTCAGACTTCATCTTTTGGTCCTGATGTTCACCTTAACTGTGCAAGTTGTTTGGTAAAATGCCCCCCCCCCCAAAAAAAACAAAAACAAGTTATTCCTGCAGATTTAATCAATTTCCACACTGTTCTCAGTCTTAAAAATGTCACTCAAAATCTCATATTATTATCAGAATGTCATGACTAGAGGGAACCCCTAAATCAAGAGCGTTCACTGGATAAGTAAAGACAACAGCAACATGCTACGAAATGAATAAATAACACTGAATTTAGACTGATTGTAAAAATAACCAAATTTTTTTTTCTCACCAGACTGCTCATTCACACCCCCCTCTCTGCTGCGCCGACTTGGTACAGCCCATGAGAAGCTGCTCAGTCACTGTTGCTAAGGCCCTCCCTCCTGGAATATAGGACATGACCAGAGAATGTATACCGCCCCATTTGATCGGGCCACGCTGCACCCCCTGACTCCTGGCTTATATTTCACACGTGTTGACATACAGACAGGTGGAATCTTGTTCGCCATCATTGTTATTGTCCATGTGCAGCTTCACTTCAGTGCAGATAGCAGGTTTCACTGAGCGGCGTGTCTTCGGCTGTCTACATGTGGCCTCCACGTGAGGTCAGATTGAGGGTCGGTTTACTCATAATTCAATCGATGAACAAAATGATTCTGCTATTTCTCGAATAGTGATACATGACTGCTGGCAGGCACCAGATCAGCTGCATCACTGAAGTCACTAAATGTGGTCCGACAAGACCTAAAAGCTTTGATTACGATTCACCTGTCAGCATTTCGGCTGCACAACAATTCTCGAAGAAACTCCTGTATGGCATCCTCAATTTTCTTTTTCATCAATTAATACAAGCTTTAAAATATATCTAAATTCCCTTGCAGTCCCTGCATCTTTCCAATAACAGTATCTGTGTGACTCATCTCAGTACAAAAAACAGTCTTTCCTCTACATTTATTCAGTAAGAACAAATGTAAGAACACAACAAAGACAGCTAGATAAAAGGGGAAATTGAACCTTATAATCTAGAAAACAAGAGCCAAAAAAAACACCAAAAAGCATGAGCCCTAGTGTGTAGAAATAGCCCTTTAATCACGACCAATTAACCACAATGTACAATATAACTGCTGCAAACCACTTACTAGAACCAAGCACTAGATCGGAAACCAAGTCCAACAGGAATGGACATAGAACAAATACCAAAAATGACCCAGTGCTAGCAATGCTGTCAGTGTCAGTGTTCTTGTTTATGTGTCTTTGTGTTGATACCGAGGACCATGTTGGAAATAAGTGTTATCACTTTAACATGTTATCCTTTGGATTATGTTTTTTGTCTTCGATCCAACAATAAATCAATCAATCAAAAAAACTGCTACAAAACAAATACAGAGGAAAGACTGTAAACATCACATAAAACAAAACATAAATCCATCTGCATTGAATTACACTTGTGCTGCAATTATATAAATAGCATTTTACATAGCAGTTTTCACAAACACGAGTTAGGCAACAAGTGGACAGTGCTTTCTCAAGGCATGACTTATCAAATGGGCCTGATATATTCCTTATGGTTACAGACATTAGCTGCAGAAGAAACCAGCTGATGTGGTTCCCTCTGATATATCCCCGAACATAAGTAAAATCAGCCTGATTTTCCCCCCACAATTGAGGGCAAGGGAGCAGCGTCGGAGCATACAGACACTTGATAATAAGCTGCAAACTCCTAATTCTGCTCTATCTCTGCAACGATGCAAAATCTTCTACATCTCCATCAGAGTGCATGTAAAAATCAAGAAATTTCCAAACAATTTCCATAAAACATGTTTTACAGAGACTGACAGATACTCAAGTTTTTTGGGTCAGATACCTTTGCATTTGTTTCTTAGAGAAATAAGGACTGCACAGGTGAGGTTACATTTCCTACTTCTCTGTTTTCTTTACAGTGAGTCTGAAGCACATCAAAGAAAGATTTCTATTGCCCTTTCTTAATCTGAATCCCGCGCTACTGCCTGTGCATTTATACAGTAATGTGCGCCAAAATTCTTGAAACAAAAACTGATGATATGTGGAACTTTACTATGCAAACTGAAGCCCTGGCATTAACAACTCCCTGCAAAAGAAAAAGGTAAGGGCTGCTACCTGTTTTATGTTCATATTGTTTGCAAACAGGTTTGTACCCACTGTCTACAATAGGTGAGTCAGACTGCCTCATCGGTGGCTCAGTTCCATTAAGAACCCGACAAAGCAATTATAAAACAATTAGAACAACTTAAATTATCACAAAGGTAATTCATATCACTGTCAATCACTTAATTTGTTCTACACCTGCCTCACCTCAACATGTCAGTGTTAATGTCATATGTTAATGCTGTCAGAGCACAATGATTAGAAAGTATGCAATAATAACGCAGTCTTCACAAATTCATTATAAATGAATCTGCCAGTTATTCAAGTTTACTCTATTAGTATTTAGTATCAGAGAGAAGTGAGAAGAAAGTTCCCATTATAATTGGGGTTGGAAATATTTCAATTATCAATATCTACTTCATTATTCTTTCTATAAAATGTCAGATATTCATACGGTTCCCTAACGCCTGAGCTGACATTTACAACTTTCATTCTCAGTCTGAACCCTAGATATTTAAATTCTTTAACAAAAACAATTGTAAATATAGGTGCTGATTCAATTTATGTATTTGACTTATCGTATCAGAATCCAAGGTGTCATCTTCAAATGTCTTGTTTTGTCTGACCACCTGTCCAAACCTTAAATATATTCAATTTACTGGAATAAAAAAAAACAAAAAAACCTGGAACTCATGATTTTTGGACATTTTTGCTTTAAACATCATAAATCAATTATCAAAATTGCCCCTGATTAATTTCTGTCAGCTGACAAACTGATAATTTCAGCCAAGCTTCTCTTACCTCCAACAAGTTTTAGGCCACTAAAGGCTTTCATACTGTAAGATTTAACAGAAACAAACAGTGGTCAGGAAAATGGTAAGGGGTAATGTACGAGCTAAAAGCATTCAAAACAGTGGCATGGTCCTTTAAGAGTCCCTGCTTCTCCACTGAATACCCTGCAAAGTTCCAGTCCATTGTTTCCCACCATCTGTGAACACCCAGATCCAGGATGTTTACCAAGAGTAAGAAATAACCTTGGCCTACACACTGCTCTACATACACTACTACAGTTAGCCAGAGTCCTTGGTGTATAGAATACATAGTGTAGAGCAGTGAGCAGTGCTGAGTTACAGCTGGTGGACTGCTACCCAGAGTCACTTTTCCCATCTGTGGAGCAGTGGGAGCACAAGAGGAAGATCTAGAGTAAGATGCATAGGAACATCCCTTTAATTTTCCGTAATGACTAATCTCTACAGCTGCAAAAATGCATCCATCAGTTGTCAACTATTAAATCATAAATTACTAACGTTCTGATCATCGATTAATCGATTCAAGTAATTTTTTCAAGAGAAGAGTCAAAAATATCTGACCATAATTTAGTTAAGCACTGTCTGAAAATATATTGCCGATATGATAAGAGCCTTTTCAAATGGTTAATAACACCCTTCAGCTACCGATTTGTACTTTAAATGCAGCTGAAATATGGGGCATCTTTGCATCGTCGATTATGAACGTTGCTCTTTATCCTACAAAATGTGACAACAAATCACTAATAAATGTAATGTAACAATTAAAGCACACTGCAATTACTTTGACAAATATTATCATTATTATCATTATCATTATTTCAGTCATGACCGGTAGGAGGGATCATTTTTGCATCATCCCTTTTTTTTTAACTCAAAAGATGCAAACATGTTTTTTTACATCTGGAGAACAAGACTTTTTCTTACATTTTAGCTTTATCAAAAAAAACTTTTGAATTTTGATTTTGCACCTGTGCAGCCCCGAGGCCCGGTTTAGACTTAGGACTATCACCTCCTGACTATCAGAAGAGAAATATGGGCAGAGAGCTTGGTTGGTTCTGCTGATCAGCCCAGATTATCTGTCAATGTGAGGGATGAACAAATTCAGTCTTAAACCTCCTCAACTAATCCAGATCCATCAGGGCCTCCCAGATAAATATCAAACGTTGCAAAAGCTTCGAAAACTCCGGTTAGGGTTATGGTTGGGGTTATTCAAATTCTGGGGGACTCATAATTACAGCAGAACTTTCCCAAGAGCCAATGAAAGGAATACCCCAGAACAGATGAAAGTGTTGCCAAGCAACAGTAACCAACCCTTGCCCTTGAGGCTAAAGTTAGCTAGCATACTACTGTTGACAGATAATAAAACCGCCAGTTAAAATGTCACCTCCTGTTCTCATTGGAGAATAGACAGCCTGTGATGACTGTGTCTCCCCGACCATTTTTTTTTTTATCCAGGCTCAATTCTTCTGCTTTAGTTTTTTCTCAATGCAAAGCATCACCGTTACTAAAGCAAGATAGAAAGCCTACGTTTGTTTACATTTGAGATCACTTCAGAGAGATCACATGAGCTGCTACATCGGCATGATAATCTTTATAATATCCTGTAGTGTGTGATGCCATGTGCGCTATTTTCAAGTCTTGTAGTGTGTGCAGGTTTTAGATTAGAGGGAGGAATATCTGTAAAGATTCTCCTTGTATGTGTGATGCAACCCCATTTCAATTGGTTGGGATCTTAGAAGTCCAGCCTTATTCAACATAACAAAAGATCATAGGGAAACAGGCTTCATAGGTCATTCAAATGTATAGAATGATAAAATAGTAAGTTTAACTGAGAAGTATTTATAGTGAGGGTAGCTGTCCAACAGTACACATTCCTACCTCCAAATCATGCAATATGTATAATAAACATACATAGACAAACACAAGTTGAGCAGTCTCCTTCTGGGCAAACGAACACATCCTATTCTAAATCCTAAAAATAGTCACTATATATATCTTTAAGCCTGTCAGTAACATGATGAATATTATTCGAAACAACATGACTGTATGATATCATCCGTTTCGACAGGCAGGCCTGCATATCTGCCTCTCTCGGTGCATGTGCGTGTTACTGCTCACCTAATTTTTCACAGAGCTTTTTTAAATCTCTAACACGTTCAATGCCAGACTGATAATTCCACATGAATATTCATCGTTTATTGAACTCCACTGGTCTCTGTGTAATTTGGAGTGCGAGTGTGGGTGTGTGTGCGAGCGTGTCCTCATTTCAACTCACGGAGCGCTGAGGGAGGGCTACTCAGACATGCTGCGATGTTCAGAGCCATGCAGTCGGTTTGGGGCCACAAATCTCAGAGCGCACGGCTCAGGGGAATAATAGAGAAAGGCCAGAGAGAGAGAGAGAGTGGGGTATAATCTTTCTTCTCTCTTAACTATTAATTTAGCCTGAACTAACTGGTGCTCTTCAAAATTAAATTGACAGACTATTAAATCTGTGTTGAGACAGTGAAGACTGGAGTCTTTTAAATTCAGCCAATTATTCAGTCTGTTTCTCATATTAAATGGAAAACCTTTCTCACTTCCAGTTATTTGTACCCAGGGGCTTTTTCTTCATAGTTTTCGTTTCATTACAATTGATAGTGTTCAGAGCGTTATCATCTTTTTTACTGTAGATCTTAAAACAAACTCAGTTTGCTTCATAAAACACATAACACGCCCAAAATAATGGCCTACAGTGAAACACAAAAAGGCGATAAAAATCCTTTCTAAAAGGAAAACTCACACTGGATTCACACCCTTTAAATGAATACAACTGAAAAGCCAGGATGACTTTTTGTGGCAGTACTGCATTTATCATTTAGTCTTTGAAGGAATTATTGCAAAGGCTGATGGTACAGGTGGCCGATATGTGCAAAATATGGCAATCCTTGAGAACAAAACAGTAAAACATAGTTTCAAAATAAAAGCTTTTTGGGGCGCTGTTTAGCTCAGTTGGTAGAGCGAGCTTCCTATGTGCAGAGATTTTGTCCTCGCTTCCGCGGCCCAGCTTAAAATCCCGGCCTGGGCGCCCTTTGCTGTGTGTCACTCCCCCTCTCTTTCATCCTGTTTCCTATAATATCTTCAGCTGTTCTATCAATAAAGCCAAAAAAAAAATAAAAGCTTTTCCCTCATCCTGCGTTGATTGGGATGCCTCCTAATCTGTATTTACAATTTCACTGTCACCCGACATGTTTTTTGTATTTGTTATCTTCTGCAGTGGCTGGCCAACCAGCTTAGAGATGTGCAACAACCACCTGGCGCCACTCTCATGCAGTAAGCAGTCCTACTCACCAAATCACATAACCTTGCAACCTTGGCAGCTGCATTTGCAAAAGTCAAGCGGAAATAGTATTGCTGAATTTTTACCCGCGGACATTTTTCAACCATGGCATGATGTGTACTGTCATATCACCCAACCCTGGCTGATGGCAAAAAGATCAGCAGAGCAGATATTATACTATATATTCTACATTATACAAGATACCAATGTATAGTGACGGCCAGTGTATAGTAATCTGGCTATTAGCAACTGCTAATGCTGATGTCGTCATCAGCTTTAAATAGCCTAAAATAGCCTTAAAACAGACTCAACAATACACAATATATAACGAGAGAAATCAAATATCACAATGTTTTTTAGCAAATACTTCAATTGTAATATTGCAACAATCTTGTAAGGACACGATAATGATAAATATTGTATATACTGCCCGGCCCAACTGCAAATTTAAAAATGTCGGGTTATTTATTTTATAAAGTACAAAAATCAATCCGATGACGTTACCCTGATCCCCTAGAAATCGTGATTGCCGTTTCTCATTATTCACATCCTTTGTTGACAAAACCATGAATGGAAAAGAATAATAGATGATGAAAATAATCATTAGTTGCAGCCCTTCTACTTACAGACTAAAACTGGCAGAAACGTGTCAGGCACATGGTGCATTTCCATGACTCATTTTCAGCTCAATCCAGCAAAATAATGTTAAATATTGACCTCTGTTCACCTCTACCACTGCCATCCTACAAACATGGCCTTGAGCCTGAGTTAGAATATAAGTTCACTCTAAAATAATAAAGGGTGCATGTTCAGTCAATAAAATCAATAAACAAACATTTTTGTATTCTTGGAATATGGAGTGGCTGTTGAAAATACACACTGTTACATATGTTCTACAAGACCCAAAAACCCCAACAGGCTGCAGCACTGTAATCCCCTGTGGCTCAGCAGTGAGACAAACTGTATTGCAGCGCTCAAACAGAGCACACAAAGCTAACTAGCCTAACTTGACTTACTTGATCTAGGGCTCCAGTGGGTGAGTCATGTGGTGGCTGTGGTGGCCCTGTCCAGGGCTCAGAGCAAAGATAAAGGGAGGAAGGGGAGACTGACGGTGAGATCAGCAGTGGGCGAGCAGCTTGGAGTCGAGACGACGGAGCACTGGTGGTGGGGTTATGGCTCCACAGCCGCTCTGTCACATGGCACCATCCCAGGTGCAGGGAGAAGCCGGCTGGCCTCTGACTGGAAGAAGAGATGGGAAACACTGTTAGTAAGGGATGCCTCTGAGATCTTACAAATTATGATGTAGTGACAAGAGCACATTTGTCATAGAAGTTGTCAACAATCATCACATGCGATCTGCACATCAGAAAACACCTCTTTTTCATTAAGTGAACAAGAGTCCTATGATGTGGCACATTAACCGATGCTGTTCTCTCAGCAGCCAAAATTCCCAGTAAAAGTGACAGGGACAAGTATGTTTCTATTCACCAGAAGTACAAATGTGGAAAAATGAAATATCACTGGGTTATATCAAAGGAGGCGGTATCTGAACCATACTTCACCCTTCTTTACAACTATATGGTGAAGGCTGATGTCACCCAGAGGTGGAAGAAGCACTCAGATCTTCTATTTAAATTAAAGTAGAAACACCACTGTACAGAAACCCTGCTACAATGTGCTTCGCCAAACGACACAAAAAACGAAGGCTCCTGAGGGTTGTTTAAGGATTCTAACAGATTTTCTTTTCCTTTACAATGAAGTAAGTGACTGAAACATCATATTTTAGAACATCATGAATAAGAGAGTGAAATAATAACTATCATTATCCAAAAGGTGCAATTCATCTTAGAGCGATAAACAATTATTCCTGGATGCTTCCACTAAGAAGAGCACAAACATCCACTTTAATAATCAGTCTCAGCACTCAAGAGTGGAAAAGTGTGCACACTGATTCATCTGCTCCTGATGTTTGTGTTTCTTAACAAGACATCAGCTTGATATCTGCGGACAGCTGGCTAGTTAGCTACGCAGCAGGTAGGGACAGACTGAACACCACACTGTTCTGTCAACTTCCGTGGACTCACCTCTCATAATCCCAGCGCCTCGTCAACAAACACAAACCGAAAACACACATCAGCGTGCAGGATCTTTTTTATCAGCATGTCCCACACCATCCAATTCTAAGCTAGATAACCAGAGTGAGGACAATCCTGTTAACTGTGGCATATGTACATATAGTTTCATAGTATTGTATTCATATCACAGTTTATGGGACTTTGATGACTTCATACTGCGAATGTAGCCAGCTATCATCAAAATTACTTTTTTATATCTTTCATCTACCTTTTTGTGGACATTGTGATTACCTCTTTTTTTTAAACATGCAAATATTACAATCAAATATAAACAATTAAATACAGAGATTTGCTCTTAATTAAAGTGATACCGTTCTCAGAGCAGTTGACACCTGCTGTTGCCCGATTCCTTCGAAGGGGCAGGGCTCCAGACTAGCTTTTTTTACTAGGAACATAGTGGCTCCTAACTGAAAATCTTAGGAGCGCAATCACAAAATCTAGGGGTGCACACCGTAGATCAATTATACTATATACTCAATTAGACTAGATTACATTTTAGGGTTAGGGACACTACTCTGACACTACTGGGCTTATTGGGGAGAAAGTAACTGAGATTCCACCAGATACGTGTCCACTGCGTTATGGTGATGTTCAAACAAAAAAAACAATTACTGACAGAAAAGTTAATTGATTCATCGCTGCAGCTCTAGCACTGGTTCATGACATTAGCCTCCAACTTACCTAAAGACAAAGGGGTCTGAAGCTCAAGAACAGTCTACTTCACCAGCAGGATCATCACAAAGCGTAATAATTTCATCTTATAGTCCTTCACTGTCCCTACAGAGATGACAGTATAACAAGATATTGAAGTACTTCAATCTAAAAATACAAATATGGTAACACATGCTTCCCTGGTCTCATTTCAGTCATCATAACAGTCATTAACTGCATGTTTACAGAGAGTGTAGTCGTATCATTATTATCTGTTTCTACGACTATCTGAAACTACGTTGTCCATGATCCTCCTCTTCAGCTTCTGTTTCCATCTGTTCAGCTGACACATGGTTGACCTGTGTCTGGAGAGCATGCTGCCATAAGAGCTGAGCACCATGGTGATTTTCCTGTTGGTGAAGCAGACTGTGCTCACCCAGAGCAGCGCTGAATCAATCAGCAGCTCATTGCTGCATCACAGATCTACATAAAGAAGGGAAGTGCACTGATTTTATGGCCCTGACAAACCAGGCTGACAGTTGGCTGTTGGCCTATGTTCTGTTGTTATTATGTTGGCCCTAATCTGCAGCGGAGCCAGTCGGTGACAGAAATTATTCTGATTGGCTCTTCAGCTACGCACAAGAAGAGAAAGAGAAAAAGAAAGCCCCATTTGCAAATTTTTATCAAGGGTCGAGGTGGCGAGAGCGTTGTAAAAACAGAAACACTTCTTTATCATATCATCAGTTTGTACATCTGGAGTCCTCAGTCTTCAGGTTTACCATTTCGAATGACAAGAGACTGCCACCACATCGTGCTTTCCAAAGTTATTCCCTCTTGCCGGTGCAGAACGTACAAACGAGTTGGTCGTCAGTTGTAGTCTTTGGCTGAAACACCAGCGACTTGACACAACCCAACAGTTGGCTTTCATCACCACCAGTTCTACACTGATCAGCCCCAACAATAAAACAACTGACAGCTGAAGTGATTAACACTGATCATTTAGTTACGTTATGTTCTCCTGGGAAACTTTTGGTCCTGTACCACCCACCCAAACATCTATGTAGACCACGTCAGCAACCTCCTGGCAACGGCACCCCCCTTCCAGTAGGACAATGCACCCTGCACCACAATAAAGCCTGAACAATATAAAGCGGGTGCTTTGGATGTTGGCTGATCAGTGTATGTCGTTTTGGTCTTGTAGAATTTGCTTCCTTTATGTGAAGGCAGCTACACATCACCACGCACACTGACTGATGACATCTTCCTGCTGTATCAGTTGCTTTTAAAAGTCAGAAGTTCTGTCATCCCACCTATGTTTTGCTGTTGCCTCTAGTCGTGAAAACACCAAAAGTGAGTCACTGAGTAAAAAGCTTTGAGAGAAATGGCCTCAATCCGATTTTTGAATGACTAGCTGATGTTTCATTGGATTTCATCAGATGTTATACTGTATTTCTCAAGTATAAATTACACCTGAAAGGTATATTAAGATGAGTAATACAGGCTTGGTTGAAAATCATGCACTTTTTTAGTTCCCCTTTGTTTCTTGATTTGAGATTTGACAAAAAAATAGGTTACTTAATACATTTAAAATTGCAGATACAACCTCCTAAACGCTCTTGTGGCAACACACTGAAGTTTCGGCTAAGGTGGAATGCTGAAATTTCATTGGCCAGAGTAATAAAATCAGCAAGCCATCCATTGATAAGGATGATAAGCAGAGATTCACTCCTGATGTGAAAATGTGCTGAGTGTCGACTCAAGGCAGACTGGTGAAGTGACCATGCCAACTTGTGTATTCTGAGTATACTGTAAGACTGGAAAGGGGCCTTAAAGTGGATGTCTACTCTTTTCTTTCAATTCTTCACTTTCAACTCTGCTCTTGCTACCAAGCAATCAGTTCAAAAGTGAGAAATCTTTGTGTTTGAAGGTGCAGACATAAATATGCGGACCTTCTTATGAAATCTGCTCTTAAAGTATCATCCAATGAGAGGGTCATACATTTTATCTTATTTACATGGACTTATATCTGACATTTTATTTGACAATGGACAATATTCAAACATACAATTTTATTTCAAAAAGACGACAAAGCCACATTCCACACAATCTTTTATTGCTTTACATTTCATAGGAGGCTCCATCTGTTCTTCACAAGTTTGGTCCAGCTGCAGTCTTAGCTTCAGTAGACCAGCCAGCACTGACTTGTTATGGAACAGCATGACAGTCTATATTCAACGACTATCAGTGCTCGTAAATAGGTACAAGGACTACGTGACAAATGGTGCAGATGTGTAAAGGTCAGTTGCCTTGTACAAGCACGTATTACAAGGTAGGAGGCCAGCAAGAGAGTGCAAACTCGGAGGTCTGCCTGTGTTTTAATCAGAATCCAGAAACAACTTAACACTGAATGAGTCAGTGCAGAAACAATAAAATCATATCCACATCAGAAGTAGCAAAATTAACACTTGATGACCAGAAAATTAGCTCAGCAACAAGAAATCTGATCCTGTTGTAACGTAGAAATTCTGATTTGTTTTTGCAGAAGAAGGATGCAAGACTCGATGAAATGATGATGCATGCACTCAATGCACTTTGGCTCTGCAAGTGTCTTCCCTGTGCTTTACGTTGTACTTCGTGGGAAGCCAAGAAACATTTCTTGATGTCTGAAGGCAGCCTCAAGCCAAGACTGACCCATTAACATAAATAAAATATAAGAGGGAGCTCATCCCTTTATCCCAAACACATTGCCCACGGCATTTGTTAGACTTGCCATTATTTTAGTTATTTTTTTGTAACTGGCATGCAAGCGAAGCTGTCATTGGCAATTCAATTCTTGTTCTCAGGCTCCCTCCAATAATGCTCAAGCAAAATTTACAAGACTATCTTCCAAGAAAGATAATCTAAGTTATCCAGAAAGCAAGTTTATAAAAGAGAGATGTAGAAGCAGTTATAGGAAACACTGCAGAGGAGCATCACGGAGCTTTAATTTCCACTTATTTACCATCTGTGAGAACTTAAAATGTCTAAAAGGAAGAACCATAATAAGTCACACTGTTTAAAAGGTTTGCATGACACTAAAGAGAGGAATATGTTACTTTGCTTCGGTAGTCATAATTCCTTGCAATGGTAAAGACTTTTACTGGGACCTGAAGGAAAAGAAATGAGGAACAATACTTCTAATCAATATTGATACCAAACTGTGGCTGCTCCAAACTGAACTGATGAGCATTTAATGTACTCATGAGTACATCTTGGGAACAAGAACTCTTTTTTGGATGATCAATCAACCACCAGAAATGTCTATGATGTCAATAATTTGGTTAATCAATCCACCATCATGTCCAAAGATGTCTTTGATGTTCCTCAGCGTCACTTCACATTGGGAACGAGTCAGAGTCAAATCTTTTTCGACTAATATTGCATTACCTGAAAACTGGCTGCAAATGACATGTTTATCATTCTCTAACTTTATAAAATGCTGTCGCACTTCAGGTGAAATTTTCCAATACAATACAATAACAAATCATGTCATGGCTCACCATTCGGCTTATTATAGTTAAGCTGGTCTGTAATTACAGTTATATAAGGCCAGTAATGATGGTGGTTTGCTTTACACAGCACTTTCAATGCACTACAATTCATTCATCATTGCAGGCAGTATTCAAATAGGTATAGTAAACATTTGCAGTTTCTAGCTTCTCAAATGTGAGTATTTTATGCTTCTTTGTCATACACAATAGTACACAGAATATCTTTATTTTGGACTGTTAGTCTGAGAGAATAAGCAATTTGAATATTTCACCTCTGAATGGCATTATAATGTGCATTTTTCAAAATTTTTCACACTTTATAGACATTACAACAAATGAATTCGTTAAGATCAGTTTTGTGAACAGTAATCAGCTACTACTGACTCCAATTAAGGCCTGAATTATACTCCAGAGCTGTGGACACCAAGGACAGGTTCTGTTTATACCAAAATCTGGCACTCTTTTGGAGGATGTATTACACACATACAGAGATATATTCCATAAGTTGTTGTGGCACTGTGGTCATAATAAATTGGAGGTACACTGTCCTTACAGAGCATCACACAGAACCTTGCAGACGCAGACGGTATAATCAAATTATAATTCTTCAAAAGTCTGTTTCACCTCCATCGACCATTCTAAAGTATGACAGTATATCAACTACATGCTTTAATGCAGTTTCTCACAGGTGTTCTTTACATATTTGCATATGTTAATACTTGCTATGAAAGAATATTCAATCCAGACGAAGACTGAAATTGTTACAGAAAGTTTAAGTACTAAATAAGTTAATTTCCACAGCTGAAAGGTAGGCTATATATGAAAATCAAACAAGCATGTACAAGTAAGGAAAAACGCTCGGATTTCACTGCTAAGAATCAGCGCCATCACGTCATTAGGCAGATTCTTCATTCATTTGTCATTCTCTTCAAATTGAGGTCAAATTTAGGTCCAAAGCATGTTAGGAGGAAATAAATTACTCATCAGCTGCAGGTAAATCAGCAAAACAAGTAAACACAGTATCTTATCTTAAGCTGATTTCACAGTAAGTTGTTTTCTTTTGTGCAGCCAATGACATGACTTCCTTTGTGTGGACACAGCTGACGGCAGTCATCACTAGCTTTGTAAGCAAACCTGTTTTACTTTACATCTAGCTGTCAAGTGCAACCAAAAAGTCATGGTACAGGCAGCCGGACCTGAAGTGAAAAATTACACCTCAGTGGCCTGTATTTCAGCTGAATGGGACAAGGAGAGGTGGAACAGAGGAAGTAAGGGAAGTTGAATGGACCATTTCAGATATGCGACAGTTTTGCTACACTTGCATAATGGCAGGTTAAATACATGTTTAGTTAAACACACTCCGTTTACTCCATAAGTAAGATGCTTCATCTCGTATTCAGCAGGGAATACTTAATATACAGTAAATAAATGTAGAAGGCCATGTGGAACACAAGAGAGCGACTCACTGAGGAAAAGAGGTGGCTGAACATATCAGCAAACATGCTCACAATGGCAGTGCCAACATTCTGATATTAAGCAGGTAAAAGGTTCACCATTTTCTTTACTTATGATGGTTGTAGGCTAACATTGGAAATTAGTAACGGACACAAATTATAGCTGAAGATGTTTGGAATATGTTATACACAGGTGTTTGTTTTATTACCAAAGTACTGGAAAACGAAAGAAGAAGACCTCGTGATGGAATTGGACAAACCACTTTGTCCTAGGGATGTTAATCATTAATGACTGAACATTTAAAAGGTGCAAAGGGATTAAGGCTTTTCACTTAAATTGGTGTTCCCCACAGGAAAACTCTAGGGGTCGCCAATGCCATTAGGATACACCCTCCTGTGTCCCTACCAAACTTCATGGAAATTCATCTGACAGTGATTGAGATACTTCAGTACCAACCAAAGCACTTAGCTGGCCGTACAACAATGCCATCCTACAGACTAGGGGTGTTACCGCTGTCCAAATCCACAATTTGATTTGACTTTAAACTTTTATCAATTTGATTTTCAAATTTTAAGATATTTTCCCAAGCTCTGACTGCTATGCTGTAATCAGACCATCGAAACGTGATTTGTGAAGAAAAACTACTCATACATCCTGATGACTGTCATTTCCCTCTTAAAATTATTTTTCTGCTTGAAAAAGATACAGTGGGTTTGTGTCACATTAACATTACCTATACAATGTAGCTTGGTGTTGACATGATAAAAAATGCAAAATGTTGCCGGATGAAGTGACTTCGGGAAAGCAGGAGGATTTTCTAGTTGTTTCTCCATCATCTCTGACTGCTACAGTGGTCATGATAGCAAGTTGAAAAGTGCATCTGCAGGCAACTGGTAAGTTACACTACAGGGGTGGTGGGAAAAAAAAAATCTCAGAAATTCTGCAATCTTGCTTTTGATTGACTGAAATTGAAAATCCATTTCCCCACTGAGGACACACGGTTAGCAACTAAAAGCATTTTTGAAAGTTGTCGCAGACTGAAACCACTTCTGAAACCACTCTCTAAAAAAAGAGATGTAAACTATGTGAATATCAGTGTGAAAACACCTGTGGCATAAGCCTGCAGACAGCATCTGAATATCTAGACCACAGCCAGTAGTGTGAATCACTGTATTACACTTCACACCGAACAAACAGACCACATCCTTTCCTCTTAGTGCTCCGTTTTCCTCAGTCAATGGCCAGTCTAGACACCATCGATGCAATAGGCATACTGCTCTGCAGCCTTTCTGCTGTGCAATAAAAAAAATCAGGTTGCTTTCCCTCTGACTCCCAAGCAAAGCAAAACCTAGGGTTCGTACGCTTTTTTAGCAATAGTTTTCCATGTTTTTTCAAGGACTTCTCCATAACCTTTCATTGAATTTCCAAGACCGAAAATCGGTGCCTCTAAATCAAACCACAGACACATCTTGATCCTAGGAGTGATTGGAAAAGGACAAAAAAGCAGGAAAATATACAGCTCCACTATGTCTCTCTTTACATTTATTTTGTCCCATTGTTGGCTTCAGATAAGAAAGATAAAGTTCGCCCACATTTCAAATTCTTAGAACACAGTGTCCCCCTGAGATCTTTTGAGTCCCTAACCTAGCAACATTAGGGGGGTCCGGGGGTCCCGGGGTCCGGGGGTCCGGGGGTCCAGGGGCTACCCCCCCCCCCCCCCGAAGAAAATTTTGAAAAATAACCCTTTAAATGGTGACACCTGGTGAGATTTTTGAAAATAAATAAATAAATAAATAAATAAATAAATAAATAATTTTCAGAATTTCAGAATCAGAATCTAAGACATGAGACAAAATAGTGTAGAGTATGACACTGCTGCTTGAAAATATGTTAACATCTTGAGCAGAAGTGTCAGCAGGTCACATGACATGGAAGCTATTGAAAAAAAAATCATAATTTCTGAATATTAATATTCATATAAAATAGAAGAAGCACTGACATACAATAAAAAGAGCTGTGTCTCATTCGTCCAGTTTACTTATACAATCTGCTGCTGAAGTCACTGGGCCACATGACATGGAAGATATTGAAAAAACAATTATTTTGTATTAATATATTTATGCTAAGTAATTTAATGACGGTCCCTAAATCAGTCTCCAGTGATTCAGCGCGAGGCACTGTGAGGTGAGCTGACCGTCCTCCTGCTGCTAACACTGGGTGAACCTCAGTAAAGTCGCGGCCTATTCATACCCCTGGCTTATTTATGTTTCACGCATTCTAAATATTATCCACGCAATATTTCCATGACTTTTTCAAAACTTTACAGGAAATGTTATTTTTCATGAACTTTTCAAGAACCTAGAAAATGCATTTTCAATTTCCAAAACTTTTCCAGGTTTTTCATGACCGTACGAACCCTGAAAACCCTAGAAGTTCCTCACGATGATAAATAGAAGATGGTTTCAGTCTTCTTAATCTTGCTCACACTGTACTGTTGCCCTCTCCCACAGCTTTCTACACTTTCACTTTGCGTCACATTAGGGATGGGCGATATGGCCTAAAATCCATATTGCAATATAAATTGCAGCCTCTTGCATTAACAATATATATCACAATATACAAAATATAATAGAACCATTTCAGAACAGGTTACATAGACCCTAAGGAAAGCCAAACTGCTAAATGTATTTTTAAACAAAGAAAGAAAGAAACTTGGTATGTAGTTTTGAGAACATTTATTGCGCAAAACTGTAATTATACAACATAATGTTGCAGATAAATAAAATTCAAGTACACTAGCTGCCAAGACTTTAACAGAGAAAAAGCTTAAAGTATTGGGTTTCTTTCCTTTAGTCCATTCAAAAAGCACTACACTTAGTTAGTTTAAGTCCTTGGTTCTTAAATGCCACCCAAGATGCAGAGAACAGGAAAAACTGGTGGCTTTTTAGTGTCTTTTTAGCTAAGGAACAGACACTGTACTGCACTGTTCTCTTAATGAAATGAAAACTGGTGTCTTGTTAATAAAGGAAACGGATACTATGAATTAAGGAAATACTTCCAGTATTAGGCATGGCTATTTTAAATATAGAAAATTCTTCCAAGTGTAGTGCACAGATACTTCAAATGAAAACACAATACAGTGCAAAATGAAAGCACAATACATTTTTTTAATGAAGAAAATACTTCTAGTATAAGGCACATATATCGTTAACTAAAGAAAATGTTTCAAGTATAAAAGTTTCTTTACAGTAGTGCCATGCCATAGATAGTAAAAAGTGCAAAACAGTGCAGAAGGCACCAAATGTAGTTTCAGTTATTATCTTAAAAGGACACAAAAGATGCAAAGAACCAAAAAACTGGTGAGCTTGATACAGTCGCCACCAGTCCAGTGGGTCAGTCTCTACTCCAACCTGCCTTGTCTGCAGGTAACTTTTTAGCTCCACTTCGATGGCCTCTCTGTCAGCAAGAGTGGCTGTTCCATCGGAGGCCTTTTTGAAAAAGCCTCCCAGGCTCCGTTTCACCCTCTTGGATTGCCTCTCAACAGCTACTTCAGCAGCTTCAGCACCATGAGCTGCAGCTTCCGTGCTTGTGTGTGGCTCTGTGACTGTTGCAGCTTGCACCTCCAACAGTGACTGAATTTCTGCTACCGCTCTGGTCTTGATGAACTCCTCGTGGTTATCAGCTATATACAGGGTTCGTACACATTTTTCAAGGTCAAATTCAAGCACTTTTCAAGCACTTTTAAGGGTAATTTTCAACATTTTCCAGCACCTTATCGCTGGGGTACAATACATATCTACAGGAATGTATATACTCATGATTATTTTTTTTCACTTTTTATCACAATTATGTACATTGTATTATGCTGTAAACATCTAAAATTATGTTTCATAATGGCAAAAACTTTAGAAATTAAAGTTAATAATAAAGTCAAGCACTTTCAAGAACTTAAACTAAAATCCAAGCACTTTTCAGACCTTGAAAACACAACATTGAAATTCAAGCACTTTCAAGGATTTGCAACGTTACAGGACCAAATAAAAGTAACATAGCAACTGTAAGTGTCTTTGGCAACTTATATGAGGAAAACAACGTCTCAAACACGCGGGAAACACCGACGTCATCAACAGGACGTGTACCGTCACACCTCTTTGGGAGCCGCAGCGCCGGCTTTCTGTGTGAATTACACAGCGGTACGGCGGAGATGCTTCGCTCTGTGTGAATGACCATCGGCCGAGAATTGGCCAACCACCGCTCCGGATATAATGCGGAGACGCTGTGTAAAAAGGGCTAATAATAGTTGCCAAGCATAATATGACAATATAACCATGGATACTGCAGCTGAAATTGTTACAATAAAGTTCATTATTCTTACAGCTGTAAGAAATAGCGTAACATGCTTCATAGTCTTTATAGGTGGCCCACTGTAGTTCGTAATTTATTTTCATAAATCGTTTCTGAACAGGTGTGTGATTGACCTGGATATAAGCGTCTATAGCGCAAAATTATATAATGTTAGTTTCTAAAGAGACAAGACTGAGCCCACTCTCCAACTCTCCTCTCTCCTTGTTAAAAAAAAAAAGGCGGTCCGCCGCTGCTAGGTGCATATAAGGGAAACACTGGTATACTATAGGTTGAAATTGTTTCAATACTCAAGTTCCACATTATGGATACACATGTACCCGTCAGAAAGAAATTAACCATGATACTGTTCTGACTAAAACACAGTGCACGCATCTTGTTAAATTCTAAAAGTCCTCCTGGTCGTGTAAATTTTCATCCATGAATTCAAAAATGTTATACATTACCAATATCTAGATCTAGTTATTGTATCAAAGTTAGAAAATTCCAGTATCATAACACTCATTTCAAATGTAAGTACAACTGAAATTAAATTATGTCAATCCCTTTGAGAATGTTGATTGTTTTTCAAGCAATGTTTGGATCTTCCTTGCCTGAATCCTAACTCCATCAACTGACATGGAAGAAACAAACATCCAGTTATAGTAAACATACCGGCTTTTGCACCCAATGTCGTATGCAATGGTCTCTGAAAACACGCAATTTTAATATTGGAGCCCTACACAGATTCTGACAGTGATATGGCAAAAACACAAAAAAAGTGAATGTGATGCCAAGTCGGGGCATTCTCACACGCAGAAATGACAAATATGCAAGACAAGTGTAAGTGCCGACTGCAACTTTCATGGCAACACAATAAGTCAAACTGCCAAGTCTCTCTCCGTCAGAAAATAAAACCCAGGCACAGTAGCACCTTTAGACTCCACTTCACACAAGGTGTTTACACTACAAGTTCAATACTCACTGCTGACATCTGAGGTGAGATACCCACAACTGTTAAACTTCCTCTTACTTACCTCACAGTGTCCTCTGGGCTCAGGCACACATTCAGCCGCACTAGAAGAGGATTATATACCTGTGAAAAAAGTTCTCTCTTTCTTTTTATCACTTTCTCTATTCCAAGTTTCATCATTCTGGCAAATGCATTTTTCATCACACCTTCCAAATCCAAACAGCAAAATGAAACTGTTGTGTTACGCCATGTACATGTCCTTGCTCTGTTTCCTCGCTTGCCCTATCAATTTCTTCCTGAACGTGATCTTTCTGTTTCTCTCATTCTTCGCCTTTACCTTTTCTCCTTCCCTCCATTTCCTCCCAACCCTCACAGATTCTCACAGTCTGCTGCATAAGCCTTTTTTTCTCCATGCGAGAATATAGGCCATCGCTCTGACAGCAGGAAGGCAGCGAGAAGTCGAAGCAGCGCTGCTCTTCTCTTCTTCCCTGCATTCTGCTCGCTCGCAGCAGCTGAAGACAGTACGCATGTACTGTATGTGTGTGTGTGTGTTGCTGCCTTACAGTGACTCAGAGTGCCACAGTCGAGGGACAAACCACAGCATACAGCAGCCTGTGCTGCACAGGCTTCGCCTAGAGCCGTTTCAGCTTTGCAGAAACTAAACCTCCTGCACGTCCCATTGCATATTATCAAAGATGATTTGAAACACTCTGGGAAACTGTTTGTTTTTTTATCCACACGTTCTGATTTGTGATAACACTGATCTGCCAGGGCTATGTAAACCAATGCACCATGCACTGTATGCTGAATCTAGGCCAGAACTGTAGACATCACACCTTGATTAAAGGGTGCTGCATCAAAAGATAGCTTTCCTACATATCCCTAAAGTAAACAAACAGGAAACCACAAGCTCTGTCTAGATTACCCTTTTCCTTTTTTCACCTGCCAAAAAAATGATACGATTCACCCACTGCTGCTTTCTAGTGCAGACACATACAGTCAAGCCCGAAATTATTCATACCCCTGGCAAATTTTGACTTAAACTTACTTTTATTCAACCAACACGTTTTTCCTTGATTGCAAATGACACAGGCGTCTCCCAGAAGATAATAAGACGATGTACAAGAGGCATCATTGTGGAAAAAATATTTCTCATCTTTTATTTACATTTGAACAAAAAGTAGCACGTCCAAAATTATTCATACCCTTCTCAATAATCAATAGAAAAGACTTTGTTGGCTATTACAGCAATCAAATGCTCCTATAATTGCTGACCAGCTTTTTGCATGTCCCCACTGGTATTTTTGCCCATTCATCTTTAGCAATGATCTCCAACTCTTTCAGGTTGGAGGGTCTCCTTGCCATCACCTTGATCTTTAGCTTCCTCCATAGATTCTCAATTGGATTCAAGTCAGGACTCTGGCTGGGCCACTGCAAAACATTAATGTTTTTGTCCGCTAACCGTTTCTTCACCACTTTTGCTGTGTGTTTCGGGTTGTTGTCGTGCTGAAATGTCCACTGGTGCCCAAGGCCAAGTTTCTCTGCAGACTGCTTGATGTTGTTGTTGAGAATCTTGATGTATTTTTCATGGTGCCTTTAACTGTGATTAGGTTCCCTGGTCCATTGGCTGAAAAACACCCCTAAAGCATTAGGTTCCCACCACCATGTTTGACAGTGGGAATGGTGTTCTTAGGGTTGAAGGCTTCTCATTTTTTTACACTAAAAATTAAGGATACATCATTGTGGCCAAACAATTAAATTTTTGTTTCATCTGACCCTAAAACAGAAGACCAAAAGTCTTCTTCTTTGTCCAGTTGTTATCTGAAGAATTGGCGTCCTCCTTGGTCTGCGTCCGTGGAACCCAGCAGTGTGCAGTGCCCGTTGGACTGTCTGCCTTATGACGTTGCCACCATCAGAGTCCAGATTCACCAGGATGGCCTTGGTGGTGATCCTTTGATTCTTTTTCACCTCTCTCACTATACTCCTCGCCAGCACAGGTGTCACTTTTGGCTTCTGACCACATCCTCTGAGATTTTCCACAGTGCGGAACATCTTGCATTTTTTAAATAATATTTTGCACTGTAGCCACTGGAACTTGAAAACATTTAGATATGGCCTTATAGCCCTTTCCTGACTTGTGAGCAGCCACAATGCGCAGCCGCAGGTCCTCAGTGAGCTCCTTTGTCTTAGACTTAACTGTCCACAAACCAACTGCAGAGAGCTGCTGTGTTTCACCTGTTGAGTTGATTAAAACTGAGACAACTTTGGATTTTCCCATAGACTGTGACAGTTTGCAAAGGGTATGAATAATTTTGGACATGCCACTTTTTGTTCAAATGTAGATAAAAGCTGAGAAATATTTTTTTCCACAATGAAGCCTCTTGTACGTCATCTCTTCATCTTTTGGGAGACGCCTGTGACTTTAAGTCCAAATTTGCCACGGGTATGAATAATTTCGGGCTTGACTGTATGTACAAACATTTCTAAAACATTCATAAGTGTGTGTTATGTTTGTTATAGTTTATTATTTAAGTTAATTATTTTTCAGTGATGTTTTGTAACCATGGGCAGTTTTAATCATGACCTGCCAACAGACTGCAGATGTAAATTAGCTCTAAGCTAAGTCTGGTATAATGCATCAAATGGCAACTGTACACGGTCACCCTACAAATAAATGTAACTAAATAACATTAAGTATGAAGCAAGAACTGAGTCCATTTAATTCAGAAACAGAATAAAGCTGAGGCAATATGGTGGCCAAATTTAGTTGGTATGTCGACCAATAAATAAAAAGCAATGTCAGCACAAAAATGCTGCAAAAAGTTTATATTTAAGGACACTTAAAAGCAGCGGAGTCTCCATCACATAGTCTGTTCATGAGAGAGCAAATGTATTTTTCATATGATAAATCATGCTCAGTATCAGTATCTCGGTCACAACTGTCTGACAACCAAATTTAAGGGTTTCTTATTATAAACTGGTTTATGCTCATGCTAAACGATAATATTAGCTGAAATTATGCAATTAGATGTTTCCCTCAAAAATCTACTTAAGTACTTGTATTAAACATACAGGCTGTACTTCATTGATTTGACATCAAAATAGTGAATATTAAATTTACAGGGTTTGTGAAAGTCGACCCGTGAGCAGCTGGATGATGCCGAAGAAAAGTATTACACTCTGGTCAGGTTTCCCAATTTTCACGTGTTTCTCACTTAACTCACAATAGCAGCAACAGACGAAATGATAATGAATGTGGTAGTTCCAACTAGGGATGGGGCCGATCCAGTCCTGTATCGGTATCAGGTCACGATATTTCGATGCGATATTCACGGATCGGAAATCTCCGATCCAACCTACGGAGATTTCCGATCCATGAGCCATGTCTGTGCTTAAATGTTGTCTGCAGAAATGACCACAAGTGATTCTGCTAGTCTGCTAGCTAGCTGCAAACTGTGGAATGGATTTCCTAAACGGAGGCGTGGCTCAATGAGACACAGAGTTATGAGACACACCCCTGCTCAGGAAATCCAGTCCACCGTTTGCAGCCAGCTAGCAGGCTAGCATTGAGCAGCCAACATGTCCGCTGTGTGGAAATATTTAACACTGGAAACACTGCAAAGCAAGACAGCAAAATGCAATGTTTGTAAAGCCGTTATTCAGAGAGTCGGAAGCTCCCTCGCAACGTACAACACCACTAACGCAATAAAACATTTAAGAAAGCACCACGTGAAAGGGCACAAGGAATTTTTAGCCAGGGGGCAGAAAGACGTAAGAAGCCGTCAGGAATCACTTCTGGAGTGAAGAAGTTGCTCAACTTCATCGTACTCAATGACCAATCGTTATCAGTGGTGGAAAACGCTGAATTTCTCATCCTGATTGAACACTTGCAGCCACTTGGTACAGTTCACCATCCAGGAGATACTTATCAGAGACTGCACTACCTGAACTATACGACCATGTGTCAACCAAGTTAGCTGAGAAGTTAAAAGGAGTTCCAGCCCTGACAATCTAACTCAAAGTCTTATACGGTACATTTGTTTTGATTAATGTGACTCACGGTGGTGATTTGAGCTAAATGCTAAACTCAGCACCCTCAAATGATCACATTACATGCTAGCACGATGATGTTTAGCAGTTGGCCATATTCATCTTCTCTGTTTGGAGAATTAGCATGCTTGGATTTGCTATTTAGTAAAAAACACACATAACACCTGAAGCTAATGGGAATGTCATTTGTTTTTTAGTTATCTGATAATTATTTACTAAACTTATCAAAATTATCCTCTGGCAATGGCGCTAGAAAATAAGCAAGGGAATAAACAAAATTATTATCTGTCGGGCAAATGAAGTTTGTCCCAAAATTCATGGCAAAACATCCAATAGTTTTGAGACATTTCAACAACCAATAAAGTCAACCTTGTGGTGGTGCAAGTGGAAAAGTCAGGAGCACCAAGGTCATTCGGATACATCGTTGAGAACCATGAATTTCTATTCAAAGTTGGGTGCCAACTCACGGATGTAGAAGTTTAGTTATTTCACAAAAGAATTGAGAACTTTGACCTGTAGGTGGCACTCCAGAAAAAGCCAGAAGATCACCAAAGATATTGGGTTTCCTCCTCTTTGCACCATCAACATCTGTTCCACATTTCATTGCAATCCACCCCCTAGTTGTTGAGATATCTTACATTAAAAAAATACTATTGAGGCTATCATAATTTCTTGGGTGGACCTTAATTATGTGCTGGTGCACCTAAATAAAAAAAGCTAGGTGCACCAGTGCAACAAGTGTAAAAAGAGTAAAAATACAAAAAATAGTTAAATTGCAAATTCCAAATTCCTTTATGATGTGTCCTTTTCCCTGTAGCTCTGGGTTTTAATAGCCATCAACACCACAGGTAATACATTTAAGGATCTGATCTTTTGTTCCATGAACAACGTACAATGTTTAATGTGCAACTGTTCATTCATGTTCTTTTCAAAATCATCTTTTCAATATGATGTAGCTCGCCCAGTAAACAGTTGTTGATATGTAGGTTGTAATAAAAGCTAAACCAATCCCGCTCAGAGCTAACAGGTGTTGGGATTATCACACAGGTTAGTTTCAGACTCACCACAGACAGAAGTTGATGATAGAAACCAATCACCTCACTGCATATAGAACTCACCATCTTTAGAGGGTGACATTATTCACAGAATGGGCAAGAGTTGACATAATTTCATTTAGAAATATGACAAAAACAAACATCAAATGTAGAAAAATCAAAGAAATGTACAAGTGACTAGAAAGCTACAGCTAAAAATGGAGAGTACAGAGGTACTGTTTCAGATTGTGTAAAGTTTTGGTGCTAAAGTGGTTCAACATAAATATCAAATGTCATGCTGCTATTAAAGATAGATTTACAGTTATATGCCAACACTAAAAAGGCAAACACTGACAACTGTTTATTCTGAGACATTCACAAGCCATCATCCCCAAAAAGTTACCAGCCAGTATCGCAGGTAAGCCTCACTGACTCATCTGCCACTACAGATAACATCCATCAGCATTTGCCTGGTAAAAGCATCCGAGTGACATTATCACAGGTTGGCTGCAGGTGTCCTGAGGGGGGGGGTTCAAAACAAACAGCATGAAAACCTACTCGAGCTCCAGCAGAAGAATGCTGTGACAGTCGCAGGCAGGCTGCAGCAGTGCTGAGTGCTAAAATGGCTGCTCATTCTCCATACAGACACAGAGCTTAGCTGGGAGGAGGAGGGCTCCCACTCCCAACAATTTGCCTCAAATGTGGCTCATCCTTAGGTAGGCTTAACAGCTCGTGTGAGAAGCTAATAAAGGAAATGCCACTGCTTGGAAAAGAATAAATATGAAACACGTATAAGACTTATTTTAGTCTTCTGGAATCATCAAGCAGCAATAATCTTCTGCCTCATCTACCTCCACATCTCCATCAGTATGCACAAACACTCTCTTTCATCTAGAGAGGTGACGGTAAATAGTGCTATAACATGTCATCGTGCTGTGACAAGATCTGGTTGAGGATCATCTCTTCTCCACATTCCACGGCAAGGTTCTTACACAATCAGATTCAAGCACTTTTCAAGCTCTTTCAAAGTGCCTTTTCAAGGTTTTTCCGACCAGAAACATCCGTGGTAAATTACATACTTACCTACATATAAAACATGTTTGGTCACTTTAAATCTGACGTTATTGTGCTAGATACAACCAAAATTGTTTTGTCATAGCGAGCTTTAGCATTCTAGAGAGGGTTGACAAATTTAGAGGAAACATAGAAAAGTTGTCACCTGTTTGAAAGTAGACTTAAAACCCTTTGTAACCTAGCTGTGCTGATATTAAACAGCTTTTTTTCTTTCTTTTTTTTAAATAGTGTAGTTCAAGCAGTTTCAAGCATTTTGTCCAAGTGTTCTCTAGGGTTTTCCAGCACTCGTATGATCCCTGCATTCTTGTGGAAGAACATCCACCCTTTATACAATTGTTTTCATTGACTATTTGCTCTTTCTTATATGCCAAGACAAGATTAATGAAGACATGGTATTTTGTTCAAAGTTTGAGGACTATATAAAACAACGCTAATGCCTATTTTAACTTTCTTACTTCATTGTTTTGATTCTGTTGTTTACCAGTTGTACTCGAGCAGTCACAGCAAACCTTGAACTGAATAACTGAGATCTATATTGAACTCTATATCCTGGCTCTTATGTGGTCTACATCTTTGCCTGGGGGGCCCCGCTACAATGCTTTCAGTCAGAACATGATAAAGTCTGCACCACCAATACTAATAAATAGACTTCCCGCTTTCAGCAAATGTACTCAAGCAAAACAAAAAGTACATTTACATCAACTATTTTTTACAAAGAGCGTGAGCTAAATGCCACTGACTAAGTAGTAGTCTGATAGCAGTGGTGTCAGGATCAGATTCAGCTTCATTGGTTAAACATGTTTACATATAAAAGGAATTTGAGTGCTGTTTTTAGATTTGCTCTCACTTTACTTATACAGGAATAGACATACTAAGAAAGTTAAGAATAAGGACAACTAAGCTAAAAAAATAAAGGCAAAGAATAGACAGGACCGATATGTACACAAATATATGGAAAAAATAGGTGTTTATATATATATATATATATATATATATATATATATATATATATATATATATATATATATAGCAGCAATATCTTGGTATTATCCAAATGTGACTTAAAGCAGAAAAGTCAATTTTAAGATTTCTCTTTCCTCCTGTGATTTTTGGCTATATAAATAAATCTGGCCTGACTTAACTTTACTGAACTTCATATAGCCTTGAGTTGTTGTTGCTTCAGATGTTTGACTGCAGCCAAAAGAAAAACTTAAAAGAAACTAACACATTGAAATAAATTCTACTGAAACATACTCCCCATCCACTGGAGATTAGACGGATTGATGTTCAAGAAAACAGTCCCATTTTAGCCTTTTTATCAGAGATTTTTGTTGACATTTCAAAGACAGAACTCTTCACCAACATGTCCATCATTCACCAAACTGTTCTCTGCTTGCCTACAGCACTTTAAAGTGCACAAAGGCCAAATTCCAAAGTTATACTAACGCTCAAATGGCTCCGAACAAGCTCAGTGTTTAGATGACAATAAATTATATACATTAAATTAATAATTGTTAAACTAATCAACCGACAAAAGAAGCGAAAATTCTCTGATTCCATCTTCTTAAACGTGAAAATATCTCAACATATCTAATGATTTCATCTTGGGCTTTTAGGAAAAAATGATTGACATTTTCCCCTTTTTGCTGACATTATATGGAGCAAAAACTATACAATTAATCAAGGAAACAAAGAACAAATGAACTGAGAATGAGAATAATTGTGAGCAGCCCTGCTCAATTCAACAATTTGCAAGTTTTGTTTCACGCAGCAAAAAAGTTGCAGCCTGACATGTTTGAGTTAAATTGCCTTGACTTGACATGTCCTGCTACGTGACTGCTGCACATGTGCACATTGCGATGACCATGCCGAAACAATTTATTGTGCAGCCCTAATTTAGACATAAACAATCTTTAAGAACATGTCTATAAAAAGCAGCTATTCTAAACTTTCAGTTTGCAGGAAAGTGCTTTAGAAATCAGTGCAACTCAGTGTTTGACATGCAAGCGTGTTTCTCCTAATACATAATAAGCACTGATTTTATTCCTTTATTCACTGACTTGGTTGAATTTTCCACACTGAGATTAACCAGTTTTACATTCAGAAGTGTTGAAAACAAATGCTGTATTTAAAATGTTACACAACAGGCTGCACACACTTAAAGGTGCCCTGTGTCGTTTTAATCACAAGAGAAAAAAAAATCTTCATTGATAGATTTTCATGCTGAAATGAGTAAATAAACAAACGTTCTTCGTTTTCATGACTGAATAAACAAACTGCAGATTTCACTTTGTTTACATGTGGCGTACCCTGCCATCTTTCTAGCTTCAAACGATATCTTGGGACCTTGTTTTCCTCTGAGAACAGCCTGTTTATTCAGTTATGGCAAAAATACATATTTCTGAGTTTCTATCAGATATTGCGAATATTACATTTCTGACTACACAGTGCCCTTTAAATCAGAAGCAGGACTACAGTGAGAACAGAAAATTGATTTTGTCCATTAAATAATCGCCTACCTAAGACTAGCATCTCCTTCATCTACTTTGGAGCATCTTCAACAGTGCACACGAGTTATGTATGTCTGTTATCTAATGATGACCAGAGGTTTTATTTTTGCCCTACACCAAGAGGTCAAGATGTCCTTTAAGTTTTCGCGTTCAGGACGCAAGTTGCGGGTAAATGCAGTGATTCGCAGCGACGCCTGGAGGCCGTCCACACTGACTTACATAAGGACAGCCTCGTAGGTTTCTTTGCAGGTGGCGAAGGAGCAAAATGTCCCAGCGAGCACTGCACGTTATGTATTCAGTTGGAGAAGATGGTTGGTGAATTGTAGCGACGTTATGTGGAAAAATCAACAATGAGTCAGGCATGTTAGGAGGCCCTCAGCATTAGCCCCGCTGCAGCGGACAGTGAAATCATGGATGGTCAGGATGACATGTTGTCAGGCTGTGTGCGTGTGTGTGTCGGATGTCTTACCTGTTTTGTCGCCCGTTGAACTTGTAAATAACGATCTTGCCAGCGGGGTCCTGCTGTACGTTGTCACGCTGGATGATTAATTCCCATGCAAACGGCAGCTCAGGTTGTGCGCAAAAAAAAGTGGCCAGTTAGCTAACTTAGCTAACCAGCTTAACTTACTGCTTGCGACAAGGGTAGTCAGATGTCTTCACTTTTTATCCACTCTTACTTTGGATTAAACAATTTGCGACCCGTTGTGGAGACCATGTTATAAACCCGAGCGGGTTAGCTGGGGAGCCGGGTAAAAGTTGCACGCTAGCTGGCTCGCTAGCAATTCAACGCCAGCTTCTGTTGACAAACAAGCCTGCGTAGTTAAAATCACACACGACTTGAGGCTAGCTAACGCCAGGCTGCCAGCACGGCTAGCTTAGCTAGCTAACCAGCTTGCTAAGTCCAAACCTCGTCCCGTAAATCCGTCCTCGCCGTGTCCGACTTGTATCCCATCGGCAGCTGCGGGTCGTAAGTAACTCCCGGGATCACTTGCGGGCGGTTTCTGTGTTTCAATGACGGCGCACTCGCGTTTGCAAACCCAAGTTATCGCTTTGGTCTCTGCTCTCCGCCATTTCCAATCTCTCAACACAAACAAACAGGGCTGCTCGTCCGCACGGAGCGTCGGGGCGCGTTCACGAGGAGGGCAGCGGGCAGAAGTCTCTGTGCACGGTGGTGATAACACAGGACCTGACTCCTGATCAATAACAGAGGAGCTGACCCCTGATCAGTAACAGAGAAGATTATCAACTCAATCTAGAAGATGTTCAGAAATGCTGCGTGTGAAGAGCACTATAGAGAGTAAGAGGAGTCGTGTGCGCTGGATACAGGTACAGTGTGTGAGCATCGTGTGGTGAGGAACTCTATTATCTTTGGCTTCAACCAAACACCACCTAAAAATATTAGACTTTAAATTAAACTGACCTCACGTCCATCACACCGACACAGCTGACCTGCCTATCTAACTGACAACATCTTGTGTATTTGCTGATGGGGGTCAGGGATCAATACAAAGCCTTAAATGGCAGAATCAGCTCGATTCAAGTCCTGACTTTATCTGATCGATCACATGTGTGAGCTAATTAACAAGGTTTTAAGGACACAAAACAACATGCATGCAGCCTATGCTAGCGGCCATGTCCTCCTGATAGTTTTTTTTTTTCTGGGAGTTTAGGTTTCTAAAGGATGAGTTAACCCCCAAATGAAACATTCAGTCTCTATCTACGCTCACCCACATGGTGATGGAAGGTCAGGCGGAGTTTCTAGAGCTTCACAGTCAAACAGCGTTGCAGCATTCTTCGACACAACTGGAGCAGATGGGGACCATCATTCGTTTTCTCAGTGTTTAGCCGTGTGGCACCACTTGGCGACTCCTCAACCTGCACAGGCGTCCTCTTACTCTTCACATGTATTTTATATAATTTACTTGTATCAGACAGTGCGTTTTTTTTTCTTCTGTTTTGTACATGTGACATCTATTGAATGTCTTGTCTGTCCCGGGAGAGGGATCCCTCCTCTGTGGCACCTCCCGACATCTTTTCATCATCAAAGACGTTGAAAAAGACGTCTTTTGGATGTCTTTTCGCTCAATGGGGCATAATCAAAGTCCCGAGATCCTCGAGACACGATGGCAGTGCAGAGGCAGAGCAGAGCGGCTCAGTAACGGGGGCAGTTAGAATGGATAAACACTACAGAGGGAACAAGACAGACATTTCTCTGTGTGGCATCATGTTTCACCTGGTTTGGGCTTGTGCCCTAAAACACACTGTAATAATAGGCCTGGCAGGACCAGCAGGCCGATATCATGGCAACAAACCTAATCACACAGGGTTCCCAACTCACACGGACCACTGACACTCACAGACCAAATCTGTTCTTTCGCTGCAACCATGGATTTGATCTGAATGCAGCCTCGAGCACACCTAAGTAACTTCTGCCTCTGGGGCTCTCTCAATCAAAACAGAACAAAATATGTATTGCTTGATCATGGGCGTTGTGGTCTTTATTGTTAAGCATCCACCATCACCAATAAAAATCGATGTTGACAGACAAGGTGATGCTTTAAAGCCAGTCCCACCAGAGGTTTTAGCAGTGGGTGACAAAATGAAACGCAGTGACTGATTTCTCTAAGATTGTCAAATATTACATCTTTTAAAGCAAAACTATGAGTTGAAAGAACATTTAACGCTCTGCAGAGATGAGAGGACCATCATAGGTTCATCAATGCAAGCAACAACCTTCACATGACACTGTCATCTGAACCACTGTTTATATGATTTATTGATCAGTGCAGCTTTAATATTTGTAGGAAACAATGTTTTGGAGACTTGAATGGACTTTCAGATTATATAGATTGTAAAAAGTTTATATCTAGTTTTTTACTCTCCCTCATAGTGGCTCTCTTGGAGAAAACTGTTCTGAAGAAATGTAAGTTGAAACAAATCTTCCTCGCTGTATGAGCTTTTGAAGCAGCACCACTCCAGACTCTTGATCTGCTCCTCCAGGGCTGCCTCTCATGCTCATTTCGCTCTGAATATTATGATGAAATTATATGTGAGAATGAGAATAGCGTGTGCATGGGCGTGTCTTTGGGAGGTATTCTGGGAAATACTCTGAAAAGTAATTACATTGTGTGTAATATGTTAATTGGTCACTTGCATTCCTTTACTGTGTGTCGTCTCACTTCAAAGTTCAAGGTTGTGACTCACGAAAGCTGCTGTTTGGATCCGATGGAGCTCCGACCCCCTTTTGTTAAGACCGTTTCATGTTTTACTTTTCAAATTCAATGATTGCTGTCCTCATAAGGGCCTCATTAAAGCGTGCCTGAAAAGGGCGATGGAGGTTGAAGATGAGTAACACATGCCGTGTGGCGTGCAGGCTAAAAAACATTCCCTAACTTCACACATTTACTAAACAAGGTCATTTTTAGATATTTCCACAGGTCACAGCTGAGATACCCGACATACAAAGGATTCAATACTCATTCTCAGGCATTAATTTTCTTCTCGATGAAACATTAATTTAAAACATCAGCCCAGAAGCTCTTTGGAGTAAGTGGAACCAGCGATTAAGAATAAATTACTTTTCCTTAAAGTCTGTCATCCATCATGCAGCGAGGACTGACAGGGTTAGTGGCAGCATGAATAAATCCTGCAGCCTTTTTTGACGCCTCAGTCGACATTTTGTTATTTAGGTACGGTCTGATATGAAGCTGTGTTGCATAGCTTTCCTTTTTGTTGTGTTTTTTATTTAACAGATGCTTCTGAGTAGAGCTCAGACGGAGAGTTAATTGACAGAAAATTATTAAACAACTAGTGTGATGATTGATTAAATCATTTATAGTCATTTTTCAAGCATCTTACTTGTTGGGATTTGAAAATATGCCATTTGAAGTGATTAACTTTGGACTCAGACATTTTTTCCACTATTTTCTGATATTTTATTGAAAAAATAAACATGTAATATATGTAATATAACATATTCTGTGTAAGACCATCAGTTATAGTTCCTTCATTGGCCTTTTGTCCACATGTTTGGTATCGTTAATGTATTCAAACGGGATTAATGATGTGTATTAAACATCTGGCACTGAGGTACACACTCAATTAATACTGAAATTAATACATTATTATTAAAGGCCCACTCCACTCAAAAATGCTTTCTCATTCCTACAGCTGAATGTTTGAGCCTCACTGTGCAGCATGATGGAAAAAGGCTGTTTTTTTTCAATGAGGGGAAAAGGAGCAGATGCAATTTTAAGAATTTTAAAAAGGTGATGGAACATTTTTGTGAGCAAAAAAAAAATAAGCAGGGTACAATTTGATGTCTAAAAACAAGTCTGAAGACAAACTTTAGATTTATCTAATATCTGAAAATAAAAGCAAAACTTTGACTCATCTTTCCAATGCTTTACCGGCAGCACGGTGAACAATTCTTAATAACTCCCTGCAAATAAATAATATTTGACCCTTTTACAAAGAGAAATGGAGGCGACAATAATACCACAAACTGATAATATGGAGAGAGCATTTCATGGAAAAGATCAGACAGCTGAACACTGCTGCATTTAATAAAGGACGCAATTATGTGCCGGGTCTTTGCTGGAGAGCCGCAGCTGCCTTTCTGTTTAATCCCTAATATGCAGACGCTGTGTAGAGTTTTTGCACTTTGCACATTGATTTATACTGAACTGGTTTTTCCTCCTGAAATAACCATGACAACACAGCGAGTCATCGCTCATTGTCTATTACAGCACTTCCAGCTCGCACAGGGTCGGAAATCAGCTGATATGTGGAGGTCAGCTGTGAAACATGTTGGATCCATATGAAATATGGCAACAGTGAGTATCAAACAGATGCTTATATTAATCATTCACTTAAAACAAATATGTCTTTTGACAAAGAAGACGGAGACTGTCTACCTAGTTTGAGCCTCCTTTAAGAGTCCAAAAAGACCAACAGTCATTTAACCTACTTCTTTATAGATACGTTGGTGAGGTCACAACTGCTGTTTCTGAAAAATCAGTCATCAAAGTCATCACCAGAGGCAGAGAAAAATAGGTTTGTCCAGTCTGCCATGAAATGTCCATGTGTGAATTGCGGCCAAGGGAAAAATGGCAAGATCCTCATTATGTCAGTCCCATGAAGGTAATCTTTTCTGTTTTCAAAGCATTGAGATTCATGTAAATAAAGACTATTGGAATCATTTCATTCCAATAGCCAATAATGACTGCTGGGATTCCTATCTTTTGATTTTTACTGTGAAGAGAAATAGCTCCTGAAAAAAACCACAGAGGAAAAAGACGAATGAATCCTGGAGGGTGTAATGTCACATTTTGATCTCTGTGCTGCTGTTTATAGATGGTGAAAAAACTGCATTTTCCTGCCATTTCAGGGTCTGCTGTTGTACATACAAGAGCATCAGGCTTCTTTACTACAAATCAGTGCAGCTACTGTCAGATAGTAATGTTAACATTTAACATACAACTGACTATTCCAGAGTCCAAGACCCAAACTTCTGCTGACTTCAGTACTGAAGACTGTCACAGAGTCAAAGTCTGCATTTTAAAACATTACATTAGAGTTGCAACGATTAGTGGATCAAAACAAAATCACTTTACCAACTGTTTTGATGATCCAATCTCATTCTTCCAGCAATAAAATATCAAACATTTGCTGGTTCCAGCATCTTAAATGAAAGAATGTGCTGTCATTATTTGTTATTTATGATGGTAAACGGAGAGTCTTTGGGTTTTGGACTGTCAGATGGACAGAAGGACCGATTTGAAGACGTCACTTCGGGCTCTGGGATATTGTGATCAGCATTTGTAACAGTTTGTTGACATTTTATCAAGTAAATAATTAATCGTGGAAACAACTGGCAGATAAATCAATACTTAGAAATGATACTAAATAAGTTTGTATCTATAACTTCAGTTCAACCAGGCTTATTTTAGGTTTTCCATCTGAGTCCATTCAAACAATCAAAAGGAACACAACTGATAAAAAAAAATGAAGATAATACAATTTCACATTAGGCATTGCGTATTAATACTGTGTAAATACATACACATACAAAGTAATCCTCTGTTAAAGACAGACTTACTTTAAATTTTTTTTTTTTTTAACAATAACATTTCGAAGCAGCATTTAAAAATTATGTGTTGTTTTGAGGTCTTGCCATGATGGTGTTGAAATATGGCCTGAGTTTTGTACAACTGGAAAAGAGACTTGATGTAAAGGAAATGCGTTTATCCTTTTAAGTAGGAAGGAAGTGTAAATGTTCTGTGCACTAACATGAGTCACGCTTAAGCACAACCTGACAAAGCAGGAAGTTTTCCATTGTTAAGTCAGAGACTGACAATGTAATAACATATATTTCAATTACAATGTATGACACATAATTGTTTTTTCATTCTCTGGATTTATTGCAGTTTTATGTGTGCAAACAAAATAAAATAAAAGATAGAAGCATGATTTATTTACTTTATGTAAACAACAAATCCATTTTTGTCACTATATTATCAGAGTTTACTTCTGATAATATAGAAAAGACTTTACATTTACCAACTTTAAACTTGATTACAGGATTCACTGAGAAGAGGAGCACAACTTTCAGATGTCGTCCTTTTAAAGATGAAAGTAGATACTGAAGCGTCTGTAGCCTCCTCCTCACTGCCGACATGCACTGCAGTTCAGATATGTACAATGTCTTTTAATGCCGTCATTTGAAGAGTTTGAACTTCCGGAGCAGCGGCTGGACAGTCTCTTTTGGACACGGCTTCAGAGCCAAGCAGGTGGGTATGTTCTCTGGCTGTTCGATCCAAAGCTTGTGAGCCACTCCGGCCTGTGTTAGGTTCTCTGATAGACTAGAGAGGGCGGCCTCGTCTGGAGCCTAGAGAGACAAAATAAAAATTGACATAGGAATTCAACGTCCAAGACTGGGACACAGATTATCATTACTTCACATTTAACTCCAGCCTCCATTCCAGAGGATATATGCTGTATATAAATATTTGTAGTTGATTTAGCACTAAAACCTCTAGATGGTGACATTTTCTGATTCAAGTATTTAATTAATTGCATCATCATAGTGAAATTGAAAAACACAGTTTCATCAGCTAGACTTGATCGTATTCTAAATCGTTATTATTTTAATAATTGCATCAACCGTTAGTAAGAACGACATCATCATCATTTGGTTTATTACAGTAAAACCACTGACGTGAACCTTGAGTAAATAAATAACTCCAAACTCCATCTGAAATTCACTCTTTTCGTTATTTCGTTGCTCATCGGCACATATTTATGATAGCTAGAAAGCATTGAAGATGTTATCATATTCTTAAGGACGTACTTTTAAATTCGGCATTAAGCTTGCATAGACAGAACTCATAAAGAAATCGAGGAGTTTTTACATCGCTTTACCTCAGGTTATCACATTTTTTGGCATGTGTTTTTGAAAGCTTTATTAGTGGGTGATATCTAGTACAAACCAGTTAAAAATGACATTTTAAATAAATTTGAATAACGCCGAAGAATACAACTAACCACATTAGACTTTAATTAGTTATTAAATGAATTGTGTTCCGTAAAATAACGTCGTTAACGCGCCAAGCAGCGCTTATTTGACCAATATTTGAATGGAGTCTGGCGTGACGTGTCGCGCTTACCCCTAGCACCACTTTGTGCATGGAGTCCAGCTCTGCCAGGTACCGCTGTGTTTCCGGGTCCCCGTAGTGAAGATGAATGGCGGCGGTAGCAGCATGACAGGCCTGAGTTATAACAGCACCCAGGGGCCAGGATAGCTTGTGAACCAGATCCGAGCGGACAACCACATACTGGACCAGCCGGCTCGGGGACCCGGCTCCTGTAGCCGCCATGTTTAACGGATTCAGGGTTTGTTTTCTTTCCGGTTCAGCCGCAGTGGAGTGTCTCATTAAACGATATTAAAACGCCACCGCCCTCTGCCGGTCAATGCTGAAACTGCACGGTTGAAACAAAGTCGACCTACTTGCGGCACCATCAGAGAACAATGTGTTCTGACCTACAGAGACATCCTTTAAGCACCTCACTGCAGGGTGTTACGGCACTCATACCTCCACTACAGTTACATGACAGTGTCAGTTACTGTACTTCACTTGGATCTGACAACAAAACACATGAAGAACTTTTAAAACAAGATGCGCTTTAAAATTCTAAAAAAAAATGATAGTATCTGCAAATTTAGCTTGAATAATTTGCCAATTAATCAATAAGTGGATTTGTCATTTTTCCAAAAATAATGGGAAACTGTTTTGGTAATTGAGTTATTGTTCAGATCATTTATAATGCAAACATGTCTAGTAATGTAAGTCAGGTGGACAGGTGGATGGGTGACGTGAACTGTCAGAGAACCCTCCGGGAATGTTCCCTAAAGGTTATCTATAGGCTATTTTTTGTGTAACCTTTAAAGACCCTCGAGGGGGAAGTTTCCTGAAGGTTATTTTTGTTTAAACTTCCCCCTCAACGGCCCCCCAAAACTCAAACCAAACTGTAAGGAACTTTTAACTGTCTAAGAACACATCTCATTTTAATGCTGATGCCTGTATATGGCCTACATAAGCAAAATAACCATCTCACCGTCTTTGCTGAATTGAGGAGTATCACACCCTGAAAGAAGCTGATCTGTAGTCTGCTGGTACAGCATCGTCACATTGCAGTTTTTAATCTTGCATTACCACAAAGAAATGCATACCTCATTGTCATGCATCCTGCAAACAGTTGTTTTGATTTTTTCGCAGATAATTTTTTTCTTTCGTGCGCTTTCATAACAAATGCACAGCTAGACAGGTCAGTCTTAAGATGTTTATTGCAGGAGGAGGTGCTAATCATACCACCTCTGTCCACAGGGGCCATGAGAACCAACAACAAGACAAGGAAAAAATGTCCTCATAGTGCACAACAAGTATACAGAATAATAGAAACATCAATGGCTAACTGCATAAACATATACAACAGAGTCTGAATATAACTCTGCTTTTCTGTGTGTTGAGACAGTGCAAGAAGTGCAAATAAACATTATGGTATTTCATATTTTCTGAGTCCTTTCCTGACAATGACTATGTTTGTCTCACATAGATGAATATAAAAACACATGTGGTGATAAAAAAATAGAAAAAGTACATGTAAGGTCAAATCAATCAATCAATAGTATTGACTGACTGATTTGACTGTGTCTTTTGGATGTACTGATTCAATACGTTTTAAATACTAGCATTAACACAAATTCACAGTACTAGTATAGAGTTACATTAATATGTAGATTAATTGTCACATTGGCAGTATGAACATCAACAGTGAACATTAGTGTTCCACATAAAATCATTTTGACAACAAAGCATTTCAAAGTCTTCTTGTATACAGACAATGACACTGGAGAATCCAGTAGTAAACATTTTACATTCCATGATGTTTCATAGGAAACTGACCCTAGGGATGTTTCCTACAAAGAAAGATGAAGATAACTAGCCTGGCTAAATAGGTAATTATGGAATTTGAGTTATGAACAAAATAATATCGAAGAAAATTAATCTAAAAAATAGTCAGCAACTGCAGTTTAAAAAAAGTGAGGTGCACTTGGTACAATCATTTTAGAAAAGGTGGCTAATGTGCATTTAGCAGCAGCAGTATTTTGTACCGATAAGTTAGAAATGTACTTGTTCATACAATATTGCAATATGTCAAATATGAATCAAAATATGTTAATGAACATGTATCGTGTACATCACCTCTGATTTTCCTTAGAATGCCTTTAGATTTAGAGCTCTTACTGCAGACGATGCCAACCTATTCTCTTACATTATGAAAATAAAGTTTAATTTGCTAATTGTCGTGCTCCTTTTTTCCCAGCAAATAACATGAAATTAGGCTTTTTGACACTTAAAGACAACTTAATTAGAATTAGTGTGCATGTGTTTATTAGCAGTGTGATTTCTCTACTCATGAAGCGACTCTCCTATAGCTCACACAGAGACACAGAGGAACCGGGTGACCATAACCAGAACCCGGGATAAAGAGGTTCAGTGAATGTGGTGTTGAAGGTGTGGAGGTGGATCAGTGTGTAAGAGGAGACTCTGTAGAAGGACAGAGTGCCAGCAGGATAGTCCACATACACTGCCACCCTGTTGGAGTCAGAGTCAGAGGAGGGAGGGAGGGTTGTCCTTTTTTTATTGTGATAGACAGCAAAAACATCGGAGCACTCCAGACTCCAGGACTGATTATTCCCTCCAAACCAGCTCTCAGCTTTGTTTCTTTTTGCTATGACTCCTTTGTAAGACACCGATACATAAACCAATCCTTTCCACTCGACCTCCCAGTAACAGCGACTGGTCAGACCATCTCTGCACAGCAGCTGCTCCCAGCAGTTAAACCTCTCTGGGTGATCAGGGTACGGCTGCTTCACCTTCACTGCTGTCACCTTCCTGTTGTTGTTGGTCAGCTTGAGGAGTCCGTTTACTGTGTTTGTGTCCACTGTGAGTTCACAGGCCCCTGGTGGAGAGGGCAAGACATAAAACAGTTTAACATCCAACACACCTATTATACATTAGATGAAAACTTCAGAATGACTCATGCTGATAAACAGGCTTCTGGCCCTGTTCACATTTGGTATCAACATGTTTGTAAACACACGGTCTGTTTTAACTCGACACTGAATGGCAATATCCCAAACTCCCTTAACAAATCGTGTGATTTTAAGAGTTGTTGTATGAGGAGAAACTTAAACTTTTTGTAACTGCTACAGCAATTTCTAAATCATTGGTGCCTTCTTGTAAATTCAGTATTGACTACAATACAGCAAGACGTTTGTTTTCTTGTAAAAAGTGTGAGTTTATCATGGCATCGATGTACCACCCAGCAGCTGTTTGAAAACAGTTTTAACTAATTTGCTTTTTACACCAAATTTATTAAAGAATATAACATATTGACTGTTAACATGTCAAATTTTACAAATACAGTTATCAGTAGCTAATATAGGCTACTTCTTTGTCATCTGTGGAGAAAGTCAAACAAACTTTCACAAAATGCTCAAATTTTCGACATTCGTTGCATTAGGAGAAATTTTACAAACTTTGTGAAACATTGTCTACAACACATTCTTAGCTATTTGTGCCTACTGTTAATTCAAATGTTATTCATGAACAATTGTCTTTCTTCGTGTAAAAATCATTAGATTAATTTGTTCCAGAGTAGTAGGTGTACATTTGCATATATAGCCAGTGTGAATTGACAGGCTTGAAGCTGTCCACTTGTGATTGGATCACTCAGCATGGATGGTAAAACCAAATGTGACCATGTGTGCCGCTTTGATTTAAACTACTTTAACATGCGCTGCCTTGTAAACACATACTCACATTTCCTGACACCAGGTTTCAGCCTCACCCATCCACAGTGTTCCACCCTGGAGGAAAAAAAAAAGTCAGAATGAACTTTCACAAGCTTTATCATTAATAATCTTAATGAACCATCACTCAGATCCACCATGAAGACACAACAGATATAAAAATACAGTTCATACATATACTCAATTCAACTTTACATCAAATATTTAGAAGATAACAGCAACAAAATAATACAAATATCAGACAAAAGGAAACATCTATAAAACTGAAACACAAAAAATTTGAAATATAACACTAAAATGTAGATATAAAAACGATTACCTGAGAGTCTCCAGTCTCCAGTGTGGATCCTCCAATCCCGCCGACAGCAGCTTCTCTCCTGTGTCTCCTGGGTGATTGTAACTCAGGTCCAGTTCTCTCAGATGGGAGGGGTTGAATCTCAGAGCGGAGGCCAGAGAAACACAGCCTTTCCCTGTGATCAAACAGCCTGACAGTCTGGAGACACACATTATTTTCATCAATTTCATCATTTCACTGATATGAAATTCATTGTTACTATACAGTGAAATGACACTGGAACCCTCAAGTATTATGAATTAAATCTACATTAATTTAATTTTGACCACACTGTTGACACACTTTCATCTTATAAAGTTGATATTATGTGCTCGTCTTAGCAAACAGTTGCCTACTTCAAAGCTATGTCAAAGCTAACATGTGTTAGTTCTGGAAATGGAGAAGACAACCAAATGGAGCTGCTGAGTTTGTGAAAATATTCGATTTAAAACTTGGCTTTGCCTCTGGAAAAAATGCCTTCATCATTTATGTATGATATTATCTGTGAGATCATAGAGCTCTAAGGTTAAAAAAGGGGGAAGTCTCCACCAAATCTTAAAAAAAATATCAGGCTCTTAAGCTGCGAGATGTTTCACTTTCTTTACCAGCTATACTCTTATCTGCTGTTTGTCGCAGGGCAGATAGTGTTCAGTCAGTTTATTAGAGCTGGTTTGATAAAAGCAGCTACTTGCAAAGGTGTGAGTCATAAAAACAACATTGGACAAAAAAAACATTTTGGATAAAATAAGTACACAACTCAACATAATTAATGACAAAGACCTAGAAGTTTTCAGACAATTTAATACAGAATTCCGACATATCATATCTTTAATTCTACAGATTGGGTTTGTTTTGTAAAATATACTTTATCCTGCAAGCAAAGAGTTCTTGCTAAAACAGAAGCTCAATCCTGACCTGAGAGTCTCCAGTGTACAGTGCAGACTGTCCAGTCCGGCAGAGAGTAACTTCACTCCCGAATCTTGCAGATCGTTGTTACTCAGGTCCAGCTCTCTCAGACTACAGGAATGAAAACTGAGAACTGACGCCAAAGCTTCACAGCTTCTCTCTGACAGATTACAGCCAGTCAGCCTGAAAAACAGTCACATGAATAAATGTGAAGACATTTGACTCCTTATTTCATTTGACTTACTTTATTTTTGTGAGCAGGTTTATTAATCCCAACCTGAGGGTCTCCAGTGTACAGTTTGGACTCTCCAGTTCAGCCGACAGCAGCTTTACTCCTGAATCCGGCAGGTTGTTGTTACTCAGGTCCAGCTCCTTCAGGCTGGAGGACTGGGAGCTTAGAATTGAGGACAGAGCTTCACAGCTTCTCTCTGACAAATTACACCCACTCAGCCTGGAGGAGAGTTGGTGATAAAAGTACATACTGATTCCTATTGTATTGTATTGCTCTATTGTACACATCACATTTCTGTAGTTGCCTTGACTGAGTTGATGAAATGAAGATATTTGGGGGGGATTATTGGTGTTTTTTAATTAAATATATCTTTTTTTAAAAAAGTATATTACAACAAAGATTTCGCAAGTTGTACCTTAGATTTCTGGGGTTGAGCCTTATCTGAACCTCAATGTGATTTTTTATCACTCATTTCATGACTGCATTAATCTGTGAAGGTTCAATAAAACTGAAGAAACAATATGAATGTTTTTTTCAGTTGATCAACTTATGAATTAGTTGACTAAATCTTTAGACTCTCATTTAACATTTATGAGCTGAGAACAACCCTATATATACTTAGTATCTGCACTCACAGAGCCTTGTTGGAGCCTTTGACCACTGGCAGCAGCCTCAGCAGAACCTCCTCAGAAGCAGAGTATTTCTTCAGATCAAACACTTCCAGATCTTTCTCCGATGACAGTAACATGAAGCCCAGAGCCGACCACTGAGCCGGAGACAGTTTATCTGTGGAGAGACTTCCTGAACTCAGGTACTGTTGGATCTCCTCCACTAGAGAATGATCATTCAGTTCATTCAAACAGTGGAACAGATTGATGCTTCTCTCTGGAGACAGGTTCTCGCTGATCTTCTTCTTGATGTACTCAACTGTTTCCTGATTAGTCTGTGAGATATTTCCTGTGTGTGTAACCAGACCTTGTAAAAGAGTATTATTGGTTTGCAGTGAGAGACCCAGGAGGAAACGAAGGAACAAGTCCAGGTGTCCATTTAGACTCTGTAAGGCTGTGGTCACTGCGCTCTGGTAGAGTTGTGTTGGATAGGGTTTGTATCTGAATACTTTCGACCACCAGAGGGCTGATGGTTCTCCTGACAGCAGATTAACACCAGAATACAAGAACGTCAGATGGACATGAAGAGCAGCCAGAAACTCCTGAACGCTCAGATGGACGAAGCAGAACACCTTGTCTTGGTACAGTCCTCTCTCCTCTTTAAAGATCTGTGTGAACACTCCTGAGTACACTGAGGCTGCTCTGATGTCGATGCCACATTCTATCAGGTCTGATTCATAGAAGATCAGGTTGCCTTTCTGCAGCTGTTCAAAAGCCATTTTTCCCAGAGACATGATCATCTTCTTGCTCTCTGGACTCCATTGTGGATCCGTCTCAGCTCCTCCATCATACTTGACATTCTTCAGCTTGGACTGGACCACCAGAAAGTGGATGTACATCTCAGTGAGGGTCTTAGGTAGCTCTTCTTCCTCTCTGGTCTTCATCACATCCTCCAAAACGGTAGCAGTGACCCAGCAGAAGACTGGGATGTGGCACATGATGTGGAGGCTTCGTGATGTCTTGATGTGGGAGATGATCCTGTTGGCCTGCTCTTCATCTCTGAATCTCTTCCTGAAGTACTCCTCCTTTTGTTCATCAGTGAACCCTCTGACTTCTGTCACCATGTCAACACACTCAACAGGGATCTGATTGGCTCCTGCGGGTCGTGTGGTTAACCAGAGGCGAGCAGAGGGAAGCAGTTTCCCCCTGATGAGGTTTGTCAGCAACACACCCACTGAGGTGGACTCTGTGGCATCTGTGAGGATCTCAGTGTTGCAGAAGTCCAGAGGAAGACGACACTCGTCCAGTCCATCAAAGATGAACACGACCTTGAAGTCTTCAAACCTGCAGATTCCTGCATCTTTGGTTTCAGTGAAGAAGTGATGAACAAGTTCGACCAGGCTGAACTTTTTTTCTTTCAGCACATTCAGCTCTCTGAAGGTGAATGGAAATGTGAACTGCATGTCCCGGTTGGATTTGTCTTCAGCCCAGTCCAAAGTGAACTTCTGTGTCAAGACTGTTTTCCCAATGCCAGCCACTCCCTTTGTCATCACTCTTCTGATTGGTTCATCTCTTCCAGATGAGGGTTTAAAGATATCTTCATGTCTGATTGCTTTTTCTGGTCTGGCTGGTTTCTTGGACGCTGCTTCAATCTGTCTGACCTCATGTTCATCATTGAGGTGTCCCGTCCCTCCCTCTGTGATGTAGAGCTCTGTGTAGATCTCATTCAGAAAGGTTTGGTTTCCTGCTTTAGCGATCCCCTCAAACACAGACCGAAACTTCTTCTGCAGGTTAGATTTGAGCTGATGCTGACAAACTGCAACCCTGGTTCCTGAATGAAGACACAACAAATCATTGAGTGGAAGATTGTGTGAATAAGAAAAAAGTCTAATAAGGAGAATCCTCTTACTGCTCTGCAGACAGTCAGCCAGCTCCTCCTGCTTCATCCTCCTCAGGAAGTGCAGTGTGATCTTCAGGAATGCCTCATTGCTGCTCCTCCTCTGCTCTTCCTCCTCACCACCCAATACCTCCTCATCTTCACTCTGTCTCTCTAAGCAGTCTGGGTAATCTGGACTCAGAGCCTTCTGGAACTTATTTAGCTCATTCTTCACAAAGGTGGCGATGTTCTCCTCAAGATGCTTGAAAAGAATAAAAATGTAAAAGAAGGTTTTTCATTTCATTTGCAGCTGAAGTAAACTTTTTTCGGACATTTATTCACCTTGAATATGGAGTCCAGGTCTGTTGGATGCTGCTGAACACTGGGAATCTGCTGCACTCTGCAGAGAAAACATGAAGTAGTCTGATTACAAAAGTCGACAGGGACACATTTGTGCATAGGCTACCTACTTCTGGGGACATCTGATTGATTAGGTGATACAGTTTTTTGGTGTTAATGATGATACCTTTAGGCTGATATAAGAAGCTCGGCATCTCATTTGTCACATAATTCTTTGATTTTCCGATTTGCCTGGAAAACCGGTCTATCTCTCTGTATTAAATTGAGTGCTGAGAGACTGAAAAGGAAATTTACTGATTTTGACAGAATCACCAGCCTACTTTGGCTGGTTCCAGCTTCTAATGAAGTTTTTTCAGCCAAGAGTATAACACTGTTGGCATGTGGTATATGGATTTCATCGATGATGTGGAAAATGTTTTTTTGAGTCATACTGTACTGCCCTACTATTAGCTAACTAGGGTTACCAACATTAACGTTAGCTCTGATACAGTGAGCAATGTTAACATTAGCTAGCCTTAGCAACATTACCTGGTGCAAAAAACTGGCTACCACTTGAGGGGGCAGAGGATTTGAAAATCAGCAGTGCTGTGACTTGAAGGCAATGAAAGGGAGTAGATTAATGCTGCATTTAGTAGCTGAATGTTATCAATAACACCTTCAAATTCTTACTTTTCTTTATCAGAGTGGTCTTCATCCTTGAAGGTAACCGGCTCAATCATGGACTGGTCACTCTTCATAGACACACTGCTGGGTACAGGAGAGTCTGCGCTCAGCTGGTGAACTCTGAGAGAAAAAACAACACACCTCTTAAACTTTCAACCTCAAATTTATGGTTAAATGTATTACAATTGTGAAAAACTTGATTCAAAGTAAACCAGCACAGAAAACCATGACGATGAGTTTAGGGTTCATGAGGATGATCCATCAGTAGAGTATGAAAGCTGACAGATGTTTTTTTTATGTCAGGACTTGATAGACAGAGATCTACAGAGTAACAAGCAATCCTGGTTAAAATGTACTAACTTACCTGTCTTTGTCAGAGTGGTATTCATCCTTGAAGGTAACAGGCGCAATCATGGATGAGTCACTCTTCATGGACACACTGCTGGGTGCAGGACAGTCTGGTCTCTGCTGGTGAACCCTGAGAGAAACGCACAGACAAACCAACGCACCTCTTAAAGCAACATTATAAAGAAATTAGCGTTTTTGTGTGATTTAGAACTCCTCACAGTTTGTGCACACAGCTGTCGTATATACAAATCCCAGGTCTGTAACAAGGTGGAGTGGTTGAGACATAGACACATCCACCCTGTTACAAGACACTGTACCATCAAAATGACATTGAAGCTGTTATTTCAAGGTAAAAATGTACATGGCAAATGTTCTACATAATGAGTATTGCTCGAAATATTAATTTTCTCATCCAAACCTCACCGAACCCTCTGTCTGCAGCAGTTACAGCAATTTGAGATAATCTGAAGAAATCTCACTCCATGCTTCCTGAAGCACCTCCTACAGGTTGGACTGGTTTGATTACGCGTCATACAGCCAAGCTGCTCTCCCAAAAGCTCAATAGGTTTGAGATCTGGTGGCCAGTCTGTTACAGAAGAATACCATCTGACTGCTTCTCTAAGCAGTTCTTGCATGGTTTGGATCTGTGCTTTGGTTCTTTGTCTTGTTGTAGGATGAAGTTGGCTCGACTAAAGCTAACGTCCACAGGGTAGGACATGGTGTTGCAAAATGGAGTGACAGCCTTCCTTATTCAAGATCCCTTTGACCCTGTACAGATACTACTTTCCTACTTCCCTCTTGCTTTGACGACACCCATCTAAAAACTTCATTTTGATCTCAACCACGCGCCTGTACAGTTTCGTGTCTGCATCTTGACGTTGTGACGTTATCGTGGTGACAATATGTCTACAGACAGAATCAAAAAAACTTCTCTGGTAGTTCCCGCCAAAAGCAGTGTCTCCAGGACCACACTTTACCATGATGACACACACACACACACACACACACACACACACACACACACACACACACACACACACACACGCACACACAGACTCACAACGTGAAAACATTATCAGCCGATGCTGCAGAGGAACAAACTCTTCTGCTCTAAATTCGTACTTTTCTTCATCCTTGAAGGTTACAGGCTCAATCATGGAACAGTCATCCTTCATGGACACGCCGCTGGGTGCAGGAGAGTCCGCCCTCTGCTGGTGAACCCTGATGAGAACACACACAGAGCTTTCACTGTGAATAATGATGGTGGAGTGATTTTATCTGAGAGTTTTGGACAGTCAGAGATCCTCATCTCACCTCTGAGCTCTGGTCTGACCGTCATGTTCCTCACACAGAGTGGCTGTAGAGAGATGGACCTCCTCCTCTGAATCCTCCTGAGAGTTCATCTTCACAAGGAGTCCACACCTTCACACAGACACAACGACATGCTGTCACATGACATGTATTTACACTTCTCTCTGTCACATGACAAAGGTACAGAGCTCACACAAAAAAATACAAATCAGACAGTTTGCATGACAGAAATGTTGTCAACCGTTTCATTTATTAAAGTTGGACTAAGTGCCACTTAGGCTACATGTAGAAGTATTAGGAAGTACTTTTACTGTGATGTGAAGAGAAATCCTGATAAAGAACGATGATAAGTCTCTTTTTTTTTAACTTAGATGTTGAATAAAAAACATTTTTTCCAGAAGCAGCTCACCTGTACTTTGACTCTAACTGTAGTCAGCCCTGTCTGTGACCTCTTTTCAAGTATTTTGTGGAAAACAAACAGAGAGCTCGAACAACTTTCTGTTCAAACGTCTTCTGCTATGAAAACACCTCGACCCCTTAAACACCCCTCACTTTCAACCAGCTCGTACACCGACGGTTAACTGTGTCAAACCGATGTGCGACAGAAACATACAGATAGCAAGAGTCATAGCTGGAGACAAGAGAAGAAATCTGACATGAAAAACACAAACATACCTCTTGGTGCTGAGCAGCTAGTTTTGCGTCACCAGAGAGTGAAAGTGAAAGTTAGAGACTCTTAAGTTAGAGAGTTCTTTTTTTTTTTTTAAGAAGTTAACACTCATGGCTTTTTACAACGAGGCGTCTGAGCAAACAATATTGCACAATTACTAAAAAATCCTCTCAGTGCAAGTTAAAACATTATGATAGGAGTTATGATAGATCTGATCCAACAACAGGCCTATGACCTACTTTTCTTTATTGAGTATTTTTTACAGTGTTTTATTGCATTGGAATAGTTCTTCCATCACTGCAAAAAGTGTTGTAAGATGTGTCCATAAAGTTCAACAAACTCAGGACAGACAACTACACTTTATAGTTTCTTTGTAGTAACAGCAGCATCCAACACACCTGTCATTGTTGTCTCTGTACCTCTTCTTCTTCTTCTGTCCTCTTCATCATCATCATCGTCATCTTCTGTGCTTCATCTCACAGTCACTCCCCTTCTTTCTTCTCAAAAGTTGACTTGGTGTTATGTTTATTCTGAGAGCACACTTTATATCTTTATCTTTATATACTTTCACATATTTTATACAGAAAACATGTTTGTTCCTTCAACATATCACCTTGTAATATTGTATAGTTTTCTACGGTGCTGTCTCGACCAAACAGTTCAATATATGTTTGAAACAATATACTTAAAAAATCCAACATGGCAGACTAAATCTAAAACAAGTAAAATTGGTTCTGTGGGTCAACTATACTTCCTGTTATAAAGACTTTTACGTCAAACTAGTGATGAAGGCAGTGACAGTCACTGCTGCTGTCATGTAGCGTCTCTGCAATCTGCCCGGAGAGAGATTTACTCACTGTAATGATCTGGGAACGTGTCTGTAATGCAGTGTTGTATTCTTTTGAGAGTAGTTTTAAGTGGTTTAACCAGAGGTCGAGGGTGTATGGAGGTTCATGAATGTCATGATGGTCAAGAGACACTGTGCCACCCTGGCATAACCCTGCTGCTTTATTACAATCATTTCTAAATATCATTTAGCTGTGTTTATTTTTCTGGTCTAATGTTTAGCATTTTTGTATTCTATTTTCATCTTTATTTGTTTATTCAGTTATCTTATTTTCACTATTACAATGGAATGGATTTTATGTTCATGCCAGGACTGCTTTCACGTGAAACACACACAAAGAAAGTTTATAATATAATAAACGTGCTGTGTTTATGTGTTTTGTTGTTGTAATAGACGACTTTATGTATATTATGTGATGTGACTGATTTGAATAATATAGAATAAAAATGGCAAATCATAAAAAAAACGATTGTAAAGGTTATTATACTTTACAATAACAATTAAAGTCAAATTTACTTTAAATTTGCCACTCATTAATGATGGTTACTTTAAAGTGTAATCTATTATAATGGAGCTTATATAACTATTAATGTAGTTGTTGTTGTGTGTATGATTCAGCTTTTGTTATTTTTCTAAAATACAAAAACTGTCGTGATCAAGCCTGTGGATACAATAGTGATAATATAATTCAAACCAAACACAACTTCAACATTTGAAACCTTTTCTGCCTCAAAATGTGCTGTAGCTCAATATTTAAGTCACAGATGAACCATCATCTTCCATCTCTTTAAAATCCCGCAACATTAAACAGTGTGAACCACTTATTCATTCAAATAAACGACAAACACACACAAGTAAATGTCACAATAATTATTTATTAAGCATACACATTATAATATAAATATAAAATATGCTATTTTTGTTTTTAAAATTGGTGAGACATCATTATATCTGTGTTGAGACAGACAACCATACAAACAGGTTTTAATATTCTACCAAAATCTGCTGAAACTTCTATGCAGCTGTAACAAACTCGCCATGATGGTGCCGTCCTAAAACCAGAGCCTATGTTCATGGAGCATATCAGAGAAGTGTGACTGATCTAGGATCAGGTCCGTGGAAATGTCACCGTTGATGAGGAGGGCGAACTGGTCGTAGATCAGCGCTCCTAGTCTAAGACGCTGTATGCAGTGGGCCCACGTACAGAGAGAGCACAATAACCTACCGTATATTTCTTTATATATATGTTTCTTACTGGAGTCCAACGATGGCAATTAGCAGCATGATAATGCACCACTCAATTTTTTTTTCTAGTTCCATGAAACTGCAAAAAAATAAGTCAGGAAGTAAAGAAATCAAATAAACATCGAAACAGACTGATGATCATTGTCACTGTACTAAGAGAGAAACTCATCCACAGTGAAACAATCAGAGAGAGTCAAACAATCAAATCAGATCAGAGTGATGACGTCGACGGTCAGGATCCGTTCACTTTCCCCTCAGCCAATGACAGGAAGCGCGTCATCTTTACATTATTCACCGGAGCGAGGATGAAGGACATCGAGCTCCGCGCGCTTCGTCGAACAGATCAATGACAAATGAATCCTCAAACCACAAATTAGACCTCCAGCTGACTGCGTCTAAAGTGAACCGATCCCCACACCGATCAATGACAATAAATAACAAATAGTTTTAACATTTTTTCTCTTTTTTTTCAGTGTTTTTTTTGTTGTTTTTTTTTTATCTCAGTTTTTTTTTCTTCTCAAGTTTGGTTGACATGCTGAATCCTTGTGTTTGCAGGTTTGTGGTCAATCAAAAGGAAAAGTACTGAGCGAACCACTCCTGGCGCTGGGCGTCCGGGGAGTCGATGGTGGAGTCGGTCTTTGTTTCAGGAGGGCTGCGGGCGCAAATATCACCACGAGGGGGGGGGAAAAAGGAAAACAAAAGACAGAGAGAAAGACAAGTCAGGGGAGAAGCCAGAGGATCATTCAGTGCTGCGCTACACATGACTGAGTGGTGGGAGCAATGTCCGTGAAGTCGCTCTTTATTTTGACATCTGAGGCTCAGTCCACTGCTCCAATATTCTGCTCTCCTCTTCTCTGTATGCGCTTAAACTGTAATTCTTCCACTGAGTCAAACACAGAAGTGAGCTACGGTTCTGCTGCATTGCACAAAATCAATTTATGTTTGGATTTGATTTATCTAGCCTGACACAGCACAGCAGCACAACCATCAGATTATATGAATACCAGTGGATTACTCTTTAAAATTTAAGACGCTCTTCTTCAGACAGGCGCATAGTAACTGTTGTACGCCTGTACCTCTTTTAGGAATCTGCCTTTTTTGCGGGTATCTGATTCTTTTTTTATATGAACGTATGCATCTTTTTGTATTGTTTTTGTATCATTTTGTTTCTAATGTGTCTAAGAAGCACTTTGAGCTTCATTTTATGTATCAATATCATTAATCTAAACCCTGATAATGTAGCTTTATGGGGGTGTAATTCACTATTCTGTCCACAGGGTGGCAGAAGAGCTGCTGGCAAGATCCCGTGAGCCAGAGCAGAGCAGAGCAGAGCAGAGACTTTCCTCCTACATACCAACTGTCTTCATACACTAATTGTCCTAACAAGCTGTTTTTGCAGATGGTTTACAGGAAAACAGTGAACTCTGTACTTTTTTTGGGAGTAAGAAATGATGCAACACATGCACAGGGCAGGAAATTCATGCACTGTAATATGTATTCATTAAATCCTATGGAATTGTTTGCATTCTGAATCTATTTTTTCACGGTAGTGTTGCAGATGGATCAGACAGATTATTGTGTATTTTTTGTGTCTCATGTTTATACATTGGGATTGCTGTTACTGTTGTGTTTGACTTAATTAGTCCGCTGCTGAAAATAGTGCCAAACCCAATCATTATTTCCTCCTGTTTGAGTACGTTTGTTAAAAACTAAAGGGCAAAGCTGACTGAGGATATTGCAGTCATTTCTTTTAATTAAAATATACTTTATATGTCTCCATCAGATAACAGTGGGCTTTGGGCCGAGAGCCAGAGATAGAGCAGAAGGGTCAGAAAGTATTAATGGACTAACGCAAGGTTGATTTTGGTCTTTTCGTAGGATTTGATCAACGGATATAATCTTAAATACGGTTAACTTATTCTTATTTTTTCTTTTTTTAAACTTTGAGTAGCTCAACACTTACACTTTAGAGGAAATTATAAGGAATTTAAAATGATTTTTGCTTGGCCTAGCTAGACTTTTTCAGCGTATGGAGTTAACCTGATGAAGACCTAGATGTGCTTGAAAGCTTGAAGTTTGAAGAGTTACGACTTCATGTTTTGTCAGCTTTCAAGCATGGAATCTGGACACAGCTTCGCATTTACACTTTACATGTGTTTCGTCTGCAAACTCTGTAGGTGTTAATCTTCCATTCTAGGATGTCCATGTTTTAGCAGGACTGTGTGACTCTACCAACCCTCATGAACTGCTCAGAGCTATCTATTGTTTTTTTTACAGGTGGATGCCGATGGTTGGCGTCGTCTGTTTGACCACATGGGGCTGTAGCTCCTCCCTGACTCGTGTCCTCAGAGGGAAACATGCAGTTCCCCAAAGTTTGAACTAATGAGGTCGATCACAACAAACACCTATTGGAGCCTCGTCCGCTTTCTTAATTGGCTACCCCTTAAATAAACAGTCTCATGACTCCAGGGTAATGTTTAAACTTCGACGAACGTATTTTCGTTGTTTCCTATGCCACAAGAAGTCGAATACTTCCCAAAGGGCTTTTATTCTGTGCAGCCTGATAAATCAAGTTTACACTGTTCATGGTCACCAGGATTCTGTTTCAAGTGGATAAAATATTAATTGGGATATTTACAGTTATTCAAATTCAACATTCCCATATTGAACAAACACTGGAGTACAGTACCGCTGCCTAACTGTAGCTTTTCATTCATCATAAAATAGCACCAGTGAAATCTCTTTTTTCCTGTTGTTCGATGCTGCCAATTACAGGAAGTGTTCAAAGGTTAAGTTGAAACTTTATTGATGCATGAGGAGAAGTTGGGCTCTGACAAAACCAAAAGGAAAAAAAGTGTGTGAAAAAACTGATATATCTATGGATTTGTCCATGGGAAAAATTAAAGGCACAGAAAAAAAATCGAGATGTCGAAAAACAATTGAAGAATACGAACAGCTGTCATATTCTCATCAGCAGGTCAAAGGAGAATTTATGTAATCTATGTATGGGCATTAGGTTGTCATAAAAAGATTTTGTTGACGAGCAATGAGAAGCGAGAGGAAAAGAAAATGTGAGCAGAGACATATGGGATTGCAATGTGACCGAGAGGACATGAAAAGAGATTGGCAAGAGGATGTGATGAGGAATCAAGGTCAGAGGAGAAGCGAGACGATAAGAAAGATGAAGACGGAAGGACAGAATCAGAGGAGAGAAGGTAATGATGTGACTAACACTTTACAGATTGTGATGAGATCTCGGGGGGCAGCAAGAAATCTTATAAGTCGGGTTCTGATTGAAAAGCAAAGCCCAGACACTCAAAAGCTTACCCCGCTACCGTCAGGCAACAAATGTCTGCCGGGCCCAACAGTCCCATCAAGATCAGGAGGGGAGCAACATGTTTTTGTTCTATATTTGTATTATATTGTGTTGTTTATATTATCTACCATAACAACTGAGCATTAATTGTGTGGAACCCTGTCTTCTGCCGATGCCATAGGCTGTATAAGATATGGACGGATCACCCTGGTTTGAAAAGGGAAACCAGTGCTTATATGCCTTAAACCACATTGTTTTCACGGCCACCAGGGGGCGAGTTCTGGTTACAAAGTGAAGTCTTATTGTATGTAAGCTTATGAGAAACTGACCCTACTTCTCACTTGATTTAATACCTCAGTTAACAGTCTCCGCGTGAGTTTAAGGACTCAACTGAGTAAAGTAGAGCAAAACAGACGACAACGCAGGGTTTGTTGTGTGGCGTGGCTGCCTTGTGATTAACAGGTCTATCAGGATATTCTCCAATCTCTTATCCAAATATGGTCACTTCCAACTCCCAAAAATAACAAAAAAAAAAATAACAAGATGGAGTCCTCATTTTTATACACATTTTATTATTCACATTTTTAGCGGTGTGATTCTCTGAATTATGCAGATGTTGGAAACTTCTTAGCTGCATTTTCAGGGGATAACTTTTATATAGATATTTTTCCTTATTGATTACATTTAGCAACTACCGGTCTGTAGCATGACCTTTACACCTTACATCATCCTATCTAATTTTGAAACGTTTAGCTTTAACCATGTTCTCATTAGTCGTAAGAGAGCAATAAGTACCAGCTTTATAATCAGTGTCAGGATATTTGTGTATGTCCGAGGCAAAAACCTTGACTCACATTAAGTTAGTTTATGTTTAATTTTAATTTAGTTTTTCATCAGTAATAGAACAAATAGTACAGTGGAAGGAGATAATATTAAAAAACATTCTTTAAATCTACTGCAGGAGCTTTGCTCAAGCACCAGTCAGTGGTTGTTCTACAGCATCCTTTCTTTCTTTTTTTTTTTTTTTATTTATTTATTTTTTTAATTTAGAGAAAACAGTTCTAAATAACTAAGTGACTCTGCTCGCTGCTGTTTGGCTCTTTGTTTAGTATTCAGAATCAATTGTAATATTCCTGTTCTGATTAATGTTGAAAATCCACTTTGATGAGGTTTGTTTCTGCTTCAAGATAAAACTGCTTTGAGGACCAACTAATTTAAAGGGGTCAGCTGAACAAATTGCTCATCAGTGCGGTGGGGAGCTAGGTTAATGTCGGGGCAGGGGGATAAGCCGAACTACAAATGTTTGTCAAGAACAAAGAGCGTGCGGAGAGAGGAGGAGGGACCAATCGTTTAATGGAGTCTGAAAACATTTCAAAGCAGATCTACGATATCTGACCTCATACTGTCATTGCTCGACTCGGCTCTGTTGCGAGCATGTTTCTGTATGTGTGTGGAGTGTGTGTGTGCATTTTATGACAGTAAGAGGTAGGTCCCATCGTAAGGGGTTTGTTCCAAGCTTTAGCAAAGCATCCACCACATCTCGTTCTTTACATGGATGGCAGCAGAACATGCAGCAGGATATAGAAACATGCCCACTCACACGCGCCCACACATGCTAGAAACTTCAATAATACGGCTGTTAAAAACACATTTCCTGGCATGCGATACACAAGCTGCATGTATTCATGTAAGAAGCATGTTACAATCCTAATTAAATTCACACCACGGCCACTGATCACAGCCAATATCGAGAAAACAAGAACGATTATTGGAGCACAGCGTTGAGAGGTAAAGCGTTTTTTTAAAATAAGACACCACCACACACAGAGGGGACAGTCCATCATAGCAAAAGACAATATCTACTTCATTATAAATTCACATAAAAAATCTTTTATTCATTTGTTGTACAGAAAAAGTCAATCCCATTTTCGAGCTGAGTAGAAAAAGTGCAGCGTGAGAAACATGCTGGAAATTAGATGAATAATGACGAGCCACAAAATGACACAGTGCACAACAAAGAGCCACAACAGATATTAACAGCAAGTTGAATAACTTCCTGAACAGAAAATGGAAACCTGACGGCATGCACACTGTTAACAGACGGACGGACACGTGGAAAGGACAAAATGGAAATAAATAAAAACATGCCCCTTTTGCATTCCAAGGCCATTCTTTGAAGCCTCAGTCACATATGGGACTCTCGTTTTGATGTTCTGGTTGTAATGTCAATTTCTAAATACTCAGTGCTTTTATTGAAACACCTGTGATGCTGCTGATGTCGTTCAGGTCGAATGTGCTGCAGGGAAAAGCAGCCCTGTGCTTTATCTAATGAGGATCAGCCATATTGTGATATAACCCTCAGCACCTGATAGGAGACAGTCTGTTTAATCACCAATCATTGCCTCGTTTTCACACAGTTTTGTTATGTATCTGTGATTATGAAAGTGTGCCCCTTGTCTTCAACGCAAGGAAATTGATTTCTTCATAAATGCCACCAAAAGCATGACAGATAGAATCATTTTCCTGGAGGTCACTGATGTTACAATTAGAACAAATACATCTATGGTTGACTTACATACATACAAAGTGCTATGTGGAGACGAGGTGTAAAGCGTAGCAAGTGTAAATGAGATAATTAAGTGGAGTAGTACTGCATATGCAAATCTTAGCACATCCGGCTAACATGCATTCTACCAAAGCATTACTTCCAAGGCCATTTCATACTATATTACTTTATGAGGTTACAAGTTACTTCTTGCTCTGTATCACAGCACATTGCATGTTTCCTAGAATTTTTTATGGTAACCAAAGACACTGGCCAGAACTTGTCCTAAAAGCCTTTTGTCTTGTAATACTAAAAGTGAAACTGCTTGTAAATGTGAGCAATAACGCATAAAAATAACCCCTGTAATGCTTTTCTATGTGTGTAAACTTAGCAAGTAAATGGGGCCAGGTTGGAATGAAAAACAGTCATCTCTCACAGATGTCTCACTATTGGTGCACTATAAAAAAGATTGAAGCAACTTTATGTCTCCTACATGGATCATGAGCTGGTGAGGATGCTAACTTTTGCCTCAGATATGCAGCTTTAGCCCCAGTCGTTTAGCACAGTATTAATCAAGTGCATATTTAAGACAACTTTACAGGTTTTGTTATAAAGCTTGTCAGCTGGAAACACTAAAAAAACAAATCATGTAGCTAATGCTAGCTTAGTAACCTAAGATAGCAACAGATGTGTTTTAATTAAACAGAATGGAAGTTGCTTTTGTCTAACGCTAGCTGGAATCAATCAAAACTATTTTCAATTTAAAATTGGTAAATCTGCCACATTTATCATTGTAAAGTACACATGTAATGTGAGAGGAGAATGAGCCTGACAGGCGCAGCAGTAACAGTAACTAAGGTAGGTGAGGACTAGTGTTCGAATACATGAGAGTGTCTAAAAGCTGTTATTTTACACTCTGCAGCTTGTGATGACAATGATTTCATGCTACTTATGTTTTACGAAAGGGCCACACTTGGCAGGAAGGGATGAAAATGTAAAACACCAGTTACCGTCCCACTGAGGAGTTTCTTTTGAAAGCCAGAAACAACAGAGAGTTCTGGTAGGATTTGCTTTTATTTTCAGGCTTTTGTGAGAGAACACTCAGCCTAAAATACAGTTTCTACATTCAAGATTTGACTCAGGCTACAAGTCAAATCAGTAAAAGTGCTTTAACCCTCATTAACCAGCAGGATCTTTCCAATTAATCCCAAGTTTGTGATTGGATGATTGATGCGTGGATTGACCAGCTGCTGCCCGTCGGGGCTGAAAAGGTCTCACCTCATGAATTTCTTGGGTTCGGTGGGAGGGGTCGGCGGGGGAAGAGGTTTGTTGGAGTTGAGTTCAAGATGGTGGAGGGGGGAGTTGGGGAGGGGCTCTAGGCGGCTGGGCTGGGTTGGGGGTGGTGGTGGAGGTTGTGGGGGCTGCCCACTTCCCGAACCTGCCACGCCCATACCCGATGCCTCCATAGCCCTGACATTAGAAGAGCTGCTGAATCTGCTGGCTGCTGTTTTCTCATTCTTTCTCTTTTGCTACAGACAAAAAAGAAAAGGAGGGGCATGGGGGTCAAAAAAGGATCAAAAAAGGGAAGTTTGAAACAAAATCATAGTAAAAGATAAGAGGAAATGGAGGAAAAAGAGGGAAAATGGAGGACAGGCAGAGCCCTAGAGGTCCATCCAGTGAGAGAGAGGAAAAGAGCAGCGTGCTAACTTGATCATTTGGATGTTGATCGAAGCAGAGTAAATGGATCAATCTGAAGACTGGCATCAATCAGTCTCAGTCTTAAAGCATCAGTCGCTCTGGGCAGAATGGAAGTTCAGATGAAGAGAGATGTGTCAGAGCAGAAAACATCTCACACTAACAAATGGCTTGGAAAGCAAAGGAAAGCTGGAGAAAAAGTCAGGGAGAACAATCAAAACGGGAGGAAGAGTCACTCGCAGATTTAGACGCACAAACACATAAATAAAAAACCAGCACACGGTGAACACACAACACATATACAGATATGTGGAATAAATACATGTAACAGCAGGAAACATAAATACTGGAAGTTATAGAACCTGAGACATGGTGTCGACAATTATATATTGATCATGCAGAGGGGACCATTCAGCTCAGACATACTGTGAGAGGTGAAATATGTTTTTCAGGAGCACGAGGAACTTAAAAGACCCTGAAAACATATTTTCTCAAACTGCTTCTTTATATCAGAAAAGGGATCCTACATGACCACACAATTTTCGGCTTTAGTTGTTTAATCAAAGAGTTTTTCTACATTTTTGTTTTTGGTGGACTTCTTACTGGTATGAAGTGGGTGGGGCTCAGTCGGAAACATGTGATGACTATGCAGCAATCAGGATTTAGCAACATTTTAATCAAAATGTGCCCGCAGTTGCGGAGCTTTGGTTGTGGCAGTGTTTCAGGGCCAAACCCAATTAGTATGCCAAAGATTGCAACGGTTTCGTTTTTTAAATATTTTTATATTTTATATGTAAAAATGGTGGGAAAGAGGAAGAAATCATGGTTTAAGTTAAAATAGCCCATGTCAGTCAATCCTTAAAAAAAACAACCACATTAATTAATTAATTTTGAAGTCAGCTTATTACGACCAATATTCAGGTTTATATTAGCTGGCGACCTCTAGTGGCAGCGGTAATCATTACAGCAGCCAAAGAAAAAGTCAGGCAAAAGTAATATAAAGTAACAAAGTTTGCAAATTGAGTAGGATGGGAAAAGATGGTTGTGTCAAACAAGGACTTTCGCCCAGGAGAACACTGTTTGTATCCAGTGTGAAAGAAAAGTCGAGTTTTTTTAACTCATGAGCACCCAACATAGGTAAGTTCGTTACTGAAGTTACATGTTTTTCTTTCCTTACTGGTATTTTCATTCTTCTGATGAATTCATTAAACCGAAACCATGATCTTTTCCGAGACGTAATCAAGTAGTTTTGGGGCCTAAATGTTCTCAAAACTATTTTACAACAATAAAGGTCCACTTTGTAAAAAAGATGATTTTTGAGTCTCATTCACTTATCAAATACTGAAGCTTTGGGATCATAGGTCGGGTCGGTTGCCATACCAAAGCGTTATATTTGATGAGTTGGGAATGAGACTCAAAAATCAAATTTCACACAAACTAGACATTTAACTTTGTAACATACTTGACGTCACGTACATAAGCTCCTTGTATTGTCACCAACAGACATACCTCCAACTGTGAGGCTGTTTGGTCATTTTGCCAGCACAATGTCAATCATTAGTTTTTGAGTGTTTAACAAGTTTGTTAAGTTTAGTTTAACTAATTACGAATAACGAATTTATCATGAATAGTAATCAGTCGCCTATTTAAATATGTTTTCAGGGACTTTTGAGGATTCTTTACACTTCAAATGAACAAATTTTTAACTTGACTGAATTACAAAAAGCACTTGTATCCCTTTAGTTTTGAGATAAAATGGTACACAGTAAGTCTTTCATTGAAAGTAAATTAATGGATCTTGTTGTGAACAAAAGCTGCTAAATGATACGTTCAGTAGATTTGAGACGCAACGGTATTATGTATCTGTATACTGTGGATCCTTTTCAGAAAAGCTGAAGGTTATTTCACTTCAACAAACATTAACAGTTAATGTTATATTGTGGTGATGTTTGACTGTTAGGTAACTTGTTGAACTGTGACACTTCGTTTAATTGCTGCAAAGAAATGAGACCTTGTACAGCTGTCAGCTTCCATTTATTTAACAATGAAATAAAAAAAACATCCCATATTTCCCATTAATTGTGCTGTTTCCTGTCCTCTTTCACCGTCCTTGGCAACTTTGTTTGCACTAAAAAGAATAAACTTGTAAAAAATGATTTTTCCATCGGCCCTCTTCAATCCACCACTGCAGTGAAAGTTTAAGTAATTTTTTGCTGGAGCATCATAATCCTGTCTTCTGCTATAAAACAACTTTCCTTTTTTTGTTGTGGCAGCAGATTTCCTGCTCAGCTCGACCGGCAAACGCTCTGGTGGAGGCTGACAGTCTGCTCAGAATGGTCTAATTTCTTAACAGCAACTAGAGTAATGTTTGAAAATTACTGCGGCCATGATTTATGGTTGTTACAATGCAATCGTACCTTTTTTAAAACTTCAGCACTGATTGTTCTTCTGATCGATCAGCACTGACGGACATGAAATGAGATGGAGTGGATATCATCTTTGCTATGTCGTAAAAGGAAGCGGTGGGCTGTTCAGAGAGCCCGTGTGTGGTGTGTTACAGGATATCAGGGCCTACCTTGATGAGCGGATTGATAACTCCTACGTTAGGACTGGCGTTGAACACTTTGTTGAAGTTGGTCTCCCTGTTGACGAGTTCCAGCTGGTAGAACTTCTTATCGTCCTGGAGGAGAAAATCATGTTAGCTGACAGCCAGAAAGGCTGCGGGAGACTCAAGGGACTGTGAAATGACTCAAAAATCACACATTTAAGAGTTCTGTCTGCAGTGTTCTTTTTTAGAGGTACACACATATTAAATGCTGCATTTTTATGCCTTTGAAAACCGCTTCCCCGAAATTCTTCTTCCTACCTGGATTCGAGACTTGAAAGTTACCTTTTTAAGCACTCAACTCTTCACCTCGAAATGACTGCAGACTGTGGATCTCAGACATGAGCCTGT